>OU426988.1:39179956-40379956 GCA_911387755.1 Chrysotoxum bicinctum | reverse complement strand
GCAACTGTCAGACCAAAAAATAATTTTGGTTAAGTCTAGAATATCGTCTACGACGCTTTGTAATATTTTATAAAGTGTGCTTGCGATGTCGTTTCCAGACCGACCACTCTGCGCTTCGGTCAAAATGCAGCAGTATGTGACTTTGTTTAGATTGCAGTGGCCGGTTAAATTGTAGACTGCAAACTTCCTTTTATAATAAAAGCTGGAAACTTCAGCTTTGGGTTATGTATAAGGCATTTCTTAAACCGGCTGTATAGTAAGTATCACTTATACACTGAAATCATTTTTAATGGTTACAAATTTAATTTGGAGTTTGGTTTGTATGTATCATTTAAACACTGAAAAATTATTATGCATATGAAGCACTTTTGAGCAAGAATTGTATGTATAGATCATTTAAGCACTGAATTTGTGTTTGCGAATGAAGCATAATCTTAGTTCAATTGTATGTATAGGTCATTTAAAATATTTAAGAAAGTTCATACAAAAATATGACCTTCTCATACAAAGGCTTATGTGGCAGACCAATACTGACCATTTATTTCCAAAAGTGCATATAGCTCATTTGTAACACTGATATCTTTGGCAGTAATAGAGATAGGATATATTTAATTACACCAAAAGAAAGATCTCCTTTTTGCCTTTTATAAAGCATCCCTAACTCAAAAATGACAAAAATGCAAATGTGTCACTCCAATACTGGGGTGACGATATATGTCGCGAAAAAAAAAGTCAGTACCGGGTTTTTTTTCGGTGAAATTCTTGCGTTTTCGTAATAAAGCTACGTTTATTACTCGCAGAGCCAAAAAAAGATATATCAAAGCTGGATACAAACCATCAACCTTCTCGTCGACTTGGAATAACCTTCAAGAAAAAAAAAAAAACAAATTTGGTGGTGCAACAGCTCGAAATGAACCGGGACCTAGTGACTTACAACTCTCAACCAGTCCCGTGTGCGTGTTACCAGGAACGGAGGGGACCTAGAATTTTCTGCCGATTCCGAACGGCTAATGAGCAGCACTTTCCATGACAAGAGATACTCTTGGAGGATTTGTCAATTCCTCGCAAGAGGGAATAACCTTCGCTCAATTCGAATTGGGAGAAAGCAAGTACATAGTTCATTCTCTTTCTGACCTAGCTACGCTAAATCGGAGGTTTATACCAATTGAATTTCTCCAAGAGGTATTTTTACCCAACCATGAAGCACTTAATCACGTCGATTACAGAATTCGCAGAATTTAACTCCCGGTGAATTGACTCGATCCGTTGACCTTTCGCATCCGCTGTAAAACTGAATTATGAAATTCGCCGGGTGAACTACATTGTCGATTCCCAAAATTACCTTATCATTTATGAACTTTCATATCAACACTGTGAGCTACAGACATTTAGTCAACCGGTCTAGGTTTGATAATAGTATCGCTATCGATCAACGAAACCAAGCATCGTTTTGAGTGGTTAGTACTAGGATGGAGGACGGTTCCATACCAACCGTGTGCTCTGTTTTTTTTTTTTTTTTTTAGATTTCTGGCTCTCCGGTTGCGTTGTTAGTTGTGCGTTTTCAATTAAAATTTGTTAAACAAACACTTTAACATTCAGTATAATAAGCTTTTGACTTATACTTTTGTGTTTTAAATTGTTTATTTTCGTTTAATCAAAAATTCACTTCTGATTCGTCTCGAAATTGGTGCAAATGTATAATGATAGAAATTATATGGAGTGCGAATGGACTGCGGATTTAGTAATACCAGATAAGTTGAACAGAATGTCGGTGGTGCAGGGGTTGTTAGCACGTTCGTTCAACTTTCACTCGTCGGATTTAGTAATAGCAAAATGTTGGAAATTAATTGAAACTGTCACTTTATGTACATAGCTCATTCGCCGAATTCTGTAATAGGGGTGAATATCGTAACAGCGGAACTCGAATTTAAAGTTGTATCTGAGTATTAGGTATTTGAAAGCTTAAATCAATTAATCTGATGCTGTTGGAGAAGATGAAGTGCCTTTAAGGTTCATAAAAAAGATTTTGTGTCATATTTTACTATTATTCACTCATTTTGATAAATTTTTGTATTACATCCTCATCATTTCCGATTCCTGGAAGTTAGCTAAGGTTATCCCCGTTGCGAAAAACACTAACCTAAATTCTTGGTCAGATTTCCGATCGATTAGTATCCTACCCTTTCTGTCAAAGGTTTTTGAAAAAATTATGGCGGCTCGGATCTCTAGTCACTTTGATAAGGACCTGGGTAATATGACTGCTCTCAGCTTGCTAGATTTTTTTAAAGGCCTTTGACAGAGTTAATCATAAAATTCTCTGCATGAAATTGAAGCGCTACTTTGGCTATGATATTAGAGCGATGAATCTTATTAAAAACTATTTGACTAATAGGTGCCTGAGGGTAAAAGTAATCAAATTATTTCTGAATGTATGAATCTGCGGATGGGGGTTCCAAAAGCCTCTATTTTGGAACCTATCTTACTTTGTCTTTATATCAACGATTTACCAATGCTGATGATGCGCAAATTTATTTGTCTCGTCCCATTTGTTGACAAGAGGCTTGGTCCCTTAAAAATAGCCTAACTCTCCAAGCCCGTCTAAGTCTTATATGATCGCAAAACATTGCTCTTCTGAACAGCTCAAAATGCTCAGCAGAATTTTGGAAAGCTGTGAAACTTATTAATGGCAGGAGAAACACTATTGCATTGGGCTTGCAAGCGGAACAACTAAAAACTCATTTTTCAAACCTGCTCAACCCACCCCAAATCGCCCAGCCGTTTCAATATGCAGCGCCCTGGATTGTCGATGAATACCTAGATGCACAGATAACTATAGAAGAGGTACATAATGTAATAAAGGATGCTAAAAATAACAAAGCCCCAGGAGACGACCGTATTTCATTTGAGTTTTACAAAAATTGTACGCCTGCATTTTTATCAGCACTTACATCAGAATTCAACCGAATTTTCAATAATGCAGATATACCCGCAAGCTTTCTGAAATCAATTATATTCCCACTACATAAAAAAGGTGACTATAATGACCCGACAAATTATAGAGGGATATCTTTCCTAAACACTTCAACCAAGCTTTTTGGCGCTGTGCTCTTTAAAAGACTTATTCAGTGGGTCAATAAGAACAAAATCATCCACGAATTCCAAGCGGGCTTCAGACAGAATTACTCGACGATTGACCAGATATTTATGCTTACGAATGTTGCTGAAATCTACAAGAGGAATCACAAAAAGCTATATGCATTTTTTGTAGATTTTCGGGCTGCATTTGATTCTGTTTCTAGGGAAGCACTTTTCTACAAGCTCTTTAGATGTGGAATATCGTCCAAAATAATAAACGTTTTGCGAGCAATGTACGCAGATAACAAAGCTTTCGTTTGGGATGGAAACTGCTTGTCCGAAGATTTTGAGACTACGATGGGAGTGAAGCAGGGATGTATATTAAGTACGCTATTGTTTATATTATACATAAACGACATAACAGACGCTGTTAAAGGTGGAATTGAGCTAGATCGAACAAATATCCCCGCACTCATGTTTGCAGATGACATTGTCTTTCTCGCAGATACTGTCGAATGTATGCAGCTTATGATAAACAGGCTCGATAAATATTGTAAGACTTGGAATCTGTCTGTAAATCTTGTGAAATCGAAGATGATGATATTTAGAAATGGTGGTGGGAGATACTGTCAAAGAGAAAAGTGGACGTTTCAAGGTGAAACTATTGAAATTGTACGAGAATACATGTATCTAGGGGTTCTGATCACCCCTAACGTTAACATGAATAAACACCTTCAACATAAATTGTCTGAAGCTAAACGCGCTATCTGTTCAGTTTGGAGCAAATGCATCATTAATAAACATGTAAGTCATAGTGCAAAGCAGAAGCTATTTCAGTCAACTGCAGCTACAATTCTTTTATATGCAGCCCAAGTTTGGAGATACTGCTCTTTTGGAGTCGTTGAGAAGTTCCTGCGATATTTTTTGAAGAGAATATTTAGATTGCCAAGTAGCACACCAAACTATATGATACATTTAGAAACGGGAACACCTCCTCTGTTTCTCAACACATTAAAAATGCATTTTAGATATATAGTCAATGTGATTGCGCTGGAGGAAGAGAGGCTACCAAAAATAGTACTTACACATATCATAAGAACAAAAGGAAATTTGGTGCAAGAATGGGAACGTCTTGCATCTGAATGTGGGGTAAACCTTAACATTACACCAGACCTGCAGCCCGACTCCCTAAGGAGACAGTTTGAAGTCATACTAACAAAAACTAGTAATACTATATACCAAAATTATGTTAATGAAGCACAATCTTCTCAATATAGGTTGTACTACAGCAAAGAAAATTATCAGCTTAAAGAAAATACATATTTCTTGAACTGCTTCACGATCGATAAAATAAGCACTATATTCAGAATGAGAGGAGAGTTAGTTCATTTAAATTACATACCACACCGTCCAGAACTACCAATTTTATGCAGCATCTGTAATATGAAAATAAGAGAAGATGTTCTACACTTTCTAGCAAAATATGTCCGGTTTTAAAGGAATTTCGGAATCGATTTTTTGGTACAAATGTTTTGGATGAGGAATCTACAATCAGTATCTTAAACGGAGAACAAGGCTGGGATCCATTATATTATTACACCGTGAACGCACTTCGCTTCAGAAAATGCATCATTGAGGGAGACTTCTGAGTCATACGTAGAATAAAAATCATATTATTGTGCATCATAGACAACATTGTATTTTAATTAACACAAAACCAATCTGGTAGACGGCCATCGGCCAAACCAATATAGACTTAGGAACATTTTATGTAACATTTACAATGAAATAAAGTCAATTATTACTACTACTACTGATCGCCATGTCTAAGAATATTTAATAATATTTTAATTAGAAAATATATTTCAGTTCTTGATTTTTGATTTTTGAACTAAGATTTTGATTGTTTGTCCTAAAAAAGGAACTATCGGCTCTCAGCCTTGCGACAAATGCTTCAAAATCTGAGCTCCAACAGAGGCTTTGGAAAGCCTTCGAGGATAAAGATATTGATTTCATGCTTTCCTGAAAAAGCAACCAAAGATGAAGAAGGACTTTCTCAAAATGCAAAGGTTAAACAAGTTATTCGGAGCTGTTGAGCGTTTAGTTCAGATGACAACGATAATGTTGGAAAAACAAAGTTCTGCCGACGAAAAACTTGAAGATATTTCTTAGGGCTTAAAAGAAAGAGGTAAAATACCTAGGACAAGTTGTATCAACAGACAGATATGGACAAATTCTCCACAGTAAAAAAGTGGCTAAGTCCGAAAAACATTCATGAGTTACGAAGCTTTCTGGGACTGTGCAGTGCACCTATATTATAGACAGTTTGTTCCTCGGTTTGCCAACATTACCAGTAGCTTGCATGATTTGGCTAGGAAAAATCAAGTATTTCAATGGACTGAATCGCAAGAATAAATCCTTCCAGCAGCTTAAAAATTTTTCTTTGTAGTGCTCCAATTTTGTGTTATCCTATCATTGGATACCGACGCAAGCGACCGAGGTATTGGAGGCATTCTATCTCAAGTCATAGATAATAAAATAAAATGTGTTGCCTATTACAGTAACATCCTATCCAAAGCTGAGCGAAACTATTGCGTTACAACAAGAGAACTTTTATGTCTATAAGAGTCCGTGAAGAATTCCCATAAGTATCTATATGGCCAAAAGTTCCAGTTAAGAACTGATCATGCAACTTTGAGATGGTTGATGGTTGGCTAGATGGTTGCAGAGCTATGCGCTTTAAAGACGGACTTGTTGTCTAGAATGCAAACATTGTTCGAAAGCAGAAGTAAAAGAAAACTATATTGACACCCGCTTGCTTACTGTTCTGCCCGAGCAGGATTACACGCCAGAAAAGTTTTTTCTAGACCAAAAGAACGATCCGGATTTGTAAAAAGTTATTGCCTTCAAAGAAAGAGGTGTACGACCATCTTGGGAAGAAATTTAAGGTGAAAATTCCATTTTCGAAAGCACAATGGCAAAGTTTGGATATTAACGGATTTCTTCAACGTGATGTGTGGGAAAGTGCAGATGGGAGATAAACACGCAAAGTGATTGTGGTTCGAAAAACAAAAATCAACACGATCCTTGCAGATTGCCATAGTGGAATGAGTGGCGCACACTTGGGAATAACAAAAACACTCGAAAAAGTCAAGCAACGATTTTATTCGCTCGGATGTCAACAATCAATCTCCGACTTTATTCAAAACTGTGATCAATGTGCATTTGACTAGAACCTAAGCCTAAAACTAGTGGAAAAATGCATCAATACGTTGTTGGAGCCCCGTCTGAACGAATCGCCATGGATGTTGCAGGACCATGTATATGTGGTGGTTTTTATCGATTACTTTAGTAAATGGCCCGAAGTCTACCCCATTCCTAATCAAGAGGCAAGGAATATTGCAGACGTATTCTTAAAAAATTGCATATCTCGTTTTGAAGTTCCACTGGAGTTGCACTCAGACCAAGGACGAAACTTTGAATCCGTGATATTTAGAGAGTTGTGAGAAGTACTTGTATGGTTGAAAAATTCAACAGAACACTAGAAGAACATTTAAAAAAGCAAGAACCGAAAGGACTGGGATGAACAGATACCGACATTTTTATGGCGTATCGGCAAAATGGTGATATTATATAAGGTAAGCATCATATAGAAAAGAACCAAAGGGCATGCTCGGGACGATCATGTCTGAGTTCGGTGTAGGTTGGCGTTTCCAATAAAATACCTGTAATGTTTTTACTTGCTTAAATAATTTAATGTAGGTTATTTTTTTGACTTAAAAGAAAATTGTATGAATAAGTTTTTGTTCTTAGATTTCTAATTAGTTTTAAATATCAAAACCTCTTCACAAATATTTTAATATATTACTTATGTAGAATTTATTTAATCAACTAACAGTTGTTTGTTTTAATAATCCAGATTGATTTAGTAATCCAGAAATACGAACAGGAAAAACGTAACAACATGGTGCCTACTACCAACAATGGATTTATTGGAACTACAAATCAATAACTATAAAATTTGAATTCAAAAAATGTCCCACATTAATCCATATAATCACGGAAAACCAATATTTTGTTCACTTTTTATTCGTAAGCTTAAATTATATGATTTGGAATTCTTGAGTCCCTTTTAAGCCCCTTTTAGACGATCATTTCAGTTTCAGTTGAGCTATCAGTTAAGCTTTCAGTTAAACTGATGTCTAAATGCAAAAACTGAAGCGTTTTTTTTATAATTCACTCGCGCTCGAGGGTATGTTTATAAACCCTTATAATGTTAAACACAGCACGGGTAATGGGGAAATTAGAGAGGGAGAGAAAGGAGGTGACGATGAACATTGGTTTTGAATGTTTGCAAATTGAAATGGCGAGGGAAAACCGTGACGGGTTAGTTATACCATAATCGTGTTGTGCGACTAAAAAACGCATTTCTATATTTGACGGTACGACCAAAGTTAGGCTCAAGGGTGCTCACTTTGAGTGAGCACTGCTTGTGAAAGAAGCGATAAAACAGGGAAATACATGAAACATTCCGACGTTGTTCAAGAGATGGGAATGAATCCATGATAGCTCTGTTTCCTATCAGTTTTAACGCCCTGTTCTGAATTCTATCCAATAAATGGAGAGAAGATTGTGCTGCACCTGCCTAAAGGTGTGAGTTATACACGAATTTTGGACGTATAAACGCCTTATAAATTGTAGCCAGATCAGAAGGAGTGAAAAATTTCTTACAGCGATATAGAAATCCTAAGCATTTAGCAGCATTTTTAGCGGTCTCGAGAATATGATTGTTCCAACGAAGATCGTCGTTAACACACATACCGAGTACTGAGTTTTCTACGATGCAAGTGCCATTTAAGGACAATGACATAGGGGGTATATTTTGCTTTAACGACAAAAGACAGCATTAAGTTTTCGAAGCATTAAACTCCACACGGTTTTTTGTACCCCATTTAACAATGGTGCAAAGATCGGAGTTTAATGAACTTATCATACGGTACCATTGCCAATTCACTTCCGAAGGAGATGGACGTCAATTTGGGAACGAGTATGGAAAGCTGAGAGTAGATTCGTCGGCAAAACAATGAAGTGGATTAGAAGTTTCAGACGAGAGATCATTTATAAAAATGAGGAAGAGAGTCGGAGACAAAACGGACCCTTGGGGAACACCAGCATTTATTTTGTAAAGATCAGACTTAAAACCATCCAATACAACATGTATTGAACGATCTAGAAGGTAATTTCTAATCCAAAGAATAAATTAACTGAAACTGATGAAATTCCCATAAGTTTTCAGTTCAGTTATCAGTTAAACTGATGTGTAAATACTTTTCAGTTCAATTGTCAGTTCAGTCCTCATTCGAGTTCCTGTTTTTTTTTAATATATCGAAACAGAATGATAATTTGAAATAAATTGAAATTTATCGCGCGTGATTAGGTTTGTGGAAGAAAAGTGACCCTTTTTATCACAATTCAGTTAAAAGAGAAGCTCAACTGAACATCGGACTGACGCGACGTCTAAATACACTGCCTTTTTTAACTCAACTGACAACTGAACTGATACCTGAAGGAACACCTGATCGTCCAAAGGTAGTTTTACAGATGAGTCTATTATGAGGTCATTATATGAAATTTGGAACTCCGTTATTCGAAAAATTCTTCCGTGCTATCTTAATAAATAAGATTAAATGCACGACTGGATCGCACGAACTTGCTCTTATGTAAAAGTACTTTGGAATTTAAAATACATTTTATAAATATAAAACATGGATTTAATGAGATAAAAATGTTCAAATGTATGGAATTTCCGTCTGATTAATCCTTTTAATATTAAAATAATTTTTAATATAACAAATTTCCTTAAAATTTTTCGAGAACAAAATTTGAGATGCCAAATTTTAAGTATTTAGTAGTTATAGATTTAAAAAATAGTTTCAAAAAATAATCGTTCACACGTTTTAAAGATATTGGTTTTTCAAAAAAACCTTGTAATTTTTTTTTTTCAAAAATCCCAAAAAATTTTTTTTCGAATATTGTTATATACAATAATATTTTAAACTTAAAGCGACTTCTGCTGAAAATTTTTGGTTAAAATCCTTAGAGCCATCAATGAGAAAGTCGAAAATCAAAAAAACGTTTCTGTGACAGGTACCGTTAATAACATTTTGCCCCAAAATTTGTTTTGACCAAAATGTAGTACATGTCCATAATATCACACCTAATTTTTACTTGCGACTTATAGGTATATAAGGCAAGTTATGCATTCGTAAAAAAAAATCGAACTCGAGATTTTGATCAAAGTTGACATTACGATAATAGCGAAGACCAAAAAAGTGGGTCTCGCAATTCTGTCTGTCGGTTCCACTATAGCCTAAAGGGCTCGGCCGATTTTCTTCAAACTTGGTAGATATGGGTTTTAATTTTTCACCCCACACGTTTTTTTCTTTTTTTTTAAGACCAAAAATAACGGTACCTGCCATACGATTTTTTTTCGAAATTTTATAAATATTTTTTTTTCTCAAAAAAAAATCCCACAGATTTAAAAAAAAAAAATTGAAAAAATTCATTTAGTTAAAACTAGGTAATGGTTGAAAAAAATATTCCAAAAAATTGTTATTTTTGGTAGCCCCCCTGGGTCCATTTTTTTTGTTTTTGATTTTCTCGAAAACGGTACAGCCGATTTTGATCATTTTTTTTATGGTAAAGCTCCTCCACAGTTTGAATAAAAAAATTTTTGTTTTATCTAAAACTGACGGGTACCTTCCATACAAATTTAAAAAAAAATGGTTTTCGACAATCGTATTTTTCTCGAAAACGGTTACGAGAATTTTGCTAAAATTTTTTTTCTTTTGATTAATTTTAACTTTCTATAATTTAATAAAAACAAAATTGAAATCTAGATATTACTGACTGTACCTACCATAGAACGATTTTTTCGAATTTTGAATTTCTCATTATCGGCATAACGGATTTTAATGAAATTTTTTATAAAGAAGCTCTTAAAAAGTTTAAAAAACATTGCATTTCAAAACTTAAAAAAAATATTTTTTTCAATTTTTTAAAAAAGTCATTTTTTTTTGGAAAATTCGATATCTCAAGAACGGCTTAGTATTTTGTTTGTAAATTAGACTCTTATTCGTATAATAATAAAACTTAAGATTGGCGTACCAAAATTTTTTCTTAAAAATGTTTTAAAAATTTTGTAAATAAAAGCTTATTTTTTTAAGGAACCACTACAACGACTTATAATTTTTGTTTTTGCATAAATTTATATTTGCATAGCATTCTGTTTTTATCTCTTACTACTAAAAGAATTTAAAAAATTCATTTTATCCTTATAAAAAGTTGCATTAATATCATAGAATATAATGCTAAAAAATCAGAAATACTTTACAGGACTATTCGAGGTCTAAATATTGGTTTCTGAAATTCCTAAAGAAAAACAGAATCATACGATTTTGTGACAATTTTGTATAGTAATACTGCGGATATAGCATTCCGAATAATAACTTAACTCCCCCATACCTACCTGCGTATACTATTAGAGTAGTACATGCGACCATATCGTGCGTCTTATTTTTTTGTTTCTAATATCAGCCTTTTAAAGGAAAAGCAACAAAAATCAAATCAAATGCCAATAGAACATTCTATCCCTAGCTGGAGTTTATGTTAGCAGGAAGCATAATTTAATTATACATCCCACCGTAGGCAAACACAAAACAAAGCAAAACCAAAACACACCCCATGAAAGGTGTAAGTTTAATCCGAAAACAAACTCACTGGCAAATGTACATCTGATCCCAGTTAGTGTATTTTTTGTGCAAACAATTCGATTTGCTGAATTTATCCAAAAGTGTTGATAATCATGACACACGTAGTTATTCTTGTTTGTATCAATTTGTCAGGCACTGGTGCTGTCGTTGTCGTCGCATTCCTGGCCCGTGGGATGCTCGGTGACTGTCTGAAAAATTATTCCTCCCCCACATTAACTCTCTAGAATCCCACATTGAATATTCGTATACACTTCATTATAGATGCGATTTACACGGGAGAAGAAAAAACACAACAGTCATACGAATGATGAAGAGCTGAAGTAAATAAAACAAAAGCAAAATATTTTCAACCCAGAATGTCAAATAGAATTTCGGAAGAACAAACACCCGAGAGACATCATGAAAATTCCCACAAATGCACTAGGAAATTCATCGAGTGCGATGTTTTGGAAGGGATAAAGTAGGCAGCGGCGGCGGCGGCGGCGGGTGTAGGGGGATTTTGGAGTGCTCATCGTTGTCGAACATAATCGAAAGTATAGTGATGTGCTAGCAGCAACAGAAGCAGTAGCAGCAGGAGCTTAACTAAAAAGAGTTACGAGGTGCTGACGGAAGTGCTCTTAAAAGCTATGCAAAATGTTCTTTGAGGCTTTGAAGTTCCCCGAAGAATTATACAACCTACGTCGGGAGTTTATTACGAGAATATGCATTGTTATTCGAATCAGAATGCCAATAAATTATGGGGGACGGTTTTTGGCAATTATTGTATAGTTTTGAGATTGATGAAGTAAACAGAAGGTAGTTGCAGATTTGAAAATTGGATTGTTTTGGTAGATTTGGTAAATCTTTAAAAACCTTTAGGGGATTCTAATTGAAATATAAGCAAGGGGGGCAGTGTATAGTAATGGGAAAATACATAAGTCCATGATGGCAGTATATTCCACTTTATTTATACCTATCCTATTCTTCTCAAGCTAAAGTTGGGACATCTATTTCACACTAATTAAGAGTATTATAATTCTTCTTCTTGGAAGTAATGTGGATGCTTACCTGTTGGAATGGGTTCTATTGATCTATTGTGTTCTGCTTTCCATTTAAGCCTTATGTCTAATCAAGGAAATATAAAAAAAAAATAGGAGGTCATAACTGCTCGTAGAGGGCCTAAGTCTAATGACTTACAACTTTCTACCATTCTTGTGTGCGTGTTACCAGGAATAGAGGGGACCTACGATTTTGTGCCGATTCCGAGCGCCTAAAAAGCAGCACTTCTCATGACAAGAGATACACTTGGAGTATTTGTCAATTCCTCGCAAGAGGCAGTACATTCCTGAAAAAAACTTTTATGCAGCGGTTGAGAAACGAACCCAAGACCTTCTGCATGACATTCAAGCGCACTAACCATTATGTTACCCCTTGACAAACACTCGTACATTCCGGACTTATTTTTCGCCCGTGTAGAAGATATACCCACAATCAAAATCTTTCAGCTTCGATCAATACTTTGGGTGTCTAATGTTTTCTAGAAGGCCCTACTTCTATCTCTCCTAGATATCTCTTTTTTTTGTGAGTACAGTCGCGAAATTAGAAAACAATGTCCCAGTATTCTTTCCTGTTTAAAGAGAAGTCCTGATTTTATCCGGAGTTTCATTTCTCTTATTCAAAGAGAAGACATTTCATAATGTTACTGTGTGTATAATATCTTCAGACAAGTGATCTTGTGTTAAGCTTCTGTAGCTTTTTTTTTTATAATTTACTCGCGCTCAAGGGATTATGATTACCCACTCTTGCTTGCACTCCTATTTGCGAAAGAGAACATCGGATTGAAAAAAGTTTTAAAAATTAAACTATTAGAACTTAGACGGTTTAAGAGCTGGTTTATAGAGACAAAAACCAACACAGTTACAAGCCATTAATATTTTAATTTAGTAATTTTTTGACATTTCAATGTCATTTTTGGACTCTAGATGTTTTGAAAGAAACCCAACAAAATGTTATGCGTAGTGGTGTATGCATTAAGTTATAAGTTTTAATATTGAAAGTTTTCCTGAATCATTTTTTGACTTGGTTGCTATAAATCTACCTAATACATTAATATTATTTTTTTTTGTGTGAGTTCCGTATTGCGTGTTTAAGACCACATTTTTCCCGATTTTCGGGTCCTGGTGTTCCGATTTGAAATAGAATTAAAACTGGAAGCCCTAGTATTATGAGCGGAATCAACAATTTTTGGGTTCCCATTTTTCCCAGAGCATTACATTTACAGAGCAAATGGATGACTGTTTCCTTTTCCTGCTGATCTCCACAAATTCAACAGTTAGTTTTGAAGGAATGCCTAGCTTCGCTGCATGTTCACCTGTCTAGTGTCAGTGTCTAGTGCATGTTGCAACCACCCTGGCTGGGGCTTGCTTGATGGCTCATTTTTTCAGGACATATTATAAGTGGAACTTATCTTATCTTCTCCACCTATGGTTGGACTATGTGAGTAAAATTAAAAGATTTTATACAAAGAGTAATATTATTAACTCTTTGCGCAAGTGAGCTTTGAAGGGTCGCTAGGCCAGCTCGCCAGTCCATCTATTTCACAGTGACCCATAGTCCGTCACATTATGGTTAATGTTCGGGATCTCAAGCTCATCCCGACATTGCCGGACCAATTTAGAGGAAGAAAAGGCCGAATCAATGGCTTTAACAGCCGCATGGCTATTTGTAAAATGGCCGTATTCCGGTATCTTGTTTAAACATTTTGCCTGCTTCGCTTATTGTAAGTAATTCAGCTTGGAATACACCGGCAAAATCAGGTAGATACATTTAAAGACTCAAAGAAAATTACCAAACCGACACCACACTGAATCTTTAAGCCATCAGCAAAGGTGGTTGTTTCAAAGTCTCTCACCACAACTTTATCCCCCCAGTCTTTTCTGAATGGAAATGCAAATTTTAAATCATTACTCAATATTGCTATGTCGTAATAACTAATTCTGATAGTCTTAACACGCTGAAAAATACCAAATATTTTATATGCAAGTGGTAAAAGGCATCTGTTGGGAAGTATTGTAGAGTCCTCAGTATTGTAGAGTCCCCAAGTATTGGCCAAGTCCAGCTATTTTTCGAACAGTCTTAATTTTATTGACGTTATACACTTTGTTTATTACAGGCTACCATACGCTTAGTTCACACGTTACACGGTTGTGTATACCTTCACAAAATCATCTTCCACAGGGCTCACTTTTAACCGAATATTTTAGTTCAGGCATAGAATTTCGTACTGGCAGGTAAGGAAGCTCAAGTCCAACAAAGCCGCTGGAGCTGACGGCCTTGCTGCCGAACTATTCAAAGTGGCAGGCGATGACTTGGTTGGGAGCTTGCACCAACTCATCTGCAAAATATGGTCGGAAGAAAGCATGCCCGATGAATAGAATCTCAGCATTATTTGTCCGATCCTCAAGAAAGGAGACCCTTTGAACTGCGCCAACTACAGAGGCATAAGTCTCCTGAACATCGCGTATAAGATTCTTTCTGCCGTATTATGTGAACGTCTGAAGCCTTTCGTCAACAACCTGATAGGTCCATATCAGTGCGGGTTTAGACCTGGAAAGTTCACCATCGATCAGATATTCCCATTACGGCAGATCTTGGAAAAAAAAAACCCAGGAGCTACAAATCGACACCTACCACCTTTTCATCGATTTCAAAGCCGCGTACGATAGCATCTATACGTGCGAACTATATAGAGCAATGTCTAGTTTTGGCATCCCTGACAAACTTGTCCGCTTGTGCAGGATGACGATGGAGAATAAACGCTGCTCCATCAAGTTCGGAAAAGATCTCACCGATGCATTTGATGTCAAAAAAGGTTTTAGACAAGGCGATGCTCTGTCGTGCGATTTCTTGAACATCGTTCTTGAAAGAATAGTGCAAAACTCACGCGCCAACACAAGAGGCACAATCTTTCAAAAGTCCGTCCAGTTACTCGGATACGCCGATGATATTGACATTATTGGAAGAACAAATAAGCGTGATGTCAGTGGCGCATTTGTGAGCATTGAGACGGAAGCGAAGAAAATGGGTTAAGCGGTAAATGAGGGCAAGACCAAGTATATGCTGTCATCAAGAAAGGACACACAACACCGACGTCTTGGACAAAACGTCATTATAGACAGTTATAACTTTGAGGTAGTTAAGGACTTTATATACCTAGGCGCCGCTATAAATTCAGAAAATGACACCAGCGCTGAAATCAAACGGAGAATAACTCTTGCCAATCGCTGTTTTTTTGGACTTAGAAGGCAATTGAGTAGCAAAGTCCTCTCTCGAGCAACTAAAGTGTCCCTATATAAGACCCTCATCATCCCGGTCCTTGTCTATGATGCAGAGACATGGACTTTGTCGAAAGTGGATGAGAGCGCTTTAGGATGTTTCGAGAGGAAAATTCTTCGCGTGATCTTTGGTCCCGTCTGCATAGACGGGGAGTGGGGGAGAAGATATAACCACGAACTGTACGGGCTGTACAGCGAAACTGACCTAGTCAAACGAATCAAAGTTCAACGACTGAGATGGCTAGGTCATGTAGAGCGAATGGACCCGAATGCTCCGGCCCAGAAAGTCTTCGAATCCAACCCCGAGGGACGGCGCAGTAGAGGAAGACCGCTACTCAGGTGGCGCACACAAGTGGGAGAGGACCTTAACCAACTTGGTGTGCGAAACTGGAGACAGCTAGCTAGGGACCGAGCTAGCTGGACAAGCTTCTTGGTTGAGGCCCTGGTCCACCCCGGGCTGTAGCGCCACCGTAAGTAAGTAAGTAAGGACAGAGGGTGGTAGTTATAATAATTTGTTCGCAGTACCTCTTGGTATAATGGTTACTGCGTTGAACTTTTATCCAGAAGGTCTTGGGTTTGATTCTGGGCCGCAGTAAAAAAAAGGATACTGCCTCTTGCGAGGAATTGACAAATCATCCAAGAATACCTCTTGCTATGAAAAGTGCTACTCATTAGCCCTTCAGAATCGGCAGAAAATCATAGGTCCCCTCCATTCCTGGTAACACGTACACGGGATTAGTTGAGAGTTGTAAGTCAAAAGCTCCCACAATACTGTAAAGCTAAAAAACTGTTGATATAGACGCCTGTCTGCTGGCTTAACATACCCTAAAAGGTATTAAATATCGAAATCTGGTCACTTTCAGTACTGTTAGTTAAGAAAACACTAAAAAAAAAACAACAAAAAGTGAGGTTAAAACTGAAAAATAAAACATTTTCTTTTATAATTTAACAATGTTTTCTCACTTTTATATTTTAAATACATTTTATTGAGACCACTAGCTAACTGTAAAAAAAATCAACATTATACCCGTGCTACCTTAAAGCCCCAAAAATAGCTTATTAAATTAAAGGCAAGAGTACGATAACTTAGGCGCCAAGAAATTATAACGGATTTTTGTAGAACAGTTCAATACAAGCATTTTTTACTACGGGAGGGGGGGGATCTATCTCCCCCCGTTTGGGCGGGAGGGGCAATTTTATAAAAAAGGTACTATAATGGAAACAAAAATATTAAAAAATAACGGTAATACTTACAATTAAGTGTTACACCTTTTTTTAAAGCCAATACTCTGATCTATTAGGTAATTTTTAAATCAAGTAGAATCTATGCACAGTTTTTGAAAAAAACGAGTTGTAAACTCAAATTTTGGTGAAAAAAAAACATAAAAAAAAAAGTTTAAAGTTTAATTTTTCAAAACTGCAAAGTTATATATTATTATTTTTCCTAAAATCCGTTGCTCTAATTTATTCTTATTCAAAAACTGAAAACTAGATGATTTTATGTCGTCTAGTTTTTGAGAAAATTGAAAATAACTAAAACTACTTTTTTATGGGATATTTGCTTTTTTTGCTTGCTTACGCATTACGGCGTATAAACAGTGAGATATGTATGGGGGGGCATGCTGCCCCCCTGCAACACCCCTGCTTGGGCACACTATAGGATTTGGGGTAGGTGCAAGTTTGGGTGTATTCAAGGTTTCTTTTGGCATTTACAGAATCTGGATTTAAAGAAACTTTGAATTTACCCTATGGTCTATATACAATGTCTACCAAATATATGTATGTACGTAGCCCAAAGTTGCACATTTAAAATGTTCAGACATGAAAATTTAATACATTATAAAAAATTCACATTACCTAGGTACTAGTGTACGAATGCAGAAAATTTATACTCGTATAATTCCTTAATTAATATGTATGTATATTGTTTGTGTGTAACATTTTTAATGCTAATATGGTACAGGTTATTGTTTACCAAGGTCATTCGTTATTCAACCTTTGTAAGAGTGAAGTATTTTTTTCTTTGAATAAAGAATGGCGATTAAGCATCCACTACTTCATCCTAAATTAAATAACTTTTTAATATTTCAAAAAAAATATTTCAAAAGCATCGCGTTCTCTAGAAGAAATTGGTCTAATTCCAACTAAAGCGTCAACTCCCCTCAACTCCAACTCAAAAAGGTGACAAAAATTGTAAGAATACAATATTATTATTATTATTTATTCATCGACCAGAGCATATTATACTCTTACAGACTAAGATACATAGGTAAATATATAGTTACAAATTTGTAGGTGGGAATATAAAATTCAAAATACATTTAAATGATTTACATAGTTAATCTTTGATTTTAATAAATAACGTTACTTAAATTTTGCTTAAAACTAATGATTTAAAAGTTTCTCTGGTGCAATCCATATAAAAGTTAATCTCAGAGCAATAAACCCATCTATCGGCACATTTTTCCATGGGCCTCAATATTGGCTAGAGATTCGGGAGGTGCTTGCTATAATTTTTTTTTTTGTGATCAAAATGCCTGTAAACACGGTTCTAATACATTGAACATTGAAAAATTGACTTGACTATTTTTAAGTAGCACCTGACTTACTCGCAAACTGACTGACTGAGACGCGAAATGCCATGCAATTCTACCTCCTCTGATGCATTCTTGGTAACCCTAAATGATTTGCTGTACTTTACCTACAAATGAACCACATTAACATTAATCCTCACAATGAAATCACCGTAGTTAAATACCAAAAATCAAAAATTTCATAAAAAGTAGTTTTAGTAATTTTTGATTTTCTCAAAAACTAGAAGGGACAAAACCATTCGTTTTTTTATGTTCGATTCAGAATTAATAGTAGCATTGACCACAAAGAGCCAATTAAGCACTTCAGTTTACAATTTTGAAAAAAAATTGGTCTAAACTTTTTTTTTTTCATTTTTTTAACAAAATTTTGAGTTTGCATGCAAATTTTTCAAAAACTATTGACATAAAAAATTTAATTTAAATTTACGATTATAGAACAGACTTCCGGCTTTCGCGGTATAGTATTTGATTGTAAGTGTTGCCGTTGTTTTTTAATATTTTTTTTTTCAATTTAAGTCATTTTTTCTAAAATCGCCCCTACCTCCTAAACGGGGCGAGATAGACCCCCCCCTCCCATAGTAAAAAACGCTTGTATTTGACCCTTCTACAAAAATTCGTTATCAATTTTTGGCGCCTAAGTTATCGTACTCTCCCCAAATTAAATTATTAACCCGTTTTTTTTTATGCAAATGTAAACTTAAAAAAAAAACATACAATGTCCACCCTAATGTACCTACATTGTACACACATTTGTTAATATTGATGCTAAGCAAGTATGCGATTTCCCAATCCCATCCCTTATTTATATCCACTTCACCACAAGAAGAAAAGCGATTAATTAATAATTATTTAATCTTAAATTTTGTTAAGAAGCCTATCTTTTTTAATCTTAAAAAATCACTTTAATTGTGTTATTATTATTAAATATGCAACGAGGAGTTCCAGAAACCTATGTGCGGATAATTATGGACATGTATGATGGAGCAGTTACTAAAGTAAGATGCGCAGCTGGAGTCACCGAAGAATTCGAAATCACAGTAGGTGTACACCAGGGAAGTGTCTTGAGTCCCCTGCTCTTTATTACAGTTCTTGATTACCTGCTTGAAGGCAAAGTGACAGATCCAAAAGTACATCAGTTATTCTTTGCTGACGATGGAGCCATCATAAGTGAAGACCCGATATCCCTACAACGAGCACTTGACGTATGGGTGGATGTTCTAGAAGGAAGTGGGTACCGCATAAGCGCGAAAAAGACAGAATACCTATGCTGCCCATTTTCTGATCCACACAGGCCTATTCCAGACATTTATTTGAATGGAGTAGTGCTTCCCAAGTGTGAAAAGTTTAAATATCTGGGGTCTATGATAAATAACGAAGCTACTTGTGATGACGATATCAATCATCGCGTAAGCGTAGGGTGGATGAAGTGGCGGGAAAATTCTGCTATCTTCTGTGACCGAAAAATACCCCCTAAGCTGAAAGGAAAGCTCTACACTTCAGTTGTGCGTCCAGCACTCACATACGGTTCACAATGTTGGACAATGTACAAAAAGTATGAGAGTAAGCTAACGGCAGCTGAGATGAAGATGCTTCGTATGACAGCAGGAGTTACAAAGCTTGATCGAATTAGAAGTACGAAGATCCGAGGAAGCCTTCATGTTAAGAATACCATTTCCCAAAAAATTGAACACGACCGACTCAGTTGGTATTGCCATGTTCAAAGGAGAGATCCTGAGAACCCCGTCAAACAGGCAATATCATACAACGTTCCAATTCGGAATAAAAAGAAAGGTAGGCCTAAACACTCCTGGTACAAACAAATGCCAAAACACCAGCATTCAGTTGGCCTCAGAAATGGAACAATACAAAACCGGGAGGCTTGCCGCCGATTTCTTAGGTCAACCCGGCGAACCCCACAGGCGGATCACTAGTGTGAAGCAGATACGTGGGAGAGTTATGATCCCCTCGACATCGAGATCATAACAGCGCCGAAACAAAGGAAGAAGAAGATTATTATTAAATATGTTAAATATTTCTGACATTTTCTTAGTTCAAAAAAGTCTCAATATTATCTACTTATATTTTAAACTTTAAGCAAAAAATCTTTCCCTTTCATAAAAAACATTGCGTTCTGTTTTTGGGATTTGATTATGTTTGTGTTACGTTGTGCTCCAATTATGATTTTCCTTTGATCCCTATTTCAGTTAAGGTGAGGGTAGAATTTTTTTCTTTAAGTACACTTTCATTCAATTTTTTACACGAATCCAATACATACACTTTAGCCCAACGAGCAATTAAAAATCATCCCCTGTGAAAATAAGCCACTTAAATCAAACATATCCACATACCTACATCACCGGCGGCGGCGGCGGCAGTATTAAAAATATTCTATGCCCTTGGCTACCAACAAAGGTTGAGGAAGGTCTCAAGTAAGCCCGCTTAAAATTAAAACACATACCTATATTTGAACCAGTTGAACTGTTATCAATCTTACAAAACTTGTTTTGAGTTATTACTTTTTTGAGATCCAGTTTTTTGAGATTGAAAAGCACAAAACACTGGCGAAAACATAAGCTAAAACAATAAAGATTAAAGCCTATGTAGATAAGGTACTCACCAATTCCTAAAGCAGTTCCAACTTTTCCGGATATATTCAAGAATTTTATTTCGATAAATTCTTTACCTATACTATTGAATGGCATAACACTATCCGGTGTTAGCATAGACGTTTTGGCTAACCCTGAAACGTGTCGGTTATGGTGCGTTGCTACCGGCGGCGGTGTATCCGTGGTTATTGCATTCCGAAAAGCTGTTAATTTCTCTAAAAAATTAACATAACCAACTGCAGACTGTGGTGTAGGCCCCGCAGTTGCTGTTGTTGGGGCAGACGTTGAAGGCGAATCTGCTGTACATAACTTGCTAATGCTTAGGATAAAGGTGATGTATAGGAAGTTTGATGAGGTAAAACTAAAGCTTATTAACTGCTGCACTTTACTTTGGTAATTAATACTACTACTAAAGAATTTACTGATTTTCGGTGGCTCCGATGTTAAAGTTGCCATTATTTTTTATTAAATATGTATACCTAGGTAGATATTTTAAGAGAGTAGGTAGTATAGTTCGAAGAAAAATAAATAAATAAATAAATAAATAAATAAATAAATAAATAAATACAATCTCCGTCAGACAAACACTATTTTTTGTATATATTTCTTTTAAAATTTCCCGTGACACTTGAGGAATTCCCTTCTATTTAGTTCGCACAAAATAAACACACAGGTGAGTGGTGGCGTCGACGGAGGAGGTGAGAAGTAAGATATTATTATATCGACGATTCACGATAAAACATCCGATCCACGGTGACCAATAAGAATACAAACACGTGCTTGCTGTATTACCACTTTGACTTAAATCGTTGAATGTATATGCACATTTGGGAGAAATATTGCAAGAGAGGGAGAGAGAGAATGTGCGCGAGGTATAAATGTGTTGTTTAGTTGACCAATTTATTTGGAAGACAAATGTTTACCAAAACCGAACAAACACTCTTAAGACACTTGAAAGTTCTCTTTTTATCAAAACTTTTACGATCACTTTGGTGAAATTTCTCTTAGAAATTCCTTGCCCCGAAAAAAAAGTCAAACACACAAAAAACGCGATGACGAAGAGGGAGAAAAATGCTTACGAACACAATTACCTTACTAAATTTGTAATCTTAAATATCTAATTTAGCCAGTGGAAATATCTACCGCTAATTATATCACAATTAATCACAAAAATACCGAGGATAGATATCGCGCCACTCATTCGACACAAACGCCAAAATTACGATATAAACCGAAACTTTGTTACAATACGATTGACTGGCTTTAATAAAGGTAAAATTTTTATTGAAAGATTTATTGGGAATATTAAAAATTATTATTTTCTTCTATTTACAATCAAGATTTTGTGACAGTTGCCGTAAGAAAGGTAGTTGTCATAAATTCAGCACAAACAGCGTAAAGAAACCGTCTAACTCCCTCAACGTTCGTTTCGTATTTGAGGCGACGACTTCACCGCAGCAGCTCTGTTGATATTTGCACACACTACGTACCTATATGCGGCGCGATGATGACGACTCTACGACGACGACGATGACGGGTGGTGGTGGTAAGCCGAAGTAGTCGGTGCTCGGTGGAACGGGGAGTTGGACAAACGACAAAATTCTGTTTTGTTATGCTAGTGTGTTTTGTTTTTTTTTTTTTGTTGTTTGTGATATCTTGATATTTCTTTCTTCCACCCGATTTCGTCGCATCGTTAAACCAAGCCCATGAAACGAAATAAAATCTAGTGTCTGCCTAATGTTGAGTTAATGCGGTGCAGTCAGTAGAGGGACAATACGGTGTGGTGAATAGATTGTGGATGTAATATTACTATAGGTATCTAGATACACAAATTGAACACCGCTTCGGTCGGTCAGACGACACTAGAAAACTGTCATATACGTCAGATTAGAGTCGGACTTTATTAATGGATGAAAATAATTACCTATTTAATGAACCACCTCAACAACAACAATTCTTTTATGAATGAGATTTGATGTTGGTCAGTTTTCTCACCACCCATTTATCACAAACCTACCTAAGTTTTTTTTTTAATTGGGATTATACCTTGTTATAACATGGATAGTCTTGACGTTAGTAGAACCAAAAGTTCTCTCTTAAGAGAAATATCAGGCGTCCCATTTCCACCTGTCTGTTTGGGTTATTACCTCACACTCACACTCATAAAAGCATAAAAGAGATAAATAGTAAGCTAGGGCCGGCAACATACAAAGTATAAAGTAAAAGGTGCTTACCAAGAGGCTGGTAGCTCTTAGGCAACCAGTACACGTCAGATATAAAAACATGTTAAAAATTTTGTTAAATGAAATTATACTTCATAGAAAAGCATTTCATTGTGGATTCTATGAGTTGTTCGTTCTATTAATTTGTGGTCTATGAAGTGGCATAAGCTTAAATTTAACTAAAAGATTTTTCAATTTAAAAAAAAATAAATAAATTGTTCTTAAAAGTAAAGTTAAGCAACTTTTAATTTTAGTTAGAGAAAATATGAAAAATATTGAATTCGTTTTTTTATATTGCTAAAAAACTTAAATATTTAGTTTTGAAGTCAAAATGCTTTCAGATTTAAGTAGGTAGGTAAAACACAAATATTTTTTGAAGGTTTTGATATTCAATTTTATACCTAATTGTGAATTTTTGAATATTACAACAACAATTTGAATGAACTACCACCAAGTGGGTTCTTATTTGGCTGGAGTTATAGCTATTTCACGGTTGCCAAGCCGATCATCAGACTCCTTTATTAGTGGTGCTTAGCCTTTATACTATCAAGTTTAATCGAAAAACTTTTTCTTGACTTATACCTAATTGTTTTATTTAAATCGATTAAGCCGATAAATTAAAAAAAAAATAAAATGCACGACTGGATCGCACGAACTTGCTCTTATGTAAAAGTACTTTGGAATTTAAGATACATTTTATAAATATAAAACATGGATTTAATGAGATAATAATGTTCAAATGCATAAAATTGCCGTCTGGTTTACGGAAGAGTATGAATTTATGCAAATAAACCTTAAAAAATCGTTTTATTATTAAATAAATTTTTTATATAAGAAATTTCTCTAAAATTTTTCAAGAAAAAAATGTGGGATGCGAATTTCAAGTATTTAATAATATTGGTTTTAGGAAATAATTTCAAAAAATAATCGTTCATAGGTTTTGAAGATATTGATTTAATTTTTTTTTTTTGTTAAAAACCCAATAAATATTTTTTAGAATATTTTTATATACAATATTATTTTAAACTTAAGGAGACTCCTGCTAAAAATTTTGGGTTAAAATCCTTAGAGCCGTTAATGAGAAAGTCGAAAATCAAAAAAACGGGTCTATGGCAGGTACCGTTAATAACATTTTGCCCCAAAATTTTTGTTGACCAAAATGTAGTCCATGTCCATAATATCACACTTAATTTTTTGTATCAAAATCGTTAGAGCCATTTTCGAGATAAATAAGATTTTGCATTACGGGTGTATGGGGGGTACCCTTAGTTTTGGAGCTAAAAAAAAATTTCAATTTTTCCTCTAGGGAATCACCGAAGACTCTTAACTACCGAGATTGAAAGAAATAGGTCCAGTGGTTTAGGCTGTAGTTCGAGGTACAGACATACAGACACACTGAAACATGTTTTTTGTGTACTAAATTTTCCTTAAAATTTTAATAAAAGAAATTGATATGAAAATTGTTAGTATTTAATAAAATACATTTTAAAACGTAATTTAAAAATTTAATCGTGTATCGGTTTTCAAGATATTGAATTTTCAAAAAAAAAATTGTATTATTTTTATAAAAAATCCAAAAACTATTTTTTCGAAAAAATTTTTAGTTTATAATTTTTCAAATGCAAAGCAGCTCCTGCATAAAAATTTTGGTTGAAATCGTTAGAGCCGTTGGTGAGAAATTCGAAAATCAAAAAAACCGTTCTATGACAGGTACCCCTAATAACATTTCCCCCCAAATTTTTTTTTCACCAAATGCAGAACTTGCCCTATAGCACCTATGTATATCGCAAGTAAAAATGTTGTATGGTAGTTATTGTCAAGATAGTAAAAGAATACAGGTGATTTATTACGTAAATTCTGGAGGAAGTTGTTATATTCGAAGTAGTAAATTTAAAATTTTCTGCACATATTTTTTAAGCTTGATGTGTCACAATCAGATATTGCATATTGCAGTCAGTTTTTCGCACATCTTCAACTTCAGCCCATCGCACGCTTAGTGATATAGATTTGTAAAATTTTAAGATTTTTAATATTAACAAACTTTCTCTAGATCGACTCTATAGCTAAATATTATTACATCTATTTTTTCGATCTAAAAAAATCTTAAAAAGCTAAAACTTCATTCAATATACGTGTACTTACTTCCTTTTTTTTTCTTAAGACTGATTAATCATGAACTTAAGCAATATTTTGAAGAAAACCCGTTTCTTTACGGACAACAGAACGCCTTTCCGAGTAATAGGACCCACCACACATACAATTTTGCCAAAAGTCCTGCTGAGTATTTAGGTTTTCTTTCATGATACAAAAGTGAAGTATAGAGATTCATTTCATAGCTTAAAATAAATTTCATCGTCTATATGAAGCTCAAAGGCAAAACATATTCATACGCATATTCGAAAAAGCGGCAGCAATTTAAAACTCGATAATGGTACTGGCAGGGACTTTAAAAAGCTCAACTGTAATGACCTTGGCTATTAAGTTGCCCACCGCTGCTGTTTAATTGGAGTTGGAGTGGTCTGATGGTGCAGGGGATTAATCTATAGGCTTGGCTTCCGAAATGTTTTAAAAGATAAGCATATCGAAAAAGTCAAACGCAATCGGAGATATAAAACAAAATAGAAGGAGCGCATTTCATAAGAACACGTTCATAAAAATCTAAGCATTTTATATATTTCTTGGATTTATTATTGAATTCATTATTTTTTGTTTATAAAAAGTCAAAAACTAAACAAATAGTTTAATGTGGTTATCGAAGCCATACAAAATCTGAAATTTCTAAGAGAGAAACTCATTCCTTAACGTTTAGAACAACAATCAGCCATCTAGTATACAGAGAAAATCTCAATCACACAATTAGATTTCCCTATGGATTCCATCCAAGAATGAAAGTCATCTCAAGGCCATAGAGAAATTCTTAATCAAATTTGTATGACTTCATAGTTTTTTTAAGATAAGAATGGTGAAAACCGTTTCAATCATTAAAAAGATGTATTTACGTTTCTTATAGAATTTATAGGTTAGATAAATATGTATCGTAAATTGCTTAAGAAATCACATGGCATTCTGTTTTTATCTCTAACTACTAAAAGAGTCTAAATAAAATGCACGACTGGGACGCACGAACTTGTTCCTTATTAGATAAAACTGTTCATAAGGATAAAATTAATATTTTGAATTCTTTTATTAGTAAGAGACTATGTAAACATGAATTTTAAATTGCAAGAAGCTTTTATATACAAAATTCTTAAAAAACTTTTAAGAAAAAAATTTGGTACGCCAACCTTTATGGTTCTTTATGGTTATTATGGTTCGAATAAAAATTAAATTTCGAATAAAAATATTGAGCCGTTTTTGAAATATCGAATTATCCAAAAAAAAATATTTTTTGTTTTTTAAATTCATAAAATACTTTTTTTTTAAGTTTTAGAATGCATTGTTTTTTAAACTTTTTAGAAGCATCTTGATACAAAATTTTATTAAAATACGTTAATGGGTAATTCAAAATTTGAAAAAATGGTTCTATGGTAGGTACAAGCTGTAATATCTTAATTTCAATTTTTATTAAATTAAAGATCATAAAAATTAATTGAAAGAAAAAAAAATTCCAGGCACCGTTTTCGAGAAAGATACGATTTTTGAAAACCATTTTTAAAATATCTACTTTTTTTTCTCACATCTTGTAGATTATATTGAGAAACTATTTTTTATCAAGTTTAAAAAAATCTAGGATGGAATTGAATTTTTTTTTCAAATATTCAAAAAAATTATTTTGAAAATTTGAAAACACAATTCTATATAAGTTTTTGGGGAGCTTTAGCAAAAAAATTATCAAAATCGGTTGTACCGTTTTTGAAAAAATCGAAAACAAAAAAAGGTTCTTTGGGAGGTACCCTTAATAACCATTTTTCGGAAAATTTTTTCAACCATTACCTAGTTTTAACTAAATAATTTTTTTTTTTGTATTTTTATTTCTCAAATCTGTTAGACAGTTTTTGAGAAAAAAATACCGTTATTTTTGGTCTTAAAAAAAAAGAAAAAAACGTGGGGGGAATCAAAAATGATATCTACCAAGAAAATCGCCGGAGTCGCTTAGGTTGTAGTCGAACCGACAGACAGACAGAATTGCGAGACCCACTTTTTTAGTCTTCGCTATCATCGTAATGTCGACTTTGATCAAAATCTCGAGTTCGATTTTTTTACGAATGCATAACTTGCCTTATAGTTTATAGTACCTTTAAGTCGCAAGTAAAAATTAATTTTATGCTTATGAACAGTTTTCTCTAATGACATTCGTTTTTGGAATTCTTAGTCTTGTGTAAAAAAATAGCAAGTTCGTTGGACCCAGTCGTGCATTTTATTTTTGTTTCATCAATATATTCCTTCATACAATTCATAAAAATTGGACAATTATTTTGAAAAAAAAAGTATTTCTCATTTTAACCACCAAGACTAGATATAAGATTGTAAGGAAGGGGACGGTTTTAAAGCATTTTACATTGTATTAATACTGCACTGCAAAATTGTCAAATATAATTCGATATGATCACAGATGGCAAACGATTAAGGCAATTTTTGATTTTTTGAATGAGTTAGATAAATCATTTCTTTAATTATCCTAAATTAATAACTTGTTTACTTTTCAGTCTGGCATTTTCCTATAGTAATTTCAATCACGCTCTTAACTACATACCTACATACATATTATTATCTCTTTGGTTGATTGTATTCCATGAATTAACATTAATTTTGATGGTGTGATAGCAAAGGATTTACAAACTTAAGCACGGTTTCTTATAGGGTCCAGATGGTTTACTAGTAATTGTGTTAAAAAAATTTGCAGCCAATTTGGCCTAGCCTCTTGCTATTCCTTCCCAAAAGCCACTTTCCTTATAGAACGATTGTGTCATTTTTAGGTTTTATATATCCGTAGAAAAGTGATGTCTGATTAAAATACGAATATCGCAACATTTAAACGTTATTCAATCGATCTATGTACGTACAACGAGCTCATGAATTTTAAAATCATAAACTTGAAAATTGTAATTCTAATTAAATGTATAAGTAATCGACTTATGCAAGTTAATACCTTCTTATTCCAACCTAACCTTTTGTTCTTAGTTACCAATAATTTATCTGTAGTATTATTTCAAATATGCTGCAAGACAAATAAACTTTTTTCTTATTAATCCATGTAGTTGTTTTTATTTTCTTAGAAATAAACTATTAAGAATAAAATAAATTTGCATAGAATACTTATGCCGTCAATAGATATTGGAATAAACTGCAGGAAATCCAGTTCTACGGAAATAACGTCACGCGGCAAGTTGTGGCTTGTAATTTAATAGAAATGATTAACAACATGAGTATAATGATCTGAAGCTTTTATAAACTTTTCATTTTCATGAACTGAAATTAAAAGTGGGTATTTATATATATGTACGTATACCTTATCTTTGAGTCGCACTCCGGGTTTTCCATGAATTCTATTAATCGCTTATGATTTATTTATGAGCAAACCAGAAACTTACCCAGTTGTGCATGATAAATTTAAATTAATAATATATCCCTTTTAATATGAGTCCTATATCAATCACAAATGTAAAAGTAACATTATTTTTTTTATCAAGATAAGACTTAAATAATTGTAAAAATCTGATTGTCGTAGATTAACGGAGAATAGTGAGAAAGTCGACTTAACTTTAATTTGATTTTCGTTTTCGATTCTATTCCAGTATTTAAAATTCATTGGGGAAGAAACTTTATTTAAATTTTTATTAAAATTAGGTTTCATACTGCAAACATTGACCAGCGAAATTGTATAAATGGGTTAAGTTAGTAGGTCAATCGTGATGATGAATGCAAGACTAACAAAGTGGGTGAAAGAAAACAACAAGCTTAGTCAATTCCAGGCAGGATTCAGAGAAGGATATTTAACTGTGGAGCAAATTTTCAACCTAACAAGTATCGCAGAAGGCTATATAAGGCAGGGGAAAAAAACTTTACGCGTTCCTTATAGACTTCCGAGCAGCATTTGATAAAGTAAATAGAAACTGCCTCTTCTACAAATTATCGCAAATCGGAGTATTGTCAAAGTTTCTAAATTCTTTTAAAAGCCCTTACGAAAACAATGAATCGATGGTTTGGAATGGAAACGAACTTTTAAAATCGTTTGAATTAACGGTTGGAGTAAGACAGGGATGTCTTCTCAGTCCACTATTATTCGCATTGTATTTGGATGATATCACAGAGTTTTTACCAGCTGGAATCGTAGTTGAAGGATTACAGATAAAATGTTTACTTTTTTCAGATGATATTGTGATCTTATGTATTTATTTATTTATTTATTTATTTCAATACGTTAATGCTAACGTTAAACCTACAATATTTCTTAAAATCTAAAATTTATCTAAAAACAAAGTTTGATCGATTTTGAGCATAGAAATTATTTTTAAAGAGTTTGGATTTGAGATTTACATTTGTAGATTCAATAAGAAAAGAGAATTTATTAAAAATATTTATTAACTGGTTAAGAGGACTATAAGCGCCATAGTATCTGCTAAAAATAGTACAAATTGGTAAATTTCTTCTTAAACTAGAACGACTTATATTGAAATTTAATCGACAAAGAACCGATGAAGATGAAATAGATCCATTCATTACTCCAGTTATGAAACAGAACTGCAAATATTCTCTGTGAACAGAAAGAGATGGAAGGCTTACCAACTGAAGTCTATGAGCGTATGGGGGTAATATAACTCTATCTGACCAATGGAAAAAACGCAGGGCAAATCTTAAAAATCTTCTTTGAATATTTTCTATTCTATTTATGTGTACAGAGTAGTATGGTGCTCATACTACACACCCATACTCAAGAATTGGCCTAATAAAAGAAACATAAAGAATTTTTATAACATATGGATCACGGAACTCACGGGAAAATCTTTTAACAAAACCAAGTATTTAAGTATTTTGTTTGCTTTCTTTACAATATAGTTATAATGATCAGTGAATGATAATTTTGAGTCTAATAAGATTCCGAGATCGGAGAAACTATACACTCTACATAAATGTGACGAATTCAACAGGTAGTCAAAAATAAATAAATTACGTTTGCGTGTAAAACACATAGTCTTACACTTGTCAATATTTAAAAACAAACAGTTATTATTGCACCATTCATAAAATCTCCGAAGATCGTCTTGTAGTTGTTCACAATCCGCAATGGAGTTAATTGTTCGAAAAATTTTCACGTCGTCAGCATAAAATAAAGCCATAGAATGTTTTAATATAGAGGGAAGATCGTTTATAAATAAAACAAATAGCAAAGGGCCAAGATGACTCCCTTGAGGTACACCAGAATTAACTTTAAATTGACACGAACGGTTATTTCAGATATTACACTATAAAATCTATCTTTAAGGTATGAAGATATCCACAAAACAAAACAATGGTGTTGCCAAACCTGGCAGCACTTTAGATTAAATTGTCAAAAAATCAAAATGTACGATATTAACCAAAAAGACTTGGCGCCCATTTGATACGATTAAAACAGAAGTTGCCGCCAAGAAGAATAACGCCAAAAAACGAAATTTTTAGTTTCTTCTCTTCTTTAATAAATTACATATATAAAATAAAATTGAATTAAATCAAAGAACTTAAAAATTCAAAACAAGTTTTCTTTCATTCATTCGGCAACATTCTAAAAATTTCGTGTTTTAAACAAAAAATAAAGGTTCCATGTACGATCTCGAAATTCCTTAAAGGAATTTATAGAGCTGAACTGGACTTGGTTGAATCATCAATATAAGACTGCACCGATCGCAGCAAGAAGATCACCAACTTAAGCTTCAAAGCATAGTTCCTAATCTGCTATACAGTTCCCGAAGGAATCACTGCCTTAAAATACACCGCATTGGCACGCGGTTCTTCGCAAATAGGTTATATTTAATACCTTACTTAAAGGCTTGGTACTTCTTCGTATTCCTTTCACTCTTTTAACAGGGTCACTGCTGAAGTGGAAATAAATCATACATTTGTTGCCCAGCTAATTTATTGCTTCATCAATCAACTCCAATCTTGCTCGTCACTTTCATCACTAAAAAACAAGAAAGACAACGCAAACGCCTTAAAAAACCACTACACGCTATCACTGTCAGGTAAGCAATGTATAACAAAAATGTCTTTAATAAGTCAAATAAAGTCGCACACTCGCCACCACCCTCGCCTCCGCAACCTCCGCCACCGCCGCCGTCACAATTGAATCCCTTGGGTTCATCTCAAGAACAAGGCTCTCTTTTGCCCATCGAAAGCAGTTTTCTAAAAGATAAAGAATTCAACTGTAAGTCATGTTCCAGACCAGACAACAACGAAATGGTTCAATGCGACCTTTGTGATAATTGGCACCATTTTGATTGTGTCAATGTCACATCAGATATTGAAAATCAGGATTGGTGCTGCCCAAGGTGTTCAAAACAGGCTGATCAGAATAAACAGAAGTCAAATGAATTGCCACAATGCTCACAAGACGCATTACAGTCAAATCTTCCATCGGCAGAAACATCGAAGTTTATTCAGGGGAATTCTACTGAACCTCAATCCTTCAAAGCAAGGAGTGCACTAAAATCAACAAGTTCTGCTAAGTCTATAAAACTCAGTTTAAGAAAACTTGACGAAGAAAGGCGACTTAGAGAGGAAAGATGTAAAGAATACTTTCTACAAAAAGAGAAAAGAGATCAAGATTATCTTGATGCCAAATATACTCTCTTAGAACAGCAAACATCAGACGATGATAGCGATCTTGAGTTCACGTGCAGAAGTGACAGGTTGAATACATGGGTTCATGATCAATTCAACAAAAACCCACCCATTAATGCCCAAGCAATTGCCAAAGATCATTCAACAAAAATTACCAAAAAATCAATTAAAACTCCAAATTTGAGCTTACAACAACCCCCTAAGATCAATGACACATGGGTTTGTACCAAAGAGACTAATGTACCTGCTAAAGAGATCAATGAACACTTGTATAACAGCACACGTCAATTTCCCGACCATGCTCTTTCTTTTAATCAACCTAAGAGCAACGCAGACGCATACCAAATGCTACCTGGTTGTTCAAATGATTTACCACGACTGAGTAGTATGCAAATAGAGACAAGACGTATAATTTCAAAAGAATTGCCGAACTTCAATGGATACGCTGAAGAATGGCCTCTCTTCATAGCATCTTATGAGAACTCAAGTAGAGCTTGTGGTTTCTCGTTTGACGAGAATCTTCTTCGCTTACAGAAGTGCCTCAAGGGCAAAGCTTTGGATGCTGTTAGATCTAAACTTATGTATCCAGACCAGGTGCCAAATATAATTTCAACTTTGCGCATGATGTTCGGTCGTCCAGAAAACGTTATTGACACTTTAATAAATAAGTTAAGAGAAGAAAAACCACCCAGGCCCGACAGATTAGATTCACTGATTACGTTTGCCTTCTCAGTGGATAATATAGTAAACATCATGCAAGCTTCTGGTTTACAGTCTCATCTGAACAATCCCTCGTTATTGAGAGAGCTTACCGAACGACTTCCATATCAAATTCGATTAAATTGGGGAATTTTCAAACTTGAAAAAAGAGATGTAAATCTCTCATCATTTAGTGCTTGGCTAAAACAGATAGCTGAAGCTGCATGTGAAGTTACAGATATGACATGTACTCGACCTTCGGAAGCGAAAAACGAGAAAAGAAAATCAGGTACTACATATTTTAACGCAACACATGAAAACGTTGTTGAAATTCGCCAAGACCAACGACCTTGTGTCATATGCGATAAAAATTGTAAATCTGTCGAAAACTGTAATGATTTTATAAACATGAGCTTAAGGCAGAAGTGGGAGGAAGTTAAAAGAAACTTTCTTTGTCGGACATGTTTGGTTCGACACTACAATCGTAGATGCACATCAAACAAGCGATGTGGAGTTAACAACTGCTCATATAAACACCACAAGTATCTACATAAATATGAAGAGCCAACAAACGACGCTTTTGAAAAAAAGTTACCCGAAAATTACTGCAATATCCATGAACTTAAAAATCGTATTCTTTTCAAGATATTGCCTGTTACGCTTTATAATAACGGCATTGAACTAAAAACTTATGCATTTTGTGATGATGGCTCCTCAGTTACGCTGATGGATGAAGAATTAGCTGAAATTCTTCAGTTAAAAGGGAAAATAGAACCGTTGTGCCTAAAATGGACCTCAAACACTATGAGAACTGAGAATAATTCCAGAAGGGTAAGCGTACAGGTATCAGCCCCCGGTAGTTCAGAAAAATTTTATCTTTCAAACATCCGCACTGTCGAATCGTTGAACTTACCGTCTCAGTCAATGGACTATGAAGAGCTTAAATCTAAATTTCCGTATTTAAGAGGCATTCCGGTGGAATCCTATCAGCAGGTGAAACCTCGAATCCTAATTGGAATTGATCAAATTCAATTAACCAATTCGAAGAAATATCGTGAGGGAAATATTGATCAGCCATCCGCAATTAAGACTCGTTTAGGATGGATGGTGTTTGGTCCATGTGTTAGCAGTAGTGGAGATGAAATAAATTTTTTTAACTTTCATGCTTGTGAATGCCAAGAAGAATCTGATGGAAGGCTTCATGAACTCGTACGCGGCTTCTTTGCTATTGAAAATATCGGTTCAAAAAATGTTAAGCGCCTCTTAAGTGGAAATGATATAAGGGCAAATACTCTCTTAGAAAACCACACTAAACGCATTGGTGAAAGGTTTAGTGTGCCTTTGTTATGGAAAGGTGAATGCTTTGAACTTCCTGACAGCAGGCCTGCAGCAGAACGCAGAATGTTGTGCTTAGAAAAAAGACTTAGCAAAGACCCGGTGCTTGCAACGAATCTTCAAACCCAAATTGAGAATTATATTTCCAAAGGATATGCGCGCAAGCTTAATGACAACGAGATTCACGATGACGGTAGAAAAAGGATCTGGTATCTTCCTATTTTTCCAGTTATTAACCCAAACAAACTGTCTAAAGTACGCATTGTCTGGGATGCAGCAGCTAAAGTAAATGGAGTTTCGCTAAACTCTATGCTTTTATCTGGACCAGACAATCTGCCGTCGCTGCCAGAGATTTTATTTCGCTTTCGCCAAAGAAAGATCGCAATCTGTGGAGACATAAGAGAAATGTTTCACCAAATCAAAGTTGATGATTCTGATCAAAGTGCTCAAAGGTTTCTGTGGAGAAATGCAAACACTGGAAAACTTGAGGACTACGTTATGCAAGTTTTGACATTTGGTTCAACTTGCTCGCCTTGCTGTGCAGAATATATTAAAAATAAAAATGCACTTGAATACTCTTCAAAATACCCTAAAGCAGTAAATGCCATTATTCAAAACCACTATGTTGATGATTTTCTGGATAGCTTGGACAACGAAGAAGAGGCTGTAAAATTAGCCAAGGAAGTCATTTACATTCATAAACAGGGAGGATTCGAAATAAGAAATTTTCTAAGTAACTCTTTAAAAGTTGTAAAAGCACTTGGAGAAAACGCTGCTCACTTTGAGAAGGACTTTAAACAAAACTCTATTTTTGAATCTGAAAAAGTTTTGGGGTTGTGGTGGTCTCCTGAAAGAGATGAATTTTCGTTTTTTAATAACTCCAAGAAGTTTAACAATGAAATTTTTAACAAAGTGTTTATTCCAACCAAAAGGGAAATTTTAAAAATCCTCATGAGTGTTTTTGACCCACTCGGACTTATTTCTCACTTTCTTGTTTTACTAAAAATACTACTTCAAGATGTTTGGAGGCAGCGTACACAATGGGACGAAGAAATACATCCTGATCAGTTGAAGTTATGGCGTGAATGGGTTACACTTTTGCCTTTAGTAAGAGAAATTCGAATAAGGAGACCATACTTAAGTAATTTAAAATTTGAAATTGGATGTTCAGTTGAACTTCACATTTTTGTAGATGCTAGTATGTCAGCCTATGCAGCAGTAGCCTACCTTAGAGTTAAAAAAGGGTTTCGTACTGAGTGTTGTCTCGTATGTTCTAGAACAAAAGTGGGTCCCATCAAACAGATATCCGTACCTCGAATGGAGCTAGAGGCGGCTGTTTTAGGAACTAGACTCGCCAAAACTGTTATAAATGGACATTCGATCAAAATTAACCGACGCTTCTTTTGGTCGGATTCACAGTCCGTTCTCTGTTGGATAAAAAACGAAAAACGAAAGGTTAAGCAATTTGTGATGTTTAGAGTGGGTGAAATTTTAGAAAACTCGAACGAAGATGAGTGGAGATGGATACCCAGTGAAGAAAATCCAGCAGATGATGCGACAAAATGGAATTTAAAAATTGATTTTTCTTCAAACAGCCGTTGGTATTGTGGACCAAAATTTTTATATCAGTCCAAAGACAAATGGCCAACAAAAGTACCAAACGTAAATGAATTGGTTTTCACTCATTCTGCATTTTATCTTCAGTCCTTGGTGGACTACACTCGGTTCTCGTCCTGGAAAAAACTATTTCGCACAGTGGCTCAAATTTATCGTTTCATCGATATAAAGTTCAAGAAAAGGGATCAAAAGATGAATTTTTTAAACACACAGGATATCTCCAGGGCTAAGTCGTACCTTTACAGACTTTGTCAATTCGAAGCTTACTCAAGCGAAATTAAAAAACTAAAACAAAGCCTAGTTGGATCAACACAAAATTTGTTTGAAAAATCTAACTCATTGTATACTTTGAATCCCTACTTAGATGAAAATAGTGTTATGCGAATAAAAGGTCGGATCGACGCGTCCAAAGATGCTCCATATGACTGTAAGAGGCCGATTATTTTACCGAAAATACATTATATAACAACACTGATAATCAAAGATGTGCATGACCGCTTCCATCATTCGAGTTCCGAGACCGTGGTGAATGAACTTCGACAGTTTTACTACATCCCAAATCTTCGAACAGTTTTGAAAGAGATTCAAACAAAATGTCAAGAATGTAAGAACAGAAGAGCAGTTCCGGTACCACCACAGATGGGTGATTTACCACCAGCACGTTTAAAGGCTTTTACTCGACCTTTCTCTTATGTTGGCGTTGATTATTTTGGTCCAATGTTAGTAACAGTGGGAAGACATAATGAAAAACGATGGGGCGTAATATTTACGTGTTTAACCGTCAGAGCAATTCACATAGAGATTGCACACAATCTCTCCAGCGATTCCTGCATTTTGGCTATCCAGCGTTTCCTTGCCAGAAGAGGTAAACCATTAGAGATCTGGTCAGATAATGGAACAAATTTTAGGGGGGCAAATAATGAGCTCAAAGATGCAATAAATTCGCTTCGATCAGATGTTGTTATTAACAAGTGTGTTCATGAGGGTATCAAGTGGAACTTTATACCTCCAGCATCACCACACATGGGGGGTAGCTGGGAAAGATTAATTCGTTCAATAAAACAAACATTGGCACATATGCCTCAAAACCGAAATCCAAAAGACGAATTATTACTTACAATGATGGCGGAGGTGGAGTATATAATAAATTCGAGGCCTCTTACTTATGTGCCTATAGACGCCGACAGTGATCAGGCGTTAACACCCAATCATTTTTTGATTGGTTCTTCGAGTGGTATTAAGCTCACAGGTGAGCTTAGTGATGATGGGTTTGTTCTGCGAAAAAACTGGATGACTTGCGAACAATATGCTGATAGTTTTTGGAAACGTTGGGTCTTAGAATATCTCCCAACTCTTACAAGAAGGACAAAATGGTATCAGTCAGCAAATCCTATATCAGAGAACGATATCGTAATAATTGTCGATGAGAATTCTCCAAGAAGTACTTGGCCAAAAGGAAGGGTCATTCAAGTCAACCAGAGCAAAGATGGACAAACAAGGTCGGCTGTAGTTCAAACAGCAACTGGCGTTTATACTCGACCAGCAGCAAAGTTGGCAGTCTTAGATGTGAACCGGTTTGACGACAGTGGTAATCCGGCACCAAGCCCAGATTACCAGGCGGGAGTGTTGCCAAACCTGGCAGCACTTTAGATTAAATTGTCAAAAAATCAAAATGTACGATATTAACCAAAAAGACTTGGCGCCCATTTGATACGATTAAAACAGAAGTTGCCGCCAAGAAGAATAACGCCAAAAAACGAAATTTTTAGTTTCTTCTCTTCTTTAATAAATTACATATATAAAATAAAATTGAATTAAATCAAAGAACTTAAAAATTCAAAACAAGTTTTCTTTCATTCATTCGGCAACAAATGGTTAAATCCAATATTCATTAATTTATCTATTAGTATTTTGTGACTTAATTTGTCAAAAGCTTTACTAAAGTCAGTAAAGATGCAATCTACTTGAGAGTATTTTTAAAACGCATCTAGACAAAAGATAGAGAATTGTAATAAATTTTTGACCGTGGATTTTTTCTTTACAAAACCATGTTGATTTTCACATATAAAACGGATGAACAATTAAAAGCAAGTATGTCACAGACCAGAGATTCGAAAAGTTTGGGGATAGCTGGTAGTTTCGCAATAGGACGATAGTTTGTTATTAAATTCTTTAGGCCTTTTTTATGTATTGTCGTTAAATATGAATTTTTCCAAAGAGCAGGAAATTTCGAACTTCTAATCGACTCGTTAAAAAGAACATATAACGGATAAGATAGGTAAGACACACATTTTTTTAATATAAATGATGGAATACCATCCGGGCCAGGACTAAAACATTCATCAAGTTTCAAAATATTGTCGTGTATAGAAGCTTCTGTAATCGAAAAATTTATAAAATTAAGATGAGTGTATTGTTGAGTATAAGAAGGAATGGAAGAAGAAGTATTCGAAGAAAAGTCTTCAAAGGCACTCTTAAAATAATCAGCAAACATATTAGATATCGTTTCTGGATCATGACTTGAAGAATTTTGATAGTTCATACTAACTGGGTAACCATCAGATTTCCTTTTATTATTGACATACTTCCAAAACTTCTGTGGATTATCTTTAAGCTCACATTCAGTGTTTGAAATAAAATCAGAGTAAAGTAGATTTGAACTTTATAAACTAAGTCGATTTGCAGTTCTTGATATTCACGAAATGTCTCTTCAGTCTTCGATAGATTAAATTTCAACCAGGCTTTATTTCAAACCATTGCGGGTTATTACTTAAATATTTTGCTTTGCGAAATGGGATGGTATCTAAAAAAATAAAATCATTTCATCTAAGCTTAAGTTTGAAAATAAATCATCCCAATTTGTCTCCATTAATAAGACAAAGAGTTGATTAAAATCACATTTTTTAAAATTGAACTCAAGTTGATTTTTACAAGCATTCAGAATTTTACATACACATAAATTCAATGAAATAGTTAAGGCTGGATGATGGCGATCTTCTTCTACAATCTTTGAATCGCATGAGATAACGGCAGCATCAGTATTCAATACATCAGAGAAGTAAACAAGATCTAATATTCTTCCATTTTGGTTTTTGACTCCATTCAGCTGATTTAAGCCAAAGGAAGCCATTCCATCCAATACACAAAATTCGTTTATATTCGATGCGTTTATTGGAAAATAGATACATATCATCGTTAGTAGATCTACACCATTTCAAGTTTGTAAGATTAAAATCCCCAATTACAATGACTTCGTCAGTTGGATCAATTTTCTCATAAATGGTTTCAATGGAATTGTTAAAATTTTCATAAATATCGGTGTTAGAGCTGGGTGGAATATAAGTAGCAACCACATAAACGTAACCAGATGACACTTTTATTTTTACACAAAGCAATTCAAGTGATGACTGAAGAAAATCATCTTAGCTGAATCACCAAATTCATTACAGCTAATGATAAACAAGCTGGAAAGATATTGCTTCTTGAATAGTCTTCAAATTAATACAGACAAATCAAAAGTGTTAGTTTTCAGGAATGGAAGAGGTCGTTTTGCAGGAAACGAGAAATGGAGTTATGGAGGTGAAGACTTGGAGGTCGTTAAGTCATACAAATATCTTGGTATAACCTTAAGCTATGATATTTCGATGAAAAAACACTTTGCAATAAAGCTAACTGAAGCAAAACAGGCCATAAATTGTACGTGGAGAAATCTCATATCAAATCCGAGGATAGCAATACCGGCAAAAATTAAAGTTTTTGAAACTGTTATGATATCAATTATGTGTTACGGAGCCCAAGTTTCAACTTCCGACAACCACACCAAACTATGTGCTAGAAATCGAAAGCGGCTCGAATTAAATGAGAATAATACGCACAACTGGCAGCGACGAACACAATCCTTCATAAATGAAGTGGAACAGGTGATACGAATGCAAAGCATCATCCAAGCAGAGAACTCAAGTTCACGTTACCTGTACAAAATTCTCAATCATCACGAAGTTGACTACATTAATTCTAACCTAAGTATAGCACAAATTTCGATCAAAATACGCGCCCGTGTCGAACTGCTCAAGCTCAACTGGATGCCTCATTGAGAGGACCTCCCCAATCGTTGCAGATTATGCAATACAGGAAATGACGAAAACGTAGTACACTTTCTTGTATCCTGTCCCATGCTTAAAGAAATCAGGAGAAATCATTTTGGTGCTAATATACTTACATTCAAGGAGTTAAAAAACATACTAAATGAAAGTCGAAACTTTAGTACACTTGCATCATATTATAAAATTGCTATTAGATACAGAAAAAATACAACGGACGAAAACTTTTAGTTCCATTTATTTGCCCAGCTATAAATATTTTCATTTTTTGACTTGTTTTTATAAATAAAAATCATAGATTTGTTGCTCATTCTCGGCAGACGGCTAAGCCATGCTTAAATGTACAATTTCAAAAGTATTTATGTACCAAATTATAATGCACATCAATAAAGTACCATTAACTAACTAGTAGGTCAATGGCGCGGTTGTGAGCCGATATGCATAGTTTGTTTAAGATGCCATTAAAAAAAAAAGGTGTTTAACCAATATTGAACGAAAGTTCGAGCATGGAACGTTCTATCTATGTACGAACAAGGAATATATGAACTTATCATCAGTACTCTCAAACTGAGTTAGGATAAATGAGAAGTACAGCTCAAGAAGACACCAGACAGTGGTCACACACTGAAGGATGATGGTATAATTTTGACTAATGAGGCTGGAAAAGACAAATAACATTCAAACAAAACTCTGTTACGATAATGACAGAGTGACTTATAGCTCTAGAATTCGCTAAAATCACAATAGTTATGACTTATGAGCAATACAACCACTTTCTATGACCATCTTAACATGGAAGTTAAGTTAAAGAAAAGTTCCTAAGAGTGAAATTCTTGCAATCACGGTGGACATTAAACTAAAGGTTGGGCGCAAATGTGTAGACAGGACTTGAGCCCACGAAATAACAATGGTCATATAAACGATGACTTCTGAAACGCTCATCAGTTCGTGGTATGTGTAGACCTCCCACAATGCCACCTCTGTCTCCGCTGACGGTCGAAAACAAAACCACTACATTACATAACGACGATAGAAGAAATCACTTTACAATATGTTTTATATAATGAGAGAAGTACGAATACTAGAAGCAAACTTCCCATGCTTCTAGCAACCCATAAGCTACAAACAGTCCGATAACTTTTAAAAAGGACAACAAATAGATTTCAATTTAATACAACCACTCTTAATAACCCATATTTTTGTCCGAATTTCACGTACACTCTTCACGATAATACATCAAATGTGGATTTAAGTTTTAAACATCCCATAGTGAGGCGTTGTGGGATAAAATAAAGAGAGGTTTTGTGTGAAGCTGGATCACAAACGAAACTTAAGCAGTAAAGAATAAAAGTCTCTAAAAATTAATAAAATTATTATGTCGTACCCTTGGTATAATGTTTAGTGTCTTGGACTATCCTGTAGAAGGTTTTGGGTTCGATTCTCAGCCACTGCAAAAAAGTTTATCAGTGGTGTACTGCCTCTTGCGAGGAATCAAAAAATCCTCTAAGAGTATCTCTTGTCATGAAAAGTACTGTTCATTAGCCGTTCGGAATCGCCCAAAAATTTTACCATTCCTGTTAACACGCACACAGGAATGGTTGAGAGCTGTAAATCACTAGGTCCTCATTCTTGCGAGCTGTTGCACCACCAATTTTTTTTTTTTTTTTATTTCTAAAAATCAACAATGAAAGTGATGCTGAATTGACATTATTTCTACAAAATGCTCATAAGTGCAGTAATGTGTGGGCGTAAAAAGAAGGACATATTAGACAAGTTAGCGGAGAACCAAAGTAGCAACAATCAAGGGGATATGAATACACATATAATGTCAAACACAATGCGAGCAATTAGCAAAGTAGGATAGGATTAGAAAGGAGATACCGATGAACATTGGTTTTGAATTTAAAGAGCTAATCATACACTGCCATTGGAAATCTACGTCCGAAGGACAAGAATGTGAATTTAAAAACGAATATGAAAATCTGTCGTCAGCGAAACAATTTAGTGCATTAGAAGTTTTAGACAAAAGATCATTTTGTGTCGGAGACAAAATGGAGCTCTGGGGCTCACCAGCGTTTATTTTGTGGATATCAGATTTAAATCATCCAATACTACTTGTAGTGAATGGTCCGAAAGGTAATTTCTAATCCAAAGAAGAAGAGATTCATTGATACCAAATGCACGTATTTTGGATGAGCTTGATGCCAAACTCTGTCAAATGTCTTTGAAATATTAAGTGCAATAATTTTACTTTCTCGAAAACGATGTAAAAATTTGTGCCACTGTTCGGTGAGATATCTTCTACCTGAGCGTCGAACTTGTCGAGTTGTAGAAGCTGAGTAGGGTCAATGATTCTCGAGATGTCATCTCCAGAAGAGTCCTGAAACCAAAGGACGCTCATCATCCTCTTACACATCCTTGTATCCCTCCCTCTCCCACATTGGAAATGCGAAAAGCTATCCAAAGTTACCAGCTCCTCTATTACCCTTAACGTCCTTCTTTTCTTTCAGAACGGTGCTTACTGTCTGATTCCCCGCCCACTCTCTCCTTTTCCTATTCTTGCAACTTCCCAATTGGGCTGGATTCAAGGTGTTATACGACCCGTGCCGATGATCAGCCTGGCTGAGGGCCCAATCAAAAAACTAGCTCAGTCGCTAACGGAGTATCCGGATACCAGGCGACCTCCGGATTAACTAGCCTTATCTGCATATACGGATCTCTGTGCAGATGGACCACCCTTTCTCCGATACTCGTGGGATCTTTTATGGAAAATTTAAACACAAAAGATGGTGGAAAGTCCTGGTCTTTGAGACAGGCCAGCAGTGCGACTGAAAAGCCGTCTGCTGTTTCTCCGGCTTGCGCTGGAAGTAGTAGTACTGTGGATTCTCACAGTCCTATTGCCGAAAGCAAAAGCAGGAGTAAAATGGTAGAAATACCTCCTTCCAGTAACAGGGGGGCTGTGAAGCATGGCCCTTCTATTACTACTTCAGAGAGTAAACCTCTCCAAACTTCGACACCGCGGTTCAGTGGTAGTAAGATTGTGAAGCATGGTCCTGCTACCACTAAGGAGAGTAAACCTCCCCGAACTTCTTTGCCTCATTCCAGCGGTGGTAGGACTGTGAAGCATGGTCCCTCCACCTCTAACAACTCCACAAATCCTAAAGAAGGCCCTAGGGGGAGCGGACGTAAGCCCAACCCTTCTAGGACACTCTACAAGGACATTCGCAATGCTAAGAGAATACTCAGGGTGTTTGGTGAACAACCTGGCGCCGGGGGGAACTCTCAGCATGATGCAAAAATCAAGTGGGCTAAAAGCTTTTTAGCTAATAATAGCGTCCAGGCCAGCGGAGACTCCACGTCGAAGCGTCAAAGGTCTATGGAGGGCACAATTTCAGTACCCAAACGCCCCAAAGTGCACAACATCAGCGCTCCATCACATCCCTGTGGAGGGAATAAGACCTTCAGTGATGTGGTTAAAAACAAAATCGTGGTCGCGATCATTGACGGGAACGACGTCGATGGCACGATCTCTGCGGAAAATTGGCAGGTGGTCAAGGGGAAGCTCCAGTTGAGCTTCATGAGTATCATGATGGAGAACCCTGGACCACCTCCAATCACAAACGATGGAGGCTGGCATGAAGGACATGTTAAGCTCATGGTTTGTGACGATCAGAGATCGTGTGATCTTCTATCGTTGGCCGTTAGCCGGTTAGGGGAAGTCTGGCCTGGTGCTAAGCTCGAGGTTGTTGCTAAGGAGAAAATCCCGTGCAGACCAAGAGCTCGCGCCATGGTTACAGCCGAACTCTCCAGCATGGATGTAATACTCCAGATGATCCGGCTATCGAACCCATCCCTTCCTACTCACAACTGGAAAGTTGCGAAACTGGAGGAGAAAAAGGGACCCTACAGAGGTGCAATTATTGTACTAAATAAGGAGTCCCTTGCTCCTCTGGCGCAGACCAAAGGTGTGATTAGGTTTGGGTTTGAGACCATCACACTGAAGGTGTATAAAAAGGACGCGGATGTTACTGGTGCATCCACTTCCTCCAACGTAGTCGAAACTGCTGCTGCAGACCCTGGTGCATCTATCACCTTCCCATCACTGGAAGAGGAAGAGGCATCCAGGTCATCTTCGGCAACAGTGGAGACAATAAAAACAGTCAGCGACATGGAGATCGATGACCACAACAATGAAGATCTTCTGAGTGAGGACGCTCTTCTGGGCTCAACCTCGGAATCGGAAGACTCCAACGTCACCGTGTTGGAGGTTGATCGGGAGGGTTGTAGCAAAGATGCTGCGATTTCTTCAGATTAATCTCCAACACTCTATCAAGGCCTCGGCCTCCCTGCTTCTTCGTCTATCCAGCAGCGGAGAAGACATCGTCCTAATCCAAGAACCCTGGATTGTGAAATCCATCGTTCGGGGACTAAGGACTCCAAACTACTACTTGCTGTATGCATTAGATAAAGGTGAACCCAGATCTTGCATACTAGTTAAAAGTAGCCTAAATGTATTTTTACTACCTAATTTCAGTGATCGAGATGTAACCGTCGCAAGACTGGAAACAGCCAAAGGAACTTTCTGGCTGGCGTCGGCATATCTAGGCCATGACCACCTTGGCCCCCTCCCAGGAGACACTCTGAGGAGGCTTATCACTGATGCAGATAGGCAGAAGACTGACCTCATTATTGGAAGTGATGCTAACGCCCATCATACAGTGTGGGGTAGCACGAATATAAACGACAGAGGTGAGTCTCTTTTCGATTATATTTTGAACACTAACCTAACAATATGTAACGTTGGAAATGAACCCACATTTGTTACTAAAAACAGACAGGAAGTACTTGACATAACTCTTGTCTCAGATAAAATTTATCATACTATCTCGAATTGGAAAGTATCAAATGATCATTCTTTCTCTGATCATAGATACATACAATTCGAAATAATGGACGAACCTCCTAGCCAACCTTCCTTCCGTAACCATCGGAAAACAGATTGGCTTCTATATAGGGCAACTCTATTAAGGTCAATCAGGCCTGAGTTATACAGCATACCCTACAACACTGAGGATCTTGATATTAAAGTCAATGACCTCACAGCAGCCCTCAACAAATCTCTGGAAACTGCCTGCCCTCTTATACAAATAAGAGGTAAAAAGAAACCACACTGGTGGTACTCGGGGCTGGATCCACTAAGAAAAGAATGCAGGAAACTCTTTAATAGAGCGAAAACCTCCAGAGAAGCTTCTGATTGGGATTCATATAAAGACTCCCTCAAGTTATATAAAAAAGAACTGAGGAAAACCAAGCGTATGTCCTGGAGAACTTTCTGTAACAATATAGAAGGCAACTCAGAGGCATCAAGGTTAAGAAAAATCCTCTCCAAAAATCCAGTAATGCCAAGTTGCCTAAAAAACAATGACGGTTCCTGGACAAACTCAAGCGAAGAATCGCTCAATCTGCTCCTGGATGTACATTTTCCAGACAGCTCTCCTTACGTTAATAGCACTGATCCTGATCCTAACAACATACTCAGTAGCATAACTCCTCCACAAGGTCTGATTACAGAGGAAAAATTAAAATGGGCAATAAACAGCTTCAATCCATACAAATCTCCTGGGCCAGATGGAATAATTCCAGCGGAATTACAGGAAAATTCCGATATTCTGATACCCATTCTGGTAAACATCTTAAATGGTTGTATCGCTCTGGCTCACATTCCTTTGTCATGGAGAGAAGTAAATGTTATTTTCATCCCCAAAGCTGGCAAACCTAGCCATGTTAATCCTAAAGATCTAAGACCTATTAGCCTTTCATCATTCCTACTTAAAACATTTGAACGTCTGATTGAAATCCATTTGAGGGCAAACATTGATAAGTCCTTACTATCCAATGCTCAACATGCTTATAACAAAGGGAAATCTGTAGAAACCGCTCTACATACGCTGGTTCGTACTATCGAACACTCCCTTCATCATAAGGAGTTCACCTTAGTTGCTTTCCTGGATATAGAAGGAGCTTTTAACAATGTCGACGCATCCGCAATCACATCTGCGCTGTCATCTCTAAAGGTGGATAAGTCAATCAGTAATTTGATAAATCATATGCTGATAAGCAGGATTATTAATTCAAAACTGGGCGATTTTACTACTCGAAGGACTGTCAGTAGGGGTACGCCGCAAGGCGGCGTCCTCTCTCCTCTCCTTTGGAACCTAGTCGTAAATGAACTACTAGTGATTCTTGAAGGGGAGGGGCACAGGGTGATTGCCTATGCGGACGATGTTGCGATAGCGATATCTGGTAAGCATCCTAATACTCTGAAGGAACTCCTACAAAATGCTCTAAACAAGCTTACTAACTGGGCAGATCAATGTGGACTCGGTGTCAACCCCCACAAAACTGAACTTGTCCTATTTACCAGGAAATATAAAATCCCACACATAGACCCTCCCCTCATCAAAGGTATACCGCTTAAATTCTCAGACAAAGCAAAATATCTGGGTCTTATTTTGGACAAGAAATTAAGCTGGAAGCCCAATATCCAAGAGAGAGTCAACAAAGCCAACATAGCTCTTTTCTCTTGCAAAAAAGCCGTAGGTAATAAATGGGGTCTACAAACTCATATAACACACTGGCTATACATCTCAGTCATTAGACCGATACTTACATATGGAGTGACAGTATGGTGGACTGCGCTGGAAACAGCAACTAACCGCGATAAGCTCAGCAAAGTCCAACGAACAGCCTGTTTAATCATGGGTGGAACTCTCCGCTCAACTCCTTCTGCTGCACTTGATGTTCTTTTTCATCTCATACCGCTAGATATTTTTAGCAAACAATCGGCCGCTAACACAGCCATTCGACTTAAAGCCTCCTCGCAGTGGATCAATAATGATATTGGTCACTCTACTATACTGAACTCGTTCAGTAGTCTACCTAGTAACGTCGATTACACCACCCCTCATCCAAAATTTGATAAAAATTTTCAAGTATCCATCCCTTCCAGGTCTTCATGGGAAAATGAGTCGTTTTTGATAGACGAAGCAATTCATTTCTATACAGATGGATCTAAAACCGATGACGGGGTCGGTGGAGGCGTATACTCCGAAAAATTAAATCTTTGTCTATCTTTTCGTCTTCCCAATCACTGTAGCGTGTTCCAGGCAGAGCTTTTAGCAATAAAAGAAGTCCTCTCTTGGCTAAAAGAAAACGTTATATCGACAACCGATATACGTATCTTCTCAGACAGTCAAGCTGCCTTAAAGTCACTGGACTCTGTCTCCATTAACTCACAAACAGCCCAAAATTGTCGATCATCTCTGGTGGAGATGTCAAAACAGTTTAACATTCACCTTACATGGGTGCCGGGGCATAGAGACATTCCAGGAAATTGTAAAGCTGACGAACTTGCAAAAAACGGAACAATATTACCTTTGTTGGATAGCAAATCTAACATCGGTATACCCCTAGCTACTTGTAAACTTATGCTAAAGCAAGATACCATAAAGAAAGCCAACCACAGGTGGACCAGCACCTCAACTTGCCGGTCTACTAAACTGATTTGGCCATTGTTTGATGCTAAACGCTCAAAACAACTAATTTCTATTGGTAGATTGCATATTAGCTCCATTATAGGTGTCCTTACTGGGCACTGCCTAATAGGAAGGCATGCTTCTCGTCTTGGAGTTCCTGCAAATGACTTTTGCAGAAGCTGCATGGATGAAGAAGAAGAGGAGTCAATTCCCCACCTTCTATGCTCTTGTCCTGCCCTAGCGCAAAGACGTAGACTCCACTTGGGAGACTACTACTATAACGATCCTAGTGATCTAAATAATTCCGACATTCACTGTCTCAAACGCTTCATTATTAGCTCAAAATGGTTTAACGAGTAAGGGGGATTTTTGAAATCCTTGTGGTATCACAACGGACCAAATATTGGTCTAAGTGTGCTGTCCTTTTCCGGTCAGCAGCCACTTTAACCTAACCTAACCTAACCTAACCTCGGTGAGATATACCATCAAATCACCAGTGGACCTATAGCTCCGAAAGCCATATTGCTACGGTCATTAAGAAGCTTTTGTTTCGCAAGATATTTCTTAAGATGAAAATTGATCAGCGTTTCCATGCCTGTAGTAATTTGGAGAGAGAGAAAGAGTCAGTCGAAAACGAGAAGCCATAAAGATTGGACGGACGCGAAAACAAAATAATAATTAAACACGCACGCATCATAAACACGCATCGCACATAATTAAACACACATCCACACATGATCGCGCATACATAATTGAACGCATCATACTACTCGTATATTATATCGAATATTATTTACTACCTTTGGGACATAATAGTATTTTTTGCCGTAATTGTTGGTCATGTAAAAATTTAGTTCGTCGGATATGAACGTTATAGGTCTTTCTAGCTTCTTTGTACCTATTCCGGTTTTTCTCAGTAGGGTTGGCTTTTAAGCTACGGAAACCTACTTCTCTAACCCGCTCAAATTAAGCCAGAAGTTTTCTTTCGGGTTGATTTTTCATACCATAAAGAATCAGATTTGAGACCATTTAAGCACTGGAGTCTACGTCACTATCGAGGAAGCATAGTGACCAGTTAAATTTGCCGAAGAAATCATTGAGACTGTCCCAGTTGGCGTTCTAGTATAGCCAAACGGTTCTCGTTTTCTTAAACTGGGGTTTGTTGACATGAAAAATTCGCAGATATAACACAATCGTCTGATGTGCCTAGAGGCGATAATACACATATAGTGCATTTATCAGGGTCAGAGGCAAGAAACAAGTCTAGAGTGATGGCGGATTGACCTGCAACGTCAGGATTCCGAGATGGTTCATTAACAAGCTGTGTCAGGTTGTTAAACTCAGCAAAAATCTTGAGATACCTTTCTTTGGGTGTTGTGTGAACAGAATAGAGCAGCCAAGAAGAATTGTGTACATTGAAATCGCCCGTAACAATGATCTCACTGTATGAAAACAATTTTCTGGATAGAGTCGGACAGGGCATCAAATTCATGAATTATGCGCCTTTTAACAGTGAATTTAAACCACATATATTTGAAATTTGTATTAATAAAGGAGTCACACTGAGGTAGGAGCTGATAGGCAACATCATTACGTACGTAAGCGGCTAGACCATGATGAGCAAAGCTAATGGCACTTAACACTAATCATGACGGTTAAACTCCGTATGATCGGTGTGCTCACCAAGCTGGTCTTAACTTAGTGCTATAACTGCTGGCCAGTTTAGAACAGTGTGAACTTACACAGCACAGAAATTTGTTCGAAGCTGGGGAATAGAGAATTATATATTATTATTATACTACGCACGAGGAGGGGTTAAAATGTTGGTGGCTTAACTTTGAGATTATATGTATATCCTTTCAAGAAATGTTTAATCTAAGAAGGAAAGTTAATTTAACTTCCCATCAGAAAGATCGAGATATTGAGTAAATCCAATTTATTTTTAATTGGGTTTGAGTCATAATATTTTTATTTTTTTTTTGTTATTTCGAAATAAAATTTCATGATGGTAAGACCCACCATTACCTATGGAAAACCTTAGAAAAAGTCCAAAGGCTCGCATGTATCTGTATTACGGGAGCAATGAGAACCTGTCCTACTGCAGCTATGGAGGTTGTCCTTCATCTACCCCCTCTACATGAGTTCATTAAAAGTGCTGGAATTGGAAGTATTATAAGGTTCTCAAAGGAAGGAACTGGGACAGGCAAAATTATAGGTCTCAGAGAAAGGGACTTAATTGACAAGTCCACATTAACAAACCTTATTGACAAATGATCAAAAAACATAATTTCGAGAAAAACTTTCTTACACAGCTTAGTAACAAGAAAAACTGGGTAGGAGAGCAAACAAACTACACACACGAAACAAACGCCATCAAATGGTACACTGATGGATCGAGAACAAGCGAAGGGAATGGTGCAGGAATCTTTGGGCCAAAAACCAACCTTTCCATACCGATAGGGCAGTCCACCAGCATCTTCCAAGCGGAGGTAAGCACCATAGGGAAATGCGTGGATCGTAATCTCGAAAATAATTATCGATAGTCAAGCAGCACTCAAGGCACTAAGCTCATACACCATCAGCTCTTAACTGGTGTGGGAGTGCATAAGCATGCTAAATGAACTTGGTAAAAAGAACAGGGTAACACTTTACTGGGTACCTGTTCACATTGGTGTTCATGGTAACGAAAAGGCAGATTCCCTAGCAAAAATAGGTGCCTCAACTCCTCTAACAGGACCTGAACCCTATTACGGCATAGGAGAAAATGTCATCAAAACTAAAATTAAACAAGAAGAGGAGGCAAACAGGTTTAAAATCTGGAATGAACTCCCGAAAATGAGACAGGCGAAAATACTACTGGGCAATTACAACCAGCAACGTTTCGAATACTGTATTAACTTATGTAAGTAGGAATAACCTAAGAATAATAACAGGTATTCAAACAAGACACCTCAATTTACTTGGTTGCAGATTCTGCAACATGCATGAGGAAACACCGGAACATATACTGGGAAAGTGTTGCCCAATCATGCACCAAAGAAAAACACATCAGGGACAATACCAGGTAGAAGGGAGCAACCTATCCTCTCTAAAAGTGCCCCAAAGACTAAAATTCTTAAAATCAATAGGTTTTTCAGGAGAAACTATAGGATGAGCCAGCTTATCATTCTTAAAGCGGTGGCACAATAGATCTACAGGTCGCAGTGCATTAACCCCAATACAATTCATTCATTCATTCAACATATCACCACCTGATTGCAAGAACTACATATATAGCTCGATTTTCTTCAATTTAGTATTTCACCAAACTATCTTGACAACCAGACTGTTTATACTAGTATGATTCTGATAAAGCTAACAGCTTAGATTACCACCTGCCTAAGTATTCTGGATTGTTTGAATAATTATAATATTTAACATTGACTTTTTTACACTCCACATTAGGAAATTTGGTAAAAGGGGAACAAAATGACAGGTTTTATTAAGTTTAGTATTCCTTACCTATAGTCGAGCGGACGATTTTTTCAAAAGAATTCAATCCGTTTTGTTTCAATACAAACTACTATATTACAGAAAATAAGAATCAGTATTGAAAACAAGAAAATCAAAAAGAAAAGAAAATACCTACAAAATAAAATAGTCGTTTTCTACTCGACTTCTACTCAGCTTCAATTTTCCAATAATAATAATAAATTAATTTGTAAAATTATTTGAAATTTAAAGCTGATAAATTTTTAATACAAGATATTATTTATCAGCAACACTTAGTCTTACTTAGAAATTATCATAATATATTTATCGTAGAACACTTTTATTCATCCCCACTTAGAATGTGAGTGCACTGTTTTGGATGTCACATACTCTGTATCTACACATTTACTGCACCAAATTCGTAAGGCGTTAATATTATGTTTCGCATTAAATCATTTAAACTGCAATGACTCAAATCACCTTCTCCATACAGCATTCGGCTTTTGCTTTTACATATATGCATTTCCCAGAAAATGTCAGAAACTCCTGGTAAGTGCCATTGATTCATCTGTTCTGTTAGATGATATTCGTTTAATTACTAGAGGCCACAGTTCATGGAAGTCTGACTTATTTTAACTTGAATTATCATACTAATAATCCCAATAATGAAACATGAAACGAATGTAAACCCTGTGATGTTTTTGACATGAGTTATTCAAAATTTATTAACAATTAAGGCGAATTTATATGGTCATTCTCATTTTGTATGTCTCACTTATCAAATGTTTTTTTTTTATTTTTAAATTCTTCTTATTTAATATTAGTTTTCACTACCAATATTACTAGTCTAAATTGTTTAAATAACTAACACTAAACTAAGTAATGACTTATACAAGTTGATATCTAATAACCCTGAAGAGAAAAAAAATTACGTTAGAATCCCTGGACTACTAAAAAGTACTGATAGCGTTGGTAACACCAGTTTCTCAGTTCAAGATCATCAGAGTTTCTTTGTCAAAATAATTTCTAAAAAGTGCAGTTACACAAAGCTGAAATAGCAATTATTATTACTTTATTAATCGGCTATATCGCTTTTAGTTCTTAGTTAATCCTATGTTTAATCAATGTTATTTAATTCAGTTCTTCAATGGAAGGTTAACTTAAACTGTTCCAAAACTTCAATTTACTCGCTGCGTTTTCCCTGTCCTGCTCACCTTGCCCGTCGTCAGGAAAATTGTAATTCTGGTGAACGTCATCTGATATTTGATATTATTACCTAAAATTTAAATTTTATCGCCGTAATTTTTTTCTGACTTACACTACTTGTGTGTCGGACTTTAACATTATTTTTTTTTCCTTGCGACATATGTATGTACATATTATACACTAGTTATACATTCATAGAAAGATCGAAAATCGAGATTTTAATCAGACTTGAAACTACGATGATGGGGAAAACGAAAAAATTGGGTCTAGAAATTTTGTCTGTCCGTTCGACTACAGCTTAAGTTACTCGACCCATTTTTATGATTTTTTTTCTCAAAAACTATTCAACAAATTTAAAAAAAAAAATCATAAAATATCATTAAGTTAAAGTTTTGTAATGCTTAAAAAAGATCCAAAAAACGTTTAATGGTACAACACCAAAAAACTCAAACTCAAAAGTTTGGATAGTATTGTGTATTCAAAATTTAAAAATTTGGATTTAAGAAAAAATCAAATTTAATTTTTTTTTTTCAAAAATTCAATGCTTGATTTTCTTGAAAATTGGCAGTTAAAAGTTTTTTTAATCTAGAAATAACGGGACTCACCATACAAATGTTAAAAAATGGTTTTCGAAAATGGTGTTTTTTTTCGAAAACGGCAACTAGAATTTCAATAAATTTTTTTTCTTTTGACTGATTTGTATGATCTATAATTCAATAAAAAACTTTTGAAATTAAGATATTACTGACTTTAACTACCATAGAACCTTTTTTCAAAATTTTGAATTTCTCATCATCAACGCATTTTAATGATTTTTTTTTAATTCGCTATCTCAAAAACGGGTCTGTAGTGATGCATACATACTATATGTATAGTTAATAAGAGAGGCTGCATTCTCTCGTCTGCACAACATGACTGGACCTTTGGATAATGTTAAACAGCGCACCAGTCAGTCGTGTAGAGAAGTTTGCCCACCACACATATCAACCACCACAGCATTCACCTTAACATAATTGAATAATTGCTATATTTAATTAATAATAAATTAGTATACATGAATTTTAAATATATATAAAGTAGTTGGTGTTTTATTACAACAGGGTCAATATATTTTTTTGAAATTTAATTTTTATTCATATATGTATGTAGTAAAAAATTTAAAGTTGGTGTCCCAAAATTTTTTCTTAAAAATGTTGTGTGTATGTATAAGCTTTTTTTTTAAACCGCTACAACGATTAATAATTTTTCTTCTTGCATAAACCAATATTTACTTTAGAAATCGAAATCGCACGACATCCTGTTTTTAGTTCCAACTACTAAAGGAGTTGTTTAAGTCATTTTAAAAAATAAATTTTATGGCTATGATCATTTTTTCTAGAATCATTCATTTTTTAAATTTTAAGCGCAAGTTCGTGCGATGCAGTCCTGCACTTTTTTCACCTGCTGCAGATGGATTTTCCGCAAACTTGATATTGATTTTTATTTTTATTATTGTTACGTTACATTTCGTTTATTTTATTTTTAACGAATGCATTTAATTTATTTATTCTATTCCAAAGTATTCCCAGTGTATCGCATCTGCGTAACTCATCATTGGAACGAGCTCTTGTCATTATTTAAAATTTAGGATGTTTCTCAGACTCCATAATGTCATCAAAAACAGGTGACCAGGTTGTCTTAACGAAAACCTCTTATTTGGCCAGGTGAATCAATGATTCAAATTAATTCTGATGCGTTTTTCACACGATATTACTGAACGCTTATTTTATTTTTATATATGTGGGCAAATCTGAGAAACTTTTGACTTTCGTGTAACTTTGAAATTAAGTTACTTCATAGTCATATTTTTTTACTCTATCTCTGATAATTTTTTTGGAAATATAGTGGGGCCTATCGTGAATAAAATTTCCCTGGGAATTGTTCCCATTTTTCAAAATTGTCATCTCGAATAATGTCGAAAGTTTCCCTTGGAATTAATTGATATCGGGAATTAAGTTTCCTTGTGACTTTGGCTCTCATTTAAAAAGGCCAGTCGCCAGTTTACAATGAACAGTTCAGAAGTATTGTCGTTTCGAATTTTTGAAGATGGGGAGAATTCCGAGGGAAATTTTGTTCACGATAGCCCCCAGTATTACAGTATAAAAAAAAAGCTATTTTCCACATTAAGAATTTTTTTTTTACCTATAGAACGAGTAAAAGGCAAAAAGTATAGGAAAAATAAAAAATTTTATATGTTACTATTAAAATATTTAAAAAGTTTAATGCTCTTACGATTGAAGCATCTGATTTTAGTTTGTTAAGCTCAAATGGGGTTCATAAGAGACTTTGAAAATCAAAATTTTTTATGAAAAAATTATGTGCTTTGCTTAGATTTATGACAGTGTTTGTCAAAAGTTTCGGTTCTACAATTCCGAAAAAATCATTAAAATCTGGTACGTCTCTTATCATTTACACAGCATGCTTTGCACCGATTTCTAAATTACATATTCATTTTCTATAGACAAAAATGAATAAATTAAGCTTTGGTAGAGGTGTGTGCTTAAATCGCAACCTGGTTAAAATTAGCGTATACTGAATTAAAAGAGTGCGAAACTTTTTTTTTTCAAGACATTTTCAGTTAGCACTCTAATAAAAAGCAATATTTCCCGTTCTTAACTATTGTTCCTTCTTCTAAATCATACTAAGAAGTGTACGTTTTGTCGCTGACGCTACGAGTACATATTTTATGGATCTTTAAAATTCAGTAGTTAATTACAAAGAAAAATCATTGATATTTTTTATACATTACTTTTTAAGCAGGGAAAAATTTTATTGATCAAAATTTTGAGTAAAATTACGTGTTATTTTTAGTTAAAAGCTTCACTATAAAATGTACATATTTAGAAAAGTGAACAAACTTTTACTTAGATATAAATCATAAGTTAAATTTTTATCATTTATTATAAAAAATTAAAAATTTCTATATTAATTTGAAATTTCGCGCTCACATATACATATTTTCTGTAGTTCAAATATTAACGAATGCAAGCTAGGGCAGTGATAAAATTGGAAGAAAATGATCCTTATCAATAACAGTCTTATAAACATAGGTATAAACAACTTACGTCGAACGTTATTGTGGTATCAGTAGTCTGCGCACTATGGGACCAAATGATGAAATCCATCTCAAAAATGGTTTTTGGTGAATTTCGTAATTTGAAAAATCTAATGATGGGATTATATACTAGAAATAGGGTTCTTCCTAACACAGTAAATTTTTTGTATCTTACTTTTGTTCTAGGTACCTAAAATTACCGTTAAAAATGACATTTCGATATTTTTATTTTTTAGAATTATTGAAAGTGAGAGTTTGAAGTCAATTATTTCGTATTTTTCTGGACAGAATGTATAAGTATTATACCTTTTTGAAAAGCCCAAGCCCTCTTCTTTACAAAACAGTTATATTTTTTTTAATTAAGTTCACCAGTAAATTAATAAAAAAAATGAGTAAGGTGCAGTATATTTTTCATTTTTTAATTAATAATTAATTAATTAATATACCTAGTAATAAGGTATACTTTTGAATTCCTTTTTTTTGTCTTAAGGGCGAAAAACTTTCATATATCAAAAAGGGGCGTGGCAGTACACGGATTTTACTAAAAATAAATAACACTTTTCATAAACTCACTTCTTCATATAAAACTTAATTTCAAAAATACCTGCTCTTAATGAACTTAAGCTGAAAATAAAAACAGGGGAGTGAAAGAAGGCGGGAAAGTGGGCAGAAAAAATATACATGCGATGTCTAAAGTTTAAAAAACCTCAAAAACAAATTTTCGGCTTCCTGTTCACTAAAAATAAGAAAATAACAAAAATCTGAAAAACATGGGCGTGGTAGTGGGAGGATTTTACAAAAAACTACTTTCAAATGTTTTAACCGGTAAAAGAAGAAAACAAATTTTATCCAAATTGTTGCAATAATTCTTGCTCCAACAAATTTTTCCCATATAAATGAAACAAAATCTACAAATTTGTTATTTTATTTTATTAAAAAAAAAATAAAATAATTTATTTCTATCTGAAACGTTTTAATATTTTAAATTCTTGGTTATACAAGTATAAGTGTGCAAAATTTCAAAAAAAAAATATTGAGAAACGAAAAAGTTATGAATTTTTGAGATGGTTTGCACTTGGTCCCATAGTGCGTCGCCAGAAAATGAGTGAGAATTTTTTAAGCATTCGTTAATAAAAGAGGAACACCATCAATTATATTTTCTGATGTAACAATGGTGCTATAAACTTAATTTTAAAGGTGTGCTTAGATATTTTCTCTTTACGCGTTTTCAAAAGTCTAAAGTCAAAAGTTTCTGAGATTTGCCCATGTACGTTCGTAAAATAGACTTCTGCAAAAATTGAAATTGCAACGAACTACCACACCCATCACTTTAAAAAGGAAACTATTTTCTTACTTTTCAAGATAAATTTATTCAATTTACTCTATGTCAAGGTGCCATAATTGAAAAAAACGCATTCATATAAATAAATATAAATTAATTCAAAAACAATATTTTATAAATTAAACAAATTTTTAATACAATTACATTTTCTGGCTCTGAAATGAAAATTAACCATGAATTTCAAAGAAATCGACTTTACTAGATCCACCATCATTTGCAGAAGTTAAGATGAAAGCAGGATATAAAGGATGTTACAAAATGTTAAATTTCAATCAAAACTAACAAAACTAAAAAAAAAAATCACAAATTCATACAAATATAAAAGAACGTATACGCCCGAGTGTACGATAACATTGTGCTTGCAGTGTATCTCAAATAAATTGCACTACCAAATGGCTAATCATTAAAGAAGTAAAGTAGCCTTAATTTTTATTTACTTCAAATATATATATATATACATATATATACATATACATACATACATACAGATACTATATGGCAAGTTATGTATTCGGAAAAAAAAAATCGAAATTGAGATTTGAAAGTTGATCTTGCAATTCTGTCTGTTCGACTACAGTCTAGCCCGCTCTTTAAATTTTATAGATTTTTATTTTACCCATCCTCCGCACACTATTTTTCTTAAAACTAAAAATATCGGTACCTGACATACAATTGCTTTAAAAATTTTAGAAAATATTTTTTTACTCAAAAATTGTTCCACACGATTTTCTTAAAAAGGCTATTTTGAAAACTTAAAAATCAACAGATTTTTAATACTTACCCCCAGTTTCACAGTGGAAGTTTAAACCCCACTTTTGGTTTAAACTTCAGTTCAACAATAAATTTGGTTTCACAGTCCTTGAACAGAGTTCATTCTATAGTTTAAGTTAAACGACACTATTCTGCCGTTTAAATCTCACTTCGACAACCCCTTCAAACATTTGAAAATATAATTTATTTTCATTTTTAATTTTTGTTTCCTGTCACAGGTCACAACTGAAACAAAGCAAACTTTCCTTGATTGTTTTTTCTTTGGTTCAGATAGAAAGAGAAAACAATTTACATAAACTACGTTTAATGAACTGAAGTTCAGATAAAACTGTGAAACAGGACGAGTTGAACTTCAAATTTAAACTCCAGTTCAGGTTCAGCAGAACTTAAGTTTAAACTCTCACTGTGAAACTGGGGGTAAGAGTATTTAAAAGATAAAATACAATGAACAGGGGGTCAATTCTCTATCTGTGAAATCATTTCAGTTTTCACAGAAATTTTTCATTTTTACATTTCATGTGATTCTGGGACTCATTCTGATAAATGTTTATCAAATAACATATACTAAACAGTACTAAAATGAGAAATGCTCTCAGTTTTGGTACACGATACTCATTTTTGAGTACAATTTTGTTTGTTATTTTCATATTTTATCAGGGCTCTTCACAAAATCGTTTGATTTGAAACTATTTTAACATTTTATTAATTTTTTTCATGAATTGCGAATCGGATAGTGTGTGAAGTTGTGAAAAAACCTATCACCTCACAGTTTCACAGATAGAGAATAACCCCCAGCTGGATCGCACGAGCTTGAAAATAAATGTTATTAGAGAAAACTGTTCATAATTTTTCAAATAGTTTGAGTAACATATAAAAACAGGATGTCATGTGACTTATTAAGCAAATATGAATTTATGCAAGAACAAAAATCTTAAGTCGTTTTAGCGGTTTGTCAAAATATAGGGTCTTATATATAAAATTTTTAAAACATTTTTGAGAAATAAATATGGTACTCCAACTATTAGTTTTTATTTACTGTACCAGTTAAAAAAATATTGAGCCATTTTTGAGATAAATAATTTAAAACAAGTTTCATTAAAATCCGTTATGTCGATAAAAAAAATTCAAAATTTGAAAAAGTGGTTCTATGGTAGGTACACCCAGCATTTTAAGTTTCTTGTTTTAAATTTTTTAAATTTAAGTTTAAGTTTTATTTACAATAATTGGTTGTACACTTGTACAGTAAGACAAGATATTTTATAGTACTTAGAAAGTAACTGGCATCAAATAATACTGTTTTCAATAGTTTAATAACTATACTTTGTGAAGGAGAGGGAAAAGAGGCGGATTAAAGTAGAGTTGTAAGGGACGAGAAGTGAAGACGGATTGCATTTTTGAAGTTGTTTAAGCTGGTTTTGAATTTTATATGGGAAGGGAGCGAGTTCCAGAGTTTATCAGTATGAATGAAAAATAAACGCGATGAGTTTAAGTAGTTATTGAGGCAAGGAATAATATTAATATTCCTAGTAGACCGATTGAACGAGAGTTTATTAAATAAATATGTCGGAGATTTAAGATATATTAACTTATGTAAGAAAATACAGTTTCTTGCATTGATGTATTGCTGCAGGGCACAACCCAGAAATTGCTTGGAGCAGTCGGAAATATGATCAAATCTCCGTAGCGCATAAACATAGCGAACAGCATCGTTGAATGCAACTTGAAGTTTGCGTTGAGATAGTGAGTCAAGATTGCTGTACACGATCTCAGCATACGATATCAGGGGCATGACTGGGGAAAGTATCAATTTCCGCCGTTGAAAAGGGGGTAAAGTTAGCGTAAAGCCATAGTTTTTGTAAGCACCTATAGATGCGACTAATAAGAACATTGGTATGTTTGTATCCAGATAAATGACGGTCTATGACAAAGCCAAGGCTAGTGCAGTGATCGACTGCTGTTATTTTGTTACCTCTCAGCCAAATGTCTGGTAGAGTTTCGAGATAAATTTTTTTTTGTTGATACAGGGATGACTTGAAATTTGTTAGGATTGATGAGTAGGCTATTGGCTATAGACCAATAATTTATATGGTTTAGATCTTCATTGATGAAGAGGCACAGTTCATCAATCCAATGGAATGGTGTGGCAAGATGAAGCTGAACATCGTCTGCATATAAGTGAACTGAAGCATATGAACAACATGAGGGGAGGTCATTAATGAACATGCAAAAGATTATTGGGCTTAGAATCGACCCCTGAGGAACTCCTTGTACAAGCCGTCTTGGATCTAAGCATTTCCCACCAGAAAAAACTCTTAGCAATCTACCAGACAGGTAATCTGTTATGAGTTTGCATGTCCGATCACTAAAGCCAAATAAATTTTTCAATTTGCACTTGAGCAAAGAATGGCTGACCTTGTCAAAAGCTTTAGAGAAATCCAAGAGGAAGAGAAGATTCACATAGTTTGCTGAAGAGCTTATTGCAAGGTCACCATTAAGAACAGGGTCACCAAGAAAAAATGCATTCATTTCTTCGGGGTCAACTGACAGTAATGTCAAGTCTGATTAAAATCTCGAGTTCGATTTTTTTGCGAATGCATAACCCTTTATATAGTACGTGCATATATACATATATATCGCAAGTAAAAATGAACAATAATTGTCTAAAATCATTCATTTTTAAAATTCCAATTCTTGAGTAACTTCGTGCAACAAGTCGTGCATTTTATATAACCAGAATAAACACAGTCAGCCCTATTTATTCGAATTCGCTTAACGTTTGAATAGTTATGCAATGCATAATATAATATTCATCCACTATAAAAATTCGTATTTATAACACATTTTCTTACCCATCATAATTATAATGAACCTTTGTCAAATAAAGTAACACAAAAGGTAAGAATCTATTACATTCGCCCATGTTCCGGAATTCGATCAAAAGTGAATTGAAATCACTTTTGAATTTCACGTGAAATGAAATTGGATGTTCTAGAGTTTGACCGATTTCGAAAACCTCGAAATTGCTTCGAACTGTCAGAACTGAAGGATCATCCATTTTTATTTTGTTTCTAAAGTTAAATTCTTGTGCTTTGAACATGGATTCAATATTATTGGCAATTTCAATGGAAAGAAGGAAGCAGAATTCAAAAGAAAAAATAAGAAGACAAATTTTGCGAGAGAAATCGAATGTTTTAGATTTACCTGACACAATGTGAGTGTGTGAATATTATATGAATTGTTCTGATAAACAAAGTTAATTCTTGATTTTTTTTTTTAGTTTTCGTGGTAATTTTAGATTGAGCAAAGACGCTTTTTTATATGTTTTAAGGGAAATTGAACCTTTTACATACTTTCATCGATTCCTACAATTCAAAAACTTGCAGCAACACTCCGATTCCTAGCGGAAGGAAGTTATCAGAGATCATAATTTTTGTTTGCCTTCTTCCACCCAGAAGCATCTTTTATTGGCGATCCCTCACTATTTAAAGAAGTGGAAAAATTAGTCTCCAATGACTCGGTGTGAGATTTGTCTCCGCTTGAGAAACCTCTCGCAATATTAGGATGTTCCTCTATCCACTTTAGGAATACCTTCTCTCGCCGTATATTTTTATGTTTTCCCCTAAAAAACGAATAAAAATAAATACTAAAAAATGACAAAAATAAATATTTTTCTCTTACATTTTGCTGGAAGACGAAGAAATATACACAAACTAACTGCACTTTCACTAATTTCACTGACAATTCACAAACAAAAAAAAAGTGATTTGAATCCGTTCAGAAATCGGATTAAACCGAAATGCAGAACAGCAATTTTTTCATTTTCGAAATTCCAATTCACAATTACGAATTGTGGAACACCCAAATTCACTTTCGCTAAGGCCCCAGTTATAGCTTTCATTGAAATGCATCATTGGAACAAATCAGTGGAATGATGGCTTCATTTTTTTGACAAGCCAGTTATAGCAATCATTGAAAAATTGGTTTCAGTAAAAGATCCTGTCAGTGGCTGATTACAACCAATTCTATGCATTTAAGGTTAGAGTTGATCATTGAAAAGAAAACTGACATTTGAGAATAGAAAGAGAATCGAACACATTCAGTGGAATGATTGTGTTCCATATTAAAGAAACGAAAATCAGCTGTTCATTGAAATTGATTTCTATCAGTGAAATAATAACAGTGTATTTAAAAGAAACTTTAAATCAGAATTTTGTATTTTATAGAGTTAAAAAAAATGTACTGCTCATTACCTTCATTTTGGTACCAATAAAAGCCATTGCATTTTTTTAGTCATCTTAAAAATGCGAATGAAAATTTTCAATGATGCATTTCAATGATAACTATAACTGCCCCTAAGTGAATTCACAATAAGGCCCCAGTTATAGCTTTCATTGAAATACATCATTGGAACAAATCAGTGGAATGCTGACTTCATTGAAAAATTGGTTTCAGTAAAAGATCCCTTCAGTGGCTGATTACAACCAATTCTATGCATTTGAGGTTAGATTTGATCATTAAAAAAAAAAAACGTACACATGAGAATAGAAAGAGAATCGAACACAAATCATTGGAACGATTTTGTTCCACTTTGTTGGAACGAAAATCAGCTATTCATTGAAAACGATTTTCATCGTTGAAAAATTAAAAGAAATTTTATAAGAAATATTTAACATATTTGTTTATTTTTATTTGCAAAAGTAAAATATATAATTGATTAGCTTCATTTGCATACCAAAAATTCTCAATATTCATAGTTTAACTACCCCAAAAAGTGAAAACTAAATTTTCAATGATGGTTTTCATTTTTTCAATGATTGCTACGAGTATAACTAGTGCCTAAGTGAAATGCAGAACATGGGCGATTAAACCTTAATCGAACTCAGCTGTTTGTCAAAAAAAAAATCTTGACTGTCGGTCGATTTTAATAAACAAAAAATGAAACTACCAACTTATTGAGAATAAAATTCAATAATCCAAAATAAAAGTTGCAACTCTAACACATACCGGAAAAAGAAGGATGTGTGGAGAGAAATCGTCACCAAGTATATTTATCTATTTAATTCTAAACAATTTTTAATTTAATTTGTTTTTAATATAATAGTATAACATTTTAGTTTCAATAAATAAAAATAATATAAAGTTTTAGTTTCAATAACAAGTAAAAGGCATTTTATTGTTTTGATAATCACAATAATTTAATGTGATGCCAAAGTGATTGTAAAAGTTCAATACTAAAATGTCCTTATGTAGGAACTATTCAACCTCCAAACGCGTTTAGCATATAATGCCTCTATTCGACGTCACACAAGTTTTAAAAATAACGTTTTTGCGTTTAGAGGCATTAGAAGTTCTGCATAACCTAATGTACTTACCATAATGAGTTTATAAATATAATTATAAATGTTTAAAAATGTAAGCTTTAAAGGTTGAAAATGATTCAAAGTTTACATCGCAAGCTGGTTTAACAAATTTTACTCTTCTATCTTAATTAGGTCCTTTTCTTTTATCCTTCTTTTTTATATACTTTTCATTTAAACATCACAATCTTTTGTTTATCACAAAGAAGTCAACATGCATTAACCACAAAAAAAAACTGGCAACCTAAAAGAAAACGTCAGCATGATATAAAAAAAGACAAAATTTCACCCTAATGTTCGTGTCTGTCGTTGTTCACTTTATCTTCAGCATCAATTTCGTCACCCGTCGTCAGTCTTTAACATTCTGTCGTCAACATAATCAAAGTAAGCCGATGTATTATAAATGGTCACTGGTCGTACCATAATCTTTGTTTTATAGTATCCGGCTTCGTATTTTACCCTTGCCTTTACGAAGACCAAATAAATAAATAGGAAGATATATCTTCGAAACTGGTCAATATTGCTCAGATTATATTAGATATGAAGATTTCTAGAATTTATTATTAATCAACAAACAACCTACATTTTGGTGAATTAAGAAAAGCAATAATGTGCCGCTATCTTAAGCTAACATAAGAATCAAACTTTAATGCATTTTTAAAGAGTTGAGCATTGATCGATCGATAGCAGTGAAGACAATTATAATTATTGGAGACTTTCTCCCACGCATATTCACACAACAGTCCAGTGTCCTTGTGCTTTGTTGAAGCTGTTGTAAATCAAGAATATTAATCTATGCATGTAAGCTCACTCCACTCATACTTAATTCCAAACAACTGTCATGCTCAAGATGTATTTTATATTAATGAATCTTGTGGTACCAGAATTAAAGGGGACCCACAATTTTCTACTGAGTCCGAATGGCTAAGATGAACAGCACTTCCAATGGCAACAGATACTCATGAGGATTTCCCACTTCGTCGCAAGAGGCAGTACATTGCTAAAAATCTGATTCCAATAAAGATCATCGTTGACACACATACCGAACAGTGGTACCACTTTACTTCAATTGAAGTACATATAGATCTACTTCTTATTTTAGAAATATATTAAAATCTACTTCCCAATTCGCACCATCAACAAAATACGGAAATCTACTAGTACTTCATTTTAAAAATCTCTATTTCAACCTACTTCAATTTTACAAAAAAAAAGCCCAAATCTACTTCTTTCTCTATTTCACTGTAAGTACTATCAGACCAAAAACATAAATGTTAAAAAAAGAGCCAAGTTCTTCTATACAAAAATCTTTGTGTAACAAGTCAGCCGTGAAAAGTACTGAGATCTAAAAGTACGCCATGCTCTTACTTCATGATGGTTTAATACCGAATATTTAAAATAGAATAATATTGAAACAGCTACAATGTAATAGATAAATTTTATTATTTAATGATTACTGACTAAAATTTGATGGCTTCACTTGTCAAGTTTTTAAAACCTTTCGAATTGGGCATACAAAAAAACTTACCAAGTAAACAAGTTGTTTTGATTTGCGCTTCAATTATTTTTTTTTATCCTGGCAAGATACCTAACACTAACGTTCCTATCTTAATTACAGCAATCGCAAGTGCTCCATATAAATTAAACATTTTCTCAGAAAGTGGGCGGATACCACGCCCCCTGAATAGAAAACCTCCTTGGGTCCTTTTGGTCCTTTTTATGCAATTTGAACCCTACCGTTCTACCAAATTTCATTGTTCTACTGCAATCGGAAGTGTACCATATATAATTTACATCAGTTCCGAGTAAGTGGTCGGATACCACGCCCTTGAATGGAAAACCGCTAATTTTATATTTTTTTCTTTGAATGCAATTTAAGCCCTACCACTTTACCAAATTTCATCGTTTTACAGCAGTCGGAAGTGCTCCATTCAACCAATACCAATTCGGAGGAAGTGGGCGGATACCACGCCCCTGAATGGAAAACCTCGATTTTTATTTTCGGTCCCTTATATGCAATTTGAGCCCTACCGTTCTACCAAATTTCATTGTTCTACTGCAATCGGAAGTGCGCCATATATAATTTACATCAGTTCTGAGGAAGTGGGCGGATAACACGCCCCTGAATGGAAAACCGCTAATTTTATATTTTTTTCTTTGTGTGCAATTAAAGCCCTGCAACTTTACTGAATGTCATCGTTTTACAGCAGTCAGAAGTGCTCCATTCAACCAACACCAATTCGGAGAAAGTGGGCGGATACCACGCTCCCTGAATGGAAAATTTCAAATTTTCGATTTTTTCCTCTGCTTGCATGACAAGACCTACCGTTGTGCAAAATTACAAGATTTTACGATGTCGGGAAGTGCTCCATAATTTTGATGATCTGTCAGTCAGTCAGTCAGTCAGTTACGGTTTTTGTGATTTTTGAGGCCTTATATCTCAGGAACCGCTTATGTTAGAAATTGATATTTGGTGAGGCGTCTGTGCCTGACTAGCTTAGCATATAATCGGAGTTTTAAGTTTCTGACTTCATTGGTATTGAAGATAGGAAAGGGTCAAAAATCGCCTGAGTTTGTTCCTGTAAAAAGGGTGTAGTGCCAGAACTTGGCTGGGCACTACCGTGCCCTTTGATTCGAAAAAGAAAAACAAAAAAAAACTGAACGCCAACACAATACAAATACACAAATGAGTAATTTTAAAAGCGTATACTTCATCACACTTATTTGTACATGAATCTTATAAAAAATTCGCTTACATGTGTGTTTTTATTTTAAAATTAGATTTAAAGTTTTTTTAGATTTAAAGTTTTGATCGAAATCAATAGAATCGGAAATGAGAAAGTTGAAAATCAAAGAAAAGGTTCTATGACAGGTACTGTTAATAACATTTTCTTACCAAAATGTAGACCGCATTGTTGGCCTGGTCTACATATAATTAAAATCATTAGAGCCGTTTTCAAAATAAATATGATATTTTATAATGGAAGAAAAAGAGCTAAAAAACAAACCAGGTTGACGTATAGACCTAGAAACGTACAGATAAAGGGAATCACTATTTTTTCGTGTTGTAATGTAAACTGATAAAATTTGAGTTCAATTTTTTCTAAAAGCAAGTAAAAAGTCATTTAAAAATCGACTTCGATTTTTCTCAAGTTATGTAACTCACTTTTTTCTTCAAATCTTCTTCGACTTTTTTTCCGGAAGTGGTAACGCTGATTCCAAATATTGGTAGCTTTTCGGTTTCTTCGATGAAAGTGCCATTTAAGGACAATGGAATAGCGAGTACATTTTGCTTCAACGACATCAAACAGAATTAAGATTTCGAAGCATTAAAACCCACACGATTTGTATACCCCATTTAGCAGTTCTGTAAAGATTGGATTATAATGAGAATACAGTACCGTTGCAATTCCACTTCTGAAGGTGATAGACGTAAATTTGAGAACAAGTATGAACAAGTATTCGAAGCCAAAGCAATGAATTTCTAATCCAAGGTATACAAATTTCGTTGTTACCAAACGAACGCATTTTCGATAAGAGAACTTGATGATAAACTCTATCAAATGCATTAGAAATTATGGTAGATCAGCAGTTTCATGACCTTGGAAAGAAGAGACGTGAGTGTAAATGGTCCATAGGACAAGGGCGAGGAATGATCGCCTTTTTTAGGAACAGGCTGAACAAATACTGTTTTCCATCTAACAGGGAAGATTCCAAAACAGTTGGAGCGATGGAAAAGCTTACGTAATGGTAAGAATGGGGGTATACAATCAGGACCAGTCGATTTGGTTATATCAACATCTCGAATGGCCCTTGTTCCACTGCTGACATACTCTTATCGCATTAATTGATTTACATTACATCAAGTACAGCAGGGGCACTGTTGCTGTCTGGCAACATCGAGCTAGCAAATTCGAGCTGCAACTATATTTGCCTAATCTGAAGAGCTAGTTTTCTCTCTCAACCTGCAACCTGATAGCTTTTTTACAGCTTGTATCAAACCAATACTATTTATTTTATACTCATAATTCTGTTAGGAGTGGAGTAAAAGTACGCATCCAAAGAAAACCACATATCGTCCACATCGACATCCCTATTTTCCAATTCGGGCCATAAAAAGTTCGTTATCATCTCACGATAGCGAACACCATTCACAGTAACTGACTGACCGGCCTCATGTTAGAAAAATACGGCCCGATGATGCCGCCAGCACCAAACAGTCACTCTTTGTGGGTGCATTTGTTTTTCGACAATCACTCTTAGATTATCATTCGTCCAAATGCGGCAATTCTGCTTATTGACGAATCCACTGAGGTGAAAATGTGCCTCATCACTGAAGATGATTTTATTCGAAAATTGATCATCCACTGTTGCCATTTCTTGCCACCATTCTGACCATTGACGACGCTTGAAATGGTCAAGAAGCTTTAGTTCTTGAGTCAATTGCACCTTGTAAGCGTGTAAATGCAAGTCTTTACGCATAATGTTCATCAACGACGAGCGTGAGAGGTGCAATTGTTGGGCACGACGACGAGTTGAGGCGGACGGCTCTTCAGCCACACTATAGCGAATAGCAGCAATATTTTCTGCAGTACGAGCTGTACAAGCATGCCCTGGTGTTTTCAAGTCTCCTACAGACCCGGTTTGCTCAAATTTTTGCACGATTTTTCCGATTGTACGCACATTTGGACGATTAAATTGACCAAAAAAATCACGAAGTGCACGATATGCATTTTGATTTGAACGCCCATTTTCATAATAAGCCTGAATAACTTTAACGCATTGCTCGATTGTGTATCTTTCCATGGTTCAAATTGAGTTTGTCTGAAATTGAGATATGTTAAATGAAATGCAGAAAAAAACTTGACGTTTAGGTGCGGTTCACATTCAAGATCGGCCCTTAAAATTTAGCCACCCTTTATATATCTTAGAATTTAGGCATTTTAGGCTTTTTTCGGGATTATTTGTTTACGAAAAATCACTCCTCTGTCCTCCCAGTTTACAAGTAATAACAAACTTTAAATTATAACAGAAGTGAGAAGTGAAAAATAAATTCATCCTATCAAACCTACTCTTGAAAATAATGACTCTGCATTCCCTTTACATCCTTCAAACCGGTGTTGTATTTTGTAGACCTAAACCATGTCCTTATAGCAATGTCCTGTCGGGACGGAAAATTGATAAATGAATTTCCAATGATTAATAGAGTTTTCATATTGAGTTGAGTTTATTTTCCTATCTGTTTTTTTTTTTTTTTGTATTAGTTATTTCGACGACTGACAATTATTATAACCATTCGTATATATGCAGTACTTCAAAGTATAGGTAGGGAGTATTTGGGTGATTCCAGATTGTGTTAAGGGGCAGTTTTTGCTTTATTGTTTATACTTGTCCAGTTGATTAGGTGTCTGAGGGTTTGGTGTTGACATTTGATGTCATTAATAATAATTCATACACCCAGTCGTCCTGCAGTTATTCAGAGATGAGATTTATCTCCTCCTTAAATGAAAAATATTATCGTTGCTTATAAATTTCAATTCTCTGAAAGTGGTCCTCTTTTGTTTTTTTTTTTTTTTTTTTTTGTAACGTTTTCAGCAATGCTTAGTTCAAAACATCATAGTTTCTATTCACTTCCCGTTTTATTCGTGTTAGTGGCTCATTGGGACCATAATTTGTACGGTGGTAGTTAATATGAAAAATTTCCGAGTTTCTAGAACTGGGACTTTTTACAATTATCTAAATGAATTACACCTAAAAGAACCGATGAAACATGAAATAGGTGAATTGGGAGTGATTGATTTAGTATGCTGTAAGATAATTTTGGAGGACATCTATTGACATTTCAAGACATTCAAACAAAATTTTGTATGCATACCAATCGGAAAATATTTAGTTCATTTTTAACGGACACCGAATGACTATGATCTCTGATAATTTTAAATAATATACTATCTTCGTCGTAGATAAGTCTCCTACAGGAATTCTCTATCAACAACGCCATTAAAAGTAACTATACAGATTAGTGGACCAAAGTGAATACCGTAAGGTACATACACAAAAGTCTGCGTTTTTTGAATCAGAAGTGATTCTTCTAAAAAGAATTTTGTAAGTCCTTCCCTTGAAATATGATCTGTTCCATTGAGCAAAAGCTAAACTAAGAGATAAAAGCTTGAATAAATAAGACTATGAGTCAACTTGTCGAAGGCCTAACTAAAGTCTTTATACTTGTATGTAGATACAATCAATATAGGTATATTTGTGCCTCTCAAGGAAATATTCGATAACAAAAATATTATTTTATATTTGTTAGTATCTTCAAAAACAATGCTTAACTACGTTACAAGGTAACCAGGAGCTGGACTATATCTATGCATGGCCCATTTCTTGAGATAACACGCTAATCAAACTTACTCTTCAATAAATCGATTGTAAGGTGTACTGTGTGGCTTATGGCATCATCCTGTTGAAACCACATGTTATCCAAAAGTCCATATCTACTAATTCGAGACAAAAATAATTGGTGACGATCGTTATCGTGGACGAACAAATATGGCCCAATATGGCCGCCGGCATCCAAACCGCACCAAACAGTTATTTTTTATGGATGAAGTGTTGGTTCATGAAGCAAATGTGGATTTTCACCCGACCAATAACGCATATTTTGCTTATTGACGAACCCATTAAGCCAAAAATGATCTTTGTCACTGAAGATGATTTTGCGATGAAAATTGGAGTTAACGCTCTTAAAGTTGCGGTCACCAACTCCGGATTTCGGTAGAAAATTTTTATAATTTGGAGACGTTGCTCGTTCGTGTACTGTACCATGATGAAAATGTTGAGCTTACTGAATAAATTGACAATGACAGTTCGATGATTAGTGAAAGGGTGCGTTCACAAATTAAATTCAAAGTTGTCAAGTCCCTATTGGAAAACCCGATATGTCACTCATATTCTTTACAACTGCCAACTTCAACATCTTCTTAAATATAAATCCCAGTTATAGACTTTTTTTACAATCTTAACCATTCCAGATGTTAGTCAGCAGGAAAAGGAGAAGCATAAGAGATACTCATGGATGATTTGTCACTTCCTTGCAAGCGGCTGTATCTCTTGCGCATAGATCCGGCTGAATTTGAGCGAATGCCTGTATTATTTAGGGGCATCGGTCGATTTTGGTTTATTCGCATAGATCTTTAACTTCAGGAAACTCCACAAAAAAAATCTAGCAGGGTCAAATCGCATAACTTTGATGGCTAAATCACGTCACCTTAGCGAGAGATAAACTTACCCACAAATGGTTCATCTGGCGTCCGCTGTGTGGCACGTAGCACAATCCTGCTTTAACAAAATGTCGTTTAGGTCCATATATGAATCAATAAGGCCCAAGAAATTGGTTATCATCGTTCCGCCTCAACAACTTCGTTTTCGAAAAAGTTCGAGCCAATGACGGCCCAGAATCCAAACCAAAGGTGACCTTTTGAGAATACATTGTCACCTGGTGAACCTCGTGATGATGTCGTCCCATATGAGTTAATTCTGCTTGTTAACATAGACATTCATCTAAAAATTCGCCTCGTGTCGGTCGCTTACGATGATTTTTCGGACAAAATTAGGGTCCCCTTCCAAACGCTATGAAGCCCAGTCAGCGAACCAATTGCATTGTCTATGGTCATGGAATTTGAGCTCCTGCATTAGTTGAATCTTGACAGATCCCAAGTCCAGACTCGAAATTTGCCAAGTTGAAGTCTACCAAAGGCCAAGTTCTTGTGCGCGGCGAGAAATTGGCTGTCTCGCGTTTTGCTGTATGCGCATGGACCGCGGCGAAGTTCGCGGCCGATTTTACGAATGTTGACTTATTGATGAACGATCCGGTCGTTTGATCACCAAACCTTGGAGGGTCGACTGCAAAGGGCCACCGTTAAATCTACCCGCGCAATCGCAATTTCAATTTTATTTTCCGATAATCGAGTTTAATTTTCTATTCAAATTTCAGCATTAAAATCTTATGTCTTATGTTTATAGTTTAAAAGGTCAATTAAGACCTTGTTTTGTTGAATATTGACCTACGTATGCATGTACGCAATGTATGTATTATGGTACCAGTCACCTACAAAGTAGTAAATTATCCTCAAAAAAACATGCCTAAAATAAACAAAAATCATATCGAACTAAATAATTATCTTTTTTTTTACCATCGGACTTCTGAGAAGATATACCTGCTGTTGCATTAGTCGTTTTCAAAATCAACAAAATAGACAGACTAACTTAGGAGATTTTCCAAAATCTGTACTACTTCCTGTGCATGTGTGCCCGTGAAAAATAAAAAAATGCAAAACCATGCAGATCCAACACGTTTATTCTCACTCTTAATTCCTTCACATAGTAGTTACAATAAAACAATTTGCCATTGTTAACGAAGGAACTGTAGACCTGCAAGTCCCATATGAAATATGTTCACGATTTTGGATGTGATCCCAAAATTCACGGCCCAACACAACCCATCAACAGAAGCTCATACTATAACAAAACACTGTGAGACACAAAAAGGTCTATGGCAAGTAAACAAATAAGCAATTTATTCCCCTGAAAAAAGACTATGATACTGCATTGCCGGGTTCGTATTGGTCCGGTGGCTTCTGTCGCCGCCTGTAGACGTATATTTTTGTCTTTATAAAAAATTTTAATCAAACAAAACGGAAAGAAATCGGCCTGAAGTTCGTTCAGTTACAACGGACCTGCCATAAAGTGCACGCCGCGCGCTCTGCCGGATCGACTATTGAGGTGATGGTTATGTGGTGGCGCACATACCATCTCTATTCCGAAATGTAACCCTTTTGGTATAGGAAAAGGAATTCAGCTCCAATGCTTTCAAGGATATTTGGGTGTATTTTTTTTTTTTTTTTGAGAATTGAAATTTTCGGCATGGTTTTTCTTCATTCTTTTTTATCTTTCGTTTTCGGTTCGTTGATTTCTTTTTGTACACCACCCATCAGCCTGGTATGCATAAGTTATTGAAGCAGGGAAAAGCAGTAATGCCTGCGTTTTGTTCCAACTCGAACAAGAAAGCCAGTAGAAAAATTTGTACATATGTATGTATGCGCTTAGCATAGCAGAAAAGGAGTCGATATTTAACGGAAAACATAATCGCATCACATTTTTGTTCCAGTGCGTACGTAAATAGAGTTCCTACCCCATCACAATTTATGTGTTCGGAGGGAAGAATAAAAGACCATTAAAAGAATATTATAATAATGACTGAGAATCGAAGGGTTCATTGTGGCCTTGCGGATGAACAAAACATCCCGGGAATATTATACGTAGCTTAACTACAGTTGAGTGCATTCAAATCCAATAAAGCTATGTTTTGGAATCTTTGAAAGTCTTACATTGCAATATGGTTATGTTTATTAAAGAAATTCATAAATTAGTGTGGAATATGCAACAATAATAGAATTTTGGTTTGAACAAAATAAAAAATCTCATACCAATCCAAGTGCCGCAACAAGTTTATAGATAATAAGTTTTTTGAATTGATATATTTTGACAGTGCTATCTCCCTACCACTTCATTTTCTATATTGAAAACTATTGATTCCTCAAATTTTCCTCCCTTAAAAATTGGACAAGCGAATGCTTTTTTTTCTTCCGACAGCCAAACAGATTGAGTACCTATTATGGGCTACGCAGTTAATACCGACCTCCAACTTTTCTCCCAGAGGAACAGTTGGTCAAACAATCAAGGTAGCGGAGCACGAATTTGAAGTGGTGCAATCCTTTAAATACCTTGGGTCAATAGTAGCAGCCGATAACAATATAGAAGAAGAAATACGCTGGGCGGCTTCTCAAATCCAACAGAGTCTACTATAGTCTGTCAAAGCTCTTCAAATCCAGAAATCTCACCATAACTTCAAAACTGCTGCTATACAAGACCATGGTCCTGCCAGTACTTACATATGGATCCCAGACCTGGGTGCTTAGCACAAAGCACTCCGACCTCTTAGCTGCTTTCGAGAGAAAAGTCTTAAGGAGAATTGTTGGCCCCATATGTGAGGAAGGACGATTCTGGAGACGGTACAATCATGAATTGTACGCAATCTACCTTGAAGCAGATATCGTGACAAAAATTAAGCTCGGTAGACTCCGGTGGGCAGGGCACCTAGTCGAGCCGATGATGATGATGAACTTTTCTCCCAACCTAGAAACGCAATCGTGCAGAAAACTTTATATTAAAGTTTTTTAGGGGTAAACTTTTAAATAATCAACAATAAGTTGCTAAAGCCTTACTAATTTGTTCTTGATGTTAAATATTTTCAACTAGTATGAGTAGATATTGTCTTAACATAAGAGGCTTGGAATTGCTGGAAATATTATAGTGCTCAATTCGATTAAAATTTCCAAAATCGTTTTTAGCCTAGTATCACACTAAACAGTTTCAACATCGTACTTACTCGACAAAAGTTTTGGGCCAATGTCTTTTCAGTAATATTATTATGACTTACACTCTCAACCAATTCTGTTTGTGTGAGAGACACTCAATCATAACAATAGATTAACAAGAGGCATTTAATCTTGGAGATTTGTCACTTGCTCGCACTATACTCATTGAGTTTAGAGGGTTTTTATAAATTTTACTAAATTTGTATGCCAAAAGCATTTCTATTGATACAAATTAATTTTTCTAAAAGTACTTTAATTTTTCAATTTTTTTAAATATTTAAACATCGCAATTGTCCATTTTATTTGCCACTTTGAGCAAATGCCCATAAGTTTTCGACAGTTATGTCGGTTCCATTTAAAATTTATTAAAACAAATATCACATTTATACGCTATTCACACCTAATCAAAATCTAGATTTCGAGCAAAATTCTCAAAATCTCATCCAAATCTACTAGATTTCCCATACATTTTCAGATTTCCAAATCTACTAGATTACGACAAAATCTCCTCAAAATCTACTTTCAAACACAAGATTATCAAATCAAACAAACCTTTCGAAATGTTCTGCCTTGTCAGCAAATTGTCAGCAAGCGAAAAGGCAGATAAAAAGCAGATAAAGGATTCCCTCTTTGAATTGTGGGGAGAGTAGGAGAGAAGGTAAATTATATCCGAAGAAGCAGGAAAAATGGAAAAATGATCAAATTTAAATCATTGACGAGCGCCTCAAAGTAATAGTAGAAAAACTAAATGAAATAGATGCCGACAATTACAACATTCTAAAAGAATACATATTTATATTAAATCATCAGCTAAGGAATTTCAGGTGCATTGAAATATTTAAATAAATGCAAAAAAAAAAAATATGTTTTTGTTTACCTAAATGGATAATATTAGCATTCCGTATGTTTGTTGCTTGTTCACATAAACAAGAAATTAAAAATAATTGGTAAGATGAAAGAAACGTCAAACGAAATCCTGATTCTGTTCGGTGGGAACGCTTCAACGAGATTTCGTAATCTTGTTGCTGAAATCCGAGATTTTGATTTGGTGTGAAAAGCCTATAATAATATGTTCAATACTGTTGACGTTGTCCTCTCCCTGCAGCTTCTAGCTGTACGGTGAAAGAGAAAAATCGCCTTAAGTCGGTTTTATATCACACTTACTCGTATCTTGTGTGGTGTCTTGTGGAGTGGTGTGTCGCTATCGATCCCATGTAGATATTACATAATGCTTAGAACCATATTAGTGAGATGTGGTGTGTTGTGTCGAAATCCATTATGCCATACCACCCTGTGTCGCTTACATTTTCTTCTGTGTATGAAATAGAAAAAATAGTATTCACCAAAAAAAACAACTCTGTTAAAAAAGAAGACTATCAGCCACGTTCCAAAAATCGAGTGAAATCGAAATGAAAACGAATTTCCAAATCGAGTTAATTTTTTTTCAGTGTTTTACATTTCACCCGCTTTCATAATTTCGAAATTCTTTCGAAATCACTTTAAGTGACATTGCAAACAGCTGTCACTTCTCAGTTTGCAAATACAAAACTATTTTGTTTATGAATTTTTTTGACTGTTATTAGAATTGTGTGTGTAAATTTTGATAAAAGTAATTTTATAAAATATTGTGATTTCTTGCAATAGCATTACAACTTACAAATCGGGAATATGCAGAAAGAAAATAAAGCAAGTGTTGGAGATCATAAGGAATTGATGGCGCTGCGTATGTGGTTAAAAAAATTATATCAAACTATGGACTTGATAAACGAGCCTTTCCATCAGTGCCTCAAAATCTGTAAGACTTTCATTTCTGCATCATTGCAGTTGGCCGCGGTCTTACGAAGTTAATTTTCAATAATCAGTTGGAAAAGATTTTGATTTCGGTCTTTGTCAAAGTACTGTTACAAAGGTTCTTATTTGGAGAATAAAATTTGTCCAAGATGAATTCAACTTGGAATGCCCAATCAAGAGGCATGAAAATCTAAACTTAATTTTTTTGAAAAAAAAAAAAAAATATTCCTGGAGTCATAGAGTGTATTGATGTGACGCGAGTCAAGTTCCAACACTATTCTTTAATAGAAAAGGATATTTTTCCTTTCTTTTTCTAAAAATTTCACATAAAATAATAAATTCACACAACTACATCTGATCAAATTTAAATCACCTGAAAATCGAAAAAATCGATTTGATAAGGTTGCGGTTTGATAAAGAAAGTAGATTACACTAGGAAGATACATATTAACACAGAACACTTACTCTTAAAAATTCGAAAATTAGGTGAATTAGTACGATGTTAAGACTGTTTTAGTATAATATTTGGTTAAAACGACGATTTTGCAAATTCTAGACGAGTTTAGCATGATACTTTTTCCAACATATTATTAAAGTCATCAATCATCATTTTAATAATCCAAATTTTAAACAGCCTATTGTTAAGTTTTTAGTATGATGCTGCTTAACAATTTGCTAACTTTAAAGTAGTTTGCTAACTCATGCTTAGTTTTAAATATTTTCTAACTACGAGCCCAAACGCAAAATAGTTGGACTACCTATGATAAAAAACAAAAATCTTCTGATTCTTAAATTCTATCGGAAATAAAATGAATATTTTGGTATTTTTCTTAAGATATATTTATTTTGAATAGGAATAAGTAAGAAAAACAAAATGACTTCAATTAAATAACGGTATAGAGCAATCTTACAAAATAAAATAACGATTTAAACATTTTTTTAAGTGCAAAATAGTTGGCCTATGGGTCTTAATTTTTATTTCACCATGGTGTTACGTCGCCTTTGGCCTTGATAACTGCTTCTATGGGTCGTGGCATTGTGTCAACTAATTTTTGACATTCTTCGTACCAAAAGACTCCCAAATATTTATGATTTTAGCTTTAAGGTCTTGAAGAGTCCGGCATGTTTTCGCAGTTTTTGATTCATTTTATGCCAGCCAGTTTCAATTGGTGAAAGATCAGGGCTGCTGGAAGGCCATTCTAGTAAAGGAATAGCTTCAGCAGATAACCACGCCATTGTAGACCTTGCAGTATGACAAGAAGCTCCATGCTGTTGGAAAATATAGTCTCCATCACTAGTTTGAAGTCGTGGTATTGATGGGAGAAGCTCATTTTCCAGAATATCCTGTACTTGGCAGCATTGACAATTCCATTTACAAAATGTAAATTGCCCAAACCCCGCCCCGACATGCATCCCCATATCATTAGAGATGCTGGAAACTTGACCGTTTTTTTAAGGCAATCTTTTTGAAAAACCTCTTGAATTTCTAATGACTCGTTTTCGTTCGTCGCCCACGCAAACTTCAAACCTGGACTCATCACTCCAAAAAACGGACCGCCATTGACTTAAAGTCCAGATTTTACGTTGTTTGGCCCACTCTAGCCGCTTTTTCTTTTGTTTAGGTGTTAAATGTGTTTTTTCTTTGGCCTATGTTTTTAACGAATTAAAATTGCTCTAATTTAAATAAATCTAAAACAAACCTTATAGAATTTGTATCCAATTTTTTTCATAGTCCGTTTGCAAGTGTCGACCGAAACACTTTTTTTTATTCTTTCCCTCCATTGAACAGTTATTGCAGCGGCCGTTTGACTTCGATTTTCTTTTATTATTTTTTTTAAAACTCGGCAATCTCGAGGTTTTGCAATTGGTGGGCGTCCCGTTTTTTAACCGATCTCCACATTTCCACTATTTTTGAACTTTGAGATAATGTTTCGAATTGATGAGCGCGGTAAATTGAATTGTTTTGCGATTTTATGGCTCAATAATCCCGTTTCGAAGGCTTTATTTATGGATTCCCTAAGGTCTCTTGATAATGCAACGCCACGCACCATGGTTGACATTAAACTGTTGCTGGCTTGCATAAAACAAGAGATCAATTAACAACAAAACAAGTGCATGTCATTTTTTTAATAACGGTTAACTAAAAATCTATTTAAATCTTCATAGGCCAACTATTTTGCATCCTAGAGAGAGTAGTCCAACTATTATGCACTATCTTTGATTGAGAGAATGCAAACTGGAGCCATATGTGCTTTTTCGAATTTAGTTCTGTTTGGTCTAATTTACTTATTAAATGTAATTTATTACATCGACAAAAAAAAATTAAAAAAAACTGCTTGGGGACCAGAAAATATAGGCACATAAAAAATGTTAATTTGTTAATTGATGAGTAGGCCAACTATTTTGCGTTTGGGTCGTAGTATCGTACTAAAGCAATTTTCTTAATTAATCGCTTCTGTTGAATGAATAATTATATGTTACACAAAATAGCGAAATCGTTTTAGGCAATCGTTTAGTTTGTGTCAAAACACGAACTTGTGCGCCTAGCCTAAGGGTATTCATGCAGCGAGATAATTTTCCACTTTGCACAAAGATATAACTTTCCGCAACATGTTTGCATGAACACCCCCTAAAAAATACTTGCGTAAATGTGGGAAATATTCTGCTGTGCGTCAAACGTCAAAGTCAACTCTATTTTATTCGATATTTTAACATAAAAAGTGATTCTGTTGATTAAAAGAAGCCAAGAATAAGCAAAAAAGATTTTTTTTAAATTGTATGAAGAAGTTGCATTAAATGCCTTAGCGCTTTTATGCAATGTCAAATTAAAAGACACAATCGATATTTCTTTAGTTTATCAGGTTTATTTTTTCTCTTTCCGCTTCAAATTCGTGAGATAATTTTATCAGATCTGCAGAAAGTTTTTACCATACAAATTTTGACAGCTCGTTTCTGCGGAGATAAAATTATCTGGTTTCCGTGGTTTATCAGGGCTTTCCGCGTTTACATGAATACCCTTTCTATGTATTCGATGATTTTAACTTTAATAAAAGGATAGAAAAAGTATGATGCTATATTCGATTAAAATTTGCAAAACCGTTGTTTTAACCTAGTTTCATACTAAAATAGCTTTAGCACGATACTGTTGCTGGTCTTATCTGTTTCATGCTAAAATTTTAGTAAACTGCTGATAAATTAGTAAATTGTTAAGTAGTATCATACTTATACCTTAACAGAAGGTTGTTTAAAAATGTTCCGGCTTAAATAGTGCTGACCATTGTTGGTTGTTATTACGAGTATAATACCTGTCTGTTTGAAAATGTTACCACCATAGCGTCAGTTGGTTCCGCTTTACTCGTTCATTTTCCCATAGCATTTTTCAACGACATTGTCATCTGTTACAATGCCTGTTTTAATGGAAAGTTTGAAAGTAATGATTTAAAGAATCCATCAAAAAATAATCTCTTACGATTTGTTTTCTCGTGTGAAAGTGGTGAAAAAATTCTTTGTTCCTCACCAAGGTTCACATTGTGTTCATGACTTAATCATATGGTGACTGTCAAATCCAAATCGACATTAATAAAATCAAACAAATCTAAATTCTGAAATTCATGTTCATGTCGAAAACTACCTATTCTCTTTTTCCATATTTGAGCGGTAAAATTTTAATTTCTAAATTTGTTCTTAAAACAAGAAAAAATTAAATGTCTGGCTTTAATATACCCGGTTCAGCTCCAGCCGGAAGCGCGTTTAGCTTTGGAGCCACACCAAGTACTCAACAAAATGTTTCGGCGGCAGCGAACCAAACTCCTGCTTTCGGTGCTATTAGTCTAGGACAAAGTGTTCCAGCGACTGGAGGATTTAGTTTTGGTGCACCAGCCGTTACTTCTGCACCAGCTCAAGGTTCCACATCTTTCTCATTCGGTGCGCCTGCTTCTTCATCAGCCTTAGCTGCTCCTACAGGAGCATCAAGTTTCGGGTTTGGTACTGCTCAGGCCACATTATCTACTCAAGCAGCAGCTGCTCCGACATTTAGTTTTGGAAACCCGAACACGAATGCTGCAACTGCAGTTAGCCTTGCACCACCGGCAGTAGCAGCAACAGGTTCTACTCAAGCCGCAGGAACATCTTTCTCGTTTGCGGCCAAACCAGCTGCAACATCTGCAAGCCTTAACTTTGGAACAACTACGACTGCCGCCACCCCTTTCACCGGGTTCAATACAACTGCGAAAGGATTGGGTAGCAGCAATATTGGGGGTTTTGGAACAAAACCTACATTTAACAATCTTAATACTTCATTACCAGCCACATCAACAGCAACTGCTGCGACTCCATTCGTCGGCCTTGGTGGTTTAGATGTTGCTTCTTCCCAACCAAAATCGGGTGAGTCGAAGCAGGATAATGTCAAAGTAAAGGAAACCTTAGTTCCCGAAGAAATTGCAAAAACAGTCGAAGTCCTCAAAGCGCACATAAAAAATCAGAAAAGCCTTAGTTCTGACATCGGCCGAGCATCTACTAGTAAGCTTTCGAACGTCTCCAGTGAAATTCTATCCTTTCAGTGGTCACTCCAAGAGATCTCTAACACCGTCGAGACAAACTACAGTCAAATTAAACTACTTCGCAAGGAAACTTCCCGCGTTATGCAAACAGCCGAAATGGCTCAACGTACTCAAGACACCCCAGCTGGTCTGCAGTTTGAAAATTCGGCACCCTTTCAGCTTTTCCAAGGTCTAGTCCAAAAGTACGAAACTGATTTAATAAACTTTCGGCATCAAATTGCTCTCACAGAGAAGCACATGCGGTCTTTGACCACCCCGACAGCTGTTTGTCCGGAAGACATAAAACGAGGATTCAAGCAAATCAATGAAAGTTTTGTTTCTTTGGCTGGCCGTCTCAATGAACTTCATCAGAAGGTCGAAACACAAAAAGAACAATTCCTTAATTTAAGAAAGTACCGCTTGCGAGACTCGTCAAATGTTTTCGCCAAACTGGACAGCGTTGAACCTGATATGAATACCTCAAAAATTACGTCTGGGCCAACACCGTTCTCGAACATGGGTGGCATTAGTGCTCTTGGCAAGACCATCTCTAGCATGGGAGCATCAACAGCTGGTCAAACAGGGAAAACTTAATAAAAAAACAAAAAAAAATTTATAAAATTTATTCAGAAATAAAAAGAATCCTTTTGTTTTTCAGTAATTTGTTTCGTTTTATTTATTATTCTATTTCTGGGCCAATAACATAATCTTCGAACAATCTTTAATTAAAAATAAAACCATATCTGTTTTATTGCTAAGCTATGATTGGAAAATGATTTATATAAAAAAAGGAAAAGACAAGGACATTTTTAGGTGTATCGAAGACTGGCGTTTTCGAACTCATAACCCTTTATATTATTTCTTTACAACTTGAATGACATCTTCGTCTTGCATTATGTGACTGATGCCCACTCTCTGTGGTGAGTATTTTGTGGAAGTTCCCCAAACTAATGCATATTTGAATTGAGCAGCGAGTGTCCGATGAATTGAGTGGCAGACGTGTTCAACACTTACTCCCTGAAAAGATATATAAGTAAATAAGTAAATGAAGGACAAAAAGATCAATTTACTAGGTAATCAATTGCTTATGAATGTTTGTAATCAGGCTGTTGCAGCCTTTTCTGATGTATGTATGTAAAAGAGATATGGGTTTTGATAGAGGGTCATTATGGGAATGTGGATGGTGTACGCAGCGAAACGATACCCTAGCGACAAGTCAGGAAGCGGCCTTACTTTATCAATCTATTTTGCGGTTAAACGGTTACATGAAAACAAGCGAATCAACTTGAAGTTTAACAGTCGCTAAAACAAGTAGTCGCCCCTCAATTGAGGAAATGCTTTTCAAAGCTTTGAAACCTTTTATCTGTTGTATTCGTTATATATTGTAAAGATTTCCTGTCCGAAATGTATACCAACATAATCAAACTATCTACAGGCTCAGAAATCGAATACATACCTGGAACTAAAGTCATTCCTCTCCGACATTTGAAAATCTTTCTCTCCTGATTGAGGACTTCGGTTTTACGGTTCTGAATGAAATTAAAAAAAACGATTGTTATGGTGAACTAACCTCTGTTTCATGACAGGGTTGTTCAATAATAGACTACTGTTTAGCAAATGTTATAGAAGATTTTGTTTGTGACATCATTCAAAATTCAAAACTCTCCCTCTTCATTTAGCAATCCAGTACTTAAATATAAATGGATTGATAGTCAGGTTGTTGCATACAAGCGTGACTGGATTCGCAAGTGAAATTTTTGTCTAGTCAAATGGTTAGACCCTGTGACCAGTTGGCTGGTGAAATAATAGAAATGATTAAGCGGTCAGCCATACCAACCCCTAGGAGGAATAAACTTTTTCAGCTGAGTGGTACGACTTCGTGTGTAATGAAGCTTTGAATAAAATCTTTTGCGCTACTGAAATTCTTTAGGAAAACCAAGTCCGATTCTTTTAAATCACTTTACATAGATGCAAATAAAACGTATAAGATGCTATGCAAATTTTTCAAAATGTAAGGACGTAAAGTCATTCTGGTCTAAAGTAAGGTTGTTGGATCGCTTCAAAAACGTTGCAGCAATTGCAATAACTGAGGAGTCACTTGCAGATTATTTCAAGGAACACCTTAATACCTCAACAAGTTTTCCAATATTGTCTTCCCTTGATCTCTGTTTCATACCTTGAATAACCATTTAAATATGAAAAATAACAAAGCAGCAGCACTGAACTTTATAAAAACTATATATGTACTTTCTTTTATAAATATTCTTCTTGTTTTCTTTAATAAACTTCAAACAGTCATTTCTGAAGTTACATATCTGTCCAATTTTTAAATAGGGAGATCCAACCATAGTACCCCTTGGCATAATGGTTAGTGCGTTGTACTGTCATGCGGAAGGTCTCGAGTTCGATTCTCAGCCGCTGCAAGAAAGTTTTTTTCAGGGCTGTAATGCCTCTTGCGAGAAATTGACAAATCCTCCAAGAGTATCTCTTGCAGTGGCGTGGCGTCCATATAACACGATTCCTATCGTCTTCCCTTTTAGAAAATCCACAAATAACACAATGTACCAAACAAACATCGAATAAGTTTAAGTTATCCATTCTGCCTCCCGTTTGTACGAGTATCTTATACTTTATCCAAACACATTCCACAATCCACAACCAACATTAATCAAGAGAGTCACAAAAATACTCTGACGTAAACTTTTCAATCACCGTCTTATTTATTTGTGTTATATCCCTTTCTTCCCCAAGCATTGTTTTTCGGATCCTCTTTGTCCAACATATTCAAAAAATAAGACGCTACATTCCGTCTTATAAAATTTTCGATGTATACATGTAGGAGTTGAAATTATTTGTATTTTATTCTCCCTTTAGCAATTAACATTGCATTTCAGTAGGAAGATAATACATTGCAGGAGTTCAGGTGCTCGCTTTTTTTTCAACCTTGTGTAAGAAATAAGACGGTGTTCTTCGACTTATTTGTTTTTTTTTCTTTAATATGTCATATGTATATAAATATGGCATGTGGGTATTGTTGATTCTTTATTTTGAATTTGATGTTGATTTGCATGCTAATGTAAAATGCACCATTGATGTTTTTGCAAATTTACTGTGATAATGTTGAATTATGAAATAAATCATGGTAGAATATATGGCAATTTGTCAGTAGTGTAAATTTAGCATATCGATACTCTAGACAAATAAAATACATTTGCTTTTTTTTAATAGGAATTTAAATTTAGATTCAATTGGCATTCAATAAAAGACTGTGTTGCACAGGTTCAATAACTTTAAATAAATCTTGTGTTTTGAAAAGCCAATTTGAACTTAATTAAAAATAGTGAAAAGTTATGTAAGTAGATGTGAAGGTGAAGATTTAATTCCTTTTATTACCCACTATAGTTATAAAAAAAATTAAGCTTCTTAATTTTAGTGCAGTTCTAGATTTTGTCTTGAAAATCTCTTTGATAAATGTAGATTGCTGTTTAACAGATTACCTATCGGAGAAACCAAATCATTTTAGTAAGGATAGTGTTGATAGTTTACATTTTATCCTCTTTTCATTTACACACCAGGGATTTCGATCCCAGATCGAAATTTTTTGTTTGGTGTGCGTGTTTCATGTATACATGTAAATCCCTCTTTAAATATGGATTTAAAGATTTTGATCCCTGTTGGGTGTTTAGGAACGCAAAATCTGGCGAGGGATCAAAATCTTCACACAGAAATTGATTTCTTATGTTCAAAGGAAATCAACATATAAGTACCTATGACACTTTAATGGAATCCTATTTAGAGTAGTGTTATATGGCAACGATATTCAAAATGACTTGATACATAGTATCGCGGCTGTTATTAAATCTGAAATTAAAACAGAAATCATAGAAGCTCGGTTCGTGTCGATTATGATCGACGAAACATCAGATTTGAGTCATAGGGGACAACGGAGTGCCATATTCCGGTTCTTGTCAGAGAATGGAATACAAGAAAGATATCTTCTATTTTTTACGTTAGGAGGAGTCTTAATGCAGATGAGTTGTCCCATCATATATTTTATATTCTTGACACATATGATTGCAAGGAAAAGTTAATAGAACATTCCTAGGAAGGTGCCGCAGTTATGTCCGGCGAAGGGGGTGGTGTCTAAAAGGAGCTCCTTTTTTTTAAGTTTCAAGCTCATTGTTGATTGAAATATTAATGTCTTGAAGTATAAAAAATATAGCTACACATTTTTTGCTAAGTCAATGTGGAATGCATTTGTAGATACCATATCTTTACTAGAAATTCTTACAGGTGACAAAATTTTATAACGGGTTCCCATTTAAAATTATCCACGCCACGCCACTGATCTCTTGTCATGGAAAGTGCTGCTTATTAACCTTTCGGAATCGGCAGAAAATTGTAGGTACCCTTCGTTCCTGGTAACATGCACACAGGAATGGTTAAGAGTTGTAAGTCACTAGGTCCTGGTTCACTTCGAGCTGTTGCACCACCAAATTTATTAATTTATTATTAAACCATATCAGCTAATTATAGAGGTATCTCAATTTTACCCTGTTTGAGAAAAATATTTACCTAAATTCTTTATTGTAAAAGTTCTGCTTTATGCTGACGATCTTGTCGTTTTGACAGATAATCCCACCACTCTTCAGCTACAAATTATTAATAGATTGAAAAGATTTCGACAAAATCAAAAATTATGATTTTCGATCGAAAACCTATAGAGCTGGTTAACTAAGTATTTAGGTGTTCTATTCTCTAGCAATCTAGTTTTCCGTCCTCATTGTAAAGATAAACGCTTGTCGGCAAAAATTGAAATAAATATAATCGCCTACAGCTCAAAAACTAACAACAAAATAAATATAATGTGGAACAAAATCTTCTACAAGAAGTACATAGACATTTCAGCGAATTTTAAAACTACCAATTTCAAAACTAACACATGCCGTACACGTGGAATCAGGTCTGCCTCCAATTTAAAAAAAAAACCTTAAATCCAATGCCAACTACATAGTTAAGGTCATGCAAAGGTCAAATGATAATCTTCACAGGCAATTCATTGACTTTGAAGGTAATTATCTCCGTTCAAAGAATGGTATGATATAGCAAATTTTCACGAGTTCAATCTTAATATTAATTATACACCTCTTTTTGATTCGAAATAAGTATAAAATAGAAGTTTTGGCAGCAAAAAATCGACATATTCGCACGCAGATACAATCGAACAGTGGTAATCAAGTCGGTACATGGAAAATGATTAAGTCTCTTATTATGAAAAACAATAAAAGTAAAGATATCACTAATGTTAAGTTTGGGCAAAAATCTTTAACTGATGAAAATCAAATTGCTAATAGGTTTAATTTGTATTTTGTTGAGAGTGTGGTCGAAATTAATTATTCAATTCCTTTTCAACATTATATTCCACCAAGCCTACACCTAAATTGTGTTTTTAAATTTCGTTATGCAAGCGTGGAATCGTTATATGCCCTCATTAAAAAATTAAATAATAAAAAGGACTTACGAGGTATTAACAGAGACATAATTTTAAAATCATTGGCCCTGTGTTAATCAAAATTGTTAATAATTCATTGTGCTACGGGATATTTCCAAGCAATTTGAAAGAATCCACTGTTATTCCGGTAGAGAAGGTGGTAAACACCGTAAAATGTGAAGAGTTTCGTCCAGTGAATATGCTGCCTACATTTGAAAAGATTCTAGAACGTTATGTAGCTAACCAACTACAAGACTATTTAGAAAATAACAACATTTTAATACAAGAGCAATCTGGGTTTAGGAAAGGTCACTCTTGTGAAACTGCGTTAAATTGGTTGATATATGAATGGAAAAAAGAAATTGATTGCAATAATTCGGTAATAGCAGTGTTTTGGATTTTAAGCGTGCGTTTGAGACCATTGAAAGAAATATATTAGTACGAAAGTTGGAAATGTGTGGAATTAAGGACAATGAACTAAACTGGTTTAAATCGTACCTTACAGGGAGGACCCAAGGAACAAAGATTGGCGATATTACATCAAATGCGATTGGAGTGGAACTTGGAGTCCCTCAGGGATCAGTTTTAGGTGTGTTGCTTTTCCTTTTGTACATAAATGATATTAAATGCGTGCTGAAATTTTGCAAAGTTGTGTTGTTTAAGTGGAAAAAATGTTGAATGGTTGTTACAATGTTTAAATGAGGACTTGGAGAGCATAAACCGGTGGCTTCAAATGAATAAAATGAAATTGAATGTGAAAAAGACGAAATGTATGAAACTTAAAGTAAATGAACCCATAAATGTATGTATGGATGGGCAAGTTATTGAGTGTGTGGATAGTTTTAAATATCTCGGAGTTGTTTTGGACTCGAAGTTAAATTTCAAAGAGCATGGGAGATATGTGTGCGGAAAAATTGCTAAAAAAGTTGGTTTTATAAAAAGAATTAGAAGAGACTTAACATTTGAAAGTACTTTGCTTCTATATAATACTATTGTCTTACCCCATTTTAATTATTGTTCAACTCTTTTGTATGGTTGTCAACAAGAAATAGTAAATCGGCTTCAATTATTGCAAAATAAAGCAATGCGAATGATATTGAGAGTGAATCTCTACACCCCAATAAGAGTGATGTTGGAAGTTTTAAATTGGATGAGTGTTAAACAGAGACTTAGATATAGCGCTATGTTATTAATATATGTTATTAATATATAAAATGAAAAACAATATGGTTCCTGAATACTTAAAAGTTAATATTACCAACGTTGGAGAATTACAACCTTATAATTTACGCAACAGTGAAAATTTGAGGCCCAATAGGTGTAACAGAAGTAGCACCCAGGACTCAGTTATGTATATGGGAATAAATTCTTTTAATAGACTTTCAAGTGAATTGAAGAATGAGCTAAGTATAAATGTTTTTAAAAATAAACTTATTTTGTATATAAAAAATAGTGATTAATAATACATAGATGTTTTATTGTAAAGGTTTGTCTGACCTTATATATTGAGTATTTTAGAATCTAGAGCACACTTTATTTTTCAAAGAGCCTTGTCAATCACTATGGCTGAAAACAAATCTTAAATGGAGAATGGAGTTGAAATGAACTTTACAGTTTTATTGATCATACTTTTCGTTACCGCAAAAGTTTCTTAGAGTGAATTGAAAACATATATGGTATAAATATACTTATCTATGTAATGCAAAGAGGAATTATAGTATATACTTGTATGTTTATATAAGGTTAATCTATTTTTATTATACATATATTTTTTATTTTATTTGTATTTTCTATTTTTACGCACTCGTAAATGCCAATTTTCAGGCAGAAGATGGCAAATGTTTTTTCCATGCTAATGTTCTTTTATTTCATACTGTGTAAATATCTCGAATTTTGTTCAAACTAAAGAATTTATAATAATAATAACCATTCCATCTTTTTTTTTTAAGATTATATTTGAGGCTCTGTCGAGTCGTTTTCTTGAATTGTACATTTATTCTTAGTTGGGATCCGTTGTATATAATGCAAACTGTCTATCTTCACTCCAAAAGAATATAAATTACCGTTGGTCTTATTTATACATATCAAATGTAAGGTTTAATTCATGAATGAAATCTCATTTGACTTGGAACAATATTACCACTTGCTTGGCGACAAAACAGATCCGACCAAAGTTGGATGTGAAGAGCTGTTAGGGTTTGATATATTTAAGCGGATTGCACATTATGTCGTTAATAGGTGTCATAATTGGGCACTGTCTAAAAGGTGGGCAAGCTCCAGGATTATTGTTTACTCGATTTATGGACAATCCGCATATTTGGACAGAATGAGGGAACAATTCCTCACCTTTGATGTACATGTTCTAATATAACCCAAAGACGAAAACACCATTTACTTATACTACTACGAGCAGAGTGATCTGGCAAATACTGAAATATAGTCTCGCATGTTTCATGAGGATATCAAATGGTTTATGCAGTAGGAAAAAGCTTTCTTAGATCCATGTGGCATCACAAAAAATCAACATTTGGCAGCCGCTTCTACCTATCTAGAATCGAATGAAGCCTAAAAAGCGGTAGCAAACCCAAAAATCACGAATTCCGTACAACACTTAAAATAATGACACGGTTCTAATATTGAACCATAGCTATTAGCGAAAAGGTCCTTATTTAGTCACATGTAGTAGATCCGATCGACAAAACATCCTTTAGGAGATTATCAAACGTGCAAGCAATCTCTACAAGTAATCAACTAACAATTTTGAGGTGTTAATTGGCAAAAGAGAATAAAACAGAGTCGTTTATATCTCTCAACCATTCCTGTGCAAGTGGTCGCAGGAATGGAGGGTATCTACAAATTTATTCTGAATAGGAACGAAAATGATCAACACTTTTCTAACAAGACACACCCTTAGAAAATCTGCCGCTTCCTCTGGAAGAAATATCTCCGACGCACTAACCATTATGCGAAGGGTTTCTACTATAAACAACGATTATACAACCCAACAAAATATGTTATAAAGATCTCATTGCGGAGGAAAGGGATATGAAGTTCTATAAACAAAAAAAGTCTTACCTTTCTTAAAATAAGGCCATCATCAAAATCTGGAGGTGCACCCGGTTTCTTGGTGTACACCCGAATCAGCTGCAAAGCCTCCCAGAGAGCTTCGAGTAAGTAATCCAGATTTAGTTTCATGTTACAACTGACTACTATTGAGTTGTCTTCGCGTGCAAGCCGGTCAACTTCTTCAATTGAAATCTGATCGATCTTGTTGTAGACATACAGACAAGGCAAATATACACGATTAGCTGTAACTACATCGATAAACTCATCCTCGGTACAATCTTCACGAAAGAGCACTTCGGCGTTGAAAATTTTGAATGAATGGAGAATTGTTTGCACCATTTTCTCATTACAACGGGATAGGGAACATGTTGCGTTAAAACTCAAACCACCGCCTTTTTTTACTTTATAGTAAATGTTCGGTTTACGTTTGTTCAACCGGATTCCGACTGATTCCAACTCGCGCTCCAAAAGATCACGATGAACATTTGGCTTAGTAGCGTCCAACATCATAACAACTAAGTCTGCAGTACGCGCTACAGCTATGACTTGTCTTCCTCGACCTTTGCCCTAAAATTTTAAACATTTAATAAAAGTCTATCAAATACCAATATCAGCTCAAGTTAAACCTGCGCGGCGCCCTCGATAATTCCAGGCAAATCCAAAAGTTGTATATTTGCCCCTTTATATTCAATAACACCGGGAATACAAGTGAGTGTTGTGAACTCATAGTTCGCTGCTTCAGATTCAGTTTTGGTGAGTGTCGAAAGCAGTGTGGATTTACCAACAGACGGAAAACCTATTAGAGCCACGCGAGCATCTCCGCTTTTGAGCACATCGAATCCGTCGCCTTTCTCACCTTTCTTTGATGGTTCCAATAATTGAGAGCGATATTTTGCTAATTTTGCCTTCAACAAGCCCAAATGGTATTCAGTAGCTGTTGGATATATCAAGAAAAAAATATATTTTAAAGTTAACCTATTAACAAAAGTGAAAAATTCCTCGACTTACCTTTATTTTTTTGAGTTCTTGCAATTTCTTTTTCGATTTCGGAAATCTTTTCTAGAATGCCCATTGTTGTTGTTTATTTAGTTACTATTTTATCAGTAAATTGGAATATTCATTAAGAATAAATGTTTTTTCTTTTACCAAATATTTCTACAAATTTTAAGGCGAAAAAAACGCCGTATGCTGACGCTGACAGCAGAAACCACAGAGCACAGACACAGAGGCATCATCATGACAGTTTAGAAAATATTTGACAGCCAGTGACAAGTAAGCAAATCAGGCGTGTTCACTGAACTATTTTACTTTTTTGTATCTTAATGATTAAGGTGAGAACGCACCCGAAGGGACAAAACTTAAATGAAACTACACGACACCACAAATTAGTGGAAATTTTGATTATTATTTTTCTTGTTTTCTTTGTTGGTTGTCAAGTTGATGATAATTAATTTGCTTTAAAAAAAAGCCCACACAAACCACACCTATCTAGTTTGTAGTGTTGTCGAGTGATGTGTCGCTATAGCTGCTATGTGTTTTATATGCTCATGGCCGATTTAACGAAGGGCTTTTAAACATTTAATACTACGTTTCACCAATAGATAATCTGAGATTTAAAGCAAGAGATTTATGTGGTGTTTTCACCGGACTGAAAGATTAATAAGAAGATTAACTTTGACAGGATCTCGCCGCCTGAGTACTTAAATGCCCCACAGACCACTTTTTTCGGGAAACTGAGTTAAAGATGCAGTTATACTCATTCGAATATTCTCTATCGTTTGGCGCTATCCCTGTTGCTCTATCTTCATTATTAACGAAGTTACAGAAAGCACTTTTGCTCTATAAACCATAAATTTTTGGGTTCTTTTTATGTTTATTTGCCGTATATCCAAAATGGGTACTAGGTGGGGCAGTTTTTGTATAGAAGTTTGAAAAACAAACGCTTAGCGCTTAAAAGCCCCATTGGATTTTTATTATTTTTACTTAAATGGATAAAACAAGAAAGGTAAAAAAAAATAATTAAAGAAAAGTTTGAAAAAAATACCAAAACTTACTGTTACGAATGTTGAAGTATTTTTAAAACCATTCCGAATAAAATTGAATGCATTTTTCTAGAAAATTTTATGGACCAAAGTTCATGTTCAGTATTTTTCCTAATTAAGTGTTAAAATACTTTATCATTTTCATACGTTTCTTATAGACTTAAAAGTAATCCAATGTGGTATAGAGGAAAGCATAGCAACTAAATTAGTATTGCTTTTTGTTTAATGTTTTTATCACTCAAAGTAAAATTTTAAATAATGATAATGCTATAAATTTTGATTTTTACTATTTTTGCTTTCGTTGATTTTCGAATGTCCAGTGCTCAAAAGTCCTATATCCATAGGAAATTTTCAATTTGCTTTTCATCGATTTCGCATTTGTATGGGAGAAGGTTTTATATCCGTTTCTGATTTTTTTCATACTTTTTTTTTTAAATAATTGTTACAGTTTTTGACTTCTTGTCTTCAAATTACAACAAAGATATTTTCAAAAAATTTACATAAAAGTAGAAGCGAGAGAAAGAAAGTTTCATTTGGGCCAAACGATGAAAAATCGTAGCGATACCTTAGCCCTGTATGGATGTTAGGTCAGTTCGAACTTCGACCGATCGATCCTATGAAGATTTAGTAGAGATTTATTTCTAATCTAGAGTAAAGTCGGGTAATGTGGACCACTCGGCTAATATGGACCACCAGCTTTTCTCGCCTTACACAAATGCAATCGAGGAGACGATTGGTTGCGATTGTGCGGGACCTGCTTGAACTAAACTGAGTAGTCAGGAGTAGCCCGTTACGAAGTTGTTCCTTGTTTATATAGTTAAAAATATAGTTTGTTCTCCTTTTATTTTTTAAATATAAGAATTGAATATTTATTTTAAGGTTTTTATTTTTAAAACTATTGTAAAGAGTCTCATTTTATTGTAAAATTGCTTTTTTTCAAACATTATGTTGCGGGTAATATGGACCACCGGAGAAAAGGAACATATGGACTAGTGGTTCACATTACCCGCCATTTCAATATAAGAAGTTTCGGGTCTGGATGAGGATGAATGATCGACTGTTGATGATTTTGATATATGTGAATTGCTTGGCAAAGCTTATGTCAGAGTCCAAACTGAATAAATAGCCGTCAATGGATTGAAGACCAGTTGGTCCATATTACCCTCCACTTAACTTTATCTTTTTGTTTTTTGTTATTTTTTTATTAAGTGAATTTATTTTTTTGTTGCTACTTTTTTAATCAGAATTAACTGATGTATTTTCTTTTAAATATCTTTAAAAAAAACTTACACCGTTTGTGTTTTATTAACAAAAATATGATTGGTACTCCATATTACCCGACCCTACTCTACTAGATTTACGAAATAAATTTGTATGGTAAACCTTCGAGATTTGAAGAAGATTTATGGTAAATCCACTTAATTCCCGGATTTACTCTTGGTGAAAACGTAGTATAACAGGCTTTTAAACCTTAAAATAGGATGTTTTTGCTTAATGAAGCTTTTAAAATTAAACAAGTTTTTAAACACCTTTATAGACTAACAGCCGTATTTATAATATTTTCTTAAACTGCATCTTAGAGGTTATTTTTGTTAAGCATACTTAAATATTTTATTTGGTTTTAAATGATGAAACTTCAATTCGTATCTATAATACATTTTTCATTGGCTCTTAACTAAACGATGGTTGTGTCACGTAACGTAAAAGAATGTGAAAATCTAATACAAAAAAAAAACAACTGCTTCATTTTATACAACACAGCTGTTTTGTGAGACCTTGAATCAGTAAACATTTGGACATAGCTGGGCACCGTTAATCAAACAGTTAACTTCGTTAATCGTTAATCCGCTACTAAAAAAGTTAGCTTCGTTAAACGTTAAAGCGTTAAATTTCGGAAGAATTAACGCAAGTTAACGTTAATCGTTAATCCGTTAACATGTGATAAAAATTGCATTTTTTATATATTTTTTTACTCTGAGCACCGGTGCTAAGTAATGCCGGTCGTCCACTAGACGATCAACGCACAAATTTCGAATTCAACGCATTCAACTCTAATGTACGGTGCCTTCAATTCTGTTCAACCAACGGGTTGGATCTAGTTGTTGGCCGTTGCTCAAGGAATTGCGCAATAATTGTACGGGTAGTGTACGAGCTCGTGTTGCTCCTTGAAAATGTTCGATCAACACGTTGAGCAACTTGAACATTTTCAAGATAATGTGTTGCACATTATTTGTTCAACGCGTTGATCAACTTTAAAATTTTTTTGGGATTTCTTCACGTAATATTGTGTTGCGTTGCGTTGCGTTGGCTGCAGTGAAATGTGTCTACGTGGTTGAAGTATTGCGTTGTCATGAACTTGCAGTTGTTGCAACTTGCAAACTGTACTTTATTTTGGTTTTTCGTCATGGAAGGTGATAAACAATCAGAGTGGACCACGGAATTAATTTTGCAAATGATTTCAGCAATTAAGGAAAAGCCCAATATATGGGACATTAAGAGCCCCTCTTATAAAAATCGAGATGCCAGGGAATTGGCTTGGTCTCAAATTTCTTCGAAAATGCAATTGCCTAAACTTTGAATTCGAATTCACGGGCGCGGTGGGATCAATGGATTTTAATTTCTCATATATTTCATTGAAAAAACAATTTTGTTCGCGACTTAAGAAAAAATGATCTACCCAGAATCCTCTTGGCTGTTTTTTCTTCCTTTGTCGTTCATTTTCTAATATTTTTAATGTGGCAGCCACTTTTTTTTCTTAGAGGAAATCATACTCATACGGAACAAATTTAAGAATATTTTATTTTAAGGCGAAGGCGTGCGTCGACAATAAATGTATGTATGTACCGAACTGAAGTCAAAATTATTTCAGGTTTGACGTTTGAGTTTTTTGTTTATCGTGGTGCGTTCAACGCGTTCCCCACCGAGTGATCCTTGGTTAAATGTATGAAGGTATCAACTCGTTCATCAACTGGTTGAGCAACAATATCGAAAACGCAGTTGATCAACGCGCCGCACGGCACTTGTCTCATACTTGTCTGAACCTGTTTTTCGCGTCGCGCGGTAAATAGTAGGCATTGGATTAACGATTAACGGACTTAACCTGGATTAACGGATTTAACGTGTCCGTTAACATTTTTAAAAGTTAACTTAAAAGTTAATCCGTTAATCAAAATGTTAACTTCGTTAATTAACGATTAACGGATTAACGAGTTAATGCCCAGCTATGCATTTGGAAGACACATTTTTATGCATATAAAATTAAGAAAAATGCCATGGAACAAAAGAAAAAGATCTGAAGATTGGGAAGCTTCGACAAGGAAACGTCTCTATTTTAAAATATGCCATAATAAATTAAAAAAAAAAGAATTATTTTTATCCACAGATTTTTCTCCAACAACCAGGACAAAAGTGTCGATACAAACACTTCAAAGCCTAAGCGGGAAGTGTGGTAGAAAATTTCTTGCGCGTACACATATTTTAATCAGTAGGGGAGAGTGGGGCACATTTGAACACGGGGCACATTTGAACAATGCTTATAAAATTTTACTTTCTTACTCTTTTTTAAAAGTAATTTAAAATTTTAACCTGTCAATACCATATCCAATCCATAAACGTCATTGACTTTCCTTGAATATCTCAATTGTCTCTCGGACTTAGAGGTGAAGGGTACTTTTGCTAGCGGAAGTGTTTTGTTTTCGTTTTTTAGTTGTAAGAGTTTAAACAAAAATTACTGCGCGATTTTAAAACAGGAACACATTTTTTTGGAGGAAAAATAAATTTTAAACCTAATTGCGGTAAGTTTTTTACTGGATATATTTCAGTTAAATATTTATAATAAATTTTATGTCACTGGAATAGTTGGGGCAGATTTGAACAAGCGTGTTGGGGCACTTTTGAACATGTTCAAAACTGCGATGATTAGTTTTTTTTAACATATTTAAGACATTTAAGAGAAAATTTAATCAGCTTCAAGCAATTAATCAAGCAATTTGTTTTCTGTTCTATAGGGCAAGTATTGGTTTCAGGTAAGAAATGTTTTTGTCATATCGACCATCAGTCTCTGCGTCTATACGTTCTCTGTTTCATTTTCGAGCTATTGAATACTGAAAATAAGGCCTAGTTAAAGCTTTCTAGGTGGAAAAAATCTTGAAATTTGTATAGCTTTAACAATAATATTCTAGTTTAAGCTATTTTTATTCACACAAATTGAAGCTTAGTCTTTGAAAACAAGTTAAAACTAAATGAACTTAGCGTTGGCTATTTTAAAATAGCTATTACTAGAAAACATCCTTAACTAGATAGCTTAAGCTTATTCTTATTCACTAAAAATCCAGCTTTTACTTAAAAATCCAAGTTTTAGATTTGTTTTTTTTTTTCTTATTAATCTTTGTGGATTTTTGTTTTTTTTTTTTCTACAAATACATGAATATGATATAACAAAAGTATTAATTTTAAGTTCTTATTTAAAAATAAATATACAAATAAAATTTAAAAGTTCTTTTATTCAGTAAAAAAAATTATATCACTGTTCAAAAGTGCCCCTTCCAAGTTCAAAACTGCATGGGGCACTTTTGAACATAATAACCTGTATTGATTGGAGATAAAAATTCAATATGAATATTTCGTTAAATGGACCAAATATTTTTCTAAATTGAACGTCAATACCATTGTTCCATGTGAGTAAAATATCAGGCCAATTGCTCGAATATTTTAGGTTTTATCAGCCTGGTAAACAAAAAGTGTTCAAATGTGCCCCACTCTCCCCTACAAATTTTCTGTATCTTAATTCTTTGCATTTTATAATTCTAAAATATCACAGCAGACAATACAAACTCACAATTTGAAACTTAAAAATTTCAAAGATGACAATTGATATGTCAAAATACAAATTAAAACGTCTTTAAGTGACCTTTAAACGCGGTAGATGGCGTTTAAGTTAAGAGGACTTTAAGTAACGTTAGTTAAATGTGTAAATTGATTATAGATACCGATTTTAGACTTAAGAGCTGTTTGGAGGTATTTTAAAGTTAAGCAACCTTTAAAATTTCTTTTTAGATTCGGCTGTAAATGACTATTTTTGGCTCATTAAATTTGAAAAGCTTTAACAAGTGGATATGGCAACTGAAATTTTTGTTTTGTAACAGTTTAGTTTTCAATTGTTGAGGATACAATATAAATAGGTTAATAGGAATTTATTCTCCGAATATTATGATATTGACTTAAAAATGATCTTCCGACTTTCATCTGTGAATCAGTTTTTAAATTTCTTTGGTGTCATTTCGAACCTAAAACTAACCGAAACAAACCCGCCAGTTTATTAAATCAAGTGGTAACACTAAAAAGATTTAAGAGAATGATTTAAGAGGATTTTTGATAAAAGTGCTTTTAGTGTTTGTTTATAAAATTGGCCATTAGATCATGACAATGGCAATACAATTGGCAAAATTGCAAATTTATCGCTGTTTCTTCTTTGTGAATTTCCTTATTGTTCGGGTATTTTTCATTTTCCATTTGGTAAACGTGCAGTGAACTTCGCTAAAGTAGTTAGAGTAAAGGTTGCGGAGAGATGACCCCTTTTCGCTTGACCAAAGTTAGCTTTCATTAAAAATCGCCTATACAAACTATACAAAATCATTTTTGTGTAAGAGCCAGTTTTAGAACCACATTTGTGAAGTGTTTTGTGGAGGAATCGCTTCTGATTAGATTTTATATAAAAAGGTTCAGAATTAAATTGTCAATTCAGCTAAGTTTGAGAGTTATACCAAAAATATTGAAATCTGTCCATTATGTATGACCATATTCTCTCAGAAACGCATAAGCGGATATGAATATAAGTATAAGTATTTGTTTGCCATATACATACATATGTATATGTTTGCTTAGGTCACGCAGAAAAATATATGTATGTATATTAATTAGTAGAAATCATTGAATGCAATTGTTCCTTTTTTTCCTGATTTTCCGGAATAAACAAATAAATTTAGGAGACATAAAGTCCATAAATTTAAATATTGAAATACGTCAAAGGACATTATTTTGAATATATTTCATCCTACTTTTAGCATACTACGATGATTCAACATATCCACCAAAGTTGTTTATAAAATCACTACAATTGAAATAAATTTTAATCAGCTAATAATATTTGCTATTTATGTATGTACATTTGCATTTTACTATTTGTTTTTTATGAAAATAAACTTTATTTCAAATTCAAATTTTGTATTTTGGTTATTTGTGCTTAGTAAAAAAAAAAGCAGAATTGCTACTAATTTGTATAAGCCCCATCACCAGTATTTCCCATAAATTCAGTCCATCTTTGGTTTTTGATATCATTAAGCTCGGAGCAAACTTCACCTTTTTGTAAAGAACGACACGTACACGTTAAAGTTATTCTAGTGATGACCATTTGCGATTCATATCTAGGTACAGTTGGTGTTAGGCTGCTTATACTTCTACCGCTTAAGCATTGTTTTAAGAATTGTTTTTCTAAAACGCTTAAGTTCTCCGCCGTGTAACCTTTAATATAGCAAGTTAATTATAAATATGTATGTACAACAATTATCCTAAAATGATATACTCACTTCGGTAAGCACTGATTTTTTCCTCCATACAATTCCAGTCTTGAGGTAAGAATAGTGGTGGATAAGTCTCCGATTCTCTTATGTTCAGTAAAAAAACATAGTCTATTGAAGTTGGTGAGCTGTCAAGCGATTTCAAAAGAACACCGCTTGAAGATATCGAAGCTAAGTACTGCACATCATCATCTTTCTCTATGTTGCTGTCATCGCGTTGTTTTCGTTGTTGGCCATCATTCGGTGGATGTTCGTATTTGTTTCTTTCTTTAAGAACATCTTGTTCTTCTTTTTCAACTTCTAAATCCCACAAACTTAATGGTTCTTCTTTTTCGAGACTATTTTGGGCAATGCTGGGAACTGTATCGTTCGGTGACACTTCGAGACTTATGAATTCGCTTCGTACATCTCTATTTCCAGGATATTTGGACCTCAGTCGGATTGGGCGATCATTATTTATGCCCTCATTGTCAACGTAAATTTCTTGATATTCTTCTTGGCTTCGAGATGGTTCAGCTTCATAGTCTTTCTAAAATATGATTTAAGTAAAATGTAAATTAAATTAATAAAATTTAAATAAAAATTGCTGAGTTGTACTCTTAATTTAAAATAATAGAACCATTTTAAAACGATGGTTTTGAAATTTTGCTTTGAACGACTTGTCTTTTCGTCATATACCTACATATATATTTTGTTTTATTAGTTCACACGCTCTTAAGGGTTTATTAAGAGACCGTTATGCCGTTAAACACAGAACGAGTGATGGGGGCATTTGGGGGAGAAAGGAGGTGTCGATGAACATTGTTCATGATTGTATGAAAATTGAAATGACAAGGGAAAACCGTGCCGGGTAAATTATTTCATAAGCGTGTTGTGCGACAAAAAACGATTCTCTGTATTTGACGGTACGTCCAAAATTTGGCTTGAGAGTGAATTGATGAACATTCCTAGCGAAACGGATAATACACGGGTGAACTGATTGAGGGGAGAAATACAACTGTCTACTTCAGTTGAGCATTGCTTGTCCAAGAAGCGATAAAACAAGGAAATACATGAAACATTTCGACGGTGTCCAAGAGATTGGAATAATTCCATGATAGCTCTGTTTCCTATTAGTTTCAAGGCTCTGTTCTGGATTCTATCCAATCTAATTGATGAAGATTCGGGCACCAGTCCAAAGATGTGAGTTATACTCAAGACTTCAACTTATATCCAGTTGTAGCTAGATTAGCATTTTTGGCGGTCTCAAGAATGTGGTCATTCCAACGAAGATCGTCAAAGACCCAAGGTTTTTAATTTTGTTCTTCCAAACAAAGAAGACATCCTGGACTGTGAAAAAGTGGATTTTTATCTATGTTTAGTCCATTTTTTGATATATGTATACTAGCGGCCCGGTACGTGCTTCGCTACGTATAAAGTGAAATAATAAAAAAAAATTAATTGCAACATCAAATTCATTTATTCAAACAAAAAAATATTTTATTAATTGCTAGCTATTTTAAAACTTAATCCAAAACGTTTGGATAAACAATAATCTTTGTTTTTCCATTTTGGGCTTAACTTTATCTTTTTGTTTTTTGTTATTTTTTTATTAAGTGAATTTATTTTTTTGTTGCTACTTTTTTAATCAGAATTAACTGATGTATTTTCTTTTAAATATCTTTAAAAAAAACTTACACCGTTTGTGTTTTATTAACAAAAATATGATTGGTACTCCATATTACCCGACCCTACTCTACTAGATTTACGAAATAAATTTGTATGGTAAACCTTCGAGATTTGAAGAAGATTTATGGTAAATCCACTTAATTCCCGGATTTACTCTTGGTGAAAACGTAGTATAACAGGCTTTTAAACCTTAAAATAGGATGTTTTTGCTTAATGAAGCTTTTAAAATTAAACAAGTTTTTAAACACCTTTATAGACTAACAGCCGTATTTATAATATTTTCTTAAACTGCATCTTAGAGGTTATTTTTGTTAAGCATACTTAAATATTTTATTTGGTTTTAAATGATGAAACTTCAATTCGTATCTATAATACATTTTTCATTGGCTCTTAACTAAACGATGGTTGTGTCACGTAACGTAAAAGAATGTGAAAATCTAATACAAAAAAAAAACAACTGCTTCATTTTATACAACACAGCTGTTTTGTGAGACCTTGAATCAGTAAACATTTGGACATAGCTGGGCACCGTTAATCAAACAGTTAACTTCGTTAATCGTTAATCCGCTACTAAAAAAGTTAGCTTCGTTAAACGTTAAAGCGTTAAATTTCGGAAGAATTAACGCAAGTTAACGTTAATCGTTAATCCGTTAACATGTGATAAAAATTGCATTTTTTATATATTTTTTTACTCTGAGCACCGGTGCTAAGTAATGCCGGTCGTCCACTAGACGATCAACGCACAAATTTCGAATTCAACGCATTCAACTCTAATGTACGGTGCCTTCAATTCTGTTCAACCAACGGGTTGGATCTAGTTGTTGGCCGTTGCTCAAGGAATTGCGCAATAATTGTACGGGTAGTGTACGAGCTCGTGTTGCTCCTTGAAAATGTTCGATCAACACGTTGAGCAACTTGAACATTTTCAAGATAATGTGTTGCACATTATTTGTTCAACGCGTTGATCAACTTTAAAATTTTTTTGGGATTTCTTCACGTAATATTGTGTTGCGTTGCGTTGCGTTGGCTGCAGTGAAATGTGTCTACGTGGTTGAAGTATTGCGTTGTCATGAACTTGCAGTTGTTGCAACTTGCAAACTGTACTTTATTTTGGTTTTTCGTCATGGAAGGTGATAAACAATCAGAGTGGACCACGGAATTAATTTTGCAAATGATTTCAGCAATTAAGGAAAAGCCCAATATATGGGACATTAAGAGCCCCTCTTATAAAAATCGAGATGCCAGGGAATTGGCTTGGTCTCAAATTTCTTCGAAAATGCAATTGCCTAAACTTTGAATTCGAATTCACGGGCGCGGTGGGATCAATGGATTTTAATTTCTCATATATTTCATTGAAAAAACAATTTTGTTCGCGACTTAAGAAAAAATGATCTACCCAGAATCCTCTTGGCTGTTTTTTCTTCCTTTGTCGTTCATTTTCTAATATTTTTAATGTGGCAGCCACTTTTTTTTCTTAGAGGAAATCATACTCATACGGAACAAATTTAAGAATATTTTATTTTAAGGCGAAGGCGTGCGTCGACAATAAATGTATGTATGTACCGAACTGAAGTCAAAATTATTTCAGGTTTGACGTTTGAGTTTTTTGTTTATCGTGGTGCGTTCAACGCGTTCCCCACCGAGTGATCCTTGGTTAAATGTATGAAGGTATCAACTCGTTCATCAACTGGTTGAGCAACAATATCGAAAACGCAGTTGATCAACGCGCCGCACGGCACTTGTCTCATACTTGTCTGAACCTGTTTTTCGCGTCGCGCGGTAAATAGTAGGCATTGGATTAACGATTAACGGACTTAACCTGGATTAACGGATTTAACGTGTCCGTTAACATTTTTAAAAGTTAACTTAAAAGTTAATCCGTTAATCAAAATGTTAACTTCGTTAATTAACGATTAACGGATTAACGAGTTAATGCCCAGCTATGCATTTGGAAGACACATTTTTATGCATATAAAATTAAGAAAAATGCCATGGAACAAAAGAAAAAGATCTGAAGATTGGGAAGCTTCGACAAGGAAACGTCTCTATTTTAAAATATGCCATAATAAATTAAAAAAAAAAGAATTATTTTTATCCACAGATTTTTCTCCAACAACCAGGACAAAAGTGTCGATACAAACACTTCAAAGCCTAAGCGGGAAGTGTGGTAGAAAATTTCTTGCGCGTACACATATTTTAATCAGTAGGGGAGAGTGGGGCACATTTGAACACGGGGCACATTTGAACAATGCTTATAAAATTTTACTTTCTTACTCTTTTTTAAAAGTAATTTAAAATTTTAACCTGTCAATACCATATCCAATCCATAAACGTCATTGACTTTCCTTGAATATCTCAATTGTCTCTCGGACTTAGAGGTGAAGGGTACTTTTGCTAGCGGAAGTGTTTTGTTTTCGTTTTTTAGTTGTAAGAGTTTAAACAAAAATTACTGCGCGATTTTAAAACAGGAACACATTTTTTTGGAGGAAAAATAAATTTTAAACCTAATTGCGGTAAGTTTTTTACTGGATATATTTCAGTTAAATATTTATAATAAATTTTATGTCACTGGAATAGTTGGGGCAGATTTGAACAAGCGTGTTGGGGCACTTTTGAACATGTTCAAAACTGCGATGATTAGTTTTTTTTAACATATTTAAGACATTTAAGAGAAAATTTAATCAGCTTCAAGCAATTAATCAAGCAATTTGTTTTCTGTTCTATAGGGCAAGTATTGGTTTCAGGTAAGAAATGTTTTTGTCATATCGACCATCAGTCTCTGCGTCTATACGTTCTCTGTTTCATTTTCGAGCTATTGAATACTGAAAATAAGGCCTAGTTAAAGCTTTCTAGGTGGAAAAAATCTTGAAATTTGTATAGCTTTAACAATAATATTCTAGTTTAAGCTATTTTTATTCACACAAATTGAAGCTTAGTCTTTGAAAACAAGTTAAAACTAAATGAACTTAGCGTTGGCTATTTTAAAATAGCTATTACTAGAAAACATCCTTAACTAGATAGCTTAAGCTTATTCTTATTCACTAAAAATCCAGCTTTTACTTAAAAATCCAAGTTTTAGATTTGTTTTTTTTTTTCTTATTAATCTTTGTGGATTTTTGTTTTTTTTTTTTCTACAAATACATGAATATGATATAACAAAAGTATTAATTTTAAGTTCTTATTTAAAAATAAATATACAAATAAAATTTAAAAGTTCTTTTATTCAGTAAAAAAAATTATATCACTGTTCAAAAGTGCCCCTTCCAAGTTCAAAACTGCATGGGGCACTTTTGAACATAATAACCTGTATTGATTGGAGATAAAAATTCAATATGAATATTTCGTTAAATGGACCAAATATTTTTCTAAATTGAACGTCAATACCATTGTTCCATGTGAGTAAAATATCAGGCCAATTGCTCGAATATTTTAGGTTTTATCAGCCTGGTAAACAAAAAGTGTTCAAATGTGCCCCACTCTCCCCTACAAATTTTCTGTATCTTAATTCTTTGCATTTTATAATTCTAAAATATCACAGCAGACAATACAAACTCACAATTTGAAACTTAAAAATTTCAAAGATGACAATTGATATGTCAAAATACAAATTAAAACGTCTTTAAGTGACCTTTAAACGCGGTAGATGGCGTTTAAGTTAAGAGGACTTTAAGTAACGTTAGTTAAATGTGTAAATTGATTATAGATACCGATTTTAGACTTAAGAGCTGTTTGGAGGTATTTTAAAGTTAAGCAACCTTTAAAATTTCTTTTTAGATTCGGCTGTAAATGACTATTTTTGGCTCATTAAATTTGAAAAGCTTTAACAAGTGGATATGGCAACTGAAATTTTTGTTTTGTAACAGTTTAGTTTTCAATTGTTGAGGATACAATATAAATAGGTTAATAGGAATTTATTCTCCGAATATTATGATATTGACTTAAAAATGATCTTCCGACTTTCATCTGTGAATCAGTTTTTAAATTTCTTTGGTGTCATTTCGAACCTAAAACTAACCGAAACAAACCCGCCAGTTTATTAAATCAAGTGGTAACACTAAAAAGATTTAAGAGAATGATTTAAGAGGATTTTTGATAAAAGTGCTTTTAGTGTTTGTTTATAAAATTGGCCATTAGATCATGACAATGGCAATACAATTGGCAAAATTGCAAATTTATCGCTGTTTCTTCTTTGTGAATTTCCTTATTGTTCGGGTATTTTTCATTTTCCATTTGGTAAACGTGCAGTGAACTTCGCTAAAGTAGTTAGAGTAAAGGTTGCGGAGAGATGACCCCTTTTCGCTTGACCAAAGTTAGCTTTCATTAAAAATCGCCTATACAAACTATACAAAATCATTTTTGTGTAAGAGCCAGTTTTAGAACCACATTTGTGAAGTGTTTTGTGGAGGAATCGCTTCTGATTAGATTTTATATAAAAAGGTTCAGAATTAAATTGTCAATTCAGCTAAGTTTGAGAGTTATACCAAAAATATTGAAATCTGTCCATTATGTATGACCATATTCTCTCAGAAACGCATAAGCGGATATGAATATAAGTATAAGTGTTTGTTTGCCATATACATACATATGTATATGTTTGCTTAGGTCACGCAGAAAAATATATGTATGTATATTAATTAGTAGAAATCATTGAATGCAATTGTTCCTTTTTTTCCTGATTTTCCGGAATAAACAAATAAATTTAGGAGACATAAAGTCCATAAATTTAAATATTGAAATACGTCAAAGGACATTATTTTGAATATATTTCATCCTACTTTTAGCATACTACGATGATTCAACATATCCACCAAAGTTGTTTATAAAATCACTACAATTGAAATAAATTTTAATCAGCTAATAATATTTGCTATTTATGTATGTACATTTGCATTTTACTATTTGTTTTTTATGAAAATAAACTTTATTTCAAATTCAAATTTTGTATTTTGGTTATTTGTGCTTAGTAAAAAAAAAAGCAGAATTGCTACTAATTTGTATAAGCCCCATCACCAGTATTTCCCATAAATTCAGTCCATCTTTGGTTTTTGATATCATTAAGCTCGGAGCAAACTTCACCTTTTTGTAAAGAACGACACGTACACGTTAAAGTTATTCTAGTGATGACCATTTGCGATTCATATCTAGGTACAGTTGGTGTTAGGCTGCTTATACTTCTACCGCTTAAGCATTGTTTTAAGAATTGTTTTTCTAAAACGCTTAAGTTCTCCGCCGTGTAACCTTTAATATAGCAAGTTAATTATAAATATGTATGTACAACAATTATCCTAAAATGATATACTCACTTCGGTAAGCACTGATTTTTTCCTCCATACAATTCCAGTCTTGAGGTAAGAATAGTGGTGGATAAGTCTCCGATTCTCTTATGTTCAGTAAAAAAACATAGTCTATTGAAGTTGGTGAGCTGTCAAGCGATTTCAAAAGAACACCGCTTGAAGATATCGAAGCTAAGTACTGCACATCATCATCTTTCTCTATGTTGCTGTCATCGCGTTGTTTTCGTTGTTGGCCATCATTCGGTGGATGTTCGTATTTGTTTCTTTCTTTAAGAACATCTTGTTCTTCTTTTTCAACTTCTAAATCCCACAAACTTAATGGTTCTTCTTTTTCGAGACTATTTTGGGCAATGCTGGGAACTGTATCGTTCGGTGACACTTCGAGACTTATGAATTCGCTTCGTACATCTCTATTTCCAGGATATTTGGACCTCAGTCGGATTGGGCGATCATTATTTATGCCCTCATTGTCAACGTAAATTTCTTGATATTCTTCTTGGCTTCGAGATGGTTCAGCTTCATAGTCTTTCTAAAATATGATTTAAGTAAAATGTAAATTAAATTAATAAAATTTAAATAAAAATTGCTGAGTTGTACTCTTAATTTAAAATAATAGAACCATTTTAAAACGATGGTTTTGAAATTTTGCTTTGAACGACTTGTCTTTTCGTCATATACCTACATATATATTTTGTTTTATTAGTTCACACGCTCTTAAGGGTTTATTAAGAGACCGTTATGCCGTTAAACACAGAACGAGTGATGGGGGCATTTGGGGGAGAAAGGAGGTGTCGATGAACATTGTTCATGATTGTATGAAAATTGAAATGACAAGGGAAAACCGTGCCGGGTAAATTATTTCATAAGCGTGTTGTGCGACAAAAAACGATTCTCTGTATTTGACGGTACGTCCAAAATTTGGCTTGAGAGTGAATTGATGAACATTCCTAGCGAAACGGATAATACACGGGTGAACTGATTGAGGGGAGAAATACAACTGTCTACTTCAGTTGAGCATTGCTTGTCCAAGAAGCGATAAAACAAGGAAATACATGAAACATTTCGACGGTGTCCAAGAGATTGGAATAATTCCATGATAGCTCTGTTTCCTATTAGTTTCAAGGCTCTGTTCTGGATTCTATCCAATCTAATTGATGAAGATTCGGGCACCAGTCCAAAGATGTGAGTTATACTCAAGACTTCAACTTATATCCAGTTGTAGCTAGATTAGCATTTTTGGCGGTCTCAAGAATGTGGTCATTCCAACGAAGATCGTCAAAGACCCAAGGTTTTTAATTTTGTTCTTCCAAACAAAGAAGACATCCTGGACTGTGAAAAAGTGGATTTTTATCTATGTTTAGTCCATTTTTTGATATATGTATACTAGCGGCCCGGTACGTGCTTCGCTACGTATAAAGTGAAATAATAAAAAAAAATTAATTGCAACATCAAATTCATTTATTCAAACAAAAAAATATTTTATTAATTGCTAGCTATTTTAAAACTTAATCCAAAACGTTTGGATAAACAATAATCTTTGTTTTTCCATTTTGGGCATGAATAAACAAACGGCTGGGGGTACCGACTCTGGAACAGGCAACATAAAGTTGACCATGTGAAAAACATGATTCCTCCAAATTAACTCCACAAACTTGAAGTGTTTGCCCTTGATCCTTGTTGATGGACATCGCAAATGATAAACGCACAGGATATTGTAATCGTTTGAACTCAAATGGCATATCAGTTGGAATCATAGGGATACGTGGTATCAAACAAACTTCTCCTTTTGATTTAGCAGCTAAGATCGTAGCTTTAATCAAATTTGGCAATAACTTTTTCAATGCCAATCTGGTGCCATTACACAGTTTTGGTGGATTAATATTTCGCAATAATATGATCAAAGAACCAACTTTCAAATTCAAGCAATGCGGTGGCATACCAGCTAGTTCCAATGAATTTAAAAATTCAATTGGATAATTCATTGCCTCATCTTGATTCATAACACTGTTGATTACCACGTAAATCTTTCATTGTTCGATTAAATGCTTCTAGTGATTTTTTATTCGCTGTTGTACACTCATCCCATAAAATAATTGGTGTTAATCGCAGAACTTTTCTCGAAATATTGCAAGTTGGAGTTTCAATCACCTGTACATTCAATTGCAATAATTTTAGTGCAGAGTGTGCAGTCCGACCACCTTCTAATAATGTAGCAGCAATTTCCGAAGATGCAAGTGCCAATACAATTTTCTGTTCCAATCGAATAGTTAGAATAGCTAAAATCAATGACGTAACGAATGTTTTGCCTGTACCACCAGGCGCATCCAAGGAATATAATCCACCTGCATTATTGGAAACGGCTTGCATGATTGTGTCATATACGATGAAGTTCCGAAACATGTTGCAATTGCTCATTTCTGCGAAGAAGTACAATATCACAGGATTGAAGCTGATCACCAAGAATTACAATTGCAACCTCATCAATTGTGGGTGCATTGAATCGCCTTGCACGCTCTCCAAAAGGTGTTCTATCAGCCCTTATTACGATTTTGTTATTATCAGATAGCATACCATCGAGAGCAATTTTGAACAATTGAACTAATGCGTTATGCTGATGGAAAAACCTTTGTAGCTCACGAATAATTTCTCGTCTTGTATTCGAAACAACTGCACAACGTTGATCCAATTCACGATTTTCATCACCCATAAAATAAATTTGCAAAAATTGATGATCAGCGTCGAAGTATGGCAATAACGAACCAGCTAGATGATAAATCTGGCCCTGAATCTGTAACATGTATGCAATTTTAGGTACATAGATGTTGGATCAGAATTTTTAAAACTATCGAATACTTTTTGATTCAGATTGATATAAACATGGGACAATCATGTTGAAGTATTTACCTTAAACGTCGGCATAATTATCTCTAATAATTTTAGTAGCACTAAAAGAGGTCATTTGAAATGCCGAATTGTGTTGTTGAATATGGATCAAAAAGTGATTCGACGTTTGAGATGTCCCAAAAATAAATGAATACAATGGTTTGGGTGGAGTTTCTAATGCTGGAAATCTCACTTTGCCATTAGCACAACACATGCCGGGCTTTTCACGTGGAAAGTTAGCCGCATCACAATGTGGACTGTTGTAATTAAAAGCAGCACGCATCATTTTAGCCAAAAGAGCAGCACGACGTATTCGTGATCGGCGTGCAAGGTTCAGTACAGGTACAGCGATCTATTTCGTGCATTACGTTTACTGCGATGCATTAGCTTGTGCGCGTTAATCTGCAGTCTCTGATCGACTTAGTAATGCCACATCATTTGCATTACGCGTTCGCCGACCTATATTTGTTCGCACGGCTTGTGACATTATTCCTTCATATAAAAAAGAATAAATCAAATTAAAAATATAAGTTTCAATTTGACAGCAAAATCCCCACTAACAAAATGATCCGACATTTATTGAATTCATTTGTTACAAAAAATGTGATAAATGAAGAACCACTCGACCGATTTTGTGCAAACTTCACATAAACCATCTACTAAATAGTCCAAACAAAGCCATAAAATTTGGTTTGGATAGGTAAGCCCGTTCTTGAGTTATAGAAACACAACGAAAAGTGGCATTGATTTTTATATATATAGATTAATATATCAATTTGCAATATTTTTTCCTTAAAACAATAAAAACTATAATAATACTCGTATTATACTCACAAAATCTCGAGGATTGTTGTTTTGGTACGGTAAATATTGGTAGTTTTTTCTGCTTCCAAAGATGGGCATAGAGTCTGTTTTAGCGTCTAATGTTGTCTTTTCAAATTCCTTCAGGTTATGCAATTTTGGCTTAATAGCTATGTTCTTTGATACTTTGCCTTCAGATTGAAGTTGTTCTTTTACATATGGCTGATTATTGTTTTTTATTAATTTGTTCAGCATCTTTGGATGCTTGAGAGGTAACTTAGATTTGTCTTTTTTGATTATTTGCGAGCTCTGTGTACGATTTAGTCTAAGTTCTAGGTCATCTTTAATAAAAAAAAATACTTTTAACTATAAAGACATAAGTTATTGAAAGGCAAAATACCTGTACTAAAAATAACAGCGCCTGGTGGTTCTATATGTCTGGCAATAGCATATAACTTTACAACAGTGGATTCATTATACCGTAATAAGCATGTATCTGCTCTGGCTTGAAGAATTATATCACTTCCTATATAAAAGCAAACAAAATTCATTTTTTTTTTCAATCAAGAAAAATTAACCATTATACCATACAAACCTGGAATGAATTCATATGCATCTTTAGCACCGTACTTATTTCGACACTGAGTCTGCCAATGCAAAAAAAAATCTCCACCAAAAGTCTGTGATATAGACATTCCACCAAGCAAACTACTGGCCCCTCCAGAATCAGTCATCATTGCATCTAGCAATGATTTTCCAGTGGTTCCATCCAAAATGGTTGTTTGTGAATAATAGTAAACTGGGAATCCCGGCCCAGTGTTGTATTTAATCATGAAATCGGTGACGTTATCATGATTGAAATGGCCGGGAACAATTGCACTGACACTTTCACTAGCTGGGAATGTGAAGTTCCATAGCATTTCAAATGTGCGTCCATCAAATGCATATATGGTTGAATTAAATGATGATACAACAATATCATTTATTGAGTCACCAGTTAAATCAGTCAAAATTGCCGGAGCCATAAAACCCGACGAGTTTGTCCTATACAATGATATAAACTGTTTCTCGCTTGTGTATTGCATTAGGTTAAGAAGGCGTATAGAATAAACACCTCCGGGGGTGTTTTGGCCTCCAGTTATTATCATTAATATTTCAGTGCCATCTTGTTGGGTAACTATTTGTACTGGAACAAAAGCTTCTTCTCGAAAAGGTGTTGGGATTATACGGATAACTTTTCCAGTTCCACCAGAAATCAGCTTGATATGGCCGGACCTGGAAGTTGCTCGTTCTTCTACGTGAACGGCTAAAACATCTGGTGTCTCATCACCATCTAAATCACGAACTGAATTTATTGTGTAAAGATCAATAACAATTGGAGAATTCGTTTCGATTTCAGTCTCCTTAAAGTCCCATATTTTGTTTCCATTTCGACCATTTATAGCAAAAATCATCTACAGTTAAAACAGTGATAAAATTGTTATGCAAAGGAATTTTTTTTAAATACGATATGCACTTTACTAACCCCTAAACGACCAGACGCTATACAATCTATGAAACCGTCTTTATCGATGTCCACGTTGCAATATAAGGAGAACACATTGCCTATACTCCAAGTTTGCCATAATAATTTTCCATTTGCCCCATCCAGGGCTATAACTCCTCCTTCGCAAGGGACGTCTTCACTGTCACCTTGTTGTACTGATTTACATTTTGGTAAAGATATTTCATCGTATTGAATATTATCGTCTGCAAAATAAAAATAATAATAACACATCATACATACGATATGGTTAGGGATTTAAATAAAAAAAAAATTCACTTGGTATGAGCTTAATACTCAATTATTCATTGAGAACTTATAATACTATGTAGGTACTCTGTCGCTCTATGATGTACATAATAAGTGGATTGATAAATGACTTGAAGTAAATATAAAAACCAGTAAATGAGTTTCATCAATCTTTTACCAGATTTTACGAAAAAAACCACAATACCCATTCATTATTCTTCCCTAACCACTTTTTATTACAAGATATATACATACTCGTCTCACAAGAGAAAATAATCTTGAAACAAACCATTTTGTTTTTTTATTTGGCATATACTTGCCTTCGAAACCTCAATTTCCACCGTGACAATAACATTCTCTTCAATCTTTTTTCCAATTTTTAAATTAACTATAAGATTTCACACTTGCATAGAAGACTAGAAAAAATAAATAATAATTTTTATTTAAATATGGATACAGTTTCTAGTATAAAACCATATCTCTACTACGTTTTTAAAACACACATAAAAGTATAAAATAATATCTTCTACCAGCTAAGTAAAATGTGTTACTATTATTATAACCTTTTTTAACTTTGAGCAAACCTTAGAGGTTTTTACTAATCTCAACCTGATTAAATGACTAAACACAATGCAGGCGCTTGGAAGCCTTTTGAAGTTCTGAACATGAAAATGACAGGACATATTCGTAAAAGAAAAATTATTTCATAAATTTTAGTAAGTTTTTAAAAATGTTTGTAAGCTACATATTTTGTTTTGGTGATCCAATACAATATCAACGTTTAAAAACTGCAATTTTGTCAAAATGACTAGGCTTAAGTATTAGATACTTTATTGATTAAAACTATGCCCTTCTATTTAAAAAAAAGCAATATTTTGAACGAATTTGAATTCACTATTTTATTTCACCAATCTTAAGGTAAAAAGTAACATTAATTTACCATATTAAGCAAAAAAACCCACAGGAAACGGAAGATTTCATCAAAGAAAGACATTTAATACGAAGTGTTTTCACGACATGGATGTAATGGAAAAAACTTTTTTCTTATTTCCCGGTTAAGAAAGCACTAAGCACCAAACATCAAAATAAAAATTAAAATAAACAAAGAAAACAAATTTATATCAAAAAAAAAAAACTTCGTTGTTCTTATTACTGTTCTACTATTTTACTATGAATACTAAAGATACTCTTGGCAATGATAATATAATAATTTTTTATTTAAATAAGGCAACTCTTTTAACAAAATTTTCTTACCAACTCCATAGCCAAATACAATATCCTTTATATCGTCCCCATTTAAGTCTGCTTTCCTCATGGGACTTTCACTGTTTATTCTAGGAAATGTACGACTCCATATTTTATGCACACTTATCTGAGTGCACGGTACAAATTCTGTACCCATACTATCGCCATACAAAACTGGCGATGGCAAACTGAAATTCGGTTCTTTCTTCAGCCATATTTTGAGTTTTTGTAAGGGGATGGGAAACATTGTCAGAACCAATGCGGCCAATATTATTAATCCAATTAAAATAGTTAACGCTGCTAAGCCATAACAAAAGGGTTCACAGCACTTCCAGCATCTTCGATGTTTTTTCATTATAGGCGGGAGCGAACTCTGGGGTTTTCCACCATTTTTTCTTCGTGGTGCCATTAATGGTCGTTTGAGGCCTTTCTCTTCACTGATCTTAAAATAGTGCAAAAAAGAAGAAACATAATCCATATTAGTAAAACTAATATCCAAACTGATATTCTTAATACTTTTGCCGTTCGAGCATCCTTTATAAAAACATCGTCTTCTACTTCATCACTTATATCTTCTTCGATGCTATCACGAATAGCTATTCGATCTGACGGAACATATGGTCTCATTTTAATCATAATGAAGTTTTAATTTCTGAGCTTTTTCTGAAGAAATTGGTGAAGATAAGTGGAATAATATTTTTTTTTGCAATTTTTTGAATATTGCAATACTCTATTTTGTGTAATTAAACTACATAAATTTTCCCGAATGCATTCGAACTGAAAAACAAAACAATATGTCACTTTCTATTTCCAGGAATGATATCTAAAATGAAAAATCAATATTTAATTCATAACGATTATTTTGATGTAGAGGCATGCGCGAAAATAATACAGCGCACGTGGTATTTGTTTTGTTTATAACTTCTTTTTGATTAAGATTAAGGGTATGAAGTGAACTTGTTACGCTTTTAGATTCTGTATTCATTGGCAAAAATGTTGATGTGATGGTGGTGCCATTAGAAGTCAGTTTCATTTGAATTGTGTCTAAATATAAGTATGTACTTAGTAAAAACAGAAGGACAAAAAATGATATGATATTTTCCATAAATCATTTTTAAAATTTTAATAAATAGATGTAAAGTAAATTCAAAAATTAATTGTGTTTTCGATCAGTCGTTCAGAAGTCGTTATTTGCTCTTTTCAATGAGTCTCTAACATGTCAAAACTGTTCATCTCTTTTTAAATATTCGTACGTTACGCCAATCCAAAGAAATTACCCGACGAATTTAATAAAAAAAACTATAGTCCTATTGCAAAACTATCTGCTATTCCTAAATTGTTCGTATCTCTTATTTGTAATACACTATCGTTTATTCTGCAATCAAAATTTTATTGCAGTTCTCTACTTTTTATTTTATTTTATTTTCATAGGATACTTCTCCACTTTTAGTTTAGATGACTTTGAAAATCACTCGCAAGTATGTATACTGTATCTTTACAGACTTAGGTTAAAAAAAAACTTGGTAATCTTCAAAAATAAAAGCTCCTGTCAATTTCAAGTGAATTATGGTGTACCTCAGGACAGCCATTTTGGCCCTTTGCTGTTTGTTTTATTTATAAATGATCGTCCTTCTATATTAAAACATTCAATGGCAGTTATTTATGCTTAATATATTTTAATTAAATAATACCATTTTGGATTGTGAGCCCTTGCAAGAAGATGTTCACATATTTTGGAACTGGGCGTAGTAATCATCGTTTGTTTTTAAATGTGACAATTGTGTTTTATGACTATCTGCTTAAGTCGTCGCATTTGTGTTGAGTGTCTAGTATTTTTGATATTAGAATATTATTAGACCCAAAATTATCATTCACTAATTACTATAAACTATAATATATATATAATATATATATATGCATTTATATATCAAAGAGCACGGTAGTGCCCAGCCAAGTTCTAGCACTACACCCTTTTTACAGGAAGAAACTCAGGCGATTTTTGACCTTTCCCTATCTTAAGTACCAATGAAGTCAGAAACTAATATTCGAAATTCAGGCACAGGCGCCTCAACAAATTTCAATTTTCTAGCAAAAGCGTTTCCAGAGATATAAGGCCTCAAAAATCACAAAAACCGTAAGAGACTGACTCACTGACAGATCATCAAAATGGAGCACTTCCCGACATCGTAAAATCTTGTAATTTTGCACAACGGTAGGTTTTGTCATGTAAGCAGAGGAAAATTTGAGGTTTTCCATTCAGGGGCGTGGTATCCGCCCACTTTCTCCGAACTGGCGTTGGTTAAATGGAGCACTTGTGATTGCTGTACAACGATGAAATTTGGTAAAGTGGTAGGGTTTAAATTGCATACAAAGAAAAAAATATAAAATTGTAAGTTTTCCATTCAGGGGCGTGGTATCTGCCCACTTTCTCTGAATTGGTATTGGTTAAATGGAGCACTTGCGACTGCTGTACAACGATGAAATTTGGTAAAGTGGTAGGGCTTAAATTGCATACAAAGAAAAAAAATATAAAATTTTAGGTTTTCCATTCTGGGGCTTGGTATCCGACCACTTCCTCAGAACTGATGTAAATTATATGACACACTTCCGATTGCAGCAGAACGGTAGGACTCAAATTGCATATAAAGGACCAAAAATAAAAATTGAGGTTTTCCATTCAGGGGGCGTGGTATCCGCCCACTTTATGGAGCACTTCCCATTGCTGTAGAATGATGAAATTCGGTAGAGCAGTATAGCTTAATGTACATTCAGAGCGAAAAATAAAAAATTTATGATTTTTCATTCGAAGTGTCTTTTTATTGTCATTTTGAAATTATACATGCATCTTGAAAATTTATGACTTTTCTTAGAACTAGAATGCTCGATTTGGTACTCTATATTGTGATGTGAACTATAATAAAACCACTCATTAGGCTATTAATTGGTGGGCTACCTTCATTTAAAAAAGGAGTTAAAATTGCAACAAAAACATCATCGCATCCTCAACAATTATTGCTCTTTTATGACTTTGAGCGGATGTAGGTACCTACTAGTATTTATAATTATTAAGGTAGGTATGTTAGTTTTAGGTATCTTGCCAGGACAAGAAGAAACAATTGAAGCGCAAATCAAAACAACCAATAACAAAAAGAAAATATACCAGAAGAAATAGGAAGCTATAAACTAAGTTCATTTTAGTAAGTAGAGTCCACCCTTCTATCATTCCGTATCTTTCGAGATTTTGAAATAGCAAAATATTAAAATCTTTGCAAAAAGGAGTGAGATAAGACCAAAAACATAAATGTTAAAAAAGAGCCAAGTTCTTCTATAAAAAAAAACTTCTTCTATATAAAAATTTTACTATTCAATAATTACTGACTAGTGTTTCAATATTATTCTACTTTAAATATTCGGCATTAAACCTTCATGAAGTAAGAACTTGGCGTACTTTTAGATCTCAGTACTTTTCACGGCTGACTTGTTACACAAAGGTTTTTGTATAGAAGAACTTGGCTTTTTTTTTTAAATTATTCTTTGAAGAACGATTTTGAAGAAGTCGCACGACAGAGCATCGCCTTGCCTAAAATCTTTTCCGACCATGATGGAGCAGCGTGCGTTCTCCGTCGTCATCCTACACCAACGGACAAGTTTGTCAGGGATGTTCTATATGTATGTACAATCATATATGTAGTTCGTTCTTATGTCATACGGAGCTTTGAAATCGTTGAAAGGGTGGTAGGTGTCGATTTGAAGCTCCTGTTATTTTTTCCAAGATCTGCTATTCTTAACTTAAAAAGTGTATTTATGTTTATTTCTGTTTTTTTTTCGATTTTTCTACGATGAAAATATCGTAACTATTAAGCTAGTAATAATTTTATTTCTTATTTCTCAATTTTAGACGATTCTCTACAAAACTTTTCTTTAATAAAACTTACCCTCTGCATGCTATCGCTTCAATCTTTCTTTTATGCAAATTCTAGTGCTTGTATAGACACTTTGACTCTTGAGTCTTAATACAGAATATCACAAGAGAGAAAAAGAATGAATGAAAATCATCTCTCCAAAGACAAACGATTGAAAATTAAAATCCTTGAGAAATATCTCATGAACTGGTGGCTGTGTTAGTTGCCATAGTTAAGTGCCTAGTTTGATACAAGGAATATAATAATTTATGCTGAGAGATAAGTCAATGTATGTGTGTAAGTGTATGTATGTACATATAATCTTAGACGTGGAATATGTTTAGGAGGGTTATTTACTCAACCATTATGCTATTATATTTAATAAAAAACCTTTTTCATTTTTTTGGATATACATATACCATACATTTTACAGGCATATTATATGTACTGTACATACATAATATGTATAGATAGCGATAATATCATGATAACTAATCTTTATTTTCGTTTAAAATTATAAAGTACATACATACGTAGTTAAGTATTGAAGATTTAAAAAATAAGTTTAATTATATCTATCAAGAGGTTATTAGAGTCAGAGAAGTAAGTTTCTGATTTTATAAAGTAAACCCTACTGAGGAAAACTGGAATAACTTCAAACAAAGCTAGAAAGACCTGTAATGATCATATTCAAAGAACACAAATCCGCTGGCCTGGCTAGTATCCCCCTATTGTTCTGAAGTGATATTCTTCAACTCTGGCAAAACCATTGCGTAAGCTATTCCATCTGTCCTATTCTACTGATCTCTTTGAGAGTGGATTAAAAAGAATCTTTTGTCCAGCTTGTCTTTAAAAGGGCGAATCTTCTTTCCCCTATTACTATCGTCCAATTGCACTTACATCCCTTCTTTCATAGAAACGATGATAAATTATATCAGCTCAAGAAATATTTAGAAGAACGAAATCTTACCAATGAGCGACAGTATGGCTTTCGTAGGAATAGGTTTGGCATCAAGCTTTTTTATCGAAAATGCATGCATTTGGTATTGATGAATCGCTTTCTAAAATTCATAAAATAAATGCTGGTGTGCCACAGGGCTCCATTTTGTCGCGAATCTCTTTAAAGATATTTATCAATGATCTTTTGTCTGAAACTTCTAATCCATTAAATTATTTTACTGACGACAGTACTCTCAACTTATCATTTTCGATTCCTGATGCATGTCCTTGGTCTTCGAAGTGGATTTAAAACGGCAGCGTATGATAAGCACAAGCTCATTAAAATAAGGGCATCACAGGCCACCTTGTGTGCTAGCAAATTTTAGCAGCAAAAATAATTTCAGTGGTGCCAAGGACGCTAAGCGATCAATTTCAGTACTTTATTACAAGCCCATCCAGTCGCTATCGGCTTGTCAAAAACACTCAGAATTGTAAAGGGTGGTTAAATTTTAAGGGCCGATATTGATTTTGAATAAAACACAAATTATTTAGGAAATTATTGTCATTTCTTTTTATTATGATAACATGGTATGGTTCAATTATGTATGGAACAAAAGATCGGACAAATGGCCGCCGCGACCTCGGCGGCACACCTCCATCCATGGTCCAAATTTTCGATGACGTGGAGGCATAATTGAGGTGTTATGCCGTTAATGTGCCGAGTTATCTCAACCTTTAGCTCTTGAATTGTTGCTGGCTTATCGACGTACACCTTTTCTTTCAAATAACCCCAAAGAAAGAAGTGATCTTGGTGGCCAATTGACATCGCCACCACGACGTGAGAACACAGCCATGAACTTGTCGCGCAAAAGAGCCATTGTTTCGTTAGCTGTGTGGCAAGTGGCACCGTCCTGTTGAAACCACATATCGTCCACATCTATATCTTCCAATTCGGGCCATAAAAAGTTCGTTATCATCTCACGATAGCGAACACTATTCACAGTAACTGCCTGACCGGCCTCATTTTGGAAAAAATACGGCCCGATGATGCCGCCAGCCCATAAACCGCACCAAACAGTCACTCTTTGTGGGTGCATTTGTTTTTCGACAATCACTCTTGGATTATCATTCGCCCAAATGCGGCAATTCTGCTTATTGACGAATCCACTGAGGTGAAAATGTGCCTCATCACTGAAGATGATTTTCTTCGAAAATTGATCTTCCACTGTTGCCATTTCTTGCCACCATTCTGACCATTGACGACGCTTGAAATGGTCAAGAGGCTTTAGTTCTTGAGTCAATTGCACCTTGTAAGCATGTAAATGCAAGTCTTTATGCAAAATGTTCATAAACGACGAGCGTGAGAGGTGCAATTGTTGGGCACGACGACGACGAGTTGAGGTGGACGGCTCTTCAGCCACACTATCGCGAACAGCAGCAATATTTTCTGCAGTACGAGCTGTGCGAGCATGCACTGGTGTTTTCACATCTCCCACAGACCCGGTTTGCTCAAATTTTTGCACGATTTTTCCGATTGTACGCACATTTGGACGATTAAATTGACCGAAAAAATCTCGAAGTGCACGATATGCATTTTGATTTGAACGCCCATTTTCATAATAAGCCTGAATAACTTTAACGCGTTGCTCGATTGTGTATCTTTCCATGGTTAAAATTGAGTTAGTCTGAAATTGAGAAATGTCAAATGAAATGGAGGAAAAAACTTGACATTTAGATGTGGTTCATAGCCCTTAAAATTTAACCACTCTTTATAAGATTTCAACTTACTATTTCTAGAACTATAACTACATATATTACAATATCAAATGCAGGATGATTTTTAATTCCTACGAACCCCGCAGGTTGTGCGGTTGTGACAAGAGCCCCGAACAAATATTTTGTTACAGGGTCTTTTTGAATATGGTTTTCCGAAAGGATTCTACCGTAGGATTTCTATAAGGATTTTCTACGGGTTTTCCCTTAAGATACCCAGGTGTAGGATCTCTTTGATGGAGAAGGTTTTTCGGATTCATCGTATTGCTGGGGTCAAATTAAAAAAAATTAAATTTGTTCAATTTGCACAACCTTTGCTAATTCATAAGACCGTCGAAAACTTTTTCTGCAACAATGTTCGCTACTTCAAAGGTTTTCGAATCCATAAAGTGACATATCTGACAAACAGTTAGTGAACCGATACATTTTATTATGATTACAAAAATGAGTGGCTGATCGATAAAACTTTTCTTAAATGATTTTTTAAACTCGATTTTAAAAATGAAGATATACATAACCAAAAAGTTAGAATTAATATTATTTATTTTTCATGAAATCATCATAAAATAGAACAAAAATATGAAAAAAAATTTGTTTTGTTTATTAAATGTTTCATTTGGCGTACACACAGCATAATGTATAAATCCTTCAACAAATTCAAGTTTTTGCAGGCAGCAGTTGAGACTGTGTTGTAAGACACCAGTCTGTTCACCAGTTTCCTTTTTAATTCCTTATAAATAGAAAGATAGCTGCCCTTCTTCCCTTAATAGCAATAGATCAGAACTGGAAAGTTCAAAAGAGGGCTCTTTGTGGATTTGCAAAAAAAAAACACACTTAAAGTCTACCTTGGTGTATTAAAATCATTTCAAAACAACCTTTCAATTTCCATTGCAGCACGACGAACTTTTGCATTAAATTAAAAAAATTATGTTCACTAAAAATGAAAGAAGCAAAAGCATTTGATTTACTATCAATAGAATCAAAAGATGAGGTTAAGTGATACTTCTATGAACTAAAGAGAGAAACGATAAAATGATGACGGCGATGATGAAGATAAGTATCTTGAGGAAAGTGTAAACTTTTCAATAGGCGTTGTACTGTGGTTGTTTTATTTCTTAACTACCCTAGCCTAACCTAACCTTATTATACAAATTCAAGGTCCTACGGAAAATGCAGCATTTGTATGAAAGTGAGTGTATACAACATGTGTGTGTGTGTGAATGTTTTTTTCTTATTTGTATTTGCTTAAGCCTGGCGCAAGGATGAAAGACGCGGTTGCGGTTGCATTATATTACAAGTGGTTGTTGAAAAATGTAACTTTTTTGTTTAAAATATTTTTGTTCATGTTTGTTTTTTTTTTTTTGTGTATCTAGTTGAAGGCGTAGGCTGTGGTTTGTTTGGTTATTTTTTTTTTTTTTTTTTTTTTTTTTTTAAATAAATAAGATGTTAACCTATGTAATTTATTTAAACTAGTTATGAAAGGTGAAAAGACTTGAATGACGCAGATAAGAGTATAAGAAGGTTGCACAGTAAAAAAGTATTCGAGCAAGTGGATTTAGCGAAATGTTCAGAATTTTCGATGAGACGAATTATAAGGCCAAATGATAAAAGTTTATTGAGCTGACTTGAGCCAGGGTTAACAAATCTAAGGCTAACAGAAATCTAAAGTTATTAATGTTTTAATTGTGTATAGTGCCTTCAGGAATGAAGCTCAGGGTTAAAGGATTATGAATAATGTTTCATTTCTTTTAAAGTTGAACCTAAATATTTTCCTATTTATTATGTAGAATCTTAAGAAAGGTGCAATTTTGGCATAATATTCCCCGCCTTCACTTCCTTTTGGGGCTTTTATAGTTTTGCGTTCATCTTTACACTAAAATTCAACCTTAACAGAATTTTCATTTAATTTTATCATTATAGAATTTTAAAGTAGGTTTTTTGTAAGAGTTTGTAAAGACTTTTCTTAAAGACAGTATTTGGGTAATTCTCAGAAAACTGATATTATTGGGACTGCAATATCAATAATAAAAATGCAGGGCCGTATTTATTTTTGTATTCAAAAATAATGCAACCGATAAATTTTATATTCATAGGACTTAGAAAAAAAAATATATTTTTAATAACGTACAGATAAAAATTTTTAAATACAAATCATTAACCCGTTTTTGATACAACTTAATGACTAACAAATGTGCGAAAGCCTTGCAGCCTACTACAACAAAATACCTCTTCAACAAAAAAGTTTTGATTTTGTTTTTTGACTGTTTAAAGATAAAAAGAACTTGGAGGAGTGTGTGAAAGAAGATAAGTTGTTTAGGATCTAGCCCAACACACACGCAGACAGAAACAATTGCGAGACCTACTGTTACATCTTCCGTATCTACTACTTTTTACCTGTAAAATGAGGAAGTGCCCCGATAGTGACATCTTATCAAATTAATACTATTTGAGGTTCGATCAATAGAAAAAGTATATGATGTTATGTGTAACGATTAATTTGGTAGGACAGATTTTTACGTCATACGTTTTTCGTAGATTTACTGATGAAACCAACACATAAATTTTGAAATGTTCGCATCAATTAAGTGTGTTCTTCATTCGAAAAATAAAACACAAATAATTTATTAATATTAAATTGGGGACGTGCGGCTTGCCTAATCGGGAAACTGTTGAGTGTCTTTAACCTGGCAAAGTCCAGCAGCGCAACTTTTAGTCACGTCGAAGTGCTTCCTTTACCTCCGGGTGGTGGTCCCCGGGCAATGATTTGTGTATCCACACGAATTAGCTAAAATTGGAAAGCGCGAAAATCTCTCCTAACTCGTTAGGATAGGTTACGGAGGCTAGCACTCTCCGTAACTGAAAACCATCTTGCTACCGAAACGGAAACAACGGCTCGGATAACTAATGATAATATGTTGACGACTTTTGGCTATCGAATTAGGACAACGATTGGTTTCTGGAATGTGAGGACACTCCTCGATGATGGCAGTGAAGGTCCCCACAACGCCAGATTCCTCCAACTAGAGAAGGAATTCATGCGGTACAGGCTGGACATCTTAGGCTTTACGTTGGATGGGCTCGGGTAAGTTCAAGTCACCATCGCGTAACACTGTACTGCTCTACTCCGAAAAAGTTCCAGGAAGCACACGTGAAGCTGGGGTTGGGCTGCTGCTAACAAAAACAGCTGTCAGTAGTCTGATTTCATGGGAGCCTCTTGTAGAAAGAATAATAAAGGCACGATTCCGGACAAGAGTACGTCCCGTCACATTATACAGTGTTACGCCGCAACGGAGCTCGCATCCGTTGAGGAGAAAGAATGCTTCTACAGTCGGTTAGGAGCCGCTTACAACAAAACACCGCGCGGAGATATTAAAATGGTTACAGGAGATTTGCATGCTAAAGTTGGCAGCAACAATGATGGACTCAAACATGTGATGGGAAACCATGGAGTTGGGAATTGCAATGATAACGGTGAGCGGTTCATTGACTTTTGCAATACTAACGGACTCGTCATTGGCGGCACCATGTTTGATCACAAGACGTGTCACAAAATAAGTTGGGTGTCGACGGACAGGCAAGCATCTTCGAATCAAATTGATCACTTCGCGATTAGCCGACGCTTTAGAAGCAGTCTCCTGGATTTTCGAAATAAAAGAGGGGCCAATATTGGACTTGCTCGAGACCACCACCTTATGGTAGCTACTGTAAGACTTCGTACAGCTGCAACTCGGAGATCCAATGGTATAACCCGCTTACCCATGTTCAACGTCGACAGACTAAAGGATCTCTCAACACACCAACAATTGAGAGACCACCTTTCACATGGAATGATGACAATCAGCAGCACGGAACCTGAATCCATTGAAAACCACTGGAATGCTGTGAAAAATTTTCTTATATCAGGTGCTGAAAGAATAGTCGGCCGAGCGAGGGGGAACAATAACGCTTGGCTTTCTGAAGAAACATGGATACGGATTGGCGAATGGCAAAAACTTAAGGCCCGTATTGCAGCTGCAACTGGAGTAGAAAAAAGAGAGCTAGAATCCCTGTACCGCATGAGAAAGAGAGAGGTTCACCGCAGTGTAAGACGTGACAAGCGTAATCACATCAACGCTTTGGCTCAACAATCAGAAGATGCTGCTAACAGATGCGACAGTAGAACCGTCTACAGCATTACAAAGGAACTGGTTGGTGCTCGCAGTTCCAAACAACACCTCGTGAAATCCGCAACGCAATCAAAGCACTGAAGACCAACAAAGCGGTAGGACTTGATGGCATTCCTGCAGAGCATCTACAAGCGGCGCCAACGACATCGAGCGAACTCCTGCATCCACTCATAAAGAAAGCTTGGGTCTCCGAAGGATTTCCGAATGAGTGGAACAAGGGAATGATAGTCAAGCTCCCTAAAAAAGGAGACTTAACACAGTGCGAAAACTGGAGGGGGATTTGAGTCCTGCCTGACGTTGCAAAAATATTAGCGAAAATAGTACTGGAACGCATCAGTGAACATCTAGAAGCCACACTCGATGCCGAACAAGCAGGTTTCCGCACTGGATCCTCATGCATTGATCATATCAATACTTTAAGGATCATAATTGAGCAGTGCGTCGAATATCGATTACCACTCCACCTGCTATAGAGAGATATAGAGAATTTATTTGGCATCCCAACTAACATACTCTCCAGAGCTTATCTCTTGAAATCTGAAAAAAACTCTCATACAACTCTGTTATATCCCATTGCTATACTAAAGTATTAATATCTTGTTATGAAACTCAACTGGATGTCATAACACTTTTATTTTAAGAGTTACACACTTTTCCAGCTTAAAAGAACTTAAATCTTATAGCAAAACTATTTTCTCTTCTTGTAGTTAGATTATAAAAACTTATAGTCTTATATGAATCCCTTTCTGAAAACTGAGCTCTTAATATGTCCAAATAATCCCATAACAAGTCATATTTAAGAGTAAAGTTATTTGTATACTACTTTGAAAATTTTAAAAGAATTTGAGTTTAAATCCTCCTATATCAAGAAACAATTTGGAGTTCAAAGAATATAAGCTTTGCAGTAAGATCCTAATAAGATCCTTAATGCAACAAGCACAACTATTCACAAACTTCAGTTTTCTGATGTCAACATTCTCCTCTCACTCGCACGTAAGTACACATAAATCATAAAGAAGCGTCTAAGATCCTATAGAAAGAATAAAGATGTTACTAGAAGAGTTAGTGTCGCGTCAGCAGCAGCCATATTCCTATAGCTATACACAAGCAAAGTAATTGCCTGTACATTTATGGGTTACCATAACTTAAAAAATTATGATCTCGATAAAATAACTTGGATGTAGCACTGACTTAAAATTTATTAGGTGGCATTTTCAAGTTTACATTTAGCATTGTTGTGATTACATAGAAAGTGTAAAATATATTGTGTATTTTTTTTTCAATTTAAACTAAATACATTTACATCTTGGGATTTTATTGCTACTACTATCTTTTTATTCAAAATTAACAAAAAAAATGTATTCCCTATGTTGCATTACACGAGTAGTAATTTTTTGTGACAAGAATAATAGTAGAAAATTACAGAGAATATGAGATTTTATTACTCTTGTAAATGCAGCATAAGACTCTCAGTGTGTAATTTGGAATATTTTATATTAAATTTGACCTTTCCTGTTTCCTATTTACTCTCACATGACCTAAATAAAAACAAAACAAATTTCAAAGTAAATTTTGATTTTATTTGCTTACGAAAGAAATATATGGTAACCCTATTTCCGATAAAAGTTATAAATAAAATAATTTAAATATGCATTATTTTGAAGGGGCTTTGTGTTTTTTCGACGTAAAATGTTAGAATTAGTAGATACAATTTCAACCGCATTTACATTTCGGTTCCCATATGTGCAAAATAATAAATATCATGCATCGCCATTATAATATAATAGTTGATAGACTTACAAAATAAATACCATATCAAGCCTAACAGTTTGTTGGCATAGCAAATGATGTATAGATACATACAAACTTAAAAAGTATTTTGTTTCATTCTTTATTAAGTTAACAAATATTCTGTTCTCTTTTCATCACCTCTTATTGGAAGAGACGCTTTCTCATAATAGGATTTTGCCGATCTCTATTAGAGCCTTAGAAGTGCCATTTTAATATAAACGTTCATCTGTCATCCCATAAAGAAACTTCTTTTGCTACTATGAGTAGGAAGAGCCTCTCATAACTAGGCCATTTAAGGCTTTTAACAGTTTTAAAAGAATCTCGTAGTATTCTTTAAGATTACTTTTAGCTCCTCTTACCTAATCTAGTTGAACTCTTGGAGAATCTTATGAGATGAAAAATGTTACTTGGGATGCTTTACGCAGGAGGGGTATCCCGAACAAATTAATAGCTATTATTGAGGCAACTTATGATGGATCCAAATGTCACGTTTTGCACGAAGGTAGGCTGTCAGAAGAGTTTGAAGTCCAAAGTGGAGTCAGACAGGGCTGCATTCTGTCACCAATATTGTTTCTGTTGGTGATAAGCTATGTCGATGGACTCGGACGTCTCACCTGAAACATCTTGACTATGCGGACGACGTATGCTTGCTCCCTCATAGGATCATGGATCTCCACTAAATGAAAACAGGGGTCGACAGAGAAGCAGAAATCGTAGGGCTGAAAATCAACTCCGGCAAAAAAAAGATGATCAGCCCAGGAACCACGTCATCTTCTCTCATAAATATTTCTCAACAACCGGTAGAGAAAGTACGGAGCTTCCAATACCTTGGAAGTATCATCTCTACCGAGGGTGGCACCGAACAGGACATCAGCAGTCGAATCGGGAAGGCAAAGGCTGCTTTCTGTATGCTTAGAAACATATGGAGGAATAACTCTCTAACTTTACGGTTGCAGCACTTGGAAAGTGTTACTAAGAAGCTGCAAACGTTCATTAATAGATGTCTACAAAACATCCTTAGGATTTTTTGGCCCAATCGTATATCAAACGAAGAGCTCCTTAGGAAAACGGGTCAGGAACCTATTGACTCTATTATACGACGTCTATTGACCTATTGACTCTATTATACGATGTCGAAAGTGGCAGTGGATCGAACACACGCTTCGAAAAGGCGACAACTGTATTGCGGCGTATGCCGCCCTATGGACGCCCTATGCCCCACTAGGGGTCCCCCACGGACATAAAAGGTCTGAGGACCTAAGTAAGTAAGTAAGTAAATTAAAAAAAATAAATAATTGTCAATCCAAATACAAGATATACAATGTTAAAAAACGGGTATACATACATATTGTTGTTCATAGCGTTCGTAAACTATTTCGCAGCTTCACTTCTCTCTGAAAAAATTTCATCCGCATTCCTCAATTTTAATAGGCTCCAAATTTTATCCCAGAAAGACCCTGCACACAACTTTTCATTTACAATTCTTTAAAAAATTGTGTTTTTTCAGAAAGGCTCAAGTTCTTAGAAAGTCGATTTTTTTTTGGAAAACAAAATAACACTTATATATTATTACACTTTTCGACACAATTTGTATACCATTCCATACTTTTCCGAAGATTTTCGTTACCTGGAATTAAAATTCAAATCAAATCAAACCATGGAAATATTTGTATTACACTCGGAATAATTCTTTTTTGAAATCGATGAGTTTTTTTTCGAAAACGATTTTAATTCATAAATTTAGAATTCTCTTACTAATCTTTATATACTATACGTACTTATTTCTCTTGGTACTCTCCAGGGGTTTTCAAGTCATCTGATATTACGCGGGAGGCCGTTCCAAAGACGGATACTATTAACAAAAAATTGACGTTCGGATGATAGGGAAGAGTATCTTGGATGTATGATCTGATCGACGAATCATTCTTATCTTTTCCTAAAGATAAGCTTGTTCACGTGTGAACAAGGTATTAGAAAATAGCGTTAGGGTGCGAAAATCTAGGAGATTGCTTTGAGAATATTGATATTCGGTCATACGAGTATCTGCGTAGCCCAAAAATATAGATTGTTTTTGGTGTTAAAAGCTTAGTCTGTTTTATAAAATTATCCATTTGTTTTTGTAAAAACTTTTCAAAAACTTTTGAGAGGAATGGCAAATTAGCTATTGGAGTAAATTCAGTTTTCTTAAAATTTGTGGGTATCTAGGGTATTGACCAGATACAATAATAAAATTGAAAATATCGGTAACATAAGGTAAAATTTTTGGCAGAATTTAATTTTAAAAACTTGAGATGTATCTCACCAATTTCAATAGTATGTGACTTTATTGAAAGTGAACTGTCCACTACGTCTGCACTGTCCGCCAATCGAAAACTAAGACAAGAACCTACCTCAAGGGTCGGATGAACGGGTTCGGATAGGTGCCCAAGTTCTGTTTGGCTTTTTGCAGTAGAAAAAGGTCCAGAAACAAACTCTCCATTTCAAGTGCTACCATCAATGTCAGCCAGTAAAATACAATTTGCGTTCAGATTTTTCAATAACTCACTAAGAGAAGTTTTATGACGGTTAGAATATACCTGAGATTTAATTTTCCTAATTTTCAAAACAACCTTGTTTCAAAAAAAAAACAATAAACACTCCGAAATTCCGATAGAAAATATCGTTTCCATAACTGGTTAGCTTGGTCCCTTTCATGAATAAGAGATCAAATTTGGACAGTAAACCATGGTGGGCTACGACGCACGATCTGAAAGTTTTTTCAAGTGCTCATTTTCTCGATTTATGAAAAATAAAATATTTTTTTTTTTGTAAATTTAGTTTTTCTCAGAATTTTTTTAAATGTTATCCTTGTATGTATGTATGATATTTAATTCATTAAAATTCATTAAATTGGTATAGCAAACTATTTTTAGAAAGATTTGGATTTTTTAACGTTAATACAATATTTTTCTATATTTTCAGTATTTAACGCGTTATAACAAATAAATAAACACAATTCTTCTGATATATTATTTTTTTTATTTACGAATTTTAGATATTATTAGGCAAGTTATGCATTGGTAAAACAAATCAAACAAATCGAGATCTTGATAAAAGTTGACATTACAATAATAGAGAACACGAAAAACGCGGTTTAATCGATTTTGATCATTAATTTATTTATTTAATCCGTTAATGGTATAACGTTAAAAACCTCATAGCTAATTACATATATTTTAATTTAAAAAAATAATTTACCTACAAAATAAATAAATATATATAACTACAATATTCGAGTGTTAAAAAAGTTTTCTTTAAATTTTTTTACTTTTGACATTGTCGTTTATAGAAGTAATTAAAAAATAATATTTATTGAAAACTGAAATCAATTGATTTAGAGGGTTATTCACACCATAGTTTGTTCTGCTGAAAATCGGACATAAAGGAAACTGTCTTCTTATGCTAGTTTGACTATAGCTACAAAGCTATAGCTGATGGAGATATTATTGAACCATTGATTAATTTTACAATAAAACAAAGCTGGAGATACTGTCTACGTTGTGAAAGTGATGGGAGGTTTATAAGCAAGAGTCTGTGAGAATATGGAGGTAGTGTGGATCTCTGGGACCACGGAAAAAAACGAAGACAAAATCGCAAAAACCTTTTTTGGATACCTTCAAGTCTGTTTATATGAACAGAATAGTAAGGTACCCATTTTACGCAGCCGTATTCAAGTATTGGTCGGATAAAAGATATGTAAAGGAGCTTGAGGACGTAGGGATCACGAAAATCGCGAGAGAATCGTTTAATAAAACCGAGAATTTTATTAGCTTTTTTAACTATAAAGTTATAATGGTCAATGAACATTAATTTACTGTCAAGAATAACACCTAAATCAGAGAAAACAGATAGCTTACAAAGAGAAGAAGAATCTAATATGTAATTATAATCTATAATTGTTTTTTTGCGTGTAAAACACATTGTTTTATATTTGTCAATATTCAAGAAAAGTCGGTTTGTATTGCACCATTCCCTAAAACTATGTAGATCTTCTTGAAACTGTGAGCAGTCATTAATTGAACATATAGTTTTGAAAATTTTAATGTCATCAGCGTATATAGAACAGAAGAGTTTTTTATCAAAGAAGTTATATCATTTATATATAAGATAAATAATAGGGGTCCTAAATGACTACCTTTTGGAACACCAGAGTTAACGTAAAATTGATCAGAGAGCTCATTTCCAAAAGTAACACTATAATTTCTATTCGTTAAATATGACGAGATCCACATTTAGAATTTGTCATTAAATCCTAAGGCTTTAAGTTTATGGAATAAGGTTTTATGACGCAGTTTATCGAAGGCTTTACTAAAATCTGTGAACATACAATCTACTTGTTTCCGATTTTCAAAGGAGTCGAGACAAAAAGAAGTAAAATGAAGTAGGTTTGTAATAGTTGATTTATTTTGGACGAAACCGTGTTGATTGTCACAAATGATAGACTTACAGTTAAAGGATAACATATTACATACAATGGACTCAAACAGTTTTTTCTTAAGCTAACGCTCCTTAACATTGTTTACTCAAATTTTCCAAATTTGGTTTTTGGAATTAAAAAAAAAATATTTTTTTTTTTTTGAAAACTTTGTAACGGATTTAGCTGGACTTATATATCTTTTACTTTACCGGACTGCTCTGAAGTCCACAGGATACATTCAAAACAATCGCGGATAGATAATAAGCGTTCAGATCGATGTAGTACTGCTTGGCATGCTTGTATGGTCTAGCTCGTCGTTGGGGTGGGTTCTTGTACTAATCGCTGAACAACCGCACATTTATATACATGCCGACTCGAATATAAAAAAAAATCTTCCTGAATGTAATTTAAATTTGGTTTAGAAATAATCGCTTGCTCTTTACTGGAACCCCAAAGGTGTCTTGAAGGGTTCTGAGTGTTTCCCTCCCATAGTCTTATTTCTTAAAAAAAGAAAACAAAACAACTCAAAATTATCGAACCACTCAATTAACTTTTCGATAACCCTAATGTTTATGAATGTATTCTAATACAATTCACTAAAACTTAAATCACCTTCGTTTTGCAACATCACAACCCTTAGCCCTCACAAAAAAAAAATCTACTTCATGTTCATAATAATGATCTCAATCAAAGACAATAAAAAGCTTATTATTCATTTAAAATTCATGATATAGTTCTTGGATTTATTCAATATAAGATTTTATAAAATCTTTAATTTGTTATGTAATTAAAATATAAATAATTTGTTTTTCATTGTATGAAAACAAAATAGTTAAAGGAAAATTAAAGAGAAAAAAAATAAAACAAATTGTTCCAATCTCATATTAGTCCATTCACTAGGCGAGGGCAATGAACTTTCTTATATAATTACCCGAAAACTTGAGGCAGGGTTACCCCTGGGATTTTTCAAAAAGTCGCAGAAAAAAGTCGCTTTTACAAAAAAAAGTCGCAAATTCGAATTCTTTGAAAAAGTCGCATTTTTGAACAAAAAGTCGCAATTGAAAGAAAAAGTCGCATACCTAAATATTATTTTTTTTTACTATAGGAAAAACAATTTAGATATTTTTTTGAATTTCTTTATTTAAACACTTAGATAGGTATACATTGAAAAATAACAATAACAAAAAAAACCTAATTTAAAGACTTCATTTTACATAAATTAATATGTATGTATAGGTTTAAAGTTAAAATAGATACCTAAAAAGATATGTAAATCACATTAATGTTTCATTTTTTTAATAAAGTTTCTTTATACTTTTTAATTAGGTTGTTTTCAGGAACCCACTCACTTATATCACAGTCAATGAGATTTGTGGAAGCTAACATATTTTCGCAAGTTTCCCTTTGTAAGCGTAAGCTTTGAAAAAACTCGCTCAGCGCAAGCGCTGCTGTGTGGTAACTGATTTAAAATAGCTGTGGTAACGTTAAAATTTTACAAACAAATTCGTAAAGGTCAAAGTATAGGTTATCACCTAAACTATTTTTTAAAGTACCAACCTTGTACCAAAGCTCTTCTATATTTTTATTTTCAAAAATTTTGCAATAGTTTTTGTCAAACGCTTGAAGCTCCAGGTGTTTGTATTGCTCTACCACTTTTTCGGGCTCATTTGTAAAGCTATTAAAATTTGAAACCAACCGAAAATAGTTAAAATCCTGATTTGACCTAATTATTTTTGAATCTATATGTTATAAAATAGAAAGCTTCTCATCTTTAACATTAAATCTTGAAAAAAAATTTTCGCAAAGCGTCAAATAATATTGAAGTACATTTTTTTGTATGCAAATAATTTCAAAATTAGTGAGTTTTTTATCCTTTAAGCAATTTTCACTTCCATGCCGATATATATTTCTTCAATTTTTTTAAAATAATTTTCGTTTCGATAATCAATCTCAGAAATAGATTTCCCAAAAACACATTCTTTCAATAAATGTAAAATAGTAAATGTTTAAGCAAAGAAAAAGTCGCAATTTTAAACAATTTTAAAAAGGTCGTCGCATAGTCGCACAGCAAAAAAAATGTCGCAAAAATGCGACTAAAGTCGCATAAGGGTAACACTGTTGAGGCAGGTCAAGATCTAGGCAAATTTGAGATAGAGTGAGAAAACTATCATGCGATATGATCACTTTCTATTAACTTATTAACTCTTACACTTTCTCACTCACACTCACTTTGAATTTAAAAGAGTAAATTTTCTTTTTCTTAATTAATTTTTCTTTTGGATTTCATTGGATCTTATCTTGAAATTGGAATTTGAATTTGGTAGATACACATATCTGATTCGTTCAAATTTAAAATAAATAAATACGATATTAAAATTAAAAATGAAGACTTACCGACATCCTGAAGTTGATGTGCACAACAGCTTTTTGACGTCGCTCGGGTATTCTCTTCTCTTTGTGTTTCTTTTTTTTTTGTCTTTTTTATATGGCTTTTTGAGGCTGATAAGAATTTATTTATTAATAACTTGAACGAATTTTTCGCGCGCTTTTATCAATATTAGGCTACGATATTACGATATTAAATATTTTGCTTTAATTCTTTTCTTTCTCTCTACTTTTCTATCACTGTACACTTTTAATTTATTAATATAAAGTATTCAATAAAAAAAACTTTAAACAATAATATTCAATTTCTCTTTTTCTTTCTTTTAATTTCGTTTCTTACTTTTTTCTTTCCTTTTTCTTTTTCTTTCCTTTTTCTATTTCATTTAATTATTTTACTATTTTAATAACTATTATTTTTTTTGCTTTTATTTTAACACTTTTTCGTAAAATAAAAAAAAAAAAAAAGATTATTAGAATTTTGTTTGGTTTGGATTTTTGTTTGGGATCATGATTGGGTTTGGTCTGTTCGGTGCACGTTGGCTTTAACTTTCTTGGGAATGTAACTCGGTCAAATTCCGACACTGACTGATGATTCAGGTTCGCTTAGCGAAATTTCTTGTTTAGGAGCGATGTGGACAGTAAGACTCTCCACAAAGCTCCGTCGATGGGTCTCCGCAATCTCGCTTGCTTCGAGTTTATGTCTAATAAATTAAGAACAAAATTCTATGATAGAAATTGAATGGAAAATTTCGATTTTGATTTTAGGCGATTAAGAATTACCTGGTTGACTTTTAATTCTGAATTTTCGTACTTCCTTGTTAGAAGATTTTGGGTATGTCGGTTTCGGATCGCTTGATGCCAATTACGAAAATCCGAGGTTTATTTATTTATTTTTTTTTTTATATAACGAAGGAAATTCTTAATAATATATTAATTATAGCCAGTTGTTAATGAAGCCGCTTTTGTTAAGTCGCTAGTATATATATAAAAAAAAGGTTGTGGGAACGATAATCAAGCACAAGGCACGAGAAAAATTTACCTTGGATGTGGATCGGACTAAAGCTGGAGATAAAAAGAACGATTGGCGGAAATTATGTCTGCTTTCAGATGAAAAAGGAAATTCGAACGTATTCGAAATTGTGAAAACAATGTTCGAATACTTGGTAACTTGATAACTTTTTAACTAGGTAACTTGGTGTACGGAATTCCGCATCGAAAGGAGAATACTCAAAAAGTTGCAATATGGTTTCAAGTCGGTCTACACAACTTAATATTAAAAGAGTTGAAATTTTTTAATACCATCTACGAGTACGAGACGTGGGAAACTAAATTTTATTTTATCTAAAAATAACGATAACCACCATGCAAATGTTATAAAATGGTTTTCGAAAATGGCATTTTTCTCGAAAATGGCCCCTGGAAATTTGGTAAAATCTGAAATTAAGATATTACTGACTGTACCTACCATAGAACCATTTTTGCGAATTTTGAATTTTGAATTTAAAAAAATATTTCGTTTCAAAACATAAAAGAAATATTTTTTGTATTTTTGAAAAAAAAAAAATAATTTTATTTTGAAAATTCGATATCTCAAAAATTATATTTTTATTCGTACAATAATAATGGCGCTAAATTTTAAACAGCCTATTATTAAGGTATTAGTATGATACTACTTAACAATTTGCTAACTTTAAAGTAGTTTACTAACTCATTCTTAATTTTAAACCTTTTCTAACTAGTATCACATCAAACCAATTTTCTTAATAAATTTATTGCTTCTGAATACACCTAAAACAATGACAGTTCGTACAATAAACTAAGTAAACAGACCTTTTGTGGCGTGTGTAAATAGCACGATACTAGACAAATAAAATACATAAGTATTCGACGATTTTAACTTTAATAAAAGGGTGATGCAGATGCTATATTCGATTAAAATTTACAAAATCGTTGTTTTAACCTAGTTTCATACTAAACCAGCTTTAACATCGTACTAATTCAACTAAAATTTTGCGCCAATGACTTTAAGTTGGGTTGCCAACATTTATTCCTAAAAACGTTTTAAAAATTTTGTTTATAAAAGCTTATTCTTTTAAGAAATATAGACTTATAATTTTTGTTCTTGCATAAGTTAAATTTGCTTGAATCACATGGCATCGTCTTAAACTTAAACTTAAACTTAAAAACAAAGGCAACTTTAATTTAAAATAGTCAGATTGATGGTCGAAAATTCCAACATAGGTTTCTTTTTTGGTAGGTACATTAACTAAGTCAAACTCTTATAGTTCTATCAGTCTAAATTAAAAAAAAAAACATAAATACTGGACATATTTGGCACTTATAAGCTAAAAACTTAATTAATTAAAAAGCTTTTTTCAAACGAATTTGAAATGTTATTTCATAATTTCTTCAAAGAAACACTCAACACTTATATAACTGAAAATACTTTTACCAATATGTTCATCCAGTGACCAGCAAATAAATTTTCATGTATAAGCCGAGTCTTTCCTACGTAATATTCCACTTTTTATATTAAAGGTACTTTTATACTATAAAATGCATCATCAGATTATTTACATAAAATCACTAGATCACCGCATTGAAAGTCTATTTTTTTTATTGTTTGGCCCTGTAAAAGCCGACAAGGTCATATTTAAGTATTCTACATCTTTAAGCAGGTAGGAAGGTCCTTCGCGGCTACATAACAATGAAATCTAAAATAAAAGCTTGCTTGCTATCGGTTGTCATTATACTCGAAATGTAATCGATGCATGATATGAACTCGATAATAATATTATGCATCCTTTAAGTTGCAAAAATTGCAACTAATAGTTCCCCTAAGATTTAAATAAAAAAAAAAGATCGAAGATGACGTTCTTGGATCTAATTTTATACATTCTTTTCCTATGTTCGCCAAGGACCACTCCAAGTTTCAATCAATAGTGCTGAGAATTGTTAAAAAAGGTGCTGCTCGTGATGCGCCTATGTATGCGCTACATAACATGGTGTTCCCCAGAGATAATAAACTTGTCATCACATCGTTAGGTATATTTTCCCCAATTGCCCATACATCTTTAAACAGACAGATTATATCAAGATATCTGTATATACCGCTGTATACATATATGGTATGTGTAACTTTTGTGTTCTAGTCCAAGTCCTTTGCTCAAGTACCAATAATAAGGAGGTTAGTTTGAAAAGAAATGTCAGGGTACCTATAGACTGCAATGTCATGTGTGTATTATGTAGCACAATTAGGACATAATAGTACGATGGGAATGCGCTAAAATGTTAAAATAGCTTTTCAACAACTTTTAATATAGCCTTTATCAAAAGAGAAAGTTACAGACATAAAAATCTCGTGTCTTTTAATGGTTTCGGTTTTGTTGCTGTTGTGCGATATTTCAAAAGAAAAAGTTAATTTTACATGATTTATTTTCCAATATATCTTCCTTAATTTTTTTAAAAAACCATATATTTATATGGAGATTTTTGTAAGTTGGTGTGTTATACCATAACTTTGAATTATTTGTATTCCAAGTTCTTTGGAATTAGAACAAGCTTGTAATTCCTAAAAGCTATTAAGAAGGCCGACGGGTTGTCTCAACTAAAGTATTTTGAACTACCTATAAGGTAAACAAAGTCAAATTGTGTGTATGCTAGCTTCGTGTGTACTCGTACATCGAGGTGGAGTCAAAACAAATTAACGCATTTACTTAAAACTAAGTATACAAATAGTTTTTATGTAATACCTTGGAGGAAAATTCGTATTTGCGTTTGAGCTCATTGGGGTAGTGATTATTGCAAATTCTGGGATCGCTTCAATCTAAAAACAATAAAAACAAAATTATCAAGGATAATTCCTTTGCCGAGATAGTGATAATTTTCTAAGCAGTTATAGAATGTCGCTCGAACCCCGCTGCAATATTCCATGTCCCTCATAATTGTATCACTGTTTTAATAAAGAATGTTGTAGGTTGAATTTATTCCTCCTTCCACCGAAAATTTCTAAGAAGTTGGAAAAAATTCCGTGAGAAATATTATTCACGATAATCCCCAGTGGTAGCAACCGTTTGAATTGCTTTGAGGAGGATTTCAAAGCGTAGTAGGCGTTGACATTAAATTTAAGACAACCTTTTTAAGGTATCTAGCAACTGAACCAATACATTTTCGAGAATCGCATTTTGTCCCTTACCTAAACAAAGCTTAAAAGCTCTTTTAACTATAGAATTATGTATGTAACTGGTGTGCATTGATGTGTACCTATTTCTTTTAATCTTAAGACTACCTATGTACATAGGTACTACCTTTGTATATAAAACTTATAGTACTATCAAGAAGACGAAAGATTGTGGCGACATCTTAAGGCTAGGGACTGCAATTGCTAGATTTATCTTTGCTAAATTTAATAATAAAATATTCTCTTTTTACTACTTGTTTTGTATGTTATCCTACTCTCCACTGTAAAAGCGTGCGCAATACAAAATCACGCTCCATGATAATACTATAGGTTATAAATATATACAAAGGTACTACTTATCAATATCTTACAACTAACTTCTTTTGCCTTTTGTAATGCCTTTCGGCCCTTAAACTATTTTTATTTTAAATAAACCCTATACTTTTAATTTTTCAGTACGCAGTACATTTACCTGATATAGCAGCAAAAGCATCTTTGGTACCATATTAGATGCATCCACCACGTGACAAATCCGCGCATTTTGATGCATTTGCCGAAAGATAAATCACGAGAACGCCACTGGAGATGGGCCACGTCCTGCCAACGATGACAAAATACCATTTGAATTGACATGCCCAATGTTGGAACTGGCGGATATTTTAGGAGTTTCCATTTCCGGTTTGTATGGTTTTGGGTCAGATGCACCGAATTTTTTGACTGTCAAAGACACCCTGCCAAATTTTTTGACTTGGGCAGATGAAAATCCACCGTCAGATGTAATTTATTTTTTCCAACAAACTATGAATGATCATTGGACAAATCTTTTGAATGATTAGATTAGATTAGATTTTATTTTAATTATTTCTTAACATATTAATAAATTACAAAATCAAAATTAGCATGGCAATGCCGTCTGCCAGGTTGACAAGATAAAATTAATATAATATAAAGCTCATTGGTTTTACGATTATGTTAAAAGCAAGAAATTATTAAACAAAAAACAAAAAAAAAAAAAGTGAGTGTGCTTATGACCGCACGACTGAAGTGAAACTTCTTTCGCTCTATCTATATGTATATATATATGAATGTGTGTGTGCAATATATACATGTATGCACATATACATATATTAATTTCCTACAAATATTTAAATGTATTTTATGTTTTCATTAGTAAATTAATAGTTTTGCATAAATCTTTTATTTTTCATTCTTTTATTCGTTATTTTCATTATTAGGTACATCAGTAATTACTGTGGTTGATTGTAAAACCGAGACAATAGGCTTATGATACGAGAAATACGATACATATATTTTAGAATTAAAATTAGACAGAAATCTAGAAAAAACTGCATCGATTGTTGTTCCATGTCTTGTAGTTGGCTCATTACGGTCATTATTCATTTGTAATTCTAATTTATCTCGTAGAAAGTTTATCAAGAGTTGTCCATCTTCGGATGCGAAATTGATATTGAAATCTCCACAAAGAACTTTCCGAGCAGGTTCCTCTTCGCTCATGCGAGCTAGGTGCCCTGCCCACCGGAGTCTACCGAGCTTAATTTTTGTCACGATATCTGCTTCAAGGTAGATTGCGTACAGTTCATGATTGTACCGTCTCCGGAATCGTCCTTCCTCACATACGGGGCCAACAATTCTCCTTAAGACTTTTCTCTCGAACGCAGCTAAGAGGTCGGAGTGCCTTTTGCTAAGCACCCAAGTCTCGGATCCATATGTGAGTACTGGCAGGACCATGGTCCTGTACAGCAGTAGTTTTGAAGTTATGGTGAGATTTCTGGATTTAAAGAGCTTTGACAGACTATAGTAGGCTCTGTTGGATTTGAGAAGCCGCCCGCGTATTTCTTCTTCTATATTGTTATCGGCTGCTACTATTGACCCAAGGTATTTAAAGGATTGCACCACTTCAAATTCGTGCTCCGCAACCTTGATTGTTTGACCAACTGTTCCTCTCGCATTCGACGCCACCATGTACTTTGTTTTACCTTCACTAATGTGCAGCCCCAGATTTTGTGCCGCCTGCTCGATCTGGATGAAGGAATCGTGTACAGCTTGTTCGGTTCTTCCGATGATGTCGATGTCGTCTGCGTAAGCCAGTAACTGGCTGGACCTGTTGACGATGGTCCCTCTTGTTGCCGTGCCAGAGTCACGGATTGCTTTCTCCAACGCCAGGTTGAAGAGGAGGCAGGCCAAACCGTCCCCTTGTCGGAGTCCATTAAAGATGTTGATTGGTCTGGATAGCAATCCGGCTATTTTTACTTGGCTTGTTACGTTGGTCATGGTCAACCTACATAGTCGTGTCAATTTATTTGGGATGCCGAATTCTCTCATGGCTTTGTAAAGTTCTACCCTGGCTATGCTATCATAGGCGGCCTTAAAGTCTATAAACAGATGGTATGTTGGGATGTTAAATTCTAGACATTTTTCCATCGCCTGCCTAAGGGTAAATATCTGATCAGTTGTTGATTTGCCTGGAATGAAACCACACTGATATTGTCCGATAACGGTTTTAGCGTATGGGGTTATCCGGTCTTGTAGGATAGAGGAGAGTATCTTATAGGCGGTACTCAACAACGTGATACCTCTATAATTGCTGCACGTTGTGACATCTCCCTTCTTATGTATGGGGCATATTAAACCTTTTCGCCAGTCTTCTGGCATTTCTTCCTGCTCCCATACGTGTACTATAATATCATGAATTGCTTGACGTAAGGCTGGCCCGCCGTGATGGAATAATTCGGCTGGTATGCCATCGGCTCCCGGGGCTTTGTTCTGTTTAAGCCGGCCTATAGCCTTCTCAACCTCTTCTATGCTTGGTGGCGGCAACATAGAGTATTCTTCTTGAAGTAGTGGAGCCTCCACTTCTGCAGTGAGCTGACCATTTAGCAATTCATTAAAGTACACTTCCCATCGCTCCAGTATGCTTTCAGGATCGGTGATCAGATTTCCCTCTCCGTCCTTGCAGTATGTGCAGCGTGGTGTGTACTGCGTCATGTTTCGGACGGATTGGTAGAACTTCCGCGCCTGGTGCGGACCTCGCTCTCGGCTATTTTCAATTTCACAGATTCAGAACCTACTCGACCATAAATCATAAGTCTTCTGTATATAAACTTTATGATAATATTAACTGTGTTATTGGGCGAAATGTAAACAACTACCATTATGATGTTTGTTCCATCGTCCAAAACACAGTGAGCAGCACATATATCACCGTTCGCCTCGCCTGATCACACTTTTCGTAACGCGTTCGTCAGCTTACTCCCCAAGCCAAGCGCGCGTAAAGAAGTTTCACTTCAAAAAAACAAAAATATCTTATGTACATATATTTTACAACTAAAATAAATATTTAACTTCGATGTGTTTTTAGAAGCTTTCGCAGAGTATTCTGTCCCGATATGATTTTGCCACTTTGCAATACGTTAAAAGTTTTTCCACCGTCATCTCGTTTAAAAGACTTATAATTTCCTCTTCCGTAAGGTAATTAGATCCGAGGAAGAATCTCCTACTTTCTACCAGTACAGGGCATTTTCCTAAGAAGTGAAAAACATCTTCTCTTTCTCTTTGGTTGCATAAACTACATTGTCCAGGACGATCCTCCCTATGCGGAATATAGTTAAGATGCATGAGCTCCCCTCGAAGTCTCAGCATCATAGAAATAACCTCCACACTGTTCTCATCTCTAAAATAGTTATTTGGCCCAAGGTTATGATTGAGATGTTTGTAAATTAATCTATGAGTTGAATTTGAAGCTTCTTCTATATAGCGACTACGGAGCTTTTCATCAACCGTCGCAATCAATTTATACAGTTTAACTCTGCAATCATTAACGTTACCGAAATCCAAATCCAGTGACATTTCACACCATAAAGCCAGCTCGTGCCATTCTGCGTACCAACTACTTCTTTGATTGATTGCATAGAGGGCTGCTTTCTTCGGTAATCTTTCACTATGCATTTGCAAAACTTTGAGAATATAGTCTATATGTAGTTTTAGGGTTTGAATAAAAAGCGGTGATAGTCCCGTTTCCAGCAAAACCATGTAATTTGGTGTGTTGTAGGGCAGATGATATATTCTTTTAATAAAGAATCTTAGCAGTTTTTTTACACTCTCGTACTGTTTGTATCCCCAAACCTGCGCTGCGTAAAGCATTATAGACTCAGACACTGCTTCAAATACACGAAATTTGCTACTATGTGCTATATTCTTGTTTGAGAAACACTTTGCCCAGGAAGTCCCAATTGCACTTTTTGCTTTCATAAGTTTTTCCCCATGATGTCTTTCCATACTAAGATTCTTTGTAAAGCACACTCCTAAATAATTGAATTCCCTCACCACCTCTATCAAGTTCGAATCGTAGCTCCATCTTTCATTTGAGCTGTTTCTTCCACCTCCATTCTTGAAAATCATTATTTTGGATTTACTTAGATTGACCTTTAGATTCCACGTTACACAGTACCTATGCAATTGGTTTATCATCAGTTGCAGTGATTGGGGTGAATTAGAAAACAGCACAATGTCATCGGCATAGAAAAGTGCTTTGATCAATGTCCCGGCGAATTCCACTCCTCCACCAATGTTGTCGGTTAGGTCATCTACAAAGAGGGCAAATAAAAGCGGACTCAACGCACACCCCTGCCGGACGCCTGTTCCAGTCTGAAACCATTCAGAGATTTCCTCTCCATTCCAAACTGCGGCTTTGGTATCATTATAAATATTTTTGAGGACTTTACCGAATTTCCTGGACATCCCCAGTCGATAAAGCTTGTATAAGAGCGCATTTCTGTCCACCGCATCGAACGCTGCTTTAAAATCCACGAAGAAACAATAAAGTTTCTTTTGGTTCCGTAGGAAGTTATCGGCAATGCTCTTAAGAACAAATATTTGGTCGACAGTGGAGTAACCAGATCTGAAACCGGCTTGAAACTCCTTCAATAAACCATTCTGGCTAATCCACAAATTAAGTCGTCGTTGCAGAATTGACGTAAAAATTTTGTATGAAGCGTTCAAAAAACTTATTCCTCGATAATTATCTGGGTTTTGCGTACTTCCTTTTTTGTGGATAGGAAAGATTAAGGACTCCTTAAACCTTTCGGGTATAGATCCACTATCCAAAATATAGTTGAACTCCGACGTAATCGAATTTATCAGCTCATTGGTGCCGTACTTGTAGAATTCAACTGGGATTCCGTCGGACCCAGCCGCTTTGCCATCCTGTAAATTTCTTAAAGTATTTACAACTTCTTCAGTAGTTATGCACGCATCTAGTATGCTATTTTCGAAGCATGGCTCTGCATAGGATACTGTTGCATTGACGGTTAAGGGGTTCAAAATTTCTTTAAAATGCGACAACAGAACGTTAGGTGTTAAATCTCTGTGTATTTTATACTCCCTTATTCCATTCAATCTTTTCACCACTTTCCAAAAATCCGATGAATTCTTGCATTGTGCTAGCCGTCTAGCCTCTTCATTAAAAAAGGTACTTCTTTTAATCCTGCATAAGTTTTTGAACTCCATATTCGCTTCCAGATACTTGCTCTTAATATCGTCGTCGTTCTATGAAAACTCCCTAAAGTCCATTTTTTGTTTTTTGAGATATTTGCATTATTATCAGAATAGCACGATCTCAGACTTCAATTGTAGAATGGGTTTGGTGTAGCCATTGTGCAATACATTTTTTTGCAAATGGTTTATCCGAAATTAATTAAATAAGAACTGAATCACATTTTTTTTTAAAATGGACTTAGGGAGTTTTCATAGAACGACGACGATATAATGACTCCCATAAACACGAAATGACTTTAACCACGCAAATGACCTCTGTCTCGCACGTCTACAGTCATCGTCAAACCAATGTTCTACAGGAGTGAACTTTTTGTTGTTATTGTTGCTTGCCGGATAAGCCGATTTTATACAATTTGCAATAGCACTCAGACCAGAATTGATTCCCTGATTTAGTGAAAGGTTTAGGTTTCTCTGATATACAGCTGCCTTGTTAAAATTCCATTTCAGTTTTGGAAGCAACTGTAGATTTCTTGTACCGGAATCATCATTGGTAACTACTTGCATCATCGTATTGATGGGTAAATGATCCCAGAATGGTATCGCGTCTACTTTGAAGTCACGTATATACTCCACCATTTCTCCTCCAACTAAACTGTAATCTATTACTGAGCTTTGAATGATTGCGTCGAAATCTACATCACTGAATCTGTCAACCAAACTGAAGAATTGTTGTCACAAGTTGAATCGCCTGGCACCGAAACCAATAAGTTTAAATACCAAGGACTTACCCGCGACTCCGTTTCCTGGTCAGATGCAGTTTTTTCCCACATCTTTTCAAAGCCGTCCAACAAAACGTTAGGCTTCGTCAGCCATTGTAGGAAATTTGTCCAAAAAATATAAAAACTCATTACTAACGTTCTTCTTCAATAGATTTGTATTTTTAAGTTTGTACGCCCATTATTATACAACTCTTTGAATTTTGCAATTCAAATTGTGGAAAATTAAAGTTATTTATCAAAGTTTTTAACTTTCTTACAATTAAATGTTTTGATATACATATATGTAGACAAATCACGTAATAGAAGTCGTCTTTTTTTTTCTGAATAAAATGGAAATTGTTGGGTTTGAATTTTTAAAAAATCGGTCAGTGTCACCATTCCCAACCCCAATGGTTAATTTCGAAATGCTGACAAACGCTAAAGAAGTCATAACTTTCATAGGTACATATTTATGATTAAGCTATTTGCCTAAACATTCACACCGGAAAACATGTCTACTATGAGCTTTTAGCAAACCACAAAAGCAACCATAACGGCATCACATTTACTGTAGTGTAGTTGCGCTGTAGTTGCAACTAACAAGTTATAATGTCAAACTGCATACTGCATCACTCATCCGTCATCTAACTATATAACAGTAACTGTCTCTTTCAAAAATTTGAAAAGCCAAATTAAAAGCTTTCTTATTCCATCTGATTCAAATCCACACCCACACATAGACTGTTGGGAATTTAACTACATCGAACATAGCATCGCTATTTAAGATCACAACGAATTTACATCCGTTGCAGTTTAAAATTTATGTTCATTTGGATTAGTTCGTTTGGATATGTCATCGCGGTTACACGGATACCATCATCGTTAGAATTGTGCAAAGGATTAATCCGAATTAAATTGATTTGTGTTTCTTTTTTATTGTGTTAAAATATATATGTAAATGATATACATAACTAATGAATAACAGAATTTTGTGTTTTCTTAACAAAAATTCAAATTCTCCAGTGCACCTTATAAAAAGTGGATAAAAAAGAAAATTCTTTGAAGGAATTTAAATGATAGTCAGTGTACAAATACTTATGCTGTTAAATGAGCTAACACATTTTGGATTTAAAATTAGATAAACAGATATCGTTTGAATGAAATCGGTGAGCTAAATTGTATTTAGTTTTGTTTATTTCTCTTGCCAAAATAAAATTTTTGGTTAGCCAGATCAAGGTTCTGGCTGGGTGGAATAATTATTTTAATATAATTTTTAATCTGTTAAATATGCAGTTGATAAACTTTTAATTTAAATTTAACAGATAGAGATAAAGTGGCTTTTTAGGTGATTTTCAAAAGAACTGACGAATCTTATTGACCAAATCTTACAAATCTTACTATAGTTATGATAACATCCCAAATCAACTTAGCTGTAATATCAAAAAGAAATAAGTTGAAATGAGAAAGAAGAAATAATTATTGAGTATATGAAATTTGTTCTTTTTAAACTTAAACAAAAATTAGAGAACTTGAAGTTAGTGACTTACAACTCTCAATCATTCTTTTTTGCGCGTTTTGGTCGGGAATAAAGGGGATCTACAATTTTCTGCGAACGTCTAAAATGGGAAACACTTTTCATGACTATAGATACTTTTAGAAGAGGCATTAAATCCGAAAAAAGTTGTTTGGATCGTGAATTGAACTTTTAAATAAAAACACAATTCATAATTACAATATTAGTTGTGAAAATATCTGAATTTAAAATCTAAAAACAAACCATATACGAGTAACAATAATTTCTGAAATTCGAATTATTCTGAATATTTTTAATTAAAGTGGAAAACGACTATTTATGAAAAATTATTTGAAAATATAATAAAAAATTGCAAAAATTCTACCTTAGAAAAAAAACTTTCTATAGGTTTGAATTACTCAAATAACTATAACACTTATTTTCAAGTTTCTTTTTACTTGCGAATTATACGAGTAGGTACTATAAGGCAAGTTATGCATTCGTAAAAAAAATCGAACTCGAGATTTTGATCAAAGTTGACATTACGATGATAGCGAAGACTAAAAAAGTGGGTCTCGCAATTCTGTCTGTCTGTCTGTCTGTCTGTCTGTCTGTCTGTTCGACTACAGGCTAAACGACTAGGCCGATTTTCTTCAAACTTGGTAGATATCATTTTTAATTGTTTCCCCCCACACGTTTTTTTCTTTTTTTTTTTTAAGGCCAAAAATAACGGTACCCCCCATACGATTTTTTTTCGAAATTTTAGAAACATTTTTTTTTCTCAAAAACTGTTCGACAGATTTTAAAAATAAAAATACAGAAAAATTTAATTTAATTAAATCTAGGTACTGGTTGAAAAAAAAATTTCCGAAAAATTGTTATTGAGGGTACCCCCCATGGAACCATTTTTTTTGTTTTTGATTTTCTCAAAAATTGAAATTTTGTTTAGCTCCAAAACTAACGGTACCCCCCATACACCCGTAATACAAAATTTTATTTATCTCGAAAACGGCCCTAACGATTTTGATAAAAAAAATTAGATGTAATATTATGGACATGGAGTACATTTTGGTCAGAAAAAATTTTGGGCAAAATGTTATTAACGGTACCTGTCATAGAACCTTTTTTTTGATTTTCGACTTTCTCATTAACGACTCTAACGATTTTAACCAAAAATTTTCGGCAGGAGTCCCCTTAAGTTTAAAATGATAATGTATATGAAAAAATTATTTGTTGGGTTTTTTTTGAAAAAAAATTTTTTTTGAAAAATCAATATTTTCAAAACCTATGAACGATTATTTTTTGAAATTATTTTTCAAAATAAATATTATTAAATACTTAAAATTCGCATCCCACATTTTTTTCTTGAACAATTTTAAAGAAATTTCTTATATATTTTTTAAAGCTTGTTTGCATAAATTCATACTTTTCTAGAAATCAGACGGCAATTTCATTTTAAATTCATGTTTTATATTTGTAAAATGTATCTTAAATTCCAAAGTACTTTTACATAAGAGCGATCCGGTCGTGCATTTTGTTTTTTTGTTGTTGTAAGAACGGACTGTTGCAAGAATGGAAAAATTACATAATTAATAATAATTAAAATTTTGTTTAAAATTAAAATTAATTAAAGATTTGATGATTCTAAACAATTTTTAAACAAATGTTGCAGAAATATCATTATTGTGCAAAACAATACCTATATTTTTGACACATAAACCAAATAAACTATCGCACGAACTTGCTCTTATATCACCTTTGGAAATTAAAATAAAAACAGGGATGTAATGTGAGAAAAATGTTCAAATGCGTGAAATTCATTCTTTAAAATCTTAATCAATTTTTAATATATGTAGTTTATTTTACGTTTTACTGAAACAAATTTTGGTATGGCAATTTTAAATTATAGTACCCCTGGAAATAATGGTAAGTGAGTTGGATTTTCGTGCAGAGGGTATCTGCCTCTTGCAAGTAACTGATAAATTCTTCGAGAATACCTCTTGTCACGAAAAATCTTGCGAATCTGCAGAAAATTGTTAGTATCTACCCTCCATTGCTGTTTACACGCTCACAGGAATAGTTGAGAGTTGTAAGTCACTAGAACTAAGTTCTCTACGAGTCGTAATTGCCTCTTTTTTTAAATATTTAATACTAGATACATACATTAAAGAACATAATTTAATTTAAAAAAAAATAACAATTAAACATTGATGTTATTAGAGAAAAACTTTCAAAGGCATGAAATTATTTTTTTTTTTAAATTGATACAACGACTCGAAATGATTTCCGTTAAAAAAGAATGCCACCTGATTCATTTGAGTTGCTGACAAGAAATATAAGATTTGCATTAACGTTTTCTTAACTATTATATGGCAGTTAACGATATTTTTCGCTATAAAATTAGCATACAGAAACCCCATTCCTTAGAATTTTTTGACATTGTTTATCATTAACAATATCATTTCACTATAGGCGTTTTTCACATTTAGTTTAGAACGTTCAGTGCTTCGAATTTCTGTTTCTTTTTTCGTTCTAAGCATATTCTGAGCGTGTTCATAGTGCGCTCTATGAGCTCAGAATAAAATAACTGAGTAGGCAGAGTTAAATACTTAACACAAGCATTTGAAAGGTGGAAATTTAAAAAAAAAAATGGTGACAACTAAGTGTCAGATGTGTTTCAAAAACATCTCAGAGAACGCTTGGTTCAGAGGATGTTCAGAATATACTCGACATGCTCAGACTCTCTTCAGAGCTATATTCTGAACTAAAATAGAAAAACGCATTATATAATAAACCTTCATAGTATAGTCATGTTTCAGTTTTGAACTAAGTAATTTCCCAATTGGGACTTGACAAATTTGAACCTTCACTGTGAACGCACCCTTAAAAAAATACCGAAACTCTCAATTTCAAAACATTCAGTAAAAATAAAATCTTTATCATGCAAACTTCACGAACGGAGAACGTTTGCAATTATACGTTAAAACCAATTTTTAGTCGTATATCGCGAAAGCGCATTTTTATCTAAACGGCTTCGTGCACAAACAGAATATGGATTATTAATCAGTTGAAAACACTCATGTGCTTCAAGAAAAACCACTTCATCCACAAAAAATAAGTGCATCGGTTTTCATAATAAAATAAACGTTTTGAAAGTAAGTGGGAATGTTTTAAGGTAAATATAACATCAACTTTCTAATTTTATATTATGAACGAATGAATTATGTTTTGGGGGTATTGCACTGCGACCTGGAGATCTGAATATTATGCCCACACTTAAAAATGAATGAATTTGCTCCTCCTACAGTTCCTCTTCCAAATCTATTTCTCTTAGGAATCTAATTATTTGAAGCACCTTCAGAGAGGATAGGTCGCCCTATTCCACCTGGTATCGTCCCAGATGGATTTTCCTTTGGTGCATGAGTGAACAACATCTTCCTAGTATGTGGTCCGGTGTTTCCTCTTTCATGTTGCAGAATCTATATGTGGCACTGCTTACCACACCAAGTAAACTTAGATGTCTTCTAAGTTTGCAGTGTCCAGTTAGGATACCTGAAATTGTTCTTAGGTTATTTCTTCTTAATTTAATGCTTTTTCGAAACGATGCAGGTTGTAATTGCCCAGTAGTAGTTTCGCCTGCCTCAGCTTTGGGACTTCTTTCCAATTCCTGGATCTGTTTGCCTCCTCTTCTTGTTTAATTTTGTTTTCGATGACATTTTCCCCTATTCTGCTATAGGGCTTAGGCCCCGTGAAAGGTGTTGATGCGCCTATTTTTGCATATGAGTTTGCCTCTTCGTTTCCATGAACACCCATGTGACAGGTTACCTAGTGAAGTGTGACCCTGTTCTGTTTGCCAAGTTCATTTAGCCTGCTTATGCACTCCCACACAACTTAGAGCCGATGGTATATGAACTTAGTGACTTGAGTGCCGCTTGACTATCTGACATGATGACAATGTTCTTGTTACGATAGTTGATATTTCGATCCACGCATTTCCCTATGGCGATGGATTTTACATCCGGTGGACTTCCCCATCAGTATGGAAAGCTTGGTTCTTGGCCCAAAGATTCTTGCACCAGTCCCCTCGCTTGATGTTCTCGATCCATCAGTGTACCACTTGATGGTACGAGTATTTATTTAGATGGTGTAGTTCTTTTTTTCACCTTCCCAATATTTTTTGTAGCTTAGCTCTGTAAACCAGTTTTTCTCGAAATTATATCTTTTGATCATACCATCTCTTGGGACGTCAAGAAGGTTTGTTACTGTGGACCTATACTGATTAAATCCCTTTCTCTGAGACCAATCATTTTGCCTGACCCAGTTCCTTCCTTTGAGAATTTCATGATAGCTGTGGTAAGGCAGGTTCTCTCTCCCATTAAACAGATACACGCGACCTTTTGGACTTTTTCTAGGGTTTTCCTAGTTGTTGATAATTCGGTTGTCTTGTGCCATGCATCAGAGATAATCATGGGTCTTACCTTATATTAAATTTCAACTTTTTTAAAGACTTTGACAAGAATTATATAATTTTGGTTTTACTAATTTTTTATTTTATTTTTACTACTCGTAGTTTTGGTTTCCCTTTTAAATTTTAGTTTTGGCATAAAATACGATCTATATAGTTATCTTACATTTATAAAAGTTCTTTGGAAAAGTACCTTTTTGTACTTAATATTCTAATGTAACTAACCACCTCTTGTGATATGATAACATATTTTATGCCTCTAAAAATGCAGCAATATTCTCAGTTTTCCTCAAAAGGTGCAAAGATACAAGCAGATTTTTTTCATCATCTCGCCATCTGAAAATACCACAATCTTTAAGCTAAAAAGTTTCAATGTAACTCACATATGTAAATCAGGACATGACGTACCCCTAACTAAATTGAATCTTTTGAAATTTTAAACCTTTGACCCGACTTACAGCTGGATTGTAATCTTTCTAATAGAAGACAATCTGAAGATCTTTTCCATTTCATCGGCGTTTGCCCTAATTAACAAGAAAGTAAGAAGATTGTATTTCCAAAAAAGTATTTTATTTTTTAAATACAGTGTATCTAATATTAAACGGCTAATGGGGTTGACTCAATTTATACAATTTTTGCAACCCTTGCAATGACGAACAGGAAAAAACTGAAATCTCTAAAATCATTGGAAGATATGTAGATCCATTATGAAAATCATGCAAAATAAACTAAAATAAACGAAAAAATTGTTTCTGCACTTTCAGATTTAATTATGGTACCCAAAAATCAATTTCCTCAGAGATAAATAGGGATGCCCGCTGAGGCTTGCCTATCAAGTTAAGCGGCACCATATTTTAATATTTTATCAAAGAATCTTAACATATCTTAAAAAACTTTATTACTTATTGCATTATTTCGGAAAAATTATGAAGCTGAAGATCGCTGCATCCAAATTTATGTTTTCATTTAGGATAGCAGATCTCGATAAGCATTAAAGATATTGGAATATTTTAAACGCCAAAATGTTGGGCGCAAGTTTTCCTAGGGGCGATGTCCGTTACTTTTTTTAAATTGTATCTCGTTATATTTTATTTTAGTGAGTTTTAAAACTTTTAAGACAAAAAAATTTTTAGGAGAGGATATAGACCGCAATAATTTTTTTAGAAATAAAATAAATATGACCCAATGTAGAATATACGTTTCTCTAGGGGCGATGTTTCTCCTTTTTTTATTTTTTTTATTAAGCTTATTTAACCATGATTTAACCATGAAATTAAAAAAAAAAAAACAAAAAGTTTGGACCCTTATAACTTTGGATTGACTAATCGTAGGTATAAGAACGGTACATGAAAAAATTAGAATTTCCAAACTCTAAAGGCGATGTTTTTTTCTTTTTTTTTCTTTAGCAACAAATTACAACAAAAAGGAAAATAGATATCTACGTTTTGTGTTAGTTAGTTAAGATGTTGGTTATTTGTAATATTTTTATATTTTTTATAGCATTATATTAATAATTGTATATTATCAAAATTATAATATTTACTTCATATGAATTTTTATTTTTTCGATTCAAGTTTTAATAATTCTGATAATAATTATACAAAATTGGAATTATATAAAGAAAAGATTAATTATTATACAAACAAAAACAAAATTTCAGCAAAGACAAAGAAAAAGAAAATGCCAGAATGAATATTCTTTATAGAATAACTATAAAAATAATTAGATAGATATTATGAGATATGTTTAACAAATTTAAATTGAAAAATATGTATTGCTTTTAGTTTAGCTAAAACAAAAAAGGATGGTGTTGAGCTATTAGCTTAGCTAAAACAAAATTATACTAGGTTTAGTTCTAACGATGATTCAAGTTTTATTCCTCTTGTAATGCCAGCCATCTAGAACAACAGTCACAACTGAAGAGAAAATATACATTTTGTAACTCTTCCTCAGTTTTTTTCAAGTAGTTCAGACATCCAAATTCTACCCACCGTTTACAAGTATGGCACTGGCACCAAGTTTGCTAGACAACAAATGACTCAAGAACATGAAATAAAACAAAAAGAAAAAACATTGCCTTTAGAGTTTGGAAATTCTAATTTTTATATGAACCGTTATTATACCTACGATTAGTTGATCCAAAGTTATAAGGGTCTAAACTTTTTTTTTTATATAACTTTCATGTTTAAAAAACTTTAATAGACAAAAAAATAAAAAAAGAAAAAACATCGCCCCTAGAGTTTGGAAATTCTAATTTTTTCATGTACCGATTTTTTACCTACGATTAGTCAATCCAAAGTTATAAGGGTCCAAACTTTTTGTTTTTTTTTTTTTAATTTCATGGTTAAATAAGCTTAATAAAAAAAAAAATAAAAAAAAGGGAAAACATCGCCCCTATTTTATTTCTAAAAAAATTATTGCGGTCTATATCCTCTCCTAAAAATGTTTTTGTCTTAAAAGTTTTAAAACTCACTAAAATAAAATACAACGAGATACAATTTAAAAAAAGTAACGGACATCGCCCCTAGGAAAATTTGCGCCCAACATTTTGGCGTTTAAAATATTCCAATATCTTTGATACTTATCGAGATCTGCTATCCTAAATGAAAACATAAATTTGGATGCAGCGATCTTCAGCTTCATGAAAAATTAAGCACAGAAAAATCCTAGCACCAGAATTAAAGAACTATTTTTTTTAACAATTTAAAACTAAAGATTTTAAATTAGTTTTAAAGATGTTTTTTAACCAACAATAAATTGCACACACCGTTGATCAGGCTGGAAATTAATTTCTTTCTTTCTTAATGTTAACCTAAATAAGGTATTACACAAGCCTAATATGACATCAGAAAATCCAAATGAAAGGACGTTTAAAGTATAAGTAAAAAAATGTATTCACTCGACTTTGAATGTTTAAACAGGAAAGCACTGCAGTTTTTATTCATGTTCGTCTGCATCCAAAAGCAAGGGATATAGTCTCAGCAATTATCTTGCTATTGTTAAATTCTTTTATCATTATGATTACGTACATTGAGCAAAAACAAATACTATTTTTTTTTTTTTGAAAATGGCAAACTTATGAATTAATTATATATGTACATTAGCAATATATGTACATACATAATGTACATATGTAAATAAAATTGAGAAAACCTCCTTGAATAAAACCTTGTAGTAAATGTACTTTGAGACATACTGTTTCCAAATTAATAAACTTTTTTAAACCTTCAGTTTGATTTCTCATTATTTTTAATAATTTTTTGAACAAGGTACATACATATATAAATTAAATTATATCGTTATAATATGTGCAGGCTTCTAGATAGGTCAGAAATTAAAATTCACGTAGTAACTGAGAAAATCAAAAAAAAAGTTTCATGGAAGTATTATTATTAACCATTTTTGGGAACAAAATGTTCTTACTAAAAAGTAGATAAATGGATTTTTCTTGATGGCATATTTCTTTATACTTAATTTTAAAAAATAAAAAAAAATTTTGGGGAATAAAACTGACTCAACCATTTTTGCTGTAGCCGAACATACGAAAAAATACAGACCAACAGAATTGTGGGACCGAAATTTTTTTTTTCTTCCCTATCATTTTAACATCAAGTTTGATCAAAATCTTACTCCTTAATATAATACCTTTACTTGAGAAATATTCAAGGGCAAGGATGAAATTGACTCAAAAAATTTCGGTAACCCGAATTCAACAATACCTTGTACGAGTATTAAATACTTGAGTAAATGGCTTGAACGATAAGATGATTCATACTTTAACATTAACTTTAATATGATTTTTTTCAAATTATTTTTTTTTTCAGTGTAGGTCACCAAAACTTAAAATTGGCTTCCTCTGATTTTTTATTTATATTTTGTGTTTAATTATTTTTATTTATTAATAAATGACGAACAACTACGAAGATATTCCTGGGATACGAGTACAATGCAAAAAAAAAGATAATTCTGTTTTTAAAAAAATCCCGAGAAAAAGGAATCCAATGGCTTCGAAGTATTACAATTCGTATTCTCTTTTCTTATTACTGGCTACACCAAAAGCGTTTGTCAAAATGAAGATTCTGAAACAAATTTCTAAGCATTTGTAGTAATTGATATGTAAAAGAGAAAAGCCGTTTAATTTAATTCTGAATGGCAAATTATATTTATATGTATTTATATACATAAGGTGCGTTCCTTCGAGAACTGCCAAGTAATTCTGGCTGGAGTCAACTTATTTTACTTTGTGGTCGGAGAAGTTCATTAATATATTAACACGACGCCGAAACCTTCAGTAATATGAATTGATGTTTTTTGAGTATGTCGTTTCTTTAATTCAGAAAAAAAATCGAAGAAGATTTGCAAGTATTAAATTAATACATGTTTTAATTTGTGACATATTGCAATGGATTTATTTAATATACAATTAAATTATATAATTTAATAAAAGTCATTGAATGTCTTTCTTTTATATTAACGTTCCTCATTGTATATTTTCTCGGGACTAATCTTTATAAAGAAAATAAGATAACAACATGTAAACCTGAATTTTATATTTTGTATTAATTTTATTTATTTGTTTTTATTTAAATACCATTCGTTTGAAGTTTTTATATATCTGATCTTGAATAGAGTGCCACGTTTTGAATGTCATGAATTAAAAGGAGATTAAATGGCAATACCGGTAAGTAAAAGGAGAAAAGCCCCTAAATCGAACACTTCTTCGGATGATATTAATTGTGATAATTTAAAAGATTGACTGAGGAACAACATCTTAGCGAAAAAACTCAATCAAGCTCAGTTTCTTCTGTTGTTATAGTCAGCAAAAATATTATAGACATTTTCTGTATCTAAAACTAAATAAAATTTGGTGGTGCAACAGCTCGTAGAGAATCAGGATCTAGTGACTTACAACTCCCATGTAATCATGTGTGTGTTTTACCCGGAATGGAGGGGCCTACAATTTTCTTCGGAGTCCGAACAGCTACATAGCTTATAAGGTATTCAGGTGTGAATAATTCAGTTCAGCAAGATACAATCACGAACATTAACGTATTCGAGCATAGAGCAGTAAATAATTTTAGTACTAAAAGCTGAAATAGGGTAATTTCTTCGAACGTGAGCCGCCGCCGCCGTAATAGACCAGGAGCCCACAGCAAATTTTGTGCGTGAAGATATAACCAAAAGTGGTTTATATGAGTATGAAGCCCTCAAATAACTAACGACAAATATGGAAGTCTGGCAGCATTTTTTTGCAGCTAAGATTAATAATAGTATGCCAAAGGTACATATATTTCCAAAATGTGGATCATAAGTATAACCACTTGAAACTGGCATTAAATTAAGGGGCAGAATGCACTGAATACAAATAGATAGGTGCCAGACGTTTTAGATGCAGCTTTCCCCTTGCCAGACGTACTAATAATACGCAAAAAATCATTTTTTTAAACAATTGGTATAACCATATGTGTGATACATCAAAAAATTTGTAAAATTGTCCTTATCACAAATAAATAGGTGCCAGACGTTTTAGATGCAGCTTTCCCCTTGCCAGACGTACTAATAGAGTACTAAAAATTTAATTATTTTATAGATATAATAAATTGATTTTTATTTTATAATAGATACGAGTAGGTAATAAGAACAAAAGTATGTACAAATACTTAAAGAATATTATATTATTCACTATCAGACTCATCGGATGATTCCCTAGTATGACCAAAATCTTCATTATCAGATGCATCCACTTCATTCTTCAAAATATCATCCAGTTTATCAGGGGCTGTATTACCGTCGAACCATTTCACTTTATACATATTATCTTTTAATACCCATCCACAGTCCGATGGTGATAGTTGGAGTGGTTTATTCTTTACGGCATTCTTCCATACATAGCATATATAGTTGCATCTATTTAATTGCTTCAACAAAACAGATTTGTTTGGAGGCAAAAGACTTCCTTCAAAACATAGCATAAGCAAATTAACATTATTTTATGTAGGTATCTATTATTATTAAAAATGTAACTTCTGATATTTTTAAAAAATTTTTTGGTTGTGGGTTTGCAGGATTTAAAAAATATTTCATACCTGGCTTCGTCTACGTTTAAAGCCCTTGTTTGATACATATTACAGACAAAATTTTCAATCCTGTTAAAGTGTTCGTCAGTAGTATTTAATCCGTTTCCAAATTCAGAAAAAGTGGACTGAAAATCTGGACAACTTTCTAAAATTCAAAACGGCTTGATTTTCCCTTTCTTAAAGAAGGATGGGGTATAATCACATCCAGTGAAGCAGTGAAAACCAGGTAGCGCAGCACAAAGCGTGGCTCCCAATCCGTGATAAATTGAATTCACGTCAATGTATTTTTCGATAAATTTCCAACTTCAAGTCAGACTTTTATGCCGTTTTTTAAGTTAGGTAAATTGTAAAGCGCAATTATGAGCACATCCGTATCTGAGGACTTTATTACCACAGAAATGTCTTTTGGTAAAAATGACAAATGCAGCATCATACGTGTATCAGCTTCTTCTTGAAAACTCATTAGCTCTTTCACTTCTTCACGAAAAACATTGCCATTCTGAGCTTTAAAATGAAAGCATGTCGCATTGCTGGTGACAAAAACATCTTTTTCCCCAATAATGTGATGATATTCATTTCCATTCCATTCCTCTACTAAAAATTCGTTCAATCTCTTTTTGAAAGAGTTGCTCCTTAACAAAATTAGCTGGTCGTCTTTGTGCTTTTGTAAAAGCGTTATAAATAAGTTGCTCGTCTGAGTCGTTTCGCCTATCTCTTTCATGATCTTTTATGGAAGGTGATATTATTTGGTCAAATACAACATGTAAAGGGTTTTCCAATAAGAGGTGTTATTTTGAATAGCCCGCTATTTCGGTAGCTGTCACTTTTGAAGCTGTCATTTTTTGACATTTGACAAGTAGAAACTACGCTATTAATAAAAATGGAACGATACACTCTTCAACAACGCATTGAAATTATTAAAATTGGGTACTTGAAATGCATGAAAATGAACCGGAATTTCATCGAAAAATCATCTTGACTGATGAGGCCCATTTCCACCTCGGAGGCTACGTCAACAAGCAAAACTGTTGCATCTGGGGCTCGGAAAACCCAAGAGTTATTGTTGAAAAGCCTCTCCATCCTCAACGCGTGACTGTTTGGTGCGGTTTATGGTCCCGCGGGGTCATTGGACCTTACTTTTTCGAAAATGAGGCTGGAGCAACAGTTACGGTCAATGGATTGCGCTATCGAGAGATGATTAATGATTTTTTATGGCTTGAATTGGATGGTATTGATCTGGACAACGTTTACTTTCAACAAGACGGCGCTACGTGCCACACAAGCAATGAAACCATCGATCTTTTACGGGAAAAGTTTCCGGACCGTGTTATCTCTCGAAGAGGTGATCACAATTGGCCACCGAGATCTTGTGATTTAACACCTTGCGAACACCTTCATACCACGCATAATGTTTCTCTATTCTTTATTATCAGTTATATTGCTCCAAATAGTAATGTTGAATTGTATGAAAAACATCTTATGAATATTGAATTTATTAATAATATTTGCTCTGAATTTGATAATGTATGTGTTTTTGGCGATTTTAACTTGTCAAATATAGAATGGAACTTATCCGATAATGAAAGTATGCTAATTGCTTCCAATATGTTAAGAGATTATGAATCAATTTTTATTGACTCTATCTATTCATTAAATCTCGTTCAAATTAATAATATTTTAAATTCATTATATAAAATATTAGATCTAGTTTTTGTTTGTAATGATTTTTTAAATGCTAAAGTTTCGACTGTTCCTTTTTCACTTTTAAATGAATCTATTCATCATAAAGAATTATTTATTGAAATTGAAATGTATATCTTTTCTGAAAATGTTCCTAATCAACCTTCAAAATGTTTTAACTTTAAAAAGGCAAACTTTGTTGATCTCAATAACTTTCTTTTTACTTTTAATTGGTCTGATGAATTTTTAAATTTGACTCTTGAACAAATGTATACGCGATTTTCTTCGATAATTTTTGAGAGTTTTTCAAAATTTATACCTCTGGCTCAAAAACTGAACACTAAACTACCAAAGCTTCCGTGGTATAATAAGCAGTTATCTATTCTTAAAAACGTGAAACGTAAAGCTTATAATAAATATAAAAAATCCAAAAATGAGTTAGATTATGCTTCCTTTAGTAAATTGCGTAAAGAATTTTTCACTCTTAATAAGTTCCTTCATAAGTGTTACATCATGAATGTTGAAAGTAATATTAAAGGCAATTGTAATTCGTTCTGGTCATTTGTTAATGCGAAAAGAAAATCTACTGGTTTTCCTAAAAATATGTCGTTTAAGAATATTGAAGCTTCAAATAATACTTCTATACTTGAATTGTTCGCAAACTTTTTCCAATCAGTTTACTCAACCCCTGATTTGAATAACTGTTCAAACATGCCTAATATTCCAAGTAAGGTTGATATTGGAGAACTACAGTTAAGTCGTTTTGAAATTCTCTCGGGACTTCAATCTCTCAAACCTAAGTTAAGCTCAGGGGCCGACGGTATACCCGCTATATTTCTCAAATCTTGTGCTTCTTCAATTTGTTATCCTCTGCTTCAAATATTTAATAAGTCTCTAGCTGAAGGAGTTTTTCTGAACACTTGGAAAATCTCTTTCCTAGTTCCTATTTACAAATCTGGGTCTAAGAACTTAATTAAAAATTACAGAGGTATTTCAAAACTCTCAGCAATTCCCAAGTTGTTTGAGAGTATAGTCAAAAATAAAGTAGAGTTTTTAACCAAAGAATCCATATCGGAATCACAACATGGTTTTATATCTGGGCGATCTACCACTACTAACATGGCTCTTTTCTCATCATATGTGATCAATTCCGTTGAGGGAAAGTGTCAGGTTGATGCTATTTATACAGATTTTAGCAAAGCCTTTGATTCTGTTGACCATCTAACTCTGATAAGGAAACTTGAGATATTTGGTTTTCACTCTAAATTTCTTAGTTGGATTTCGTCTTACCTTGTTGGTAGGTCTCAAAAAGTTTTAATTTATAATTCATTTTCGAGGTCTATAAAATGTAGTTCTGGTGTTCCACAGGGGAGTCATTTGGGTCCTCTCCTTTTTAACATATTTATCAATGATATTGTGTTAGCTATTCAACATTCCCAATGTCTTTTATATGCAGATGATCTTAAATTATTTTTGGACATAAAAGACGTTGAGGACTGTTATCGTTTACAATCTGATTTAAACCGAGTTGTTGAATGGTGTAACGACAATAGATTAAAATTGAACATTAAGAAATGTAACGTTATCTCATTTTATAATTCTAGTAACCGCATTGTCTTCAACTATTTGATTGAATCTAATTTGTTATCTCGTGTAGAACAAATCAAAGATCTTGGTATAATGCTCGATTCAACTTTTTCTTTTAAAAGTCATATCGAATATGTTGTTGGTAGAGCGAATTCACTTGTTGGATTTATTAAGCGAAACTGTGTTGATTTCTCCGACCCTTATGCGTTTATATCACTATATATATCACTTGTTAGATCGATACTTGAATACGCCGACGTTATATGGAATCCAGCCTTTAAGAATCTTTCAAATCGTATTGAAAATGTTCAACGGCGTTTTACAAAATTTATATTTTTTAAAATGAAATGGAATTTTGCCCCCGATTATAAAGCTAGATGTCTACTACTTGGAATTAAATCTTTAGATTCAAGACGAACGATTCATGATGCAATGCTTGTAAGAGATGTATTATGTTATCATATAAGATGTCCTCCTTTACTTTCAATTATGCCAATTTATGCTCCGTTTAGATCACTACGTTCAAGGAATTTGCTTTTTGAACGGTACCACAGGACCAGTTATGGTAGTAATGAGCCTATTTCTAGAGCTATAACTCATTTCAATGAAGTTTGCCGACTTATGAGTATTGATATAAGTTTTTCTAGAAATATCTTTAAAGCTAATCTTTTATTTTTATTTATTTTTTAGCATTATATGTAGTATATAACTTTAGTTTTAATTTTATCCATAATCTGTTAGCTGTAAATTGCTTGTAGATGTAAATAAATAAATAAATAAATAAATATGTGCATAGCAATATTGCCTATAGTTAAAGGAATGTCCCCTAGTGTATGTAGAAGAAAAAAACCATCTAGAATTATGGCATCAATTTTATTTATAATGCATTTGTCATTTTTACCAAAAGACATTTCTGTGGTAATCATATTGCGCTTTACAATTTACCTAACTTAAAAAACGGCATAAAAGTCTGACTTGAAGTTGGAAATTTATCGAAAAATACATTGACGTGAATTCAATTTATCACGGATTGGGAGCCACGCTTTGTGCTGCGCTACCTGGTTTTCACTGCTTCACTGGATGTGATTATACCCCATCCTTCTTTAAGAAAGGGAAAATCAAGCCGTTTTGAATTTTAGAAAGTTGTCCAGATTTTCAGTCCACTTTTTCTGAATTTGGAAACGGATTAAATACTACTGACGAACACTTTAACAGGATTGAAAATTTTGTCTGTAATATGTATCAAACAAGGGCTTTAAACGTAGACGAAGCCAGGTATGAAATATTTTTTAAATCCTGCAAACCCACAACCAAAAAATTTTTTAAAAATATCAGAAGTTACATTTTTAATAATAATAGATACCTACATAAAATAATGTTAATTTGCTTATGCTATGTTTTGAAGGAAGTCTTTTGCCTCCAAACAAATCTGTTTTGTTGAAGCAATTAAATAGATGCAACTATATATGCTATGTATGGAAGAATGCCGTAAAGAATAAACCACTCCAACTATCACCATCGGACTGTGGATGGGTATTAAAAGATAATATGTATAAAGTGAAATGGTTCGACGGTAATACAGCCCCTGATAAACTGGATGATATTTTGAAGAATGAAGTGGATGCATCTGATAATGAAGATTTTGGTCATACTAGGGAATCATCCGATGAGTCTGATAGTGAATAATATAATATTCTTTAAGTATTTGTACATACTTTTGTTCTTATTACCTACTCGTATCTATTATAAAATAAAAATCAATTTATTATATCTATAAAATAATTAAATTTTTAGTACTCTATTAGTACGTCTGGCAAGGGGAAAGCTGCATCTAAAACGTCTGGCACCTATTTATTTGTGATAAGGACAATTTTACAAATTTTTTGATGTATCACACATATGGTTATACCAATTGTTTAAAAAAATGATTTTTTGCGTATTATTAGTACGTCTGGCAAGGGGAAAGCTGCATCTAAAACGTCTGGCACCTATCTATTTGTATTCAGTGCATTCTGCCCCTTAATTTAATGCCAGTTTCAAGTGGTTATACTTATGATCCACATTTTGGAAATATATGTACCTTTGGCATACTATTATTAATCTTAGCTGCAAAAAAATGCTGCCAGACTTCCATATTTGTCGTTAGTTATTTGAGGGCTTCATACTCATATAAACCACTTTTGGTTATATCTTCACGCACAAAATTTGCTGTGGGCTCTTAGACTATAAGTGTAGCGAGTCATATCATTAAAGGTCAGACTTAGTTGTCAGATAAAGAATCAAGCTTCGGATACCTACACGACTTGAGAAAAGGAAATTATTGGTACTATGTAGTAAAGTTCTCATTAGACAGAGGCTTGTTTCTTGAGGAACAAAAGCATTAGATATACAGAGTTTTTCTTAAAGTTCCATAAATACGGCCAATGACGGAATATACATATACTCGTATGTATGTTCTCTGCAAGCAAGATTACCTACTACTGATTTTTAAACCAAGACTGTTCACGGGGTTCATAAAACTAATATTAGAACTATTTAAGACAGTCGGCTGTAGAACATTATAGTTATGTATTTATGTCTTCTTAGAAATTAATAGCACTAGACTTTTCCCGGGATTGAGCTTTAGAACGTCCCTAGCGCAGTTATAGATTCTGAGAAGATCTTCATTAACGAACAAATAAATTTGTATATCTTTTTATATTTGTATATTTGAGAAGAAAAGTGCTCAGAAACAAAGCAGATGGTTGATATAGGCACCAAACACAGAATAGACCATGATAACGTCTCATCTTTAAAAACGTATTCATAGAAAATTTGGTTTTAACAGCTACACGCTGTGACACAAATAACTACTAACGAGGTAAACAGCAGAATTTGAAAAATTAAGAAAGTGCTTAAGCTTTTGAGAAAAGACTCGATGATCAACTTTGTCAAAAGCTTAAGCGAAGTCTAATAGGCACAAAAAAGTGACGTTGTCTTAATCGTATTGGAGTCTTATGTCCTCTAAAATCTTAACCATTTTTGTAGAGCAGGAACGGAAGTTAAGAATATTTTTTTTTCCAACTTTTTCATTTTCATTTTCATTTTTTAAATGACTAAAACATCTCCTTTAGTAGTTGGAGCTAAAAAGAGGACGCCATGTGATTCAAGCAAATATAAGTACAAAGAACAAGAACAAAAATTATAAATCGTTGTAGCAGTTTCTTAAAAAAAGCTTTTATATACAAAATTTTAAAAACATTTTAAGAAGAAATGTTGATATGCCAACTTAAAGTTTTTATTATTCTACTTTTCAAAAAAAAATATTGACCTGTTTTTGAGATATCGAATTTTTCAAAAAAAAATAGATTTTTTTAATTCAAAAAATAAGTCTTGAAATGGAATGTTTTTTAAACCTTTTAGAAGCTTCAATATACAAAATTTCATTAAGATCCGTTATGTCGATAATGAGAAAAATTCGATAAAATGGTTCTATGGTAGGTACAGTCAGTAATATCTTAATTTCAATTTTTACTTGCGACTTATGGGTACTATAAGGCAAGTTATGCATTCGTAAACATTACGGTGATAGCGAAGACTAAAAAAGTGGGGTCTTGCAATTGTGTCTGTCTGTCTGTCTGTCTGTTCGACTACAGGCTAAACGGCTCGGCCGATTTTCTTTAAACTTGGTAGATACCATTTTTAATTTTTTCCTCCCACACCTTTTTTTCTTTTTTTTTAAGACCAAAAATAACGGTACCTGCAATACGATTTTTTTACGAAATTTTATAAACATTTTTTTTCTCAAAAACTGTTCGACAGATTTTAAAAATAAAATACAAAAAAATTTCATTTAATTAAAAGTAGGTATTGGTTGAAAAAAATTTCCGAAAAATGGTTATTGAGGGTACCCCCATGGAACCATGTTTTTTTTTTTTGTTTTTGATTTTCTCAAAAACGGTCAAACCGATTTTGGTCATTTCTTTTTGCTAAAGCTTCCCAAAAACATAAATAGATTTGTGCACTCAAATTTTCAAAAAAAAATTTTTTGGATTTTTAAAAAAACTTCAAAATTTTTGATAATTAAAAGTTTTTCAATATAATCTACAAGATGTGAGAAAAAATTTTGTTTTTTACCTAAAAATTAAGGTACCTACCATACAAACGCTAAAAAATTTTAAAAAATGGTTTTCAAAAATTATTTTTCTCGAAAACGGCGCGCCTAGAATTTTGATAAAATTTTTTTTCTTTCAATTAATTTTTACGATCTTTAAAAAAAAATCTATTTTTTCTTTTTTTGAAAATTCGATATCTCAGAAACGGCTCAATATTTTTTTTGTAAAATTAATTTTTATTCGAACAATAATAAAAACTTTAAATTGGCGTACCAAAATTTTTGCTTAAAAAGCTTTAAAGAAGTTTGTATATAAAAGCTTTTTTTTAAGAAACCACTACAACGACTTATAATTTTTGTTCTTGCATAGTTCCATATTTGAATAGCATTCTGTTTTTGTCTCTTACTACTAAAAGAATTTAAAAATTAATTTTATCCTTATGAACAGTTTTCTCTAATAACATTCGTTTTTAAAATTCCTAGTCTATTACATAGGAGCAAGTTCGTGCGACCCAGTCGTGCATTTTATTTTTATTAAATTATAGATTGTAAAAATTAATTGAAAGAAAAAAAATTATCAAAATTCTCGGAACCGTGTTCGAGAAAAATACGATTTTCGAAAACCATTTTTCAACATTATACCGTTATTTTTAGGGAAAATAATTTTTTTTCTCACATCTTGTAGATTATATTAGGAAACTTTTACTTATCTACGAGTATCAAGTTTTAAAAAAATCGAGCATGGGATTTTCCAAATATTGAGTTTTGAAAAAAAAAATTTTAATTTTTTAAAAATCCAAAAACAAAATTTTGTACCTAAGGGGGGTACCAAAAATAACCATTTTTTTGGAAATTTTTTTCATTTTTTTTATCTAAATGAATTTTTTTATAAAAAAATCTGTTGGACAGTTTTTGAGAAAAAAAAATATTTATAAAATTTAGAAAAAAACGTGTGGGGGTAGGATGAACTGAGGTTAAAGTCGAAACAGTTAATGTTACAATTAATCCTCCGAAGCATGCGAGTAATAGGTTCGTTGGACATTTAAGAGGCACGGTGGGTAGGCAAATAAAAGAGACGAGGATTTCTTATTTTACGGGAATTAGTATTCAAAGCAGTGTTGGGACTTCTACCACTTAAGTGGTATTTCTACCACTTTTTGCTGTTCATGAAAACCTACTACCTAAAAATCTTTTTCTACCACTTTTTGCAACTCACCTTTTACCTATATTTTTACTTTACCATATACTATACGACCACAACCACACCTTAAATTTATCCAAAATATTAATCCTATTATCTTAACGATTGCATGTACATGTCATAATTTAAGTTTGTGCTCCGCTTATGCTGCTAAACGTATACCTGGGCAAATAGAAAAATCATTAAGCGATATTATATTTCTATTTTTGCCACAGCTCGAAAAAAAAACAAAAAGATTTCATTACTTGCCATAAAGCACTTGAGGTTAATGAGCATCAAATTTTAAACGTTTGTCATTGGCTTTAATTGGAAATGGTCTTAAATAGAATCATAGAGCAGTGGAATCCCCTGTTTCATTTGAAGAACCTACTTCTATCGCTTCACAAATTTTTGACTTTTTAAAAAATAAGGACAATTTAATTTTTTTGAATTTTTCGTCAATAAATCTGAAAATTATAAGTGAGTTAAACAAAATACATATTTCAATCTGCGAACACAAAAATGCACATTTTGATCGAAAATATGAATACGTTAAAACTAACAATGAAAAATTTTGTAAAGTCAGAAAATATTAATATAAACACAAATGTAAGAACCCCTGAAACCTATTTACCATATTCTCAAATGTATTTTGGCCTTCACTTTGAAAGGTACTCAATAGATAATGACATTGATGAACAAAAACTAATGGAATTAAGATAAGTGTATGTGCAGCGATTATGTCAAATTATTTTTTCAAATTGGAGAAAGATTCAACTTTTCAAACGATAAATTAAAATTATTAAAATATTTAAATCCAAAAAAAATTCATTCACGATGGAATTGATGGATGGTTTGACGAGACATTTTTCACCAAATATAACGAACCTAGAATTGATAAATAATGAGTGGAGAAAATTAATTGGACAAATTCACTTACTCCAATTTTTTTAAACTGATGATATTGTTGCACAATAGCGTTTGATAAAAAATTTAAAGATGGTATGGTCAATTTTTTGTTTGAAAACAATTCTACACATGTATATTTTGGGGCTTTGTTGCCTACCGCATAGCAGTGCTGCTGCGGAATGTAAATTTTCCGATTTGAAAAATATAAAAAATGAAAAAGAAAATAAATTGGAAACAACAACTTCTCACAAAATTTTAGCTGCAAGAGAAATTTTATTCAATCATAAAAATTTTAATCCTCCAGCATTAGTAAAATATGACGGGTATATAAAAAAAAATAATTGTAATTTTTTAAAGTTTCTTATTATGTATATGTAAATTCAAACGGTTGTTATAGATTTAACTTTTTGGATTGGAACGAGTCTAAAATAAAATTGTATATAAGAAACATAAGGAACTAAAATATTATTTTTTTTATTTTTGTATTTGATTTATTTTCAATAAAGTTATTGAATTATACGATTTTCTACATAAAAATGGCTTTTAGTTTCTACCACTTTTCTACCACTTTTTTGGCACTCTTTGGCTTCTGCGAAGTCCCAACACTGATTCAAAGAGATGGAATTGTAGAGAGTTGTGCATCAGTCATGTGCATGTCTCATGTCATGAAGTCGATGAATGAAGAGAATGTCGCTTATTGCTCTTCGTACTTCCAGCGTATTCAAGTTAATTAACAGAAGTCGGTCTCGATACGGAGGTAAAATAAAAGGGTTATTCCAAGACAGACCACGAAGTGCGAAACGTAGAAATCGACGTTGAATGCTCTCGATTCTGTATATATGAATTTGTTGATAAGGGGACTATGACAAGCGTATTCAAAAAGGGGGCCAACAAAGGTTATGTATAAAGATCAGGTCACGTAGGGGTAAGGACATATACCCTTAAATTTTCTTCCTATATGTGCTGTTTTGCTTAGTGTTTTTTTATGTTATTTGTTCTTGCGTTTTTTTTTTTTTTTGCCAAGTATCTTCGGTTTTTTTGTTTTACTTATACTTTGCACCCTTTTGATTCTATCTTTATTTTCGTTTTCAAGATAATGTAAAAAACGTAAAATCTTAAGCAATTTTTTAGTGTATTCACCAAGTAAAACACGCTCAGCTCCTTTTTCTCTAACAAATAAAAATAACAAAAATAACTTAAAATTATAGGTATATACCAAGTTATTACAATGCATTCGGACATTGACCAAATATATAGACAGCATTCCATATTATATCCGCTGAGTCAACACCTTCACGGGTGAAATTTTTCTTTATTTTATTTCCCTTCTACTACCTACTAACGTATGTTGAACCGTAAGGCCAGTCCTTCGGAGATCAGTCGTCGAATTTTTGATATCCTTGGACGCCTGTCCGAGTGTTTGTGTAATCACAGAATAACATATTTGTATTAATATAATTAACATAAACAGAAAAGGGGCTTTGACAGCTCTCTCCTCGTTTAATTTAAAATACACTTTAGATTCGTAAATTAATCTTGAAACAATAATTAAAAAATCGAAAGCAAATCAAAACTGTTTAGTAATTTTTTTTTTGTTCTTTTGTTCACACTGTCTCCCTATGCCATTGTAAAAATAAACCAATAAGTACATAACATCTTAAATGCTAAGCCATTTTATAGCCTTGAACTGTGAGAGAAAGTACGTGCAATCTTGTAGTGCAATATATTTAAAAAAAAATATGTATACATTACATACTTATGTATGTCTAATTTATTGATTCGAACAATTTATAATCTTAATTTAAACATTTTGATTTTTGTTCACTACTGAAGGCAATGAGAATGAGCAAAGAGAATTACATATTTGTGCTCAGAATTCATATACAATAGTGCTCGTGCGATGCTATTTGAATTACGATTCAATTTAATATGAGAAATGATTTTAATTTATCCTGATTTCCATAATCTCTTGAAAATGACAAACGGCAGAAATAAATTGCTTAAGTGTTTTACTAAAGTATTTCTTAAGCAGACTAATAAAATCAAACGTAACTAATACTAAGTACGTACAAGTACATACAATTGTAGATCACTTCTTATAATATTTCCTGGGTAATTCTTTGAAGTAATCAGTAAAAGCCTTAATTTAATAACACTAGCGCAAAGCTCACTGAAGCGTACTAATGATACAACAAATTAAAGAGTTATTGTATTGTTATTACAATATTGTTCACAAAATATAAAAACTTACATTAAGGGCATCATAAGAAATAAATAACGAGAAACCAAAACAAGTGATGATCACGAAATTTTTTTTTCAGTTTTACGAAAAATTCTATTTTATTCATCTTCAAAGAAATGTATTATCTTTACTTTTTGACAGCAATCCGGAGATAAAATCTCTGCAAATACACAAATATTTATATCAAAACTAATATCTACGCACGTTGCAACATCACAAGATCAAGAAAAATATAGACTTTCTAGATTGCAGCCAGACATGACGTCGAATATGTGGTGATTCCATAATGTAAGTGCCGCTCATGATTAGGAGACAACATTGGATTTTTAATTCTACGCGGTAAATAGTTCCCCATTTGACAATGCTATATCAAAATCAGAATTTAATGAGCTTATTATACGCCGCGCGCGCCGCCGCGAGCGCCGTTCCAGTTCCACATCCGAAGAATAAGGACGTCAATCTGGAAAGGAATACGAAAAGCTGAAATTACTGTCATCTGCAAAACAATTTAATGAATTCGAGGTTTCAGACAAAAGATCTAAAAAGAGATTAGGAGACACACTAATGTGTGTTTTATGACTATTAGACTTCAAACCATCCAATACACTACTTTCTCAAAAACAGTGTTAAGATTTGTATCATTTCTCTGTGAGATATACCATCAGATCAGCAGTGGACCTACTGCTACGAAAGCCGTATTGCCAGTTATTGGGAAGCTTTCGGTCTTCAAGATATTTCTTGAGCTGATAATTATAATATAGTATAATAAACATGTATTTTTTTTATATTATACGCGCACTCAAGGGGTTATGAATACCCTTATAATGATAAATATAAATACACAGTGCGAGCAATTAGGAAATTAGGATAGGATTAGAAAGGAGATACCGATGCACATTGGTTTTTGAATGTCTGCACATTGAAATGAGTGGGAAATACTGAGACGCTCTTTCACATGGTGAAAACCAGAAAGTCCTAACTTGCTTAGAAGTGTACTAAAATGCAGAGAAAGAAGAGCACAAATGAAAGAAAAACAGAATTTTATTGAAAATCCAGAATCAAGATAATATATAGAATTGAATTAACTAACATAATAATTGGAGCAAAAGCAACACTGCATCTCACTTGGTCACTTGGTGCCCTTGAACAACGAGTGACACTGGACAATGGGAAGGAACGAGAACAACTACCGAGAAACTGACGAAATGCATTGTTTATCTTTAAAAGCTGATTTATCGAAATTTTGTTTTTGAGCCACCCTTTCATAGACCGGGTCACAAATAATAAATACAAATGACCAAACATTTTTGTTACACTGAAGTATTTGTTGCCTTAATTGTTGGTTTTGCACAAATTTGGTGCGTCGAATATTATCGTTGCACTTGCAGGTTTTTCTAGCTTGTTTGAACTTATTCCGGTTTTGCTCATTCTTCGTACAAGTTGTCAGACTTTGGAACTCTTTGCCTATTGGCCTAAGAAAAATTGGAAATATAAATTGCTTTAAGAAAACCCTTTATTCGCATTTGGCCCTTGAAACGAACTAATCATCATTATTCCTAATTATAAATTCTTTTATTTTTTGTTCACATAGTTTAATAATTTAACTTTAAATATTAAAATTCTGAAACCTTTTTAAATATTTTAAGCCTTACAAACTTAAAAAGATTACTGTTATCTTACTTGTAAGTTGATTTGAGAAATAAATAAATTTGAAATTTGTTATGGTTAGTTTCATTACAACGGAAATTTTATTTTCTGACCCTAATAACCTTCTCCGCAGCTCGAATCGAACCATGAACGGTCTTTCGGTTTGATATATTTTCCCCTATTCGGGATAAAATTTCTCATTCCGGCTAAAAAAATTTCTCAACATATCTGGGGTCCACGTCACTATGGAGAAATCATGGTGATGAGTTAAAGTTACTGAAGAAATCGTTGAGTTCCAGTTAGCTTCCACGTATTTCCAAACGGTTCTCTTAGAAATTCTTCTTCTAACAGGGTTTTGTTGATCTGATTTTTTCAGAGGCTTGTCAACGAGCTGAGTCAGCTTATTTAACTCACCAACAACGATTTGTGAGAAACAATTCTTTATAAAGTTAAAAGTCGATCTACTATTCAAACTTGGTCAATTTTCAATTCAATTTCGTTTTATTGACAAATATTTACAATTTAGAACTTAATAAGGTACTGTGATAATTAACATTTGTTGGCTCATAGGGGTCTTATATAAAGCTATATAAAGCGACTTAGGTTTAACAATTTATATGTATAAAATGTACATGTCGAAAAATAAAATTAAAAGCCGGTCGACTTTATGTACTTTAGGGTGTTCATTTCTGGTTGTCAGTGGTGATTTTGTACTAAATTGTGGGCAGCGATGGAGCTTAATCGCGTTGGTAGGCTGACCCAGTGTCAGCGTAGAACAAGACTGCTTCCTCTTTGTTTTTGTTCATGATTATATTGTCATCCAGAGTGCAGGTGGGGGTGTAGAGTTGGTAGTAGTTTAAGGCATGTCCAGGGCTCTGAGAGACTTGACCAATGGACTTGTGTTGCTACTAAACCATACATCGGACCATGACAGCATACGTAAGTCCATGATTATGCATGGCGCGGCGTGATGGCATGCCAGTCCGAGTACAGCATGCGTAATCCCATGATCATAATGATTGGCGGCTAGCATAAGGCCATGGTTGTTTGATGGTGGTGAGGTGGTAAATGCATGGTTCATGGTCTTGACTCCGACGAGCTCGTCCACTTCGGTGGGCCGGTATTTCTACTATTCGACAATTCTGCACTTCAGGTTCCTATCGACCTCCTCGTGGTGCCTGTAGATAGGTTACGTAACTGAACCAACTAGATGGGAACATCCTGGACGGTGGTCTTAAAGTAGGAATCCGCTAAGGAGTGTGTAACAACTCACCAGAGGGCTGCACATTCTTGGTTGATGGTTTCTACCTCGATCATAGCTGGGTGTGTGTATATCTTGGGTTGACAGGCCCTGAAGTTTTGCAGGAACTTCATCTGTAACTGTAAGTGACCTTATGGTGGCGAAGCTCGACCGGAAGCTATATTCTGGTTCCACGGGAGATAGTGCCCAGGAGTCTGGGGGCAATAGCGTACGTCTTCGGGCTCTTCTATTCTATCTTCGGATAGAGAGGTGCAGCTGTCGCGTGCGTGCTCTCTTTCTCAGACTATCTATGAGGTAGGCCCCCTAGTGGGAGTGTCGTGGTGGCTTGGTTTATTGCGAATGCAGGCGTGCCTGGATTCAAGAGGTGTTAGATAGACCTCGCCTCCTAAGCAAGAGGTGTGTTTATGCCTGCAACATGTCACAACTTTGCGACCGAGATGGCTTCGGCTATGTCGGGGTTACTGATCAGGACCCAATCTGACTCTGATGGAGATAGGCCTCCCGTGGGATTGAGCCATAATCGGCAGGTGCCCAAAAGACGATTCTGTCATCCAGAGTTTCCATCACGCTAAGGTACTGTGCTCGAGATATAGTTGTTTTGGTGGCCATCCTTTTCATTAGCTGATTCAGGTGGCCGATAATGTTCCGTTCTTGTTTCTTTGTTGAAAGTACTAGCTGTTTGTCCAGTGGGATTAAATTCACTTCTGTGTAGAGATGCGGGTCAATGTGCAGTCTTCAGTATCTTCCTTTTGATAAATTGTAGTTCTTTCATAATTGTCGAATGCTTTCTCGACATCCAGAAAGCATGCGTTGGTGACACGATGACTGTTGCAGGCAGTGGTGATATTGTGTTGGAATTTTAGCAGTGGATGCAAAGTTTGCATCCACTTTTACAATAATTCTTTTACTCTCCGAGAAATGAAATTCTCAGTTTTGAGCCTTGAACTGTCCCTACATTCTTTAAATTTCCAAAATTTCTATCGGATAAGATTAGAAAGATTTGAATTTTGAAAGAAGAGAATAATTAGTTTTAGGAACCGTATAAATGTTTTCTTAACTAAATTAACTCGCTTGAACTAGCGAGAAAATGGAGAAAATGTTACATTTTTACCAGCTTTACCATTATTTAAAAAAATGTATTCCATTATTTTTCTCTAAAAAGAATTTCATTTGTTGTTTTAAGCTTGTAGATGAATAAATAAAAAAATAAATATAAATAAATACATATGTACTATATACATTTATATATAATCAATCTTTTGTGTAAATGTATTTATATGAATTTTTTACATTGCCGTTACTTATAATTTTGAATGATTGTTTTCGTAACGCTATTTTTGCCCGATTTACTAATGCTCCTTTTTTTATGTTTTTTTCAGTGATGATGGATCCCCGGCTTTTTCTTTTAGTAATCATATCGATATGTCAGCAAAAAACCACTTCTGCCGAATATCAGTAAGATTTGTGTATATAGTATTTTTGTTTTTAATATTTATCTTGTTATTACTTTTCTTTTCTTATAAAGGCAAAGTTTGGCTTTTACGGACATCCTGCCCGAGGACACAAAACGGTATGATAAAATGAGACCCCCCAAAAAGGATGGCCAGGCAACAATAGTTTTCTTTCATGTAACAGTAATGGGCTTAGATTCAATTGATGAAAACTCCATGACCTACGTAGCCGATGTTTTTTTCGCCCAAACCTGGAAAGATCATCGATTAAGACTTCCCGAGAACATGACTACTGAATATCGTTTGCTAGAAGTTGACTGGCTCAAAAACATGTGGCGTCCTGATTCGTTCTTTAAGAACGCTAAATCTGTAACTTTTCAAACAATGACAATTCCTAATCATTATATGTGGTTGTATAGAGATAAAACAATTTTGTATATGGTAAAGTTGACGCTTAAATTATCTTGCATCATGAATTTCGCCATATACCCTCATGATACACAAGAATGTAAGCTTCAAATGGAGAGCTGTAAGTAAATTTTGTCGTATAAATTAATGAATGCAACTTTTAAAAGAGATTTACAATTTTAGTGTCACACACAACAGATGACATGATCTTCCAATGGGATCCAACAACTCCGTTAGTTGTCGACGAAAATATCGAGCTGCCGCAAGTAGCATTAATACATAACGTAACAGCTGATTGCACACAAGTTTATTCGACTGGCAATTTCACCTGCCTAGAGGTTATATTCACACTTAAGCGTCGTTTAGTGTATTATGTTTTTAATACATATATCCCGACCTGCATGATTGTTATAATGTCCTGGGTATCTTTTTGGATTAAACCAGAAGCAGCTCCAGCTCGTGTGACTTTAGGTGTTACTTCATTGCTGACACTCTCAACGCAACATGCGAAATCGCAAGCTTCCCTACCGCCTGTGTCGTATTTAAAGGCTGTGGATGCATTCATGTCAGTTTGTACGGTTTTCGTGTTCATGGCTCTTATGGAATACTGCCTAATAAACATTGTTTTAAGCGACACTCCAATACCAAAGCCTATTGCCTATCCACCCAAACCGGTTCCGGAAGCAGCACCAAAAAAAGAGGAACCACCTCCACGCCCAAAAGACGAAAAGATCGAGAAAATAGAAAAGATATTCGATGAGATGACAAAACGGAAGGTGAGACTTAGTTCTTAAATGGGGATTAGCACATGATAAATTTCACTGGGAATTGGGAATGGTTCCAAAATTCAAACGTTGGGAATTTAACTGTCATTTCATTAGATTTTGTTGAAAAAAATTTATTCCGCAAGAGGTTCACGAGAGCAGACAAGTTTTCGGATGAATAAAGTATCGAGAATCCCCTCTTGTTTGTTTTCAATAGATATGTATATCCCGGGAGGAGATATAGATTAAATCAGTTGAAAGTCATTTTCAGACCAAAAAACCCAATTTCGTTCCAGTCCATCGTTTTAAATGTAGCCTCTTCATAGTCCTAGTCCCTAGTTCACCCTTCTAACTAAATCTGCAAGTTTCCTTTCCAAAGTTTAGTACAGAAAAATTTAAAAATTCTTCCAGTTTTAAAATAATAATATTTCAATATTTGATTACATTTAAATTAAGAAACTATTCAAATATGTATGTACATAAATTACTTTTTTTATGGGTTATACTTTTAGTCCGTAAACGTTCGTCGTATCCCTCGCCCTGATACATCCGATGGGCCTTGGATTCCTCGACAGGAGAGTCGCATAATATTAACCCCCGGTATCATTGCACCTCCCCCACCACCACCACCGGAAGAAAAGCCAAAGCTTACCCCGCAACAAGAACGCCTCAAACGCGCCATCTACATTGATCGAACTGCAAGAGTACTATTTCCAGCATTATTTGCTTTTCTCAATATAACCTATTGGATAGTGTTTTACGAATACTTATAAGCTCAATAAAAAAAAACAGCGCATGCATATTATGTTAAGTAATAAATGTTAAATAATTATAAATTACAAATAAGATTTTCAACTGTTGTTTTATTTATGGAAAAATAATATCTTTCTGTACTAACGTTGTTCCTGAATAAAACCTAGTCCTTTGATGAGTATGCATTATTGTTACATTATGTATAAAATGTTGTTACTAAGGTGTACAAAATCTTAAAACTAATTTCCCAATATTTCTATTTTCGAATAACTATTAGAATAAAAGCATGTATTGTTTTTCCCCTAAAGGAGGCAAGAGAGTACATATGATTAAAGATTACATTTTTGTTTAGACTAAGCTGTGTATATTTCAAACTTTATAGCAATAATGGCAAAATCAGATCAACAGGTGTCTCCAGAGGAAAAATGTATTGTCACCTAACCAATCTGGTTTTAGACAGAAACATAGTTGAGATTTTAAGTTTATCTTTTCGCTGACGTTATTCATGTTTGGGGGGTGGCGCGATGGTTGTGTGCTCGCCTGTCAACCTCAGTATCACAGGTTCGATCCCTGCCGTCGTCTATGTCGTCTTTAATTCCATTAAAACCTTTCAAAAATTTGTCATCAATGGGTTGCTGGTTTACTCATTACACGTTGTTTAGGCATAACACTAAAAACATTGTGATTGAGTTAAACTAGTATGCCCAACAAGGATGAAAAACGAATAAAATAATGCGAATTATAAGGGACATAGAAATAAGACACGACACCTTCAGTCTCAGAACATCGTGCCACACATCTTTCCTATACTTCTTTCTCTTCCGTAACTTCACGCCCGCGCTGTGTTAAAACATTTTAAAGGGTAATCATATTCCCTTGAGCGTGAGTTGATTATAAAAAAAAAAAAAAAATAGATAAAGTTTTTCGGAACTTACCACGTTTACATTTTTAGAAATAGTTATAATTTCTTTCACTTTACACGTTTTGAACAATTTTCAATTCGTGATCACGGTATCCTGAATAATGAAACTTTTTCATAACGTCGGGTGAAAGAAATTATAATTATTTCTAAAGAAAGTAAACGAGACAAGTTCCGAAAAACTTTATATATCTAAAAAAAAAAACATAGTTGCTCCACTTTGATGGAAAGATATCTTTTCTATTAACCTTTGTTTCTGTTAACCTTTGTAAAAAGTTATATCGTATGTATAATTTTTCAAGTTCTGTGGTTTTGCTGTAAATTCATATCTAACCGGAAGAAAGCAAGCTGTATCTGTTAATGAAAACTTGTCCAACTTTCTTTCTACCTCTAGAGAAGTTCCTCAGGGTTGGATTCTTGGTCCTCCGTTATTTTCTCTTTAGATAAATGAACTTCCTTAAAATGTCTCCCTATCCACAGTACGAATGTACGCAGAAGACGTTCAATTATACAAAAGCTGTCCTCTTTGTTTAATAGACGATTTGGTCTCAGTTATTAATGAGGAAATAATTAGAAATGATTTTTATATTTGGACAAAAGAACGGTCCAAAACACTGTTCATCTGTCGAACTATCCAAAAATGAATCTTAACAGTGCTGTGGTTGAATATGTAGAGATGGCAAAAAATATAGTTGTATGGAAAGTCTATGGAGTGCTTCACACTTTATGGGTCGCGCAACGTTAATATTAATAAAACGTTAATATTAATAAAATTTCATAACTGAGATGTTGTAAGGGTTTAGAAGAAAACAGCATTTCAGGTTCTCGACTAAATATTCACAATTTAACAAAATGCCTTCTCGGTTGTTCTATGTACATATGTACAAAAATAATTTAAGATTATTTTTTACGTATTTTAAACATTTGGAATTCCAAAATTCAGTTCAGTTCTTGACTCAAAATGTTAATTTAAAAATTGCAATAGATTTTTTTGGAAAAAACGTACCTTTTAGTAAATATAACGGCTCCAAAAGGTGTTTAATGGTAAAAAGTAAATTAACCATGATGTAAAAAGTGGAATACGCGGTTAAATAAAACGAGAAACGGTGAGCTAAGAGGATTTGATGTTTCAGTTGACTCTGAAATACTGTTAACCAAAAGTACAAGTAAAAGCGACAATTGGAAATACTGCAATTGTTTTTATGTAGCATGCGTATATATCTCATTTAAAAATATTTATTTAATTGGATTTTATTTATTTTTAAAATATTACGCAAAGTTCCTCAAAACATGCACAAACGATTATTTTAAAACGTATTCCTTTTCATAGTATTAAGTTTTGATCAGCGTGAAGAATTGATATGAAGTTGTTTCCAACTAAAAAAATTGAATAATTTAATAATGCATATTCTAATTAAAAAATATTAATCTTACGCTTTTGAAACTTTCCATTGATACCATGAAAAACTTAAAAGCCGTTTAAAAGGCTGGCTTATGTAAACGAGCTACAACAATAATAAAGATGTCTTATATTTGTTGTTTGTTGCCTATCTCTGTCCGTGCCAGTGGGTACAAAATCTTTTTTGTTTTGCCAAGAAATCAAAATGCAGACAAGCTACATATGTAAGTGAACAATCGAAGTAAGTAATAGATCGGAGCCCAAAAAGAAACACGATAAAATATATGCAGCCATAATTTGATAGAAATACGCTAAAGGAAAATACGTTAAATGTTTTTCTTTAAATGGATAATGCAAAATGAATGGAAATCTGTAAATGAAATCACCGCCAGTTGTATATTCTCCAATATTGATTGTATTAACGGAAAAAAAATTAAACATTGTCGTTGTCGAAAAATGTAAATAGCCAGTGTTCCCATGTACAGCTCAATTTTTGTATAGTATTCATTCAAACGGTATTCGGTAATGGCTTCTTTAGTTTTTGGAAAAATTTCTTCCATTTTTAGAAGAAGGTCCCTTAAACGAACGCCCTCTCCAAACGGTTATCATTTTGCAACTTGAGCTTATAACAAAGCCTACATAGCAAACGAATGCTGTCAACTCGATTGGGTCGTCAAATGTGTGGTAAAAGATGACGTCATTTTTTGACAAAAAAATGATATGTTAAATCGAGCATAATCATGCCGAAAGCAATTTTTTCTTTCAGTGGCTTTTTCTCCTCGGGATTATATTTATAATTTCTGATCCCAACAAATCGAAACATATGAAAGGGATTTTTGTAAAGTCACTTAGTTGGAGATTTCTTCCAAACTTTATCATATTTGCGATAGAAAATCTTAACCTACTTTAATTTTTTGAACCCTTACATCCCTTTTATATGGAAAGATTTTATTCAAAATATAATTTTGCGGTGAAAAACCACATTATTTCCAATTAAAGTTGCATTGATATGTTGTGAAATTTTGCACATGAAGTGGTTTTTGTCTTCATTAAATTAAATGCACGACTGGGTGGTATTGGTATGTGTTTCTATACAGGGTATCCTAAAATCACCACCCTAAAAAAAAATGTGATTTTCTTGAAGAACTCTTAGATATTTCTTCTTTAACCATTTTCAAAAGCTCCGTTGCTTGATGGTTAGTGCATTGAACTGTCTTTGCTACCCGCTGCGACTTATAAATAAAACAAAACTGCACAGATCATTATGCATGTTAATATAGAGTTGATCAAGAGGTGTTGGCTAAAGATGACATGTGGTACCAGTTATACATATTAAACGTATATTGGTCAATGTCTTTTTGTAGACTTATGGACTTTCCTCACCTGCAATAAAAATTTTATCACGGCTGCGATGTTACAGCCTTTTTCACACAAAGTATGTACTTCGCATAACCGAATTCCGAAAAAAATGTACACTAATTTAACTCCGTTTGAGTGAAACAACCATTTTGGAAAATAAATTAATTTTTTTAATTGCAGGCATCTAACACAAGCAAGAAATATACCTGCTATAAATTATTTCATGTACAGCTCGAACAGAACCAGGACCTTAGTTTTTACCAGGAACGGAGGGGACCTAAATCGTAGGTGCCTCGCACGAGGCATTACACCCCTGAAAAAACTTGTTTGCAGAGGCTGAGAATCGAACCCAAGGCCTTTTACATGATAGTCCAACGCACTAAACGATATGTCAAGGGATACTACAAAGGTCACATCTACAATACGTTTAAACAAAAGCAAATATTATCAAAAAAGTAATAGCTTTGTATATTATAAACTATAGTATTATCATGTAGCGTGATTTTGTGGTACCAACGCTATCCTGGTGGTGGCGCTGAAATTAGCGCACGATTTTACAGTGGAGAGTAGGAAAAGATACAAAACAAGTAGTAAAAAAGAGAATAATTTATTATTAAATTTAGCAGAGACAAAACTTGCAAGTACTATCGCTATGCTTGAGATGTCGCCCCAATCGTTCGTCCTCATGAGATTACTATAAGTTTTATATACAAAGATAATAATAGTAATGTCTATACCAATGATCGGGCACGATTTTCTGTGCACGGTGTAGATGAATTCATTGTTGGAGAATCAATCCTTGCTGTAAGATCAAAAGCAATGGGTCTTAATAATTGATCCAGATTTTTTGAAAATTCTTCTTCCTCTTATATCAATTCATTTTACTCATATTTTTAACACACATTTTACAACATCCATTTTCCCTGATAGCTGGAAGTGAGCTAAAATTATATCACTTCCAAAAAGCACTTCATCTAGTAATCTTGAATACCGGCCAATTGCTATACGTAAAACCCGCTTAAGAGAAAAACCCGCTTACCTGAAACACTTTTTTCATCCCCAAGTATTTTCCGACCAATTTCCCTTAAAACCCGGATAACTGAAACATATTTTTAGTTAATGTTTAATATTTTTCATTAAAAAAACTCTCTTAAGTGAAAAAAAAATGAATCGAACAGAACAAAAATTTGCTAGTTTTCGTTTTTCAATAAATAATTTGTGTGTTATTTAATCGTTGTGTTATTTAACTTCTTTCAAGGCAAGTCCTAAAGATAAAAATAATATTGTTTCTAGCATTAAATCTCCGCTTAATGGAATTTTTAAATCCGATTAAGTTAAATTTTTTTTTCACTTATCCGAACTCCGCTTAAGTGAAATTATTTTTCACTTAAGCGGGGTTCTTTTAAGTGAAAAACCCGCTTAAGTAAAAGAAAGACTGTGACATTTTGCCGTTTCTCTTAAGCGGGTTTTACGGTACTACCATTTTTAAACAAAGTAATTGAAACCTTAAACAGCAATCAAATTTAAAAAAAAAAATGTCGAAAGCATAATAAAATAAAATTTGATAACGGTGTTAGCGTTCTTAGATTTTTCGCAAACTTTCGACTTACATAGTTGAAGATAAAATATTAATTCAAAAGCTAATAGAGCAATTTGGCTGTGAAAACTCTCATTGCTATCTTATGTTTATTCTCACATCTTCAAGGTCGTTTAAATGCTATTTTTTATGGACCAAAAAAATCGTCCAATTTACCAGTTCGCTTAGGTATTCCCCAAGGATCTGTTTTGGACCAACTGCTTTTTTCATTGTTTATAAATAACATTTCTTACATTATAAAGCAAATTTCATATTTATGCAAATATATTTAACTTTTTCAAAATCATTAATACAAGTTGGTATATCAACATTAAATGAAAAACTGAATAACATTTTGTTGTGGTCTAGATTTAACCATTTTGTACTTGAATGCATCTAAAACGAATGCAATAGTAGTTAATATAGGACGTTTCTAGACACAAATGTTTTTCCGTCTCTTGAGGGAAACATTTAACAATTCTTTTTTTCAAAAGTTTAAAGTCTTGGCTTAATTTTAAACCAACAAACGATCTGCAACGACCAAGTAAACGAAGTTGTTTCCGCTAATTGTTCCGTAATTTGACTCCTACAGCCACAACCGAAGTTAAACTTAAGCTTGTCAAATCTTTTAATCTACCAATATTTCTCTATGGTTGTGAATTTTTTGCTGATTAACTGAACATAGCTTATAATAGTTGTACAAGGTTCATATTCAACAAAACCCGCAGGGACCATATTTCAGCTTGAAAATAATGGGATGTTCATAGAATGCCTTACTAGAATACCGAACGGTTTTAGCTCTTCATTACATAATTTTTGATAAACTTCCAGATTACTTCTTTAGTAAGCATACAGTGCACGATCTGAAAAAAATTCTACAAATTATACAACCTACTTATACATTTTTAGCCAATCAATGTCAATTTTGTATCTATACAATTTCCCTAGGGAAAAGTTTGCACCATGTTTAAAACAGGTCAAAAATAAAATTAAATTTAAGAAAGGAGGTTTTGAATTTAATGCAAGCAATAATATTATTGATCTTCTCCAAACTATAAATCTAATTTCAAATTATTAAATAATTCAAATTATTACTTTTATTTTGTTTATATGTAAAGGGTGGGTCAAATACAAGTTTCTTTTTAAAAATGCAATAAAGTGGAAAAAAATTAAATGTTTTCCATGTATTATGGCTTTATTAGTAAGAGCAAACATTCCCATTGATTATGGAATGCAACGTGTGTCGTTCAAGCGGATGAGCTTGTGCCTTTAATTGCTGACTTAATTGGACCTTGCAAGCGAATAATTCGAAAGTAGAGCTGTTAAGATCGATGGTGAGTTGATGTTCGTGAATTGAGTCTCACACTCTCGGCTACAGCAGCCATATTCACTCCTGTGCGCACTAGCATACCAGTCTCAGGAACTTTTTGCACAAACATGCGTACAGCAGGCGCGTGGGTGCTTCATTTAGGCCAAAATTTCCTTTTAAAAAAATGACTGTTTGGGCTACTCACTTTGGAAATAAGTTTTCAATATTTGCCAACGTTTTTCAAGCGTAAGTGACTCATTTCGTTCCGCGGAGGTATGATACTGACTTTGTGTCAAGATTTCGAGCGGGGAAAAGCTGTCAGTGTCAAAATAATCTATGATTTAAAAAGACAAACTAGATGGCGCACCCTATATATATAAATATATGTATCGACTTAAAACTTTTTCTTCAAATTATTCTTTTTTTCCACTTCTTTCTATATTATATATCTTATTTAAAATTGTTATCATATAAAAGTGAAAACTTATTTGAATAGAAATAAATCAAGTTAATAAATCAATCAATCAATAAAGTTATAATATATTAATTTTAGAAAACGACGCTGTCTGATAATAAAATTAAATACAAAAATTGAACAATTATATACATAATATAGTATAATGACAAAACCATCAGAATTCACTAGTAAGCAATGAACATTAATTGCATGTAGATTTCGTGTTGTAACAATTTTAATAAAAGTTCCTAGTTCGACCAATATATGCGTCTTAGAAGAGTACGATACCATCTAGCTAATGAGCCCACTTTCTTGTTTGTTTTAATTAAGCTTTTAATTTAATTAAATTCAATCATTCCAATTTTCTTCATCTTAGTTGGTTTAAAAGTTCCTAAATGTAATGTTCAGGATTTCGACTAAATATAAGCAAATTTAAAAAATGCGACATAGGTTTTTGTTTTCATAATTCTTTTATTTGTGTTTTCTTTAATTTTCATTAATTAATCATTTTAAGTACCTACTCCATACAGTTTTTCACAGTTTTTATTAATTTATCTTAATATACAAATAAATAAATTAACAACTTACATCTTGAATGATATAAGTTTAATACAATTTAAGCAATCTTATATTTTAACTGCGTGTTAATTTTAAAGATTATTTATTTTTTTAACTCTTCAACTGGGTGCACATTTTAAATATATATTTATTTCTTAACAAGCTATTTATGTTTACATATTTAAATATTCATATACATATATAATATGAAAATTATTTAAGGCATTCCATTTATTTGACTAAAGTATCAATTTTTTTTGCAAATTTCATCATTTGACACAAAATTGATGTTTATATGAAAATGCATTTAAAATGGTGATCAACTGGTAAGAAATAAATAAACCATGGTATAAAAAGAAAGTGAAAATGGTTTATCCGGTTAATTAAAGTCGACGAACGGCGGAAAATTTGTTGTTTTAGTTGCGCCCGAAACACTCGAACCGTGCAAGTAAAAGCGACAATTTATGTAATATTTTTTTTTATGTAATATGTACGTTTATAATTTTATATTACGTTTAAAAACTTTATTGTTTTATTTAATTAATGTTTAAAATAGAACGCAAACCTTTTTAAATCATGAATAGAAGATTATTTTAAATTTTATTCCTCTTCATCGTATTTAGTTTTGATCAGCGTGAAGAATTGATATGAAGTTGTTCCCAACTGAAAAAGTCAAATAATTTGATAACGGGTTTTCTAATAAAAAAAAATAGTAATCTTACATTTTTAAAACTTTCCATTGAAATCACAAAAAACTTAAAAGCCGTCAAAAAAGCTGGTCTATGTGAACGAACTAACAACAATGGTATACATTTCTTATATTTGTTGTTTCCCATATACCATTTGTGAGAAAAAACTGCATCTGCTATATCATTACTCTAAAACAACACATACATATTTAGGTATAATATCATAGTTCTGTTTAAATAATAAAATTAACATACCGCTTCTAATAGATTCGATCCGAAATAACAAATAAAATATACATGAACGAGAGAAGATATCAAAAATGCAAAGAACTTAAGCAAATCCAGGATTTCCGAACCAGCTGTTATTTGGAATCCAATCATACAAATTACTCCACATGACGCAATGTAGTTCAGTAAAATGGCAACGCTGAATACTTCATTAATTTTGAAACTCAAGCTGAAATATATAAAATTATTGTTTAGAAAAAATCAACATCACAGGAGATAATAATTTATTTAGCTGCAAATTATTTAGCTTTGTGATTGAAGAGTTCTATGTACACTGAACCCTCCATATACGCGGTCTCTTTTTACGCGGTTTCGCTTATACGCGATGAAATTTTTCCGAAACGCCCTCTACATACACGGTGATTATACGCGAGTCAACAACATTCGCGGTATGAAAAATGAAAACATATATCAAGAAAAACTTTTTCGTCAGTTGGCCTTGCATTTACTTTCAAATTATTTAAATGGGCATATCAGATTGGCAAGAATATCTCTGCAATTTGTTCTTATTGTGTTAATGTATCTTGCATTACTTATTACTAGTGCTAATATTTATAGATTCTCATCATGATCGATTAAAAATGCTACACTTTTATCAGCTAAAAAATATAGATAATTAGGAAAAAAGAAGAGCTGTTCAGCAACCCAGCATCTTAAATTTTTTTAAACCAATCGAAGAACATTAAGCTTTCACTCAATCATTTCTCATTTATTTTTTCTTTCGTGGATTGTTCTTGTTTTAAGTTTTTATTTTCATTAATTTTTCTTTTGTTGCTCTATTACCTATATTGTTTTTTTTTTAAGTTTTTTTTTTTAATAATAAAAGGTTTTTGTTAAAATGTGTGTATGTATTTTCTTTTAAATATGCATGTATTGGTTTTGTTGGAACGCATCTCTATATTTTCGTACAGTTTCTAGTATCCGCATACGCGAATTCGGTATACGCGGTGTTTTCTTGGAACGCATCCCTCGCGTATACCGGGGGATTGCTGTATATAATTCTTTCAAATTTTAATCGAATGTAGCAACATACTTTCTCTATTCTTTTATTAAAGTTAAAATCATCGAATATCTATGTTCTTATTTTATTTTTTTAGTATTGTTCTAACTTCATACGACTCTTAATATTTACAAACGTCAAAAAAGGTCTGTTTACTTAGTTTTTTTTGCACGAACTGTCATGGTTTTATGTGTGCTCAGGAATTTATTAAGAAAATTGCTTAGTACAACCCAAACGCAAAATAATTGGCCTACTCATCAATTAACAAATTTACATTTTTTATGTGCCTATATTTTCTGGTCCCCAAGCAGTTGTTTTTTAATTTTTTTTTGTCGATGTAATAAATTACATTTAGTAAATTAGACCAAACAGAACTAAATTCGAGAAAGCACATATGGTTCCAGTTTGCATTCCCTCAAACAAAGATAGAGCATAATAGTTGGACTACTCTCTCTGGGATGCAAAATAGTTGGCCTATGAAGATTTAACTGGATTTTCAGTTAACCGTTATTAAAATAAAATGCACGACTGGGTCGCACGAACTTGCTCCTATGTAAAAGACTAAGAATTTCAAAACTGAATGTTATTAGAGAAACTGTTCATAAGCATAAAATTCATTTTTTAAATGACTAAAAAAACTTCTTTAGTAGTTGAAGGTAAGAATAGGATGCCATGTGATTCAAGCAAATATAGATTTATGCAAGATTAAAAATTATAAGTCCTTGTAGTGGTTTCTTAAAAAATAAGGTTTTATATAAGAAAATTTTAAAACAATTTTAAGAAAAAATGTTGGTACGCCAATTTGAAGTTTTTATTATTGTATGAATAAAAATTAAATTTACAAAAAAAATATTGAGCCGTTTTCGAGACATTGAATTTTCAAAAAACAAAAAATTGATTTTTTTTTCAAAATTCAAAAAAAATATTTTTCTTAAAGTTTTGAAATGCAATGTTTTTTAAACTTTTTAGAAGCTTCTCTCTACGAAATTTCATTAAAATCCGTTGTGCTAATAATGAGAAATTCAAAATTTTAAAAAATCGTTCTATGGTAGGTACAGTCAGTAATATCTTGTTTTCAAATTTGTTTTTATTGAATTACAGATATTAAAAAATAATAGAAAGAAAAAAAATCTAAGCAAAATTCTCGGAACCGTTTTCGAGAAAAATACGATTTTCGAAAACCATTTTTTAACATTTGTATGGAAGGTACCGTTATTTTTAGGTAAAATCAATTTATTTTTCTCATATATTGTAGATTATTTTTCTAAACTTTTATATATCAAGTTTTAAAAAAATCGAGCATGGGGTTTTCGAAATATTGAGTTTTCAAAAAAAAAATTTGAAAGTTTTTTTAAAAATCCAAAAAATTTGTTTTTGAAAATTTTAATACACAATAATATTTAAACTGCTGGGAAGCTTTAGCATAAAAAAAATGATCAAAATCGGTGGTACCGTTTTTGATAAAATCAAAAACAAAAAAAATGGTCCCAAGGGGGGTACCAAAACTACTCATTTTTTTGAAAATTTTTTTCGACCATTACCTAGGTTTAACTAAATTAAATTTTTTGAATTTTTTTTAAGAAAATCGCAGGGACAGTTTTTGAGAAAAAAAAATATTTATAAAATTTCGGAAAAAAATCGTATGGCAGGTACCGTTATTTTTGGTCATACAAAATCAAATCAAAAAACATCCGGGGGTAAAAAATCAAAACCCATATCTACCAAGTTTGAAGAAAATCGGCCGAGCCGTTTAGCTGTAATCGAACAGACAGACAGACAGACAGACAGACAGACAGACAGACAGACAGACAGACAGACAGACAGAATTGCCAGACCCACTTTTTTCGTCTTCGCTATCATCGTAATGTCAACTTTGATCAAAATCTCGAGTTCGATTTTTTTTACGAATACATAACTTGCCTTATAGTACCTATAAGTCGCAAGTAAAAATGACATGCACTTGTTTTGTTGTTTATTGATCTCTCGTTTTATGCAAGTCAGCAACAATTTAATGTCAACCATGGTGCGTGGCGTTGCATTATCAAGAGACCTTAGAGAATCCATAAATAAAGCCTTCGAAACGGGATTATCGAGCTATGAAATCGCAAAGCAATTCAATTTACCGCGCTCATCAATTCGAAACATTATCTCAAAGTTCAAAAATAGTGGAAATGTGGAGATCGGTAAAAAACCGGGACGCCCACCAATTGCAAAACCTCGAGATTGCCGAGTTTTAAAAAAAATAATAAAAGAAAATCGACGTCAAACGGCCGCTGCAATAACTGTTCAATAGAGGGAAAGAATAAAAAAAAGTGTTTCGGTCGACACTTGCAAACGGACTATGAAAAAAATTTGATACAAATTTTATAAGGTTTGTTTTAGATTTATTTAAATTAGAGCAATTTTAATTCGTTAAAAACATAGGCCAAAGAAAAACCACTTTTAACACCTAAACAAAAGAAAAAGCGGCTAGAGTGGGCCAAAAAACGTAAAAACTGGACTTTAAGTCAATGGCAGTCCGTTATTTGGAGTGATGAGTCCAGGTTTGAAGTTTGCCTTAAAAAAACGGTCAAGTTTCCAGCATCTCTAATGATATGGGGATGCATGTCGGGGCGAGGTTTGAGCAATTTGCATTTTGTAAATGGAAGTGTCAATGCTACCAGGTACAGGGATATTCTGGAAAATGAGCTTCTCCCATCAATACCACGACTTCAAGCTAGTGATCGAGACTATATTTTCCAACAGGATGTAGCTTCTTGCCATACATCAAGGTCTAAAATGGCGTGGCTATCTGCTGAAGCTATTCCTTTACTGGAATGGCCTTCCAGCAGCCCTGACCTTTCACCAATTGAAACTGTCTGGCATAAAATGAAACAAAAACCGCGAAAAGAACCATGCCGGACCTCTTCAAGACCTTAAAGCTAAAATCATAAATATTTGGGAATCTTTTGGCACCGAGGAATGTCAAAAATTAGTTGACACAATGCCACGACGCATAGAAGCAGTTATCAAGGCCAAAGGCGACGTAACACCATGGTAAAATAAAAATTAAGACCCATAGGCCAACTATTTTGCACTTAAAAAAATGTTTAAATCGTTATTTTATTTTGTAAGATTGCTCTATACCGTTATTTAATTGAAGTCATTTTGTTTTTGTTACTTTTTCCTATTCAAAATAAATATGTATATCTTAAGAAAAATACCAAAATATTGATTATATTTGATGGAATTTAAGAATCAGAAGATTTTAGTTTTTTATCAGAGGTAATCCAACTATTTTGCGTTTGGGCTCGTAGATACGATACTAGTTAGAACATTTTTAAAATTAAGAATGAGTTACTAATCTACTTTAAAGTTAGCAAATTGTTAACTAGTATAATACTTTACCTTAATAATAGGCTATTTAAAATTTTGCGTCAATAACATTAACATAAATTTATATTCTTCTATAATTTCTTCTATTAAATCTATGTTTTAAAAAAATTATAGATAGATCTTAAGCATCTTGCGATAACAGATTCTCAGAATCAATTGCTCCAATCAAAACATCGTCCACAAATAATATTATAGATACTGTTCTTTGATAATTCAGTGATGGCAGATTAATTAAGGTCAAACGCTGGTTTTATCATGGGAAATGCGTGTAGATATTCCACGGCAGATAATGAGGCGCATAAAATAGAATTCGTTTTTGCACAGATTCCGACGATTATTATTATTAGTTTGATAACTCGGGCTTCAAACACAGCTACAGCATTCCATATTTGATCGCATAAGAGAGCATATCAAAATGTTCAGATGTAGGGGTCTCGAAATACTTATTAAAACCGACATAGTCTAGTTCAGAGCCCATTATGAAGCCAATATCACAAAAATTATCAACCCTTTCATGTTGTTGAATACACAGCAAATAAACATTGAAAAAGGGAGCACGCTTACATTCAGTTCCATATCATTGACACTACCCCAAAGGGAAACACTGTTTCATTACTTTTGCAATAATTCATAATCATCATTATTTTTGTAAGCTATGCAAAGCTTACCGTCATTGGCATAAAAGAATTTCTGAATATTTGATTATATTATGTTAGTCATTAATAAGTAATACAAATAAAAAGGGGCCTAAATGGCTTCCTTGAGGAACGCCGGAATGTACAAATAGCTTTTCTAATTTTTTCTTTTAAATAAACAAACTGTAATCTGCAATATAAGTGTCACGCCAGTAAAATTGGGAGCCCAATGGTCATTATTGTTCCCATTTTTAAAAAGTGGTGAAATAAATGAACATTTAGAAAAATACTTTTTGAATCGATAAATTAAAAAGATAACACAAAGGACGTGCTAAAACAGAAATATAACGTTTAACAACCAAGGATGGTATTTCGTCAGGTCCATAAGATGTAGAATCTTTAAGCTTGGAGACATGGGCTCTGATATCATTTTCGTCAATTACTGGTCTACCAACATCAAATTGGGAAAAGTTAGGTAAGTATTATCACAATTTTTATCAAAAATATTATCATACATATGTCTTATCAAAGGTTTTACTTTAGTTATTATCGCAGTTATTAGGGTTCTTATAAACGCTTTGGAAGATAAACATATCACATATTGTAACAGTATCATTGGAAGGACAATTCTTATAGGACATCACAGCTGGAAAGATATTTCCTTTTCTTTTAACATTAATAAAGTCCTAACATTTTTTAGGATTAACACGAGTTTCCCTCTTAATATTACTCAAGTACAAATGATATATTAATCATCAGTAACTTGGGTAGGGCATAGGGTTGCCGACAAGAAATTAATTAAACGATTTTGATTTATTGATATGTATATATACATATGCATATAGGGCAAACTGCATTTGGACAAACGAATTGAACTCCAGATTTTGAGCTAACTTGACATTACGATGATAGAGAATACGAAAATAGTGCGTGCCGCAATTCCGTTTGTCTATCTGTATGTCTGTACTTCTGTACCTCGACCTACAGACTAAACCGCTGAAGCTATTTTCTTCAAACTTGGTACTTAGCGGTCTGTGGTGTTTTTGCAATAAAAATAACGGTACCCGCAATAGAGCCGTTGTGAAAATACTTACATATCTATATCTCGAAAACGGATCTTGCGATTTTTGTTTAAAAAAAATTATATGAACTATATAATGGTGGAAAACAAGATACAAGTGTATTGCTGATAACTGTTTTAAATTATTGCAATTCCGTGACCCAAGAAACGGAATGAATAATTAAGCTCCATCTACATCTTATCTCTTTTTACTAAACTAAATTCAAAATTATGTTTTTTTTTTTAATTCTGACCTACAATTAAGTTTGAGCTCCTTAAAATTGTTTGCCTTTATTTTTATTTTTGATCAGATAAAATAGCTTTACGTTTATTTATTCATACTGATCATGTATACATACATTTGGATTAACAAATTTATCTTTAATTTCATAGTACTCACCTTAAAATGTCGTCATGATATCGGATGAACTTTCCTAAATCTATAAGATCTCTGTCCGTGCCAGTGGGTACAAAATCTGTGATTTTTTTTGCCAAAAATTCAAAATGCATACAAGCTAAGTGAACAATCGAAACAAGTAATAAATCAGAGCCCAAAAAGAAACATGATAAAATATATGCACACTTTATTTGATAGAAATACACGAAAGGAAAATACGGTAATTGTTTTTCGTTAAACGGATAATGCGAAATGAATGGAAATCTATAAATGAAATTATCACCAGTTATAATTTTCTCCACTATTGATTGCATTAACGGAAAGAAATTGAACATTGTCGTTGTCGAAAAATGATAAATAGCCAGTGTTCTCATATACAGCTCAATTTTTGTATAGTATTCATTCAAACGGTATTCGATAATGGCTTCTTTAGTTTTTGGAAAAATTTCTTCCATTTTCAGAAGAACGTCCGTTAAAATAAAACGACCATTCCAAACGGCTATCATTTTGCAACATGAGTTAAGAATAAAACCTGCATAACAAACGAAAGCTGTTAACTCGATTGCGTCTTCAAATGGGCGGTAAAACAGTACGGCATTTTTAGTAATAAAATGACTTGTTAAATTGAGCATAATCATGCAGAAAACTATTCTTTCTTTGAGGGACTTTCTCTCCTCGGGATTGTATTTATAAACTCTGATCCCAACAAGTAGAAATATATCAAAAGGAATTTTTGTAAAATCACTTAGTTGGAGATTTCTTCCGAACTTGTTCATATTTACGATAGAAAATTTGAATTTACTTTAATTTTTTGAGCTCTTACATCCGTTTTATATACAAGTTTTTTGTTTTAAATATAGTTTTGCGGTTAAAAACCACATTGCATATATTTTTAATTAAAGTATTATTGATTTGTTGTGAAACTTTGCACATGAAGTTGTTATTCGTTTTAATTAAATGGGATGTAGCCGTTATGGTGGATTGTCTACGCAGTGTCTTACATATTTCATCTTAAGCATTTTTTAGAAGTCAATATTAAAAACAGTTGAAGTATGGTTAGTAATAGTAAGTGAGTTGGTCTCTCAATCCGATGGCTTGGCAATAGATTTTCACCCTCTGTCACCATTTAAAAAATTAATAAATTCTTTATTTCTCAATATTCGAAATTATGTTTGTATTTACATAAAAATACAATTACTGAAACTTCCTAAAGGCTTAAGGGCAGCACTTTTCATGACAAGAGATACTCTTGGAAGATTTTTCAATTGTTCGCAAGGAGGCGTTTTACCCCTGAAAAACTTTTTTGCAGAATCATACCTAATTTAAGTGCATTTTAAACAGCATATTTCTTTCACCGGTGAACATTTAAAAGTGGTAGATTTTACTTTCTAAGTTCCCTATAAAGCTGAAACTTTTGTAATTTTGAGGATAAATCTTGTCATATTTTCTTAGAAATCTTAATAAGAATTTCATGAAAAAAATGGAAATCCAGAATTTTATCAAACTGAATATAGGTATTAGATTTATTTTTTGTATAATATAACCAACTCGCCATCTTATCATTTCTGTGATTTTATAATCATCTTTTATTAATATTTTCTTTTTTACGCAAAGACGATATTTTATAATTAAGCATTTTTCAGTGCGAAGAAATGTCAAAATGAAAAATTTAATAGAAGTGTTTTGTTGGAGAAGAATTGAATGCAAAAAACGACATCTGCATTTAAGCTCTATTATACCACAGCTTATGCTGTTCAGACTCTAGTCCTGCTAAAAACTGTATTTCCGCCAAAGAATTGTTACTTTTGTTAAAGAATAGTTTGTTCGGAAACGTCAAAATAACTCAGCCATAGCGCCATTGAGACAAACAATTTTTGTTATTGAATAAATTCATATCGGTGCCTTAGAATTGAATTTCTTTCAGTGACTTGAGATTAAATTATCTAGATACTCTTTTTAAAATCTTTTTTGTTACATTTTTTCTATCAGAAAATAATACGATATTTGTAACGTCATAAACAAATGACATACATACAAATTTTTATTAAGGTATTAGTCCCAGGTTTAGATTGCGACTTTACACTACGCCCGCCATAACAATTTTGTAGAAGAAATTTTGCGCTTGATAATTTTCTCTCATGATATTTTCCTCGTTTGATATATTTCTCAAATGATAGTTTATGTATTTTATAAATGAAAATTTTCCCATTCATAACAAAATTCGCCTCGTAGCTAAAGAAATTTTGCGGCCAAAATTGAGGTCCTCTTCCAAACTCTCTGAAGCCCAGTCAGCGAATTAACGGCGTTTTTTATGGTCACGAACTTTGAGCTCCTAAGTCAGTTGGATCTTGTATGGTTGTAGACCCAAGTCCCGACATAAAATTCTAGACTAAGAGCCCACAGCAATTTTTGGGTGTGATTGATAACAAAAAATAATTAGCATAATTAGATAGGCCTTTAGTAGTTATTTACAAATGTGAACGTCTTGCATGCTCTAGTGCGAGTAATAGTGCATAAGAGTGCATCAGATATGCAGTTCTTTCCAAAAGTCTAAAAAATTGTGATAAGAAATTTGCCATAATTTCAAAATGAAGAGCTAAGTGCCCTGATTGCAAATATCTAGGTCCAAGACGTTTTGAAGGCGGTCTTCTTCAGGCAAGAAATACGCTATTCTTATCGCGTCTTGCAGGCAGAAGGCTGTCTGCAAAACGTCTTAGACCTCAATACTTTTAATCAGAGAGATTAACTCTACATTTTGGCAAAGTTGTTATCACAATTATTTAGACTTGGAAAGAACTGCATATATGAAGCACTATAGCTCCCACTAGAGCATGCAAGAGGTTCACATTTGTAAATAACTACTAAAGGCCTATCTAATTATGCTAATTATTTTTTGTTATCAATCACACCCAAAAATTGCTGTGGGCTCTCGGTCTATTCGACAAGTTGAAGTCTGCCAAATCCTGAGTTTTTGTGCACGGTGAGAAATCGACAGCATCTGCTGTACACTTTCACGGACCGTGGCGATGTTCTCGGCCGATCTTACGTTTCGTTGACGAATAAATGTTGGCTGATTGACGACCAAGCAGTCGTCTCAAATTTTGCCACCAAACGTTGAAGAGTCGACTGTGAAGGTTACCAGGTCTACCGTTAAATAGCCGTAACGTTCACTAACGGACAATCATTTTGATAATAAAGTTATATCATTTCGACGTGCTGTTCAGTCGTGTTACTTGCCATGGTGATTTGGCATGAGTTTGAGTAACTAAATTATTTACAAATGTCACCACAACAACATGGCTGCCACAAAATCCCAAAAAAATACCTGCGCCAATTGAAAAACAATTTACATAGATTTGTCTGGATGATTTTTATTTAAAAATAGTTTACCAAGATTAGTTTTACAGAGTTTTTTTTTTAATTTTTACAAGAGATATTATATATGTTTGTTTATCTGTTACAACTTACTATTTTAAGTCCATAATCTGTCAAAATTTACATACAAAATAATATATTTTAGCAGGTAAAGGTCTGTAAAGAGACATATCGATGGTTAAATGACAGGACCTCGTAAGAGCTTTTGAGGTGTTTTACAGAATCGATAAAAAACTGTTTTTAAAGTCTTACTAAATTGAAAACAAATAAAAACATTCATCAATTCTCTAGTTTTCACTTTCTTCGTGGTTTTATTATATTTTTGTGTAAAATTTTTTGTCATTTTAATTTTTACGGTAACATACGAGGTATTGTCTTTTTTTTTTTTTTCTTACGAAGTCCTGCAGTGTTTGAAAGAAAATTTGTGTCTCGTTGGAAAAATTTAAATAATTTAATGTTTCATAATATTCAAATTCATTTTTTATTAAACTAAATAATAATTTTAATAACATAAATTAGTATTATTAATAATTACATTGGATTAATAAAAGCTTTTAATTAAAACGAGAAACATAAAACAAAACAAAACATCAGAGGAACTATGATTTCAGCTACGTAAACAAAAAAAAATAAATAAGCGTTAATAATAGTTTTGCACATTATTAGATACTATATTACACAAATAACGACAGTTGTGTTAGAAAAAATATTTTATGGTTTTTTTCTATGAAATTAATTTTTTATATTTATTTATAAAAATAAACTTACAAAATCAGTGCAACAAATCGAGTTATTCATTAAAAATATATCACTACACAAAAAGGAGCATCAACTTTTTAGTTATAAGCAAAACAGGAAAACTATATTAGCCATAAAGTTTCATAAAAAAAAACATATTAAATAAGGTAAGTGTTATAAGGTAATTTTCATATTATTATAATTCATAAACGGTTGCAGTAATGGTCCAAATAATATTTTACATTAATTTTCGATAAAGCTTAGTAAATGGTAGTAGGGCCAATAGTCTCTTGGTATGACGGCTTTAATTTCTTGAAGGTGGTCATATTTTTTTTTTTGAAATTTTGAGCGGAAATAGATGTAATTGTTCAAATATAATATCTGACATAATAATTTTGCTGGGTCTAATAGGTAAAATTTCGTGTTTATCATTAAAATTCAATTTGTAAGTAATAGTTCCTTGAAAGTATCGGAACGATTTAACATCTGTGACACAGGGATCATTAGCTCTTTTCCCTGGCCTAACAGAACTGTATTTTAAGAATCTTTTTTCTCCATAATTTTTAAAAAAGTCAAAATTTGGAGCTTCAGTTTCATAAAATGGTCGATTAACTTTAGCTTCCTCCGTCAATCTTATATAATCATTTGGAACGTAGATGTTTTTGTTCTTTATTTTGCGTTCATTTGTGCTGTGAACACTGTCGCACTCCATCTGCGTATGCTCTTTAGTTAAATATTTTTGTATAATTTCTATTCCATACTTTTCTGTTAAGTATAAAAGGGTATTACTTATAGTACTATTTCTATTTTGAGCTGTGCAACCATCGGAATATATAGATAATAATGGGAATTTTACTTCCCATCTTTAAAAACTTTTTCTCTAGGTAATCTACCAAAAATGATGCATACGTGGAAGCCTGCCCATCAGAAACAGTTTCGTCAAACCAATAACAAGTGGCAGCTTTTTTGGCTAAATCGAAAATGGCGAAATTATGGCAGCATATTTTTGTTCTGTAATATAAGGCACTTGCGTTAATACACGGGCAAATTTTTACAGCCTGCACATCCATTGTCAAGACATGACACAAGTTGTTTTCAGCATCAGTTTTGTCCTTTTCCTTTTCATCTCTCGCCCTGTTTTTTTCTTCCATATGCGCAAGATATTCGGAGTCTGGTAAATTACCACTCTTGTGTTTAAAACAAAGGTCGCACCAGTCTTTTCTTGGTCTGTACAGTCCAATATTCTTCTCCTTAATTTGTGTTCTCATTACAAAATGAGAGAGGGCATCAGTTTTCAGTTCCTTGCATTTGGTTTCGTAAGCCCTATGAACATCCATTATGCTCTGAAAATTTTGCTCTAAATAAAGCTTTTTGGTGTCTTTTCGACAATAATGGGACGGGAGCTTAGTAAGCTCATCAAGAAATATTTGTAAAAAGCTCAAACGCAGATCACTTTTACTAATGTTAGGCGAATCAGGAATGTTGGGTGCATCCTTGATTCCTCCTTCACTTCGTTTGACCCAGCTTTGTATTGACCACTCTTTTAAGCCCGTTGTTGAAATATACATTTTTTTACATACCTGTATTATTTTGTTGTTAATATTTAGAGTATATTTAAATGTATTTTTTCGCCGCGAATCTGTTCCAGGCAATTGCACTAATCTAACTGAACCGCAGACAAAAACTTTTCTCTCCTCCCAGTTCAGGTTTAACTATCCGAAATCTCGAAACATTTATTTTGTGGTCCTTTTTGCCTTTTTTTGCATTTGCAACGCTCTCCAATAATTCGGGCCTCTCTTGGTACGTTATGAAATGTTTTTTTTTTATCTTTAGGCTTAGAGTATCCTAAAAAATTTGTATCTTTCATTCTGAGCTCTTGATTTTTCTTCTTTTTATTCTTCATAATATTTATTTAGAAAGATGGATCATCAACATCAATATCTGAAGTAGAGTTAACGGTTAATTATTTTGGAAAAAAATCCATTCAGTAACAGGTTACCTATCTCCTCTGCATTCAGAGTACTAAATTGTTCAATTGGCTGAGATATTGAAACATTCAACTGATCCGTCATATCATTGTTCTCAATGTAGCTTTCTTGTGACTCCTCATTTTGAGATGAATTGCCTGGACAATCCACAGGATCAACTATGTTATCTAAACCTATGTCACTGTGTAGAGATTTTTCCGGAGAATATACGATGAAGTCGTCCTCATTTGTAAAATAGTTTTCTGCAAACTCAAATTCGTTTTCTGTTGCATTTTCAGCTATTTTAATGATTTATACAAATAATAAATTATTATTTTACAATTCTGGAACCAATAATGAACAAATTTACCGATGTTTAACATTAAAACGGTTGTAGCTTGACAGTTTTCTGTTTTTTGTAAAGCTAATTCCAGCATTAATTTTCCTCGAGATGCCATAATAACGATGCAGTTCTTCGTATGTCTAAAATAAAATCTTTAAATAAAGGAAGGACATCGTAAGTATTTGCCTCAATTAAAGTTATCTGTATCACGTTTATTTTTAAAGATTCTTTAAAACTTCTTAATTTATTGTAAATTTAAGATTAAATACTCACCAAATAACACTATTTTGTATATTTAAATACATTTAATTCGATAAAACCGTCACTAACACGAAATCTTTGCGCACGACACTTACGTTCACGTTCACTTTAAGAGGTTAGGTTAGGTTAGGTTAAAGTGGCTGTCATTAAAGCGTCTGACACACTTAGACCATTAGAGGTCCATTGTGATACCACGATCTAATAGGGAACAAAAAAGGTTCCCTACTAGTTAAAACCATTTGGAGCTTCTGATGAAGCGAAGGAGACTTTTAATGTCTTTATTTATGAGATCGCTTGGTTCATTATAGAAATATTCTCCTAGATGAAGTTTGCGTCTGTAAGAGAGAGCAGGGCATGTACAAAGAAGGTGTGGGATTGTCTCCTCTTCCTCCTCGTCCAAGCAACTCCTGCAAAAATCGTTTGATAGCACACCGAGTCGTGCGGCGTGTCTACCTATGAGACAGTGTCCAGTTATGACACTTATGACGGAGCTGATCTGAGATCTACTGAGGGACAAAAGACATTTTGACCGTTTCGGATCCAGTTTAGGCCAGATTTGTTTGGTCGCCATACAAGTGGTAGTATTAAGCCATCTTGTGTTTGATTGTTCCAGAGCGATTCGTTTCAGCATAAGTTTACTTGTAGCTATGGGCATACCTATATTTGCCTTTTCGGGTAAGATAGGCATTTCCGTTCCAATTCTGGCGAGTTCGTCGGCTTTGCAATTCCCCGGAATGTCCCTGTGACCCGGCACCCAGAATAGGTGAATGTTAAACTGTTTGGCCATCTCCATCAGAGACGATCGACAGTCTTGGGCTGTAATGGAATTTACAGAGACTGATGCGAGGGATTTCAAAGCAGCCTGACTATCTGAGAATATACGGATATCCGTGCTAGATACCACGTTTTCTTTAAGCCAAGACAATACTTCCTTTATCGCCAGAATTTCCGCTTGGAATACGCTACAATGGTTTGGTAGGCGAAAGACTAAGGTTTAGTCCATCTGAGTACACTCCACCACCCACTCCATTTTCAGTCTTCGATCCATCTGTAAAAAAGTTTACTGATTTATTTCCTGTCAAAGCCCCTTCCTACCAAGCTGACCTTGAGGGAATGGTGACTTCAAAGTTTTTATCGAAAACCAAAGAGGGAGTGATGTAGTCAGAGTGACTTGGGAGAGTTCCGAATAAATTCAGAATGGTGGTGTGGCCAATAGAGTTATTGGTCCATTGAGAGAAGATGGCTTCGAGACGTGTGGCTGTGCTCCCGGCCATTTGTTTGCTGTAAATATCTAGGGGTGTCAGGTTGTGTAGTATGTCTAGTGCAGCGGAAGGTGTCGAGCGGAGAGCTCCGCTGATGCACATACACGCTGAACGTTGAACTCTGCTTAGTTTATCGCGATTAGTCGCTTTGTCTAAGGCCGTCCACCATACGGTCACCCCGTAAGTGAGTATCGGTCTGATGACCGCAGTGTATAGCCAGTGAGTAATTTGTGGAGGCAAGCCCCACTTGTTCCCTACGGCTTTTTTACAAGAAAAGAGAGCTATCGTGGCTTTCCTTACTCTTTCGTGCATATTAGGTTTCCAACTTAACTTTTTGTCTAAAATAAGACCCAGGTATTTAGCTTGATCTGAGAATGTGAGTGGAACACCTTTAATCGATGGAGGGTCTAGTTGAGGAATTTTGTATTTCCTTGTGAAGAGGACTAGTTCAGTCTTGTGGGGGTTGACACCTAAGCCACATTGATCTGTCCATTTTAGTAGCTTGTTGAGAGCGGTTTGTATAAGTTCTGTTAAAACTTGAAGGTGCTTTCCTGATACGGCAATGGCAATATCGTCAGCGTATGCAATCACTTTGAATCCCTCTTCTTCTAGGTCTATTAGCAGATCATTAACTACCATGTTCCATAGAAGTGGGGATAGTACTCCACCTTGTGAACCCCACAATCTACTGACTGACCTTCTTGTGGTGAAGCTACCCAGTTCCGCATTTATAATTCTGCTTTTCAGCATGAAATTTATAAGGTTACCAAGTGAGCTATCCACATTGAGATTCTGCAGTGTCTTCGCTATTGCAGCGCTGTCGACATTGTTGAAGGCGCCTTCTATATCGAGGAATGCAACTAGAGTGTATTCTTTGTGATCTAGGGAGTATTCGATTGCGCGTACCAAGGTGTGTAGCGCAGTTTCTACCGATTTTCCCTTGCAGTAAGCGTGTTGTGCTGTAGAAAAAAGGTTTGATTTTATAACACTACGCAGATGGATGTCAATCAATCGTTCCAGTGTCTTAAGAAGAAATGACGATAGACTGATAGGTCTTAGGTCCTTGGGCGTAACGTGGGAGCATTTACCAGCTTTGGGTATAAAGACTACTTTGACTTCTCTCCATATAAGGCGAATATGAACCAGGTTTAGACAACTGTTCATTATTATCTCTAACGTGGGTAGGATAATGTCTAAAGCAACTTGCAGTTCGGCTGGTATTATGCCGTCTGGTCCTGCCGATTTGTATGGATCGAAGCTGTTAATTGCCCATTTTAGTTTGTCCCCTGTTATTAACCCTTGGATCTTTATACCTTTGTTATCTATCCGACTCTAGTGAGTCAATGTTGCAAATGTTTTTCGAGCTACCTGGGAAATGAGTGTCAAGTAGCAAATTGAGTGATTCTTCACATGAATTTGTCCAGGAGCCATTTGACATTTTCAAAGAGCTTGGCATGACTGGATTTTTTGAGAGGATTTTCCTCAATCTGGATGCTTCAGAAGTATCTTCTATTTTATTACAGAAGTTCCTCCATGAAGATCTTTTGCTTGTCCTCAATTGTTTCTTATAAATCTTTAAGGATTCTTTATATAAGTCCCAATCTGAGGATTCTTTTGTTTATTTAGCTCGATTGAAGAGTTTTCTGCAACTTTTCCTGAGCGGTTCTAATCCTGAATTCCACCAATAAGGTTTCTTTTTTCCTCTAACTTGCAGAAGAGGACAAGAAATATTCATTGCATTGTTCAGGGTTAGTGTCAGATCCTTGACTTTGTTATCTAGATCTGAGGTGTTGGAGGGGATATCTAGAGATTCGGCTGTAAGCGATCTTTCCAGAATATCTCTATACGTTTGCCAGTTTGTTTTCCTATAATTACGAAAAACTGGCCGTGTGGTGGGTACATCATTTAAACTGAATTGAATGTATCTATGGTCTGAGAATGAGTGTTCCTCTGATACTTTCTAATTCGTCATCATTTGATATATAGTGTCAGAGACAAGAGTGATGTCTAGCACTTCTTGTCGGTTTCTGGTAACAAAGGTAGGTTCATTGCCGATGTTACTGACTATAAGGTTAGTACTAAGAATATAATCAAAAAGAGACTCACCTCTATCATTTATGTCCGTACTTCCCCAAACAGTGTGATGGGCATTAGCATCACACTCAATAAGGAGGCTGATATTTTGCCGTTTTGTCACTTTAAGAGACTAACGAGGTACTGTATACTCGTACTATTTTGCAAATCTTCATTTATTCGAGGTTTTGTTTTTTTCAAGTTTTCTTATTTTTTTAGAACAAACACATTTAACTAAAAATGCCAATAGGTGACGCTGATTTTTCTGCTTTTTATGAGACCAAAATCAAAAAATTGATTTTTTCTTCTTACGAGGTCCTGCCATCTAACCATCGATATTATTAGTCAAAAGTCTTGTCTCTAATACCGACATATTAATATTACGTATATCTTATTTTTCGCAAGTTTTCATAAAATTGGTATTTAAGAAGTTTAGAAACGAGGTTAGACAAGCAGAGTCCCATTATTTTTTATAATAGATGCTAATTTATGTTGTAGATAGATTTTTAATATAATTAAAAAGTTCAAGTGACCTCAACTCCAAGGTGCGTTTCGCCCAGGTACGACAGTGGGCTCATCAGTTAGATGCTGTCGTACCCTATTAAGACGCAAATATTGGTCGATGTTTACCGACTCTAATAAAATTTACAGCTTTAATAGACTGTGAATTTTATCGTTCTAGGGGAATTTGATTAAATTCAGACACCTAGAACAATATTGTCCGTGGTCAGACTATTAAATCAATACATAGAGAAATGAAAATTATTTCTGTTTAAGTGGAGTGACTGAATTAAATTCAATTAAAAAGTTCAAGTTTTAATAGACTGTGAATTTTATCGTTCTAGGGGAATTTGATTAAATTTAGACACCTAGAACAATATTGTCCGTGGTTAGACTATTAAATCAATACATAGAGAAAGCTGTAAATTTTATTAGAGTCGGTAAACATCGACCAATATTTGCGTCTTAGAAGGGTACGACAGCATCTAACTGATGTGCCCACTGTCGTACCTGGGCGAAACGTACCTTGGAGTTGAGGTCACTTGAACTTTTTAATTGAATTTAATTTAGTCACTCCACTTAAACAGAAATAATTTTCATTTCTCTATGTATTGATTTTTAATATAGATAGATGGCTATTTAGCTTTGGAAAAGGTGTCAGTAGCTGTATTTCATCAGCTGTATTTTACTTTCGTTAATGATCCATATTCAAGAATTTGTTGTTTTTCTATACAATGCTTCTGTATAAACTGCAAAGCTTCATATCGTTAGAAAGCTCATTAGCTTTCTTTAAGTGCTTACGACCACTCCTGACTTAAAACAGCGCTGTCTCGTAAAACCTGTTTATAAAATTACGAGATTAATAAATGAAATATTTTATTTAACATATTGTGTTGAGATTGGTGAATAATTTTCACCTTTGTAATAAAACACAACGTTTAGCATTCCTAGGTGAGATCCGTAAAAAAGTGTTTTGGCCTCTCACAAATTTCATCCAGAAACTCATTATCATATGTAATAGAGAAAGTAAGCAATTTAGACAGGGACTTTAGTGATTAGTGGAAAACTGATCAAAAAATAAAATTCGCCAAAACTATAGTCATATTATCAACTCGATTATTTGATTTACTTGGTAATAAAATCAAACTTTTAGTGGTTGCTTAGATTATAAAAAATAACTTTCACTTAGCACTTTCTTTTATATTATTGAGCAAAAACACAGCAATTTTCCTACATTTCCACTTATAAAACGCCTATAAGACTAATCTGTATTACTAAGAAAATTCGGACTTTCCTATTTTGTTGACTCTCTCTTTCTCTCTTTTCATTTATTATTTTTAACAGTTATCAATTAAAATTTCATAAATGGTTACTTAGTTATAATAGGTGCATTCTGTTATCGACGGATCTGGATTTATCTTCAACACGTATTACAAAAACAATTTGGGAAACTGCTCTCTATCTGCATCTATAGCCGTGTTTTTTTTTTGCAAGGCCATATAGAATTGTAAAAAAAACGACATCAGGACCTAGGAACTTCTTTCCAAACAGTGGGAAGCACTGTGTACGTTATGGCATATTGTCAGCTGTATTGACGTCTAGCATCAACCAGCATCCAAAAACATCACTTTTGACTTCTCTGAACAAATTATTATTAAGGGTATTTATGTAACGAGATAATTTTCCGCTTTGTAGAAAGATATAACTTTCCGCAGCATGCTTTCATGAACACCTCCTAAGAAATACTTTCGTAAATGTGGGAAATATTTTGTGAAATGTCAAATTAAAAGTCAGAATCCATACTTCTTTAGTTTACGAGGTTTATTTCTGCACTTTCCGCAGCAAATTTGTGAGATAATTTTATGGGATTTGCAGAAACTTTTTCCCATACAAATTTTGACAGCTCGTTTCTGCGGAGATAAAATTATCTGGTTTACGAGGCTTACGAGGTTTTCCGCGCTTACATGAATACCCTTATTATATATTACAACAAACTGATTGTGAGGTAATCGCATTTTATATCCTGTCAGTTCAATTTTATGTTTGGTAGTACCCCTCTCAAATGGCTCAAATTTCCGAGGCTGGAAGTTATGAAGTTTACTTTTACCATTTGCTTCGTTTAATCAATATGCCCTAGTTTTATATCACCCCTAAGAACATTTAACATTTTTTTTGATTTGGGTGATCTTAATATGAGAACACACGAACAAAACATCATTCCAGTCCAATGAACTCATTTTTATCTCACGCACATACAATTTATGTATATATTTTTTTTTAAATGGGCTGTCGTGGTGTAGTGTCTAGCACTTAATTATACTTAACAACATTATATAAACGATAATCTAAGTAATGATTGCCAAGGCAAGATTCTATTATAAATTATATTGATCATAATAAAAACTAGATTTCAGACTAAGCGGTTGTTCAAATAAATAAATCAATTTACCTCCTCCACAGGATCTCTTAGTAATATGAATATTTATCTAAACACAAAGAGAAACCAGAAGTTGCAAAGCAACGCAAATCAAAAATCTGAAATAAACGGACATTCTTTGCTATAATAATAGTGCTAAGTCTTCTATTTGGCTGATTTATTTCAGTATCATATAGAATTTGTATTATAAAAACCTTCATATATAAACGGACATACTTCGATATCTCTTATTCTACGAACGCACTCCACATTCGTATACCTGAAACGTGCACTACAGCAGCTTCACAACCTCTCATTCTACAGTGGCGCTACATGTGTCAAAATTTGACAACTGAACTCAGCATAACCTTCCTTTTAGCACCAATTTCAGTGCTGTGTACACGTGTTTTTAAAAATGGCACCCGTAGAAAAAGTTAAAAAATCAGCCAAATCTGGCAAAAAAGTCAACAAGCACCCCCTAAATAGTTACCTGGGTGGTGGAATTATGCGTTATTCTAAAAGCCAGGTAAAATTTCATGAATTTCATCATACCAAAGTGAATTTGTTAGTGCGTCTAAGATCGACATTAAAATGTGGTGTCTATCATTGCAAATGATACCAATTGGAATTTGTTTCACTCAAAATGCACTAAAAATTTCCCTTATTAACTTTTCTTGTGAAAGCAGTAAAACAAAAACAATAGAATTAATGTGATATCCAAATTTTCGTTCATAGATGTACAAGCGCCGTGCTCAATGGCGTCTTAAATCAACAAAGCGACCAGTTGTTAAGAAGGAAAAAATTCCAATCAAGAAGATCAAGAAGATTGGAGGTCCCAAGAATGGAGGTGAACGTGTTGTTTACTTGAAGAAACCAAAGGCCAACTACCCAACCAAATCGGTAGTAAAGAAGCGACCTGCTCGTGGTGTGTTCAGTAAACATATTCGCAATACTCGCAAGAACATGAAGCCCGGACGTGTATTGATCCTTTTGGCGGGTCGCCACCAAGGCAAACGTGTCGTCCTCCTCAAGGTTTTGGCCTCTGGATTGCTCTTGGTAACAGGACCTTTCGGCATAAACTCCTGCCCACTACGTCGTGTTTCACAGCGATATGTTATTGGGTGCCAAACTCGCATCGAATTGGGTCAATTCAGTGTACCAGAACACATCAATGACACATATTTCAGACGCATTAAGGCCAAGAAGGAGAAGAAATCTGGTGAAGGAGATATCTTTGCTCCCAAGAAAGAGAAATACGTTCCAACTGAACAACGCAAGGAGGACCAGAAAGCCGTCGATGCCCTTGTACTGAAGGCACTTAAGGCCAGTCCAGATGGCAAATTCTTGAAGAAATATTTGCAAAGCATGTTCAGCCTGCGATCCACACAATACCCCCATCGTATGAAGTTCTAAGCGCTTAAGAATCGGAATGTAACGATTTTTTTACTTATAATAAACCACATAATTAAAATGGAAGGCTTGATTTGATTTTGATTTAAAAATTGGGAAAGTATTTTAAAATCTTATATATAGGTCAGTCAGCGGGCCAGTTATTTATTAATATTCTTCCAGTATCCACAATTTCTGGATAATAACTAATAAATATATAGCGAGATTTTGATAAAAACAATTATTCTTTGTTGACCTTGGTTATCCATGAGCAAAAACGAATATTATGCTGGTTTGTCACTGGTCTTGTTTGGAATCCTCAAATACTGGTATAAAGCAATGTTAAAAAGCATTCATGATATGTTTGTTTCTATAGCATGAAATTAATATAAGGAATTTTATGTGACGGTTTTTTTTTTTTTTATATTTATTCACTGAGTTCAATAAGATTAAGATGGTGTTATAAAAATCTGGTACTCTATTGCTCTAACTATGCTGCGCTCGCATTTGAGCTCAACAAGATTAACAATAATATGTAACAGAAGATGTATTGCATGGTATCAATAAACTGGAAGAGTTAAAGCACATATTTCCCATGTTTTTTTTTTCGTTTAAAAATCAATACATAAATATTGGTATGTATATCGCATGCTTAATGGAATACTGACCCATTAGCAGATAGGTCAAAATTGAGTTACGTACAGATACCAGGCTTTTGCAAGTCAGATCTAATGAATAGTTTATCATACTTTAAGAATACCAGTCATGAATTAGTTTTAATTTTAATAAGTAGGACAAATCCTCATAGCAAGATCTTTTTTTGCAATTTTCCAAAAATCGTCTTTTTCGAGTTAGGTCAGGGGCCAGATTCTGTAAAAAAAGAAACGAAAGCGATCGTTCGTTTTTCAAAAACGAAAGCAAATACGAAGCAAACCATTCGCACGTACGAAAACGTTCGTTCGCTTTTGCCATACAGAATGTCACCCCAGTATTCCATCAAGTATGCGATATGTGCTTTTAGTAAATCTTTCTCATTTCGTTTTATTGATGTAGCAGAAATTATCTCTCTTCCCATAATGTTATATTTTTTGTTGCATAGTCTTTAGACCATTTACTTCAAAATATAGGTCTAAAGAGTGGTGATGGATGATTCGCTGCATATAAGAATGATTGATGTTCATTTATCTAAAAAGCAACACAATTTAATTTCTTATATAATCAGCTCATATCACGATTCGGTATTCGCAATTTTAACAAATCTTCAAAGTTCAAATTGATTGTAAAACACCGGCTTTGTTTATAATAGTATACTACATGAACTGTAATTGGTTGAATAGTGCTCTTTTGTGAATTAATGACATCTAATATCTTTAGCGGACATAATCATAGAAGAATTGTGTCTTGTACTCTAGGTTTGAGCAAAACAAAGATTAGGATGTAAGGATCACGAAAGTGACCCTAATCACCCTCAAGCTTTGCATTTGACTCAAAAAATAAATAAATTTAGAGACCAAGACTGCTTGTTAAGAGCCTACCAAGTGGCTAAGAACGCTCAACCATTTCTATGTATGTGCGTGTTAGCAAGAATGGAGGGGATCTGCAATTTGTTGCCGATTCCAAAAGGCTAATCAGCAGCACATCATGACAAGAGATACTCTTAGAGGATTTGTCACTTCCTCGCAGGAGACAGAACACCTCTGAAAAACTTTTTACCACTCACAGAATCGAACACTGGAGGACCCTCGGCATGACAGTCCAACATTATGCCAAGGTTTACTACCCAACTAGGTATATTATGTACCTGTTATCTTCAATTTAGTTTATTATTGTGTAAGTACATTTTGTACATATGTACATACATACATATACATATCTTCCAAGTTAGTGGTTAGTTGAACTTGAATTAAAATTAATACAATTTATTTAAAAAAGAAACTTATTCTTTTTCTGTTACCGTACTTTTCGCTGTTTTCTTTCTTTTTTCTTTAAAGTTTTTTATCTGTCTAGCAATCAAAAATACAATAGTTTTATAATTTAATTGTATTTAAAAGATCTGTTTGAAACTTATTTTTATCTATAAGTACCATGTTATGAAAAAAAAAATAAAATATACAAAAAAATAACTAAATGAGACGTTTTTTTCGTTTCCTGAACAATTTTAAAAATGTCGCTTAATACATTCTTACGGGAAGGTATCAATATTTATGTGAAGATCATGGAACAGGAAGTTATGTTCCCATAAATGCTGAAAAAATTCCACTGGAACAATACAACGACCCAGAGCATTGTTACGGCGGCCTCATCGCCTTACGTTTTATATGAAATTGAATGAGACTTACCTATAATTATGTAGGGTACCTAGGCATAGAGATATCCAATTGGCTACTTAGCTGACTTTCCTGTTTGCTCGTCCTTATCAGACCACTTCACCCTTTTGAAGGCAACGCAAATTAAAATTTTATCCAAAATCTCTATTGGCGCGTCTAGTAGCAAAAGACTCCGCGATTTGAGTAAAAAGATTGGATAATGGCGATTGAATGTTCGCTTGTTATTGTAAGTTTTAGTGGGCAAATCTTCCAGCTGATATCTTTGCATTCATACGGGAACCGGCCCGCCTGGGTATAAACGAGAATATCTGCAAGGATTCCATCTCGCCGAAGTTGCTAATAGCACCATCACTGGAACAGGACAAGCCCATACTCATTTGGAGATGAATTCTGGGACTGTCTGGGTCGTGGTAGGTAGGCCAAGAGGCTTCGTTGGACTTTATTAGGGTCTGGTCTGGGAGTGTAGATATGAACTGTAGTAAAAATCATAGAGGACAGGTCATTTTGTTATTAATTTTAAAATAAAATACCTTTTTAATTGGATTGTTGGTGACTGGGATATAAAAATGGTTTGTTTTGATCATTGAATGACATTTGAGACAAACCGAACGAATCGTTAAAAAAAAAACAAAACTTTCAGGGTCTTTAGAGCCCTAATTCATGAAAAGGTAATGAGATAGGGTATATCAAATTTACAATTGAACGCACTTAGGTAATACGATATTTCGGTATGATGATAATTTTTGTAATGTGGCGAGGTTCAGTGGAGGAGTAAGATCCCTCTAGATCCGGCGAGCTAAGCCGTGCGTCGCCAGCATGCCACTGCCCTTTCTCTGAACATTCAGACCATTCCATTCCTATCCTAATCCAATTCGCGGGTTTTCGATGCAATTTTGTCCTACACTAGTCGAATCAGTTCCTTTTCCGATTCCAATCCCTTTTCCTGTCCTGAATCTTTTTCCTTACTGTTGTCTCTACTACTCCTAGGTCCTCATCCTATTGTCATGTTATAGCATACAAGTAAACTTGCGAAGCAGTGATTCTAAGAAGAGAGGGTTAATGTCATGGAGTGGCCTACGCCATCCCCAGACCTCAGCCCTATAGAAAATCATTAGTAAGATGTCAAGAAGTTTGTTGCTAGTTGTAAACCAACTACTAAGACAGCCCTTTGGAAAACTATATAGCAGTTTTGGAGGTCCATACCTGTTGTGCTGCTGTTATTTCTAACAAGGGACATGCAACTAAATATTAATTTAAGGTTCAAACACTACACTATCACTTATGGTAGTAATTGTCTATTAACTTTCCTTTTTGTAATATTTAAAGGTGAATTTTGAATCCACTACTATTTTTTTGACCGCTGTTTTTCTATATGACTTGGATAGATTTGAAATTACCAACTAATTTATTTAATTTGAAAATGATTTTTTCTGAAATTAAAAGCCTAAAAAATATTTATTTGAATATCAGATGACTATTTATTTCTTTAAAATTAGTAGATTAATTTATTTTAGTTTTTGTTGTGTCAAAAGGTTTACTATAATAGTGACTGCAGCTATATTTATATATATTAAATTAAAATAAATAAATTAGGTGGTGAAACAGCTCGAAGATAACCAGGACCTAATGACTTACAACACTCAACCTTTTATTTATTTATTTATTTATCTGACTTAATTCAAGCGAAAAAATAAAAAATATATATGTATGAATAACAATAACAGTGTATAATAATGATATAGAAGGAAAAAAACAAATAATAATAAAAACATTGAAATGAACAATGAAATAACAATTTACATAAATATTAATAATTAAAATAAATTCTTAAAAAGTATGTGACAGGTTGAAGGATTAAGGTAAGGTGGCGTATAGTTCTTTACGAAGGAATGATAAGCTCTTATTGAAGTCAAGGATATTATGTGCACTGTTGGCTAGGCGTAGCATTCTAGTTAAAGGATTGAAATGACCATAGTTGGTGCGAGTAGTAGGGAGTCGAAAGAAGGGGACAGATCTTAGGTTACGTGGGTTGGTATTAATGGAAATCAATTCTAGGAGATTTGGAAAATCGATGGTACCAGTGATAAGTTGGTGGATGAAAAGTATATCTGCTATCTCGCGGCGCCTGACAAGGGTAGGCAGGCTAATCAAAAGTAGACGATTTTCGTAGGGGAACAAGATATGAGGTTCTGACCAAGGGAATCTGCGTAAGGCAAAGCAGAGGAACGTTTGCTATACTGATTCAATTCTGAGGGAATGGGTAATTTGATAAGGAGACCAAACCTGACTGCCATAGAATAGGTCGTACGAAAGTGATGTACAAAGTCTTGGTAACATAGGGATTGGAAAATTCTTTAGACCAGTACTTGATTGCACACAGCACATCTGAAAACAACGTTGTATATTCGATACTTTTAAAGAGTTTAGGGATAGAGGAGAGTTTAGCTATCGGACGATAGTTAGAAATTTCGTTTTTACTGTTTTTTTTTGTACTGGAAAGATAAAGGAGCTTTTCCAAAGCGAGTGGAAGATTGCTTGAGCAAGCGAAGGACGAAAGATGAAGTCGAGTTGTCTACGTAAATTGTTGCGGATCCCACTTATTTGGAAGAGGCCGAATTCAAGTAACCGATCCGTAAACAGAAATTCTTTTTCAGAAGTTGGATAAGAAGGAAAAAAACATGATTCGTCCTCAGAGGGGATCTAGTTCAAGTCAGGCAAATTGAAAACACCGATAATTATAAAGTTGTCACTGGATGCTGCACTTTCAATCAAGGAATCGATTGAGTTGACAAATTCTTGATAGACTTGAGTGGGTTGTGAAGGGCGAATATAGCAACAAATAAGATAAAAACATCGATTACAGATAGTTACCTTTATGCAGACAAATTCAAAGAGTGGCGATTTTGAGACTTCCACTAATGATGCTTTAAAATGGATATGCACACCCAAAAGGACACCCCGACCTAAGGGAGCGAGATCTGAAGATTGACCATCCGCACGAAATACGACGAATTCAGAAGTAAATAACTCATCAAGAAAACGGGACGAAAGATTTGTTTCCGTGAGGGCAAAAATTGTCAAAAGGAAGTTTTTGAGAGTTGAGATAGACTCTTGAAGTTTTTTTTCATTTGATTTCATTTCATTTCTTTATTTCATCAATCAAAGAACGAAATTCTCTTACAGACTAATAGATAACATTATTTCACTATAGCTATTTTGATATAAACAAAAGAAAATATTTAAATAAGTAATAAATACAAACATCAAGTAGATCTTAGTACATTTAAAACATAAATTTTAAAGGTATCTCTAGTGCAAATACTGAAAAAGTCTAGCCTAGTACAAACTGAATTTGCTTCCCTGATGCAACGAGAAACGGTTTCATTACGACCGTAGTTAGTTCTATGAAATTGCTCGTGAAAAACAACATAATCTCTGGAATTATAAGTAGGAACACGAATAGATATTAATTCAAGAAGTTGTGTACATTTAATATGGTAAGTGAGTAAATCACGAATGAACATTATAGCAAAGTATGTACGTCGATTTGCCAAACTATGCATACCAAATAAGAGACATCTAGTTTCATAAGATGGAATAACAGTACCCCAATGAAGTTTATAATACATATATCTCGAAATATTTTTTTGGATTTTTTCAATTCTTACACACGAATTATTGTAGTACGGGTTCCAAACTGTGTTGCAGTACTCAAGTAAAGATCGAACGAGAGAGATATAAAGAGTTTTTATAGTATAAAGATCTGTAAATTCCTTGCTATTTCTTTTGATGAATCCTAACATTTGGTTAGATTTATTCATAATATAGTCAATATGAGGAAGAAAAGAAAGTTTTGTATCAAGGAAAACACCTAGATCTTTCTTTTGTGCAACTCGATCCAAGAAAGAACTATCAATTTGATAGTCATGATAGATCGGGGAGATCGTACGAAAACAAGACATGACTTGGCATTTTGAAATATTTAGATGTAGATAGTTTATATTGCACCATTCTGCCAGTTTATTTAAGTCATCGTTTAATAAAACACAATCATCTGAGCATTTTATACTTCGATATAGTTTAAGGTCGTCCGCAAAAAGAAGACACTGAGAATTTTGAAAGATTTTAGGAATATCGTTAATAAAAAGCAGGAATATTAAAGGGCCTAAATGGCTTCCCTGAGGGACACCAGATGGAACTAATATTTGATTAGAAAGATGATCGTTAAACTTAACAACTTGTACTCTCAAAGTTAAATACGATTTCAACCAATCAAGAAAATTAGAATGAAACCCCAGTTGCAAGAGTTTGTGAAAAAGAATACGATGATTTACGCGGTCAAATGCTTTGGCGAAATCAGTAAAAATTATATCAGTTTGACGATAGGATTCGAAATTATTTACTATATAATTAGTCAATAGTGTAAGATTAGTTGATGTAGACCTTCCAGAAATGCATGCATGTTGCGAGGAATGGAGGAAATGTAGGATAAATTATATTTTTACATAAAAACGTATATTCGCAACTCACAATGAAGACACATTGATTCTTTTTTTAGATGTTGAAGTGACGTTTTTGGATGTTGATGCTTTTTTTAATCTTTTGATGCATCGTCTTCCGGTTCGTCGTATATTGCAAGACTTTTAAGAATTTAAATCATCCAACCTACATTGGAAGTGTCTCTACCTTTTTAAAGCTCCACATTATTATCAGTTTCCTCCTTGTCACTTATAGTTTGAACTGCTGCATCTGAATTCAAATTTATTCCGTCTTTTTATTCAGAACTCGGATTTATCAATAGGTTTTGAGCAGATCAAAACTTTTTGCGATGCATAATGTTAATTCTTTTTTTTGAACACAGATAATTTTTGATACACTACTTGAACGCACAATTCAGAGAACGCAAAAAACTCATAAATCTATCCGGAAACGGGTTTATGATAATCAACCCTCAAGTTTAGAGTTTTGGTATATGACCAAACAAAATGATACTTATGTATACATATATATATACATATATATATATACATATATATAAGTATAGCTTCTTAATTTATGACTCTTGTTAGGAATACAAAAATATATATCTTAATAATAATTTTTGTGCACTGGAATTAATATATTAGAATGTCCTAGGTATAATAAATTGTATGAAAATAAAATTAGTTAATTATTCGATTAGAAAGATTTTTTTATAATTTTTCGTAAGGATTATTTTATTTACATGTTATAACTTTTATCATTGTTTGGTTTGCTGCTTTTTGTAAGAAATAAACTTATTTAATTTAATAGTTTTTGTGGTTTTCCTTTCAGAGACTGCACACTAAGCTAACATCGAAAGTGTAATGATCCATAAATTCTTGCCAGACAAAAATCCATAACAAAAGAAAATTTCTCAGAATAATACAATTGGTTTTATGTAGTTTCCATTAAAAGACGACATTATCGTTGTTTCGGCAGAAAAATGAAGCAACTGAACAAATACTTTTTTTAACAAGCAGAAGAAAATTTGAAAAACAAGTCGAATTTCAAATAATCTATTAAAATATTAAAACCACTCTGTAAGTTCCAAATATTAAAGAGAAGCCTGGTGTTTTTCTAGAGTATAGTTATGTATAAAACTATAATGGTAACTCAAAACATTGTAGTTGATGAGTTTTGTTATTTTTCTTCCGAACTCTAACTTTAATTATATATGAACTTACTTCCAAAACTCAGACGATCATATAGGAACCACTGTAAAAGCTGGTGACGATGTTTGATTTGGTTTCTAACGCAAACTGAACCTGGCTAAGTAAAAATAGAAAATAAAACTATTCGATTATTTAAATACATATAAGCATATTAATATAATTTATTAACTGTAGAATTACACAATAGATTTTTTTGTTCTTTTAGTTTCTTTATTGAGACCATAATATTGTCCATTTGTATCTGGATATTTGCAGCTTCAATAACAAATTCTAATGAATGTTGAAATTTTTCTTTAGTTACTTGTAATGGTCGTGGAACTAAAACGCCAAACCATCGAATTGGATCAATAAATCCTGCTTCTTTATCAATAGTGTATCGTTTCAGCTGAAATTCTTTTTCAGCACACGCACTTTCGGATTTTATTTGCTCTACTCGCACGAGGGCATTGAATTCTTGGCTCTCATCCGTAGGTAGTTTTGATATTCCAACAGTTTTTGGTCCTTGAATATAGCGAGCTTTTGCACAATTTATTCTACCTTCATTTGTGACCTTTTCAATAGCTACTTTACATTGAACTAGTTGCTCGACTAAACTTAAAAGTTCCAAGTGCAAATCATCAAGATGTTGATGAATATCTTTAAGATCTAGTTCTTTATATTCTTCACGTATTAGTTTTCGAGGCATATTTGTTGTAAGTATTTTTTTAAAAACTAGGTGAGTTGGATTTTCTGTTCAAAATAATTTTATTCTGTTTTTTATTGTGCCTCCCTAATTATGTGTATTTATTTATCAATTGTCACATGACATCACATGACAGTTTGTGTGGGTTTACACATGATACAGTTGCCGGAGTACCTAGCCGCAGGCGAGCAAGTACTGGCAATGGCAAACAACTTGCAATACAGACAAAAGACTTCAAAACTTCCATGCCAGTTAACGAGCAAGTTCCTTTAGCTGTGTACAAGATTGGTAGATCTAACAATGGGCGCATTCACTAATCTAGTCACTACGTAGTCAACTCGTTCTGACTGGCTAAAGATAACTAAAAATTTAGTTGAAATTTCCCCTCAAACGTAGTGTAAAAATTTCTTCCTTCATTTCATTCGTTCGTTGAAAATGCAAATTTAATTTTTGGTGGAAGATATTTTCGAAGTGAAATTATTAAACAAATTAGTATTTTTTTTTTTTTTTTTTTTTATAATTAGCACACACTCAAAGGTTTTTTGTATACCCTTAATTGTGCTGCAGCAGAAATAGCCTTTTCAGAAATGAATGAAATAAAAAACAAACTTGACTTCAAAACTATAAACAGTCTTATATGACACCTTATTGAAACAAACAAATTGCTAAAAGAAGACAACAAAATATAGTAAGAGACAGGCACACTACATCAAAGTCAATATCAATATTCAGTTTAAGTAGCCCGAAGATGGAATTTAATTCCGAAACGCGTTGCTAATTAATATTTTTAAAAAATAGTTGTGTAAACAAAATAAAAAAAAAAAAAAAAAAAAAAAAAAAAAAAAAAAAAAAAAAAAAAAAAAAAAACTAATTAAAATTAAAATTTTTTTTTTTTTTTTTTTTTTTTTTTTTTCGTGGGTAGGTGAAGAATCTTCATAGACACTATGAGCCCGGTACTCATAGTAGTGTGAGATTTTTACTCACTAAAAAACACCTCCCTTTTGTTCTTGCGACTACAACTAAGTTACCTTATCAAGTAGTTTTAATTTCATTATATTATAATCACGTTTGGCAGGAAGCTCCCCACTGAGAGGACCTGCGGATACCACATTTAAAGCGGATAATCCTTATGGCGCTAGGTCGAACGGTCTCGTTCTTTGAAGTCGGCGCACAAGGTTTGTCTCATCAATTGTTTGTCGAATAATTCTATTGCTATGGTTATTTAAGTGAGTTCGTAGCTTTCCAGCGAAAACTGCTATTTCATCTTCAACAGTTGGCAATCGTAAGTCTCTGTGTAAATCACTGTTTCTAATGTACCACGGAGCATTAACGATTTCTCTGAGAACTTTGCTCTGAAAAGATTGTAGTATTTGTCTATTGCTTGGTTTAGTACAACCCCAAAGTTGTATACCGTACGTCCATACTGGTTTTATCACTTGCTTATAGATAAGCAATTTATTGTAGATGCTGAGTTTGGAATATCTTCCAATAAGCCAATTCATTTCACGTAATTTATTTTCAAGTTGATCTCGTTTCTTTTTAACGTGAGTTTTCCATTTAAGCTTAGCGTCTAGTGTCATTCCTAGGTACTTTGCTTCATTAGCATATGGTATTTGCACCGAATTAATGTAGGTGGGCAGATTGGTAATTTTTTTGTAAGTAAAATTAACATGTGTTGATTTGGACTCATTTAGAACAATTCGCCATTTCTTAGTCCATACCGAAATTTTATCTAGAGCTCGTTGGAGCTTCTCGGTTGCAGATTCAACTGAATCGGATGTTGCAAGTATAGCCGTATCGTCGGCAAACGTACCTATTATGGTATCTTCTTCTTGAGGAATATCGCTAGTGTATAGTACGAACAGGATCGGACCGAGAACACTTCCCTGGGGAACACCAGCATTGATTTCCTTAAAATCCGAATATTCCCTCCCTTGCTTAACTCGAAATAGCCTATCTTCGAGGTACGACTCAAGAATGTAATATATTTGATCCGGAAAGACCTGTCTTAGTTTAAACTTTAGGCCATCGTGCCAGACCTTGTCGAAGGCTTGAGAGACGTCTAGAAATGCGCTTGAACATACATTTTTTCTCTCTAGTGATTTCTCAATTTCATTGGTTATCCTGTACACCTGATCAATTGTTGAGTGGCTTTTTCGGAAACCAAATTGATGGTCAGGAATAAGCCGCTTTTCTTCGATAATAGGAAGCAGTCGCTTTAATAAGATTTTCTCAAATACCTTCGAGATCAGTGGCAAGAGGGAAATCGGTCTATAAGATTTCTTTTCGTTCGGAGACTTTCCCGGTTTTGGAACCATTAAAACTTCTGCGACTTTCCATTGGCGTGGAACGTATGAAAGCCTTAATGCCGCATTCATAAGGTGCTGAAGTTTAATTGCTGCTTTTCTGGGTAGCTCTTTAAGCACGCGAGCATTTATTAGGTCGTACCCAGGAGCTTTATTATTTTTGAGATTTTTAATAGCTTGATGAAGTTCTGATAACGTGATATTCCGAATAAGAAAGTTTTCAGATGGCCATTGGATATCACCATGTTCATTTATCAACGCCTGACCATCAAAAGGTTTAAAGGTTTCCTCTAGATGTTCAGCAAATAAATCGGCTTTTTCTCTATCGGACTTAGCCCATTCACCATTATTTTGTCTGATTGGTGCTGAATGTATTTGCGGCTTTTTAACATCTTTTATAGCTTTCCACAATGAATAATTCGTATTTTTATCTGCGGTCAGACCTTCAAGATAGTTAGAAATCTTCCGATTTTTTGATTCGCGGATAGCATACTTGAGCTCATTCGAGAGGCGGTTTAAGATGGTTTTGTCCTGAGGTGCTCGTGATTGATGCCATCTTTTCCGAACAGTTCTTTTTTCGCGAAGCAGATCTTTTATTTCCGGTGAAATTGTATCTGGACTTCTAATTGGATCTCTAAAGTTGTGTGGAGTGTTTTTCCATGCAGCGTCTTGTATGACTTTAATAAATATATCGACTTCATCTTCTAGCTCTAAAGGCGTTTTCAAAGATATATTAAGCGCAATATTGTTTTCGCAATGTTCTCTGAATTTATTCCAGTTAGTTTTTTTGTTACATAGAAATGGAGCTCTTTCTTTTTTGACTAGCTTTCCACTTACTGTCAATATGACTGGTGAATGATCGGTGGAAAGGTCAAAGTTTTCCTCGATTTTTGTGTAATTTTTATCTAGTCCTTTTGCGATAAAGAAGTCTACAAGGTCTGGCATTTTCGCTCTATCAGTTGGCCAGTATGTTGGTTTACCTGTGGAGAAAAAATCAACACAAGCTGCCATACAAGCTTTGAAAAGCTGCCTACCTTTAGTTGAGATGCACCTCGATCCCCAGAAAGTGTGTTTCGAATTGAAGTCGCCACCAATAATAAATTTCGGCCCGAGAACTTCAAATAGATCTATAAAGTCGTTTTTCACAATTTTACTTCTAGGAGGACAGTAGATTGACGCAACACTATAGTATGAATTTCTAAATTTAACAGTTACTGAACTTATTTGCATTATATCGTTCTCAATTATAGTTCTAATTGAATGTTCGATAGTATCCTTAATAAATAGAGAGGATCCGCCTCGTGCTCTGTCAGATGGATGAAATGCATGATAAGCACAGAATCCTTTAATTTCTACATCGCAGTCTTTTTTTAAATGCGTTTCGGTAATCAAGCATATGTCAATTTTTTCATTTTGTAGAAGTATTTCTAGTTCGTCTATTTTTGATGATAATCCATTCGCATTCCAAGTAAAAATTTTAAATAGCTCATCCATTTTCATAATTTATTCTGGGATGTATGAGTCTTAGGCTCAAGCATGCTTAATTTTTCAAATATAAGTTTATTCGTCCTGCTTTGCTCTTCAAGTCTGGCAAGAATCAAAGAAAACACTTGGGAAACTGGGTCTGGTATATTTGTACTTTGTTCCTGGTTTTGTGACTCCACTTTGGCATACGTTTTTGTATGACTTGGTTTGGGTTTAGCGTTTTGAGGTTTAGTTTCCTTGGGTTTTATTTTCCCTTTGATAGACTTACTAAACCCTGATACCACGTGGGCATACGTATTCGTAGTACTTGGTTTGGATTTTTCGTTTATATCTTTAGTTTCATTGGGTTTCGTGTTTTTGTTGATAGACTTACTAGCCCTTTTATCAATTAAATTAATTTGGCTTGATTTAGGTTTATCTTTGTTTGGTTTTTGATTCGGCCGTACACTTTTCTTCAGTGTATCACGCCTTTTTTGAATTTCTTTAGCAACTTCGCATCCTCGATAGTTTGCAGGATGGTTTTCCTTGCAGTTGACACAAGTTGCTGGAGATTGCTTGTCAAGACGGCATTCGTCTGATGAATGTTTCCCCGCACATTTAACGCAACGAGGATCTTTCCGACAGAAGGTTTGCGTGTGATTAAAACCTTGACAACGCTTACATTGGGGAATCAATCGAGTGCTTTTACGCAGAGGTTCTATTTGAATTACCATATTCAGTATTGTTTTGATGTTGTAAATACTCTCAAGATTTTCTGCTTTGTCAAAGCTTAGCATAAAAAGAGGAAGTCCACGTCTGACATACTCATTTTTATTCTCTTGCGATTTTTGTTTCTCTTTCTTGATAATGTTTGTTGCATCCAGAATCTTTAAGCCTTTTTCTTTAAGGTCATTTATAACGTCCTCTTTTGTACACGAAGGATGAAGACCTCTAGCTACAACACGTATTGGCCTATCTGATTTATTAGAGAAAGTATACCATTCGATCTTTTCGGTATTTAATTTCTTAGACAGTGTCCGGTAACCATCAGAATCATTTACATTGATTTTCCACGTATTATTATGTAGCGAGGTAACCTTAAAATTCGTTTGCAACGTTTCTTTAAGAATTGGTAGCAATTTACTATAGTCCGATTGACCAACGATGTTAATAGGTGGTGGAGGACTTATCTTAACTGGTGGTTTCTTCCCTTGAGGTTGACTCGTTTTAACTTTTGGCTGGATGACCTCAGGTGAGGAGCCAGCCTTACGTTTTTTGGTAGGTCTTCTCTGTATTCCTTCCGTTTCACGCGCTAGCTCTTCTTCGTCAGTTTCAAATTGAGAAATATTTGGAGGTGGTGGACTAGCGTTTCTGTTTTGAAGATGTGAGGTTTTCAACATCATGTTCTCTTCACGCAGAAGATCAACTTCTTTTTTCAACTCTTGGTAGAGTTTCTCCATTACTTCAAGCTTTGTTCGAAGTTCATTATTGTCCTTCGCAAGGCTTTTTGATTTCGCTGAGTCGATTTTTACGCTCGCTGGCGTTACCGGGGGACTCTTTTTCCCGGAGACATTCGATCTAGTTGGTGGTGATCGATTAACCCTTGGTTTTCTTAAGAAAGGGTTTATCAAATGCAATAATTGGCTCTCCCCAGAATCCGTAGAGCCGACCTCCGAAGAGGGTGGATTTTCCAGTGTATCTGGACTGCCACCTGGGGTACTATATCTTTCCGTTTTGTTCATTGCATATTTTGTATACTTTACACTCGGTATACGGAGGGTGGATTTTAGTCGCCTCTTACGACAGGCATGCCTACCTCGGGTATATTCTTTGAACCCCTACCCGAAGGGGTAATTAAAAATTAATTAATATATATTTTTATTTATTTATTTATTCAAAGTCTTATTTTTGCTAAAGAAACGGCAAATAAATCTGATATTTTTATTCCTTGAGCAGAATTGATTCGCTTTTTTTTAAATTTTAATTTGTCGATGGTAAGTTTAAAGATACATATATAATATGTTTGTATATAGAACAAAATATCACAACAAATATATTTAGGTACTTAAATCAATGTGTAAAACTGTGTCTTTATAAATGACTTTAAGTGCTTTAAAAATGTGATTTAACGAAATATTTTCTTATTTATTTTTATTTATAATCTACATATATATAATATTTATTATAAGCTCTATTTTTTTTCGTTTTTTTTTTTAATAAATACAAAATATTGAATAAAAAATATATCTCACTTATTTTGCTAATTTTATGTAATATCAATAAATATTAACGGCCCATTTTGTTAGCATATAATTTAATATGTTTGGATTTTGTCCTTTTGAATTATTTATCATTTGGGAAATTACAAATCTACCACACAAAATCTAAATCTACCACTGTTTTTCGTCCCAATCTACCTCGGGTTTTGAAATGGAAGTGACAGCACTGGTCTTGACAGCAAATGGATACTCTTCTACTTGGCATTGCTCACATGGATTCGAGTCAAATGCGTGCGTGGCACACGCACAAGCGAACAAATTTTCGAAGAGAGCGCTCTTAAAAGTTAGGAGTGGTCCCGACCCGACCGTAGATCTTCACTAATATTGCTTGGTGAATACGTTTATGAGCTTCTTAAGTTATGAGCGCTCGGTGAATACCGGCCTAAATGCCCATTTTTGGCTCATTAATTTTTAAAAGTGTCATTGAAATGTCATCAGATGTAGATAACAACAATTGGTTATAGGTATAGCAGCTGAAATTATCGTTCTGTAAGGATTTAGTGTTAAATTTTTGAAGATACAAAATAAATAAATTAATACTATGTAAATATTTAAATGATTGTTTCTTTATTTCGAAAAAAATATTGATCGTCTTCATCCAATAATAAAGTGCAACACAAAGTTATTCGCTGAGCAAGAATATTCTCGGTTCACAGAAATACATTATATGACTTCAAAAAGTGGTTCCGACTTTCCAAAGCATCTGTGAATGAGTTTGTTGAATATGTTTGGTCTTCATTTGGAACCAAAACAAACCCAACAATGCAATAAAAAATGAATTAAGGTTCGTATTCACCGAGCGCTCCTAAACGGCTCTTAACTTTACGAGGCTCTTAACTTGAAATTTCTGTGCGGTATTCACCAACCACTCGCAAGTGTTTTTCGAAGTTCGAAAATGAGAGCCACTCTCTCTTGTTCAGGCATACCCAAACTGCGAAATGTTGTGTAATGTTGGTCTTGACAGCAAATGGATACTCTTCTACTTGGCATTGCTCACATGTATTCGAGTCAAATGCGTGCGTGGCACACGCACAAGCAAACAAACTTTCGAAGAGACCGCTCGTAAGTTAGGAGTGGTCGGGACCACTCCTAACTTTTAAGAGCGCTCGTAGATCTTCACTAATATTGCTTGGTGAATACGTTTATGAGCTTCTTAAGTTATGAGCGCTCGGTGAATACCGGCCTAAGTGGTTATAACTTAACGATTTTATGCCACAGAATGTCAGGATCAGAATCTTTCCAAATATTTTGTGTGCATTTCTTTTTTTTTTTTCATTTCTTGGCATTTGTTTGAACACATAACGCTTTCTCATTTCTTCTCATACATTTCGCTTGTTAGAAAGAAAAAAGCAATTTATTTTTCCCAGGGATGTGAAGAGAACTCAATTTTAACAAAAATTTCCCCAAAATGTCCCTTTTATAGATTGGTGAAACTAAAAATTTTTAAGAGCCTGATAAAATTTAAGAGGATTTTTGATGAAAGTGCTTTTAGGCTCGTATTCACCGAGCGCTCCTAAACGGCTCTTAACTTTACGAGGCTCTTAACTTGAAATTTATGTGGGGTATTCACCAACCACTCGCAAGTGTTTTTCGAAGTTCGAAAATGAGAGCCACTCTCTCTTGTTCAGGCATACCCAAACTGTAAAATGTTGTGGAATGTTGGTCTTGACAGCAAATGTATACTCTTCTACTTGGCATTGCTCACATGGATCCGAGTCAAATGCGTGCGTGGCACACGCACGAGCGAACAAACTTTCGAAGAGAGCGCTCGTAGATCTTCACTAATATTGCTTGGTGAATAGGTTTATGAGCTTCTTAAGTTATGAGCGCTCGGTGAATACCCGCCTTAGTGTTTGCTTATGAAATCGGCCATTAGACCCGTTTGCTTAATCGAAAATTAAAGTTTTATAAGTTTAATCTTCATTAATCTTCATTAAAAAAGTATGTATTTATTTATTGTCATATAAAGAGAAGCAATCAAAAAGATTTGATTTTCTTGCAGTAACTTATGGCCAGTTGCATCAAATTGCAATTAAATGGGCTTTCGCTAAAAGTTTTAAAGTTTGTTGACCTAATAAATTTATCTGTTTTGGTTCTTTTATTGGCCTTCAAAGTGCCTTGGTGAAACTGTACATTTTACAAATAGTTTTGTTTTCTCACACTTACTTAAGCTTTTCAACGGTACCATTTTGTCTACATCCAACTCATCTATACTCGCTACTGAATTTAGTAGATCATCGTTGTCCGAAAACCTCGTTTGTAATTTAGCAATTAGTGTGTTCAACGTTTCGAAATACTCGAAACTTAAATGGCTGAGCGCTCTGAGGTTCTATATTTTGTCTCGCAGAGGAACAGGAAAGCCATATACATACGTAGTCCTGCCATAAGTTCTGTCCCTAACAAAAACACATTTTATTTAAAAAATAAAAAAGCAATCAAAATTCTTTTTACGCCATTTCGCTGGCCGAAAACTATAAGGTTGTATGTAAAAATAAATTTTTCCGAGATAATCGCCTTTAAAGTTTTAGAAGGCTGGTTTTTGCATTAAACAGTTAGATATCAGTAAAGTATTAACATATTGTTAATTTAATCACTTTAGATGATTTGACAAGCATTTTAAAAAACAACATAGAACCTTGTTGGAAATAAATTGATTAAAAATTCCAAAAAAGGTTCTATGTACAACATAGAACCTTTTAGTACTGAAGAGATTATAGGGGAGGAGATGTTTTTGTATGGAGAAAAAACTCATTTATCCTAAAAACAAGACCTAAATTAAGTACTATAAAAGATATTAATCTTAATGTACCATGTTATTTATAGTAATAAAAAATTGAAATTGAATTGAATTGAAATTGAATTGAAACAAAATAGTCCACAAATCACGTACTTGATGTAAAAACCATACATTTTAAAAAGAAGATGATGTTTTATTTTAACTTATTTCAAGGCCATAATTTTGAATTTTTCTAAAACTCAAAAGCACAGTCAAATTAAAAACACCATAAAATTTATAACATAAATAAATTTATATCAATGGTAATTCTTTTAGAACTAAATAAATAACAATAAACGACTGCATTTTTGCAATAAAAAAATTCAAGAAATGGAAATACACAAATATTAATTACTATTCTGAATTTGTTTTGATTAATTTTTTTTAAATAATCAAAATCGAACTTTGGCATGAACGGATAGTGTTTCGTTATTTTTTTTTTTTCAATTTCAATATTCGGATATTCAAACAGTGATGTATTTTTGGCTACTCTTCTTAAAGGCTTTATCATACTTCAAGCTTTAAAAATCAATCTTCTTTGTATAAATAGGGGGAGAGTACGATAACTTGGCCGCCAAGATTTGATAACGGGTTTTTGTAGGGGGGTCAAAAACAAGCACTTTTTACTATAGGAGGGGGGGGTCTATCTCCCCCCGTTTAGGAGGTAGGGGCTCTTTTAGAAAAAATGGTTTAAATTGAAACAAAAAATATTAAAAAACAACGGCAACACCTACAATAAAGTGCTATACTGCGTTTGAAAGCCAAAAGATTTTTCTATAATCCTGCATCTAAATTTTATTACTCATATCAATAGTTTTTGAGAAATACGCATTTAAAGTCCAAATTTTCATAAAAAAACGTGAAAAAAAAATGTTTAGACCGGTTGTTTTCAAAATTGTGAAATGAAATTGTAAATTAGCTTATATGTGTTTCATGTACCTATCAGTTCTTAATCGAACACAAAAAACCGCATGGTTCTAGGTCTTCTGGTTTTTGAGAAAACCTCCGTTTAAGAGGTAGGGGCACTTTTAAAAAAGAATGGTTTAAATTGAAAAAAAAAAAATATTAAAAAACAACGGCAACACATACAATAAAGTGCTATACTGCGTTTGAAAGCCAGAAGATTGTTCTATAATCCTGCATTTAAATTAAATTACTCATGTCAATGGTTTTTGAGAAATTCGCATTTAAAGTCCAAATTTTCATAAAATAACGTGAAAAAAAAAGTTTAGACCGATTGTTTTCAAAATTTTGAAATGAAATTGTAAATTAACTTACAGTGATCCATGTATCTATCAGTTCTTAATCGAACACAAAAAACCGCATGGTTCTATGTCTTCTAGTTTTTGAGAAAATCAAAAATTACCAAAACTACTTTTTTTGATTTTTGGTGGTGACGGTGATTCCATTTTAAGGATTTAATAAACATAATGAATCCTTGTTAGTTCAGTACCGCAATTCATTTAGCGTTACCCAGAATGCACCATGAGGAGATAGAATTGCATCTGGGTCAGTTATTTTGTCAGTTAGTCAGAAGTTAGTCAGTCATAGTTAGTTAAAAATGGTCAAAATGTATTAAAAAGGTGTGTAAGTCTCGTCAATAAAGCCATCGTCCGTACTATAACTGTCGAGTTCGTTGAGTTACTCTTTTATGGTGGGAAGCCGAGGATGTTTTGGCGGTAAAACACTTTCTAAATTTTCGCTCTGAAAGGTGGGAGGATCGATGTCTTTTAACTGTAAACGCTCACATATATCACCATCGGTATAACAAGGGTAAACTTTTTTTACATCTGATAAAAACTCTATTATTTGCGAACCCCAGTCGTCCTTATATTTCCTTTCTAGGCAGTATTTTCGATAGAAAAATAGTGCCATGTATTGGTGAACATGGTCAGAAGTTTGTTTTGGTTTTCAAGATCGTTTATTGTATTTTATATGTATTTAGTGGACATTGGATAAATAGAATAAATTTGAATTTTTTTAAATGCAGATTCTGTGAATGCAAAAGAAACTTTGCATGCACCCAACCTCGCACCTACCCCAAATCCTATAGTGTGCCGAAGCAGAGGGGTTGCAGGGGGGCAGCATGCCCCCCCATACATACTTTACTGTTTATATATTGTAATGTTGGAAGCTAGCACTGATTTATTTATGTAAGGAAGCAAACAATATAAAACATTTTGTAGAAAAGTAGTTTTAGTTATTTTCGATTTTCTCAAAAACCAGAAGACATAGAACCATGCGGTTTTTTGTGTTCGATTAAGAATTGATAGATACATGGATCACATATAAGTTAATTTACAATTTCATTTCAAAATTTTGAAAACAATCGGTCTAAACTTTTTTTTTCACGTTATTTTATGAAAATTTGGACTTTAAATGCGAATTTCTCAAAAACCATTGACATGAGTAATTTAATTTAAATGCAGGATTATAGAACAATCTTCTGGCTTTCAAACGCAGTATAGCACTTTATTGTATGTGTTGCCGTTGTTTTTTAATATTTTTTTTTTTTCAATTTAAACCATTTTTTTTTTTAAAGTGCCCCTACCTCTTAAACGGAGGTTTTCTCAAAAACCAGAAGACATAGAACCATGCGGTTTTTTGTGTTCGATTAAGAACTGATAGATACATAAAACACATATAAGATAATTTACAATTTCATTTCACAATTTTGAAAACAACCGGTCTAAACTTTTTTTTTCACGTTTTTTTATCAAAATTTGGACTTTAAATGCGAATTTCTCAAAAACTGTTGATATGAGTAATTTAATTTAAACGCAGGATTATAGAAAAATCTTTTGGCTTTCAAACGCAGTATAGCACTTTATTGTAGGTGTTGCCGTTGTTTTTTAATATTTTTTTTTCAATTTAAACCATTTTTTTCTAAAAGTGCCCCTACCTCCTAAACGGGGGGAGATAGACCCCCCCCCTCCCATAGTAAAAAGTGCTTATTTTTGACCTCTCTAAATCCGTCATCAAATCTTGGCGGCCAAGTTATCGTACTCGTGCCATAAATAGTTTTGAACTCGACAGTAAAAATATTTTTGAAAACACTATCTCATATACCTTTGTGAAAGGTATTGTTTTGAAGTTAAATATTTTTGAGCCATCTTGATAATTTTTAAAATCCTGTGCTTTCATTTGAAGAACAATTAAATTTTTATTCTTGTTTTTGGGGCTGCCCGAGGGCCAATCTTCTGCGGCAATAAACTCTGGTAAATTGTCCTTAAGCCATACTTGTGTTGTTTTTGCTTTGTGGGCCGGCGCAGAATCTTGCTTGCCAGCCCCGATCTTAATCCGCTGAACTACCAGTTATGGAACATTTTGGAGGAGAAGGCTTGCTGTAAGCCTCACCGAAATATTGAGTCTCTCAAAGCTGATTTGTTGAAGACAATAGCTTCGTTTCCACTGGAAGTCGTGCGTGCGGCGATAGACGAGTGTCCGGATTGTTTAAGAAAGTGTTTGAAGGCTAAGAGGGTCATTTTATTAAATGACGTAAAAAGAATTTTGATTGCTTTTTTTATTTTTTAAATAAAACGTGTTTTTGTTAGGGACAGAACTTATGGCAGGACTACGTACCAAGTAGCCATCCATCCGATTTGATTTGTCTCTTTTAGGTATGAGTCGTATTTTCGGAATCGCCGCTTGTCATAGACTTTGCTTCTTCCAAAATTTGATGATACATTTTTGATCTAAGTTTCCTTATTTTATTCTGGGTGAGCTTATAGTGATTGTTATCGCGTCTTTCAATCCTGCGCTTCGGGATGGTAAAGCTGCGACTGCAGGCTGGAGCATAGATAATATTTTTTTGGCCACAATCAAGGCCATTCGGAATTTAAAATTCATCACTTTTTTAATGTCCACACTCTTGGCGACGTCATCACCCTTAAATCTGTCATTTATATTTAGCATACAAGAGTGGTCAACGTTATTTAAAGTTAATTCCGTAAAATTGGCTGTATCAAGATTTTCAGTAGTAGTAGAGTCAGCAACGACTCATTGACAATTCCATCTTTAACGTAGCGTATTGCTATTGCAATATTTTCGCGGTTATTTTTCTTCCATTATAGTAAACCAGTTTAGGTCCGATTCATTAATATCTTTAACAATGGAACTTGGTACTGGTATAATCATTGCTTGAACTATTTTATTTTGAATTCAGGTTGACGGTATGTTGCAATTTGTGTATATGAGTAAGAGACTGTTTCAAATTTGGATCTTTCATGCAGGTGTATTCAAACAAATTCTGAAATAATCCTTGTTCTTTTTCTTCCTTCAAAATATAATTTCCACGCAAAGCTAATTCGTTGACAAATTGTATAACCTCATTAAGAGACCTAACGTAGTACCTATGTCTCTCTAAAGCTTTTAGATGTACTATCAACGTTTCAACACTGCTAGTTGTAGAGACTCTATTTAATTTGTCCTGCCACATCGCCATAGCTTGGATAAATGTGAAATGGATGTTTCTTGTTTTGGAAAACTAGTTTTTGAATCAGTGTTATTACGATACGATAGTTGATTTTTTAAGGTAGGGCATTAGAGGTTTTAGGCTAGATGCGCACATTCAATTTTTAGTTTCGCAACTGCTTTGTTCGAGCAACTAAAAAGTTTGGGTTTTGACACAAACTAAACGATTGCCTAAAATGAGTTCACTATTTTGTGTAACACATAATCATATGCACCTGCGCGGACATTCAACCAAATAGTCCATCTGTTTTCTATAAGCAACCAAGCAGTTGCGCAACTAAAAAAGGTAGGGCATTGCCCCTAATGCCCTCCCCTAGTAAACAGCATTGGGTTTTTGAAGTATTTAATTGTACACATTTCTTGATTCCCCATTGGACAATTCTGTCAAGATCACAATTAAATAAGCTTATAATATGCTGCCGTTCTAAATCCATACCCGATGGACAAAGATGTGCATCTAAAAACGAACATGAAAAGCTGAGGGTACTGTCGTCCGCGAAACAATTTAGTGGATTAGAAGTTTCAGACAAAAGATCATTTATGAACATAAGGAAGAGTTTGGGAGACAAAATAGAGCCCTGTGACACACCAGCTTTTATTTTGTGGATATTAGGTTTGAAACCGTCCAATACTATTTGTAGTGAACGTTTCGAAAGGTAATTTTTAATCCAACGAAGAAGAGATTCATCAATACCAAATGCACACATTTTCGATAAGAGAGCTTGATGCCAAACTATCAAATGCCTTTGGAATATAAAGTGCAATAATCTTACTTTCTCCAAAACGATGTAAATATTAGGTTTGAAACCGTCCAACACTATTTGTAGTGAACTTTTCGAAAGGTAATTTCTAATCCAACGAAGAAGAGATTCATCAATACCAAATGACCACATTTTCGATAAAAGAGCTTGATGCCAAACTATCAAATGCCTTTGGAATATAAAGCGCAATAATCTTACTTTCTCCAAAACGATGTAAATATTTGTTCCACTGTTCGGTAAGTAAACCATGAGATCACCAGTGGAGCTATTGCTACGAAGGTCATACTGCCAGTCATTAAGAAGCTTTAGTTCCTCAAAATTTTTCTTAAGCTGAAAATTGAACAGCGTTTCTATGACCTTGGAAATTGGACGTTAATTAGAGGGAGAGGATGATTCGCCTTTTTATGGACAAGCTGGACAAATGCTGTTTTCCATAAACTCTGTAGAGTAGGATAGATCGCAAAGCTTACGCAGTAGTTTTGACAGCGTTGAAGAACCTCTTTAGAACAATAAGAAGGATACTATCCGGGCCAGCGAATTTGTGAATGTCAAGATGTTTTCGTACTCTAGCAACTGCACTCCCATAAAATCGTTCACGCTCTCAAGTACAGGAGGACGAGGAGTCGTGTCAATTTTCTAGTAGCATCAAATTAACGGCAAACTGTGCTGCAAGCAAATTCGCCCACAAATGTGGGCCTGGCTCTGGGGCGTCTACGGCTTTGGGGACATAATAGTATTTTTTGTCGTAAGTTTTTGTCATGTAAAAATTTAGTTTGTCGGATATGTATATGAACCTTACATTGTCAGTACTATTTAAGAGCAGGAATCAAAAACTTTAAAATGCCTCTTTTTTAGAGCAATTTTTTAAATGAATTCAATTTATAAATAAACAACACGGCTAACAGAATGAAATACGGATAATCGATTGGTTAATATATAATATATTGAGCAAAACGAACCCGTTAGGTTAATCGAATGCATAAAATATTGAATAAATAAAATCTTACGATGTTTCGTTTTTATACCAAAACCGATTGGAAATTGGTTTATTGGTACAAAATTGCCTAATCTACAGGCATACAACACTAACTTCTTAAACCAGGCATAAATCAAGAGGAAGAACTAGGAATAATTACATTTTGTATTTGTTTATTACTAATTTATCACAATAAACCTTATCAAAGTAGTTATATAACTCGCGACAACTTTTTTATTCTTCCCAGGGTCTTGGACCGCGCTTATTTTCCCAGTTATCAATGTCTATTGATTTTATTTTTTCAAACTCGCTTTCGATAGTGACATCCTTAGGTAATTTCATAGATACTCCAAATTTTTTCATATCTTCAGGATTCACTGGTTGTTTTTTTGTATATGTATATCTATTTGTGGGGTGTTAGAGAATGACAAATTCAGCAGATGATTACTTTTTCTGTTATACCTTAATTGGGAAAATTCTTTAAGAAGGAACGATCCACCAATGATGCAAATAACAAACGGCAATCCATATTTAAATAATTTTTTTCTTGATAGTATCTGAAATTTATCCACAAAAGACATATTAAATTAGTTTAAGGGAAGCAATTTTAAAACTGTCAAAATAGATAACAGAACCACATATTAAAGATTGATTGGGATTATTTACTCTATATGTCAGAATTACCAATGAGAATTAGTCCAGTATTACACGGCGCGTGTTTAGATGAAACAGAAATAAATCACACATCGACATATATGAGGTAAATACAAAAAAGACCATAGGAAAGGAATTGGCCACATGAGCAATATTAGCCGTGTTTTCTTGCAAGTCCATAAAGAATTGTAGAAAAAAAACGACATAGTGCCTTAGGAACTTTTTTGCAAAGAGTTGGAAGCACTGTGCACGCTATGGCATTTGTCAGCTGTATTAGGACTAGAACCAACTAGCATCCAAAAACGTAACTTTTGACTTCTTTGAACAAATTATCTATAATATATAGATTAGACTGGGCCAAAAAAATTGACTTTTTTTTTTTTTGAAAGATATATCGAGAATATCATTCAGAATGACAAAAAAAAATTTTCGTAAAAGTTTGAGCCCTTAATATCAATTTTAAGAGGTCTATCATCGCTAATTTTGATTTTTAGTCATAATTTCATGTTTTGCGTCAGAACTGACAAAACATTGAAGTAAAAAAAATTCATTTTGACTTACTTTTATATAAAATTAAATTCCCTACAAAAAAGGTCTAATTGAAAATTTTCGTCAGACAAGCCGTTTTTGAGTAATTAAGCTTAATAAATTGTTATTTTTCTTCGATTTTACTTTTTTAATTTGGAATTTTGTAACTAACGAATCAATGAATATCTCAAAATGATCACAATGGATTTTTAAAGGAAATTTAATGCTCTACAAAAAAGGTCTCTTAATATTTTTGTCTAAATTTAATTCTTCAAAAGTTATTCACAATTAAAATTGAAAAAAAATTGAAATTTCAAGTTTTTCTTTCTTAACTCAATTTTTTTTACTTAAAGGAACAAATTGACTTTTTTGAACATTATTAATCATCATTCATCGAAAATCTCTTAATATTCACCATTATTCTAACAATATTATTACAAAAATATATAAATTTAACAATAAATATGAATTTATTTTTGCCTAATTGATCATTTCTCAACAAAAACATGGTTCTACTATCTTAAAGAAATTTTTGAGTAAACAATTATTTAATTTCGCTATTGAAAATTATTTATTTATAATATTTCATACATTTATATAGGAAAAAAAAAAACAGATTATGGCTACTTAATTAATAATAACAATAACAGATGGTAAAAAATTTATTTTTAACACAATTATAACTCATATTTTATAAGAAATCTATAGGATTTTATAGTTTTACAACCATAATTAACTACTAGTTATAACATTTTATTACATTAAGGTTTTTTTTGTTGCAATTAGGGTATTTTTTTCGGTACTCACTAATGACTAGTAGTAAGTACTGAAGTTGCTCTTCGTTTTTCGTAAGACACTTATTATATTCTTCAATCAACGCTACGCCACGTTCAGCTACATCATTTACGACGGCTAAATGATTGAAAAATCGATTACATTCCTGAAAACTATCAATGTTGGACCATTGGTCATTTTCTTTCGTTTGGGTCTCATAGTAGACAATGTGGTTACTAAAAGAAGAGGGGATACGTTTATTCGGTATAGTGCTTAATAAGTTGATGAAAAGCAAATCAAAATCGAGGGTTAAGGGAGGAAATGTTATTTATCGATGTAAATTCGTGTATATTAATAACATAAAAATTCACAAATGTATGAAATCATTGGCCCTTAGTAATAGACATTCATAGAATCGGTTTTAAAGTCACTTTTTGTTAGATGTAGAAAAGTTGCTTTTAAAATTTCGTAGTAACAGATCAAATTTACAAAAGTCTTACTTATACCAATAATTGTGACTCATTTTCATAATTTCGTTATTGTGAACTGATACACAAACAGATTTCTATTAACCAGATTCGTAAAGTTCTATTGTGATTCTATCATTTTAAATTTAACTTAGTTACAGGAAAGCAGCTTTTAAGTATTTATAATTGAAATTTGTTTTATTTCTACGAATGTTTGGTTAAAATCGAACTTAGGCTAGATTCGGATCTATTACTCAGGGCCATTGACTTACTAGATATGGACTGCTAGTAGCCAACTTCACGATGGTTCCACTTTTAAGCTTTCTTCCTAGTGACAATGCGCGATCAAAAGATGTCACTTAAAAATAGGAACTAATTTTTGACAATTCAACTCCACCGGTTGTTGACAAATCAAAATGAACTGTCATTACTTTTCTTTTAATTTTGCAATTGCAATCAATTTGCAAATTTAGTCAGATTAAATGGTAAGAAAGATGGGTGCAAATCAATTAACGGGCGAAACTCGCAGTGTTTCTATAGATAATCCGACAACAGCAGGTGTAATAGATGTATCCGACGAAGTTGTGCAACGACTTAAGTTGGGAATTAGCAGAGTGAAACACCAAGAGAAGCAAGAAACGAAAAAAACAGAAACTATGCGAGCCATCCCAGTTACCGAATCCGAACGAGCTGCACCCTCAACAGCATCACCAGTAATGCAAAAGCCAGCTGTAGTATCTACAGTACTTCCAAAGACAACATATTCAAACCCAACACCACCGCCATCATCGCAATCGATAACAGCAGTAGGGTTGTCATCATTTCCACGGCTTACAGGGGAACCAACTATTACTGCCATGGAAATGCGACGTCAAAAAGAAATACAACTTCGTGAAAACGATCAAATGTGGCGAACTCGCATTGCCCAGCTAGAAACTACACTAAACAAAACAAATGTCTTCATGGAAAGAGTATTCAGCAGTTATTGAAGATGTACGAAAGCGTTTTGAGAATGTTATCGTGCTTATCCGGGCGAGACACTAAAATGTGCCGAGGAGGCGGCAATGTTTAGGAATTGTGTTGCAGTTCATCGTATAAAGATTCTGGATGGTGAAAAGCAGACAGCAGCTATAGGTGCTTAAAAAAATAAAGAAGTTGCGGTCACGTGGTAGTTTGTGTCACGTAACAAGTTTAAATTACTAAATAAAAAAAGACAAAAAAATCGTCGATCTTTGACGACTATCGCTACTTCCTGCAAGTAGCAAACTTCAAGATTCCCAATTTCGCCAAGAGAATGGTCAGACTGTGAGTATAGGTCGATGTATTCTAGAGAATACGGTTGTTAATTTCTTAATTTATTTTTAGACACCTGAAGCACTCGCTGGTGGACAAGGATGACGATGTGCTCCTGGTAGTTGCTGATTTACAACGTGGTGACGAAGTGGACTATGAGCTACGACTGCTACGACAGAAGGGTATTGAGGGCATCACAGTCATGCCAATGAATCAACTGAAACAGGAATACAGCACCTTTGATCAGAGGAGGCGGCTAGGCGCCAGCTATGAGCACTACTTGTGCGAAGGGCGTATAATGGGTCATGTCGGCAAGCTGATCGAAAACGTAAGTTCTTCAAAAAAAACATAAATCCCCGTATTAAGTCTGATTTCTCTTAAAGTTGGGCCAAAAGACGAGGAACACCTTCCACCCTGTGAACCTCAATGAGGACAAGGACATCAAGGCTGAGTTCGAGAAGTCGCTGAAAAAGACTGCTATGCGGCAGTTGACCAAATGCTCATTGCAGAGTATTCCTGTGGGAACGCATAAGTTCACTGCAGAACAACTGGCCCACAATATCGAACTGATAGTGGCTCAGCTGAAGCAGATCTATCCGGGTGGATTGGGAAACATCCGTAACCTTCATCTGAAGATTGGCCTTACCGGAACGTCGTCGCTGCCTCTGTACATGAGCATGGCGCAGGCCCCAGAAGAGACGCCGATGGTGCTTGGCCAACGAGAAGAGAGGATGATCAAATTGAAACGAGAAGCCAACGAGGTCCTCTCTAAGTTCTCTATGACAAAGGAGGGTAAGTTGATAAAGTTGACATAGGGCGTTTTCCTAAATGCAGTGTTGCAGCGCATCGTGAATTTTGATGCTTTTTTTTTATTAAATTGCTTCAATAAAATAACGTTATTTAATACGAATTCTAAATTTTAGAGGTTTTTTAAGGATTTGTAAAAGTAAATATTGAATTTTAGAGTAAAGATAAACGTTGCGAGGGCATCAAAAATCCACGATGCACTGCAACACTGCATTTTGGAAAACGCTCAAAGTCTGGGTGTGGAGAAGAAGAAAAAGGTGCTAGAAATGAAAGCTGCCTTGAAGGCTGACGAAGGTGAGGAACCTGATAAGAAATCAAAAAAAGCCAAAAAGGACAGCTCCGAGGACGGAAAAAAGAAGAAGGTCGAGAAATCAAAGGAACTTGGCCTGCCAGAAAATGAAGAAGAAGACGCATGATGATGAAGAAGAGGATGTTATTCAGCTGGGAAAAGGTTCTGATGATGATGAAACAAAAGACGATGAGATGGCAAATCTGGATGAGGAAGACACAGAAAGTGGAACAGAGATTGTGGAAAATAGATTTGTCGGCGAAGATGATGAAGAAAGTGAAGAAGACGATGAACAAGAGGTGACTCAGAGTGATGAAGATGATGATGACGAAGATGAGGATGACGATGATGAAGACGAATATGATGATGAGAAGAAGACCGATAAGGTTAGCAAAATAGATTTGTGAAAAATAACGCAGTTAAGGATTTATAAATAAATATTTTACAGTTGAATGAACTGTAAGACTAACGTGTCTTGGCTTTTTTCTTTTGTTCTAGATTTACAACAGAAGATTGATTTAAAAATTAAATGAGAGTTTCAGCAACTAAAACCAAGTCTAACTTTTACTGCGTTGGCGAAGATTGAGCTTTATTGGTCCTAGGCTTTTGAAAAACTCTGTTTATGAAATCTATTAAGACCATCAAAAACAAATAAAAAATAAAATGCACGACTGGGTCGCACGAACTTGCTCCTATGTAATAGACTAGGAATTTTAAAAACGAATGTTATTAGAGAAAACTGTTCATAAGGATAAAATTAATTTGTAAATTCTTTTAGTAGTAAGAGACAAAAACAGAATGCTATCCAATTATAAATTTATGCAAGAATAAAAATTATAAGTCGTAGTGGTTTCTTAAAAAAAAGCTTTTATATACAAACTTTTTAAAAGCTTTTTAAGAAAAATTTTGGGACACCAATTAAAAGTTTTTATTATTGTTCGAATAAAAATTAAATTTACAAAAAAAAATATTGAGCCGTTTCTGAGATATCGAATTTTCACAAAAAATTAAAAATAGATTTTTTTTTTCAAAAATTCAAAAAAATATTTATTTGAGGGTTTTGAAATGCAATGTGTTTTAGACTTTTTAGAAGCTTCTCTATAAAAATATTCATTAAGATCCGTTATGTGGATAATGAGAAATTCAAAATTCGAAAAAATGGTTCTATCGTAGGTACAAGCTGTAATATCTTAATTTCAATTTTTTTTATTAAATTAAAGATCGTAAAAATTAATTGAAAGAAAAAAAATTTTATCAAAATTCTAGGCGCCGTTTTCGAGAAAAATACGATTTTTGAAAACCATTTTTTTTTTAATTTTTTAGCATTTGTATGGTAGGTACCTTTATTTTTAGGTAAAATAATTTTTTTTTTCACATCTTGTAGATTATATTGAGAAACTTTTATTTATCAAGTTTAAAAAAATCTACCATGGCGTTTTCGAAATATTGAGTTTTGAAAAAAAAAAATTTGAAATTTTTTTTAAAAACCCAAAAAAATTGTTTGAACATTTTAGGACACAATTCTATTAATGTTTTTGGGAACCGTTTTTGTACCGTTTTTGAGAAAATCAAAAACAAAAAAATGGTTCCATGGGGGGTACCCTCAATAACCATTTTTCGGAAAAAATTTTTCAACCAATACCTAGCTTTAATTAAATGAAATTTTTCTGTATTTTTATTTTTAAAATTTGTTTTTGAGGAAAAAAAATGTTTATAAAATTTCGAAAAAAATTCGTATGGCAGGTACCGTTATTTTTGGTCTTAAAAAAAAAGAAAAAAACGTGTCGGGGGGAAAAAATTAAAAATGATATCTACCAAGTTTAAAGAAAATCGGCCGAGGCGTTTAGCCTGTAGTCGATCAGACAGACCCACTTTTTTAGTCTTCGCTATTATCGTAAAGTCAACTTTGATCAAAATCTCGAGTTCGATTTTTTTTACGAATGCATAACTTGCCTTATAGACCTATAAGTCGCAGGTAATTAAGTTTAAAAAAGGGGGAAAATTTGTGGTTAAATTTAACTAGATTCAGGGAGTTTCTCTTTATAGATTTGGGAAAAGCCGGACGAATTTGTTACTTTGTCCTACAAAAGATTTTTGACATATCACTAAAATGTTTAGCTTCCTGTGGGTGCTAAATCTACACTTGCGGAACGCTTTAAGGAATGTTAGTTTTTTACGATACCAATTGCTTGAATTTTCGGTTTTTAAGAAAATCTAATTTGTGAACCGATTCGACGGCTTTGTGATGTCTTGTCATATTTAATGATTTCTTTAGTAGGATAATCAAGAAATTGCCCCTTATAAACGTGCTTTTAATTTCGTCGCATTAATATAATTTTATGGCTTTAATGTTTGAATATGATTTCACGCACTCTTCGCATGTTGGTTGGAAGCAACATGCCTGCACTAGTAATGCCTTCCAATTGAGACGCCCGAAAAATTTAGTAACCATTAATGAATGAATTATGTATTCGGGAGTGAAATTTGAAAAATTTCATTTAGTTAAAACTAGGCAATGGTTGAAAAACATTTTCCGAAAAATTGTTATTTTTGGTAGCCCCCTTGGGTCCATTTTTTTTTATCTAAAACTAACGGTACCTACCTTCCATACAAATTACTGACTGTACCTACCATGGAACGATTTTTTCGAATTTTGAATTTCTCATTATCGGCATAACGGATTTTTATGAAATTTTTTATAAAGAAGTTCCTAAAAAGTTAAAAAAACATTGCATTTCAAAACTTAAAAAAATATATTTTTTCAATTTTTAGAAAAAAAAGTCGTTTTGTACATAAAAGCTTATTTTTTTAAGGAACCACTACAACGACTTATAATTTTTGTTCTTTGATTTCTTCTTTTTTGAAGAATACCTCATCCTTCAATCCGTTTATCGTAGAGAATGTCGAACAATCAAAATTAAAATGACTGTTATTTAATTTATTATTTAGCGCAGCCTTCACGCCGTCCTTGTCATCTTCCAGTGCGATATCAGGGCCTGCACTGTCACCCGCCTTTCCATGCTTGGTCGTCACATCGCCAGGCAATTTCTTTTCGTCGATACAATCAAGCAAGCCAGCGGCACCTTGAATAAACCATCGGTTAGAGCCTGATTAATTAATACCACTAAGCTGTATTATATTCTCATTACAATTATTAAAAAGAAAACAAGCCTTTCTATTAGTTTATCTTTCCAAAAAGGCAAAACCGACTGCATTTAATGCAAGATTATCATGTTACAAAAAAATATTACAATTTTATTGATCTTTTGGACCGAAAATTCATGCATGGCATTTAAATTAATTTTATTAACTACGTAAGCACGTTTGCCGCAAACGATTTACGATTCAAACGAAAGCAAATATCCAAAACGCCTTATTTATATGAGTATTGTTCTTCGATTTGAGCTTCTTTATAGCTGTCAGCACCACTTCGAGGTGATTTCGCTTTTGTTTTCTTGTCTGCGTTAAATAAGCAATTATAGAAAACTTTAGAAGAGTCATTAATACAACTTACTTTAAGGGGCAAAAATTCTTTCCGTTTCTGTACCAAGCATAGGTAAAGTTGATTTAAGGGTCGTGGCGGATGTATTTTCTGCCAAATACGTTTTTTGCCTTCTCGCTTTCAGCAAGGCTGGATCAACATCATGTGGCTATTAAGCGAAATATTGGTATTTAAACTAATGGTTAATAAAACTGCAAATATAAAACATACCGCATTATGTCTTGCAGATTCTTAACTTCCCTTCAAATTTCCTGACAAAATGATAACATGCTCTTCATTTGCACAATCAACCGGGCGACCTTTGCAAAATGTGTTACGATCAAGAACCGAACAACGACCAATAACCAGCTCGATCGGTACAAGTTCGTACAATGGCACACGAACAACTTCATTTGGATAGAAACGCCTAGATGGTTCATGAAAAGTTTCATATGGTCGTAGAAAATGATGCCCAAAAATAACACGCTTCCCATTTTGATCCTTCCAAAGCCTCTCCACTCGAAAAATGTCACGCTCTGAATAGTCTATTTCTCCTGTGGTCTCATACGTGTGCTTTTTAGTTGAGCAAATAACGCCATTCTCATCCTTAATAGGAATGTCACGCAGGACGTAAACCGTATCACCCTGACGAATTTCTAAATCACCACGCATCAGGGATAAATAGTATCTATGACCATCTTATTGAGACTGTTTTTGCCAAGAGCTAGCTCTACTAGTTGATTGTAAACGTTGTCCTATGTTTTGAAGTATAACTCTGAAATGTCCTTAATAACATAAAGTTTCTCTGGCTTTTCGTTATGAAATTCTCGCATTGCAGATAGTAGACTTTCTAAATCATCGTCAAACTCCACAGGAACTTTGTAATAACCTTTCTCGACATTAGCTTGAATAGTAGCGAAATCAACAGGTTTAAGTGTGTTGACTTGTTGTTTTGCTGATTTTCCCTTTTTCTTTATTAATGTTGGATATAGTTTAATAATTTCCGGTTTATCAGTGTCGTCTAAAAGAAGAAAAATAAACAATGAATCAGGGCGTTAATAATCAACTGTACAGATACATAGGGTAAAGTCAGGAGGATTTGACATGTGGGAGGAATTGACATAAGGACTTTTCTCAAAAAGTGTAGACATTTGCAGTACTTTAGTTATTAAAAAACGAAGATAGTTACGATTGATTTGAGCTACCAAAAAATTATAACTGTGATCTGATCGTTGTGTGAAATAGAAAAAATAATTGTTTTTGAGTCCAGTTGATTTAATATTTGAGATAACTAAACTAACTGCAGTTTCGGTAGTAAGTAGTTTTAGTTATTTTAAGTGAAATACACAGAACATAGATTTGTTTTTAAATCATAATATAATATAAATATTCGTGAGTAACAACTCATTATTTTTTTTTTTAATTATTTTTGAAAAGTCAACTGAAAGGAGGTTTTGACACCAATGTTGAAGGAGCAATTGACAGTGTCAAATCCTCCTTTATCAGTATCCGTCTCACAATGTTAACGAAGCCAACATCCAAGAGGCAATTGAAAATATTGAAAAAAAATAATCCATTAGCAGTGCTGCTAAAAAATATGGTATAAATCGTACCACTTTAATTTTCTGACTTAAGAAAAGACATGAAGGACAGTCAATCAATACAGAAAACAGCTCGAAATATTCCAACAAACAAATTCTTACAACAGTTCAAGAAAAGGAGCTTTGCGATTATTTTAAAAAATGCACTAAACTTCATTTCGGTTTAACATATGAATGCCTAGTACTCAGTTCAAGTGAAAATGAAAATTTCATATAAAAGTGACTGCTGGTTCACTGGCATGAAATCCGCAACGAGAGATGAGTACTAAAATGTGGATTGGAAAAACAAATATGTTCCACAACTTTTTCCACGCTATGATTTTCATTTCTCAATGTACAATACAACCATCAGGAAAAAGTTTAAGGCAACGTGGAAAACTCTGACATTTGTCAGTTGATTTGAATACTTTTTTTCAAAACAAAAAATTGAAAATTTATAAACAGAAAGAACGAGTCAGTTTAAAAATAATTGTTTTTTTTTTTTCATTCAAAGTGAGTATCAAAAATTCACGTGGAAAAGGTTATTCTATTTTCATTTTAATTCTCCGCGTGTAATTTGGAACGTATTTATTTTTCATTTCACGCTAGGTGAGTACTAGGATTGAACTGGCAAAACAGTTTTTAGTTGATTTCCATCACCAGTTGAAAGAGAACCGCGCACTGGCAACTCTTTACACACGCTCATACTCCTTTCTCTCTTCCGCTTATAGAAAACAGCTCAACTGTTGCGAATTAATTTTAGGCAATCGTTTAGTTTGTGTCAATACACAAACTTTTTAGTTGTTCAAATCGAGTTGCTCTTAGTGCGCGGTGTCCCATATATGACCATATATGTTTCATTTTAGCAACTAAATAGTTGCGAAACTAAAAATTGAATGTGCGCGCCTGGCCTAAGTCTGCGAAAACCCGAAAACACAATTAATTTTATAATAAATTTTGTGTTTTGTTTATTTATTTCATCACCTTGTTACTGCATTATTTTAATTATATAAATGTTTACGAAGGAATTTGTTGTTTTATTTTTTTTTTTAAATACTGACAAAACCTCCTTGTGAAGCTGTCAAATCCTCCTTCAATGAAGGAGGAATTGACATTTAGAAAGGCATTAGAAAAAAGGTTGTAACTTTGGAAAAAATATTTAGAAGGACAAATTAATGATGGTTCTTTGTTGCTTAAATTACAGTTAAACCTATGCAAAACTTTTAAATTTGAAATTATACTTGCATCCCAAAATATTTAAAAAAAACTGTTAACCTGTCAAATCCTCCTGACTTTACCCTACCCTTAATTTCCTCTAATGCTGAACATATCTATATTCCTGAAAACAACTGCCATTTTGGCCATTTTTTCAACCTCATGATCCTGAACAGCTTGTGCTAAGCCACGAGTTTGAATACTTCTCGGTGATCGCAAAGCTGATATTTGCACAGCAATAGAAGAAGGTGTGGAAGGTCTTCTTTGAAGAGCAACTGTTCCAATTTGTTCTGGTTTACTCACATCAGATGTTGATCCTTTTGACTTAATCCGACGAACCTTCAATGAAATAAATATTAACGTCTTTATAGATACACAATGAAAATGATTTGTACTTACCTTTTCAAAATTCCTAATTAAGAAGATTCTCTGCAACCCAATCAAACGCTTGTCTTTTTCCGACAACTGCTGTGACATTTGAGTCATTACAATATCCTTGGATTGAAGACGTATAACATCTTTACGTGCTGATCCCTGCCTCTTTCGCTGGCGTCCATTTCGCCTTCCGTCTGCCTGTCCTGCAGAGTTATCAACCGGTTTTGGTGATTCTAAAAGAGGTTTAATTCGCTGAGATTTTCCGCCAATAACCCCACGACATTGTGAAATATTGCAGCGACATTCTTGACCCTCGGATGGATTGAATAGCGAAAAGTTATAATCGTAGCTTATCTCTTCACCAGCTTCAATATTCCGTGCAGCAAACAAAGCCATTCGCGACAGGCCATTTACAGACCATTTTTGCATTTCACAATTAGGTGAACAAGAATGATTCACAAATCGCCCATTGCTGCCCATTCGATGGCCATCTATTACTATTGATAATGCCGCTGCTGAAGCTGTCGGAACGGGTGGTGGCGGAGGAGATGCTAAAATACAAATTAAAATTAAATTTATTTTGTTTAATGCAAAAACTTACCACTTAATCTGATTAAATTTTCAAATTTATTGCAATTCCAAAATTAAAAAAAAATATTGACAGTTCATTTTGATTTGTCAACAACCGCTGTGTTGAATTGTCAAAAATTAGTTCCTTTTTTTAAGTGACATCTTTTGATCGCGCATTTTCGTTAGAGAGAACCTTAAAAGTGGAACCACTTTTTTTGAGGATTTGTATGAAGAAAATAAGCGACTAGCAGTCCCATTGACTTACTAGATATGGACTGCTAGTAGCCAACTTCACGATGGTTCCACTTTTAAGCTTTCTTCCTAGTGACAATGCGCGATCAAAAGATGTCACTTAAAAATAGGAACTAATTTTTGACAATTCAACTCCACCGGTTGTTGACAAATCAAAATGAACTGTCATTACTTTTCTTTTAATTTTGCAATTGCAATCAATTTGCAAATTTAGTCAGATTAAATGGTAAGAAAGATGGGTGCAAATCAATTAACGGGCGAAACTCGCAGTGTTTCTATAGATAATCCGACAACAGCAGGTGTAATAGATGTATCCGACGAAGTTGTGCAACGACTTAAGTTGGGAATTAGCAGAGTGAAACACCAAGAGAAGCAAGAAACGAAAAAAACAGAAACTATGCGAGCCATCCCAGTTACCGAATCCGAACGAGCTGCACCCTCAACAGCATCACCAGTAATGCAAAAGCCAGCTGTAGTATCTACAGTACTTCCAAAGACAACATATTCAAACCCAACACCACCGCCATCATCGCAATCGATAACAGCAGTAGGGTTGTCATCATTTCCACGGCTTACAGGGGAACCAACTATTACTGCCATGGAAATGCGACGTCAAAAAGAAATACAACTTCGTGAAAACGATCAAATGTGGCGAACTCGCATTGCCCAGCTAGAAACTACACTAAACAAAACAAATGTCTTCATGGAAAGAGTATTCAGCAGTTATTGAAGATGTACGAAAGCGTTTTGAGAATGTTATCGTGCTTATCCGGGCGAGACACTAAAATGTGCCGAGGAGGCGGCAATGTTTAGGAATTGTGTTGCAGTTCATCGTATAAAGATTCTGGATGGTGAAAAGCAGACAGCAGCTATAGGTGCTTAAAAAAATAAAGAAGTTGCGGTCACGTGGTAGTTTGTGTCACGTAACAAGTTTAAATTACTAAATAAAAAAAGACAAAAAAATCGTCGATCTTTGACGACTATCGCTACTTCCTGCAAGTAGCAAACTTCAAGATTCCCAATTTCGCCAAGAGAATGGTCAGACTGTGAGTATAGGTCGATGTATTCTAGAGAATACGGTTGTTAATTTCTTAATTTATTTTTAGACACCTGAAGCACTCGCTGGTGGACAAGGATGACGATGTGCTCCTGGTAGTTGCTGATTTACAACGTGGTGACGAAGTGGACTATGAGCTACGACTGCTACGACAGAAGGGTATTGAGGGCATCACAGTCATGCCAATGAATCAACTGAAACAGGAATACAGCACCTTTGATCAGAGGAGGCGGCTAGGCGCCAGCTATGAGCACTACTTGTGCGAAGGGCGTATAATGGGTCATGTCGGCAAGCTGATCGAAAACGTAAGTTCTTCAAAAAAAACATAAATCCCCGTATTAAGTCTGATTTCTCTTAAAGTTGGGCCAAAAGACGAGGAACACCTTCCACCCTGTGAACCTCAATGAGGACAAGGACATCAAGGCTGAGTTCGAGAAGTCGCTGAAAAAGACTGCTATGCGGCAGTTGACCAAATGCTCATTGCAGAGTATTCCTGTGGGAACGCATAAGTTCACTGCAGAACAACTGGCCCACAATATCGAACTGATAGTGGCTCAGCTGAAGCAGATCTATCCGGGTGGATTGGGAAACATCCGTAACCTTCATCTGAAGATTGGCCTTACCGGAACGTCGTCGCTGCCTCTGTACATGAGCATGGCGCAGGCCCCAGAAGAGACGCCGATGGTGCTTGGCCAACGAGAAGAGAGGATGATCAAATTGAAACGAGAAGCCAACGAGGTCCTCTCTAAGTTCTCTATGACAAAGGAGGGTAAGTTGATAAAGTTGACATAGGGCGTTTTCCTAAATGCAGTGTTGCAGCGCATCGTGAATTTTGATGCTTTTTTTTTATTAAATTGCTTCAATAAAATAACGTTATTTAATACGAATTCTAAATTTTAGAGGTTTTTTAAGGATTTGTAAAAGTAAATATTGAATTTTAGAGTAAAGATAAACGTTGCGAGGGCATCAAAAATCCACGATGCACTGCAACACTGCATTTTGGAAAACGCTCAAAGTCTGGGTGTGGAGAAGAAGAAAAAGGTGCTAGAAATGAAAGCTGCCTTGAAGGCTGACGAAGGTGAGGAACCTGATAAGAAATCAAAAAAAGCCAAAAAGGACAGCTCCGAGGACGGAAAAAAGAAGAAGGTCGAGAAATCAAAGGAACTTGGCCTGCCAGAAAATGAAGAAGAAGACGCATGATGATGAAGAAGAGGATGTTATTCAGCTGGGAAAAGGTTCTGATGATGATGAAACAAAAGACGATGAGATGGCAAATCTGGATGAGGAAGACACAGAAAGTGGAACAGAGATTGTGGAAAATAGATTTGTCGGCGAAGATGATGAAGAAAGTGAAGAAGACGATGAACAAGAGGTGACTCAGAGTGATGAAGATGATGATGACGAAGATGAGGATGACGATGATGAAGACGAATATGATGATGAGAAGAAGACCGATAAGGTTAGCAAAATAGATTTGTGAAAAATAACGCAGTTAAGGATTTATAAATAAATATTTTACAGTTGAATGAACTGTAAGACTAACGTGTCTTGGCTTTTTTCTTTTGTTCTAGATTTACAACAGAAGATTGATTTAAAAATTAAATGAGAGTTTCAGCAACTAAAACCAAGTCTAACTTTTACTGCGTTGGCGAAGATTGAGCTTTATTGGTCCTAGGCTTTTGAAAAACTCTGTTTATGAAATCTATTAAGACCATCAAAAACAAATAAAAAATAAAATGCACGACTGGGTCGCACGAACTTGCTCCTATGTAATAGACTAGGAATTTTAAAAACGAATGTTATTAGAGAAAACTGTTCATAAGGATAAAATTAATTTGTAAATTCTTTTAGTAGTAAGAGACAAAAACAGAATGCTATCCAATTATAAATTTATGCAAGAATAAAAATTATAAGTCGTAGTGGTTTCTTAAAAAAAAGCTTTTATATACAAACTTTTTAAAAGCTTTTTAAGAAAAATTTTGGGACACCAATTAAAAGTTTTTATTATTGTTCGAATAAAAATTAAATTTACAAAAAAAAATATTGAGCCGTTTCTGAGATATCGAATTTTCACAAAAAATTAAAAATAGATTTTTTTTTTCAAAAATTCAAAAAAATATTTATTTGAGGGTTTTGAAATGCAATGTGTTTTAGACTTTTTAGAAGCTTCTCTATAAAAATATTCATTAAGATCCGTTATGTGGATAATGAGAAATTCAAAATTCGAAAAAATGGTTCTATCGTAGGTACAAGCTGTAATATCTTAATTTCAATTTTTTTTATTAAATTAAAGATCGTAAAAATTAATTGAAAGAAAAAAAATTTTATCAAAATTCTAGGCGCCGTTTTCGAGAAAAATACGATTTTTGAAAACCATTTTTTTTTTAATTTTTTAGCATTTGTATGGTAGGTACCTTTATTTTTAGGTAAAATAATTTTTTTTTTCACATCTTGTAGATTATATTGAGAAACTTTTATTTATCAAGTTTAAAAAAATCTACCATGGCGTTTTCGAAATATTGAGTTTTGAAAAAAAAAAATTTGAAATTTTTTTTAAAAACCCAAAAAAATTGTTTGAACATTTTAGGACACAATTCTATTAATGTTTTTGGGAACCGTTTTTGTACCGTTTTTGAGAAAATCAAAAACAAAAAAATGGTTCCATGGGGGGTACCCTCAATAACCATTTTTCGGAAAAAATTTTTCAACCAATACCTAGCTTTAATTAAATGAAATTTTTCTGTATTTTTATTTTTAAAATTTGTTTTTGAGGAAAAAAAATGTTTATAAAATTTCGAAAAAAATTCGTATGGCAGGTACCGTTATTTTTGGTCTTAAAAAAAAAGAAAAAAACGTGTCGGGGGGAAAAAATTAAAAATGATATCTACCAAGTTTAAAGAAAATCGGCCGAGGCGTTTAGCCTGTAGTCGATCAGACAGACCCACTTTTTTAGTCTTCGCTATTATCGTAAAGTCAACTTTGATCAAAATCTCGAGTTCGATTTTTTTTACGAATGCATAACTTGCCTTATAGACCTATAAGTCGCAGGTAATTAAGTTTAAAAAAGGGGGAAAATTTGTGGTTAAATTTAACTAGATTCAGGGAGTTTCTCTTTATAGATTTGGGAAAAGCCGGACGAATTTGTTACTTTGTCCTACAAAAGATTTTTGACATATCACTAAAATGTTTAGCTTCCTGTGGGTGCTAAATCTACACTTGCGGAACGCTTTAAGGAATGTTAGTTTTTTACGATACCAATTGCTTGAATTTTCGGTTTTTAAGAAAATCTAATTTGTGAACCGATTCGACGGCTTTGTGATGTCTTGTCATATTTAATGATTTCTTTAGTAGGATAATCAAGAAATTGCCCCTTATAAACGTGCTTTTAATTTCGTCGCATTAATATAATTTTATGGCTTTAATGTTTGAATATGATTTCACGCACTCTTCGCATGTTGGTTGGAAGCAACATGCCTGCACTAGTAATGCCTTCCAATTGAGACGCCCGAAAAATTTAGTAACCATTAATGAATGAATTATGTATTCGGGAGTGAAATTTGAAAAATTTCATTTAGTTAAAACTAGGCAATGGTTGAAAAACATTTTCCGAAAAATTGTTATTTTTGGTAGCCCCCTTGGGTCCATTTTTTTTTATCTAAAACTAACGGTACCTACCTTCCATACAAATTACTGACTGTACCTACCATGGAACGATTTTTTCGAATTTTGAATTTCTCATTATCGGCATAACGGATTTTTATGAAATTTTTTATAAAGAAGTTCCTAAAAAGTTAAAAAAACATTGCATTTCAAAACTTAAAAAAATATATTTTTTCAATTTTTAGAAAAAAAAGTCGTTTTGTACATAAAAGCTTATTTTTTTAAGGAACCACTACAACGACTTATAATTTTTGTTCTTTGATTTCTTCTTTTTTGAAGAATACCTCATCCTTCAATCCGTTTATCGTAGAGAATGTCGAACAATCAAAATTAAAATGACTGTTATTTAATTTATTATTTAGCGCAGCCTTCACGCCGTCCTTGTCATCTTCCAGTGCGATATCAGGGCCTGCACTGTCACCCGCCTTTCCATGCTTGGTCGTCACATCGCCAGGCAATTTCTTTTCGTCGATACAATCAAGCAAGCCAGCGGCACCTTGAATAAACCATCGGTTAGAGCCTGATTAATTAATACCACTAAGCTGTATTATATTCTCATTACAATTATTAAAAAGAAAACAAGCCTTTCTATTAGTTTATCTTTCCAAAAAGGCAAAACCGACTGCATTTAATGCAAGATTATCATGTTACAAAAAAATATTACAATTTTATTGATCTTTTGGACCGAAAATTCATGCATGGCATTTAAATTAATTTTATTAACTACGTAAGCACGTTTGCCGCAAACGATTTACGATTCAAACGAAAGCAAATATCCAAAACGCCTTATTTATATGAGTATTGTTCTTCGATTTGAGCTTCTTTATAGCTGTCAGCACCACTTCGAGGTGATTTCGCTTTTGTTTTCTTGTCTGCGTTAAATAAGCAATTATAGAAAACTTTAGAAGAGTCATTAATACAACTTACTTTAAGGGGCAAAAATTCTTTCCGTTTCTGTACCAAGCATAGGTAAAGTTGATTTAAGGGTCGTGGCGGATGTATTTTCTGCCAAATACGTTTTTTGCCTTCTCGCTTTCAGCAAGGCTGGATCAACATCATGTGGCTATTAAGCGAAATATTGGTATTTAAACTAATGGTTAATAAAACTGCAAATATAAAACATACCGCATTATGTCTTGCAGATTCTTAACTTCCCTTCAAATTTCCTGACAAAATGATAACATGCTCTTCATTTGCACAATCAACCGGGCGACCTTTGCAAAATGTGTTACGATCAAGAACCGAACAACGACCAATAACCAGCTCGATCGGTACAAGTTCGTACAATGGCACACGAACAACTTCATTTGGATAGAAACGCCTAGATGGTTCATGAAAAGTTTCATATGGTCGTAGAAAATGATGCCCAAAAATAACACGCTTCCCATTTTGATCCTTCCAAAGCCTCTCCACTCGAAAAATGTCACGCTCTGAATAGTCTATTTCTCCTGTGGTCTCATACGTGTGCTTTTTAGTTGAGCAAATAACGCCATTCTCATCCTTAATAGGAATGTCACGCAGGACGTAAACCGTATCACCCTGACGAATTTCTAAATCACCACGCATCAGGGATAAATAGTATCTATGACCATCTTATTGAGACTGTTTTTGCCAAGAGCTAGCTCTACTAGTTGATTGTAAACGTTGTCCTATGTTTTGAAGTATAACTCTGAAATGTCCTTAATAACATAAAGTTTCTCTGGCTTTTCGTTATGAAATTCTCGCATTGCAGATAGTAGACTTTCTAAATCATCGTCAAACTCCACAGGAACTTTGTAATAACCTTTCTCGACATTAGCTTGAATAGTAGCGAAATCAACAGGTTTAAGTGTGTTGACTTGTTGTTTTGCTGATTTTCCCTTTTTCTTTATTAATGTTGGATATAGTTTAATAATTTCCGGTTTATCAGTGTCGTCTAAAAGAAGAAAAATAAACAATGAATCAGGGCGTTAATAATCAACTGTACAGATACATAGGGTAAAGTCAGGAGGATTTGACATGTGGGAGGAATTGACATAAGGACTTTTCTCAAAAAGTGTAGACATTTGCAGTACTTTAGTTATTAAAAAACGAAGATAGTTACGATTGATTTGAGCTACCAAAAAATTATAACTGTGATCTGATCGTTGTGTGAAATAGAAAAAATAATTGTTTTTGAGTCCAGTTGATTTAATATTTGAGATAACTAAACTAACTGCAGTTTCGGTAGTAAGTAGTTTTAGTTATTTTAAGTGAAATACACAGAACATAGATTTGTTTTTAAATCATAATATAATATAAATATTCGTGAGTAACAACTCATTATTTTTTTTTTTAATTATTTTTGAAAAGTCAACTGAAAGGAGGTTTTGACACCAATGTTGAAGGAGCAATTGACAGTGTCAAATCCTCCTTTATCAGTATCCGTCTCACAATGTTAACGAAGCCAACATCCAAGAGGCAATTGAAAATATTGAAAAAAAATAATCCATTAGCAGTGCTGCTAAAAAATATGGTATAAATCGTACCACTTTAATTTTCTGACTTAAGAAAAGACATGAAGGACAGTCAATCAATACAGAAAACAGCTCGAAATATTCCAACAAACAAATTCTTACAACAGTTCAAGAAAAGGAGCTTTGCGATTATTTTAAAAAATGCACTAAACTTCATTTCGGTTTAACATATGAATGCCTAGTACTCAGTTCAAGTGAAAATGAAAATTTCATATAAAAGTGACTGCTGGTTCACTGGCATGAAATCCGCAACGAGAGATGAGTACTAAAATGTGGATTGGAAAAACAAATATGTTCCACAACTTTTTCCACGCTATGATTTTCATTTCTCAATGTACAATACAACCATCAGGAAAAAGTTTAAGGCAACGTGGAAAACTCTGACATTTGTCAGTTGATTTGAATACTTTTTTTCAAAACAAAAAATTGAAAATTTATAAACAGAAAGAACGAGTCAGTTTAAAAATAATTGTTTTTTTTTTTCATTCAAAGTGAGTATCAAAAATTCACGTGGAAAAGGTTATTCTATTTTCATTTTAATTCTCCGCGTGTAATTTGGAACGTATTTATTTTTCATTTCACGCTAGGTGAGTACTAGGATTGAACTGGCAAAACAGTTTTTAGTTGATTTCCATCACCAGTTGAAAGAGAACCGCGCACTGGCAACTCTTTACACACGCTCATACTCCTTTCTCTCTTCCGCTTATAGAAAACAGCTCAACTGTTGCGAATTAATTTTAGGCAATCGTTTAGTTTGTGTCAATACACAAACTTTTTAGTTGTTCAAATCGAGTTGCTCTTAGTGCGCGGTGTCCCATATATGACCATATATGTTTCATTTTAGCAACTAAATAGTTGCGAAACTAAAAATTGAATGTGCGCGCCTGGCCTAAGTCTGCGAAAACCCGAAAACACAATTAATTTTATAATAAATTTTGTGTTTTGTTTATTTATTTCATCACCTTGTTACTGCATTATTTTAATTATATAAATGTTTACGAAGGAATTTGTTGTTTTATTTTTTTTTTTAAATACTGACAAAACCTCCTTGTGAAGCTGTCAAATCCTCCTTCAATGAAGGAGGAATTGACATTTAGAAAGGCATTAGAAAAAAGGTTGTAACTTTGGAAAAAATATTTAGAAGGACAAATTAATGATGGTTCTTTGTTGCTTAAATTACAGTTAAACCTATGCAAAACTTTTAAATTTGAAATTATACTTGCATCCCAAAATATTTAAAAAAAACTGTTAACCTGTCAAATCCTCCTGACTTTACCCTACCCTTAATTTCCTCTAATGCTGAACATATCTATATTCCTGAAAACAACTGCCATTTTGGCCATTTTTTCAACCTCATGATCCTGAACAGCTTGTGCTAAGCCACGAGTTTGAATACTTCTCGGTGATCGCAAAGCTGATATTTGCACAGCAATAGAAGAAGGTGTGGAAGGTCTTCTTTGAAGAGCAACTGTTCCAATTTGTTCTGGTTTACTCACATCAGATGTTGATCCTTTTGACTTAATCCGACGAACCTTCAATGAAATAAATATTAACGTCTTTATAGATACACAATGAAAATGATTTGTACTTACCTTTTCAAAATTCCTAATTAAGAAGATTCTCTGCAACCCAATCAAACGCTTGTCTTTTTCCGACAACTGCTGTGACATTTGAGTCATTACAATATCCTTGGATTGAAGACGTATAACATCTTTACGTGCTGATCCCTGCCTCTTTCGCTGGCGTCCATTTCGCCTTCCGTCTGCCTGTCCTGCAGAGTTATCAACCGGTTTTGGTGATTCTAAAAGAGGTTTAATTCGCTGAGATTTTCCGCCAATAACCCCACGACATTGTGAAATATTGCAGCGACATTCTTGACCCTCGGATGGATTGAATAGCGAAAAGTTATAATCGTAGCTTATCTCTTCACCAGCTTCAATATTCCGTGCAGCAAACAAAGCCATTCGCGACAGGCCATTTACAGACCATTTTTGCATTTCACAATTAGGTGAACAAGAATGATTCACAAATCGCCCATTGCTGCCCATTCGATGGCCATCTATTACTATTGATAATGCCGCTGCTGAAGCTGTCGGAACGGGTGGTGGCGGAGGAGATGCTAAAATACAAATTAAAATTAAATTTATTTTGTTTAATGCAAAAACTTACCACTTAATCTGATTAAATTTTCAAATTTATTGCAATTCCAAAATTAAAAAAAAATATTGACAGTTCATTTTGATTTGTCAACAACCGCTGTGTTGAATTGTCAAAAATTAGTTCCTTTTTTTAAGTGACATCTTTTGATCGCGCATTTTCGTTAGAGAGAACCTTAAAAGTGGAACCACTTTTTTTGAGGATTTGTATGAAGAAAATAAGCGACTAGCAGTCCATATATAGTAAGTCAATGAGCAGTCCATATATAGTAAGTCAATGTATGAAATATTATAAATAAATAATTTTCAATAGCGAAATTAAATAATTGTTTACTCAAAAATTTCTTTAAGATAGCAGAACCATGTTTTTGTTGAGAAATGATCAATTAGGCAAAAATAAATTCATATTTATTGGTAAATTTATATATTTTTGTAATAATATTGTTAGAATAATGGTGAATATTAAGAGATTTTCGATGAATGATGATTAATAATGTTCAAAAAAGTCAATTTGTTCCTTTAAGTAAAAAAAATTGAGTTAAGAAAGAAAAACTTGAAATTTCAATTTTTTTTTCAATTTTAATTGTGAATAACTTTTGAAGAATTAAATTTAGACAAAAATATTAAGAGACCTTTTTTGTAGAGCATTAAATTTCCTTTAAAAATCCATTGTGATCATTTTGAGATATTCATTGATTCGTTAGTTACAAAATTCCAAATTAAAAAAGTAAAATCGAAGAAAAATAACAATTTATTAAGCTTAATTACTCAAAAACGGCTTGTCTGACGAAAATTTTCAATTAGACCTTTTTTGTAGGGAATTTAATTTTATATAAAAGTAAGTCAAAATGAATTTTTTTTACTTCAATGTTTTGTCAGTTCTGACGCAAAACATGAAATTATGACTAAAAATCAAAATTAGCGATGATAGACCTCTTAAAATTGATATTAAGGGCTCAAACTTTTACGAACATTTTTTTTTGTCATTCTGAATGATATTCTCGATATATCTTTCAAAAAAAAAAATAGTCAATTTTTTTGGCCCAGTCTAATATAGATAATATCATTTTGGCATCACCGTTCTAGTGAGTCCCATCAATGAAAATGTCAAATTAAAATAATCGATTGCTGTTGCATATGATTATATGTTACACAAAATAGCGAACTCATTTTAGGCAATCTTTTAGTTTGTGTCAAAACATAACCTTTTTAGTTGCTCGAATCAAGCAGTTGCGCAACTAAAAATTGAATGTGCGCGCCTAGCCTTAGACTATATTTTGACATATTCACACATTTACAGCCCGACTCTCCCCCAACATCACGGATACCTACAACGACAAGAATAGGTGATTGCTTTTGTGACTTTTCATAATCTCCCCCACACACAACCTGTGAGAGTGACAAGAACAATCGAAATTGTGATCTTCAAAACAGGTCATAACTCACAAAATTACTTGAGCTTTGATCATGTTCTTGACATTTTCAAATACTTACCTAACTCTTGTCAAAAATTAAACTTATAATTCTTTTTTTACTTATTTTCGATTTGATTTTAATTCAACAGAGATACGACACCTAAAGTACCTCTCATGCCTGATTTGAAATTTTCACCAAGTATTCTTTAGATAGGTATCCTATTAAATTGAATTGTTGCTAAACAAGACCATTATTCTAGTTTTCTTTTATTTACGTTTAATAATTTCCCTCGAAATGGCACCCCTGTAGCTGGTAGGGTATTTTAAAGACAAAAAGAGATAGTTGTATAAACAAACAATTTCCAGTACAGCGCCAAATTATTTTTGTCACAAAATTTTCATTTATGGGAGAAAATTCTTTTCTAAAGAGGTTTATCAAGATTTCTTATTTTTTTGTCATCTATACAAAACAAAATATTTGATAAATCATCTGCCAGTGATATGACACCAAAATTAAAGTTTTCTGAAGGTGAACTTAAAATAAGCAAAATATTCCAAATATAATTTGTATGGTTTATATTTTATGTAGGTGAAAAAGTACTGTGTTTTCATGGACCACTCATTTATGAAGCGAAGGCTCTTAAAAGCACAATTACAAAAGATAAACAAGTAAAATATTACATTCATTATGCCGGGTGGAATAAAAAGTAAGGAATTAATGCTGAACACCTGTTTGCGCTAACGAAATTGTCAAATCATTCTTTTTGTCCCGAAATCTAGTTGGGATGAATGGGTGCCCGAAAACCGAGTTCTCAAATACAATGAAGCAAATGTACAGAGACAGAAGGAGGTGTCCAAGCAACACTCTTCATCGGCTGGAAGAAATAAGAAAGGTAAGCATTTAAAAGATGACCCATAAGTCCCACAGCTATGGCAAATGTGGCTAGTCTCACATTAAGCTCTGATATCAAAACTATTATCTCCAATTTTTCGGTTCCTTAATGAATTGCTTTGTTCTATTTTATAATGGAGGCACAACACTCGCACCTATCATTTTGTAAATACAAACAAATGCTGCTAGAGCTGGGCTCGACAATGCACCTATTATAATTATCAGAGATGTCATCCCTGATGGCTGTTTGGTAGTTTTTCTACTTAGTGTCAATATTTGGTGCGGAGGACATTGAACTACTTAACTGATTTTTTTTTTGTAATTAATGTTTTACCATAATGCGAGCAGATTACTTGAGCCTCAATCGGTAAAGGTAAAGATGCTGATTTCCTGCGATTTTAGCTTAACAATCAAATCTCCCCACATTTGTATCTTGTTTGACGATGGTCAGGATATGCGCGTTCGTGCCTTGTATATACAGTGCTAGTTGCCCCCTTAACGTTCAAACTTCTATATTACTAAGTGGTTACCTTATGTAAATCAAAATTTGGTTAACGTGGTTGATCTGCATTTACAATCATCAATATGTGGAAACTGCGCATTGAATACTACAATCTACAATGCTTCGCCTCGTAGCTAACTCTTTTAGCATGAATATATCGGATATATTTTTATTGTTAAGCCCTTGATTCAATAACTACACACAAATATTCCTTTTAAAGTTTAAAAATGTATTTTATATATGTACATGCATATGTATATATGTATGTATTTACAAGTACATATTTATCTCAACGTTCTTTTTTTATTTAAGCAACACCCAAGGGGAAAAAAAGTGACAACGGTGCTGTAGTAAGCAGCAGTTCGGGTGCTTGTACACCGAAAGATGGAAGCGAATCAAGAGCTTCAACACCATCCAAAGAAGTAAGCACGCCGCTAGTAGCCCCTACAACATCCAGTCGTCGGTCAAAACCAGTAGCAACAGCGGCTGCCACAAGTACAATCCCAAATGCACCTGCTCCTGGACCCACACCCACTATCAGTAGCAATCCAACAACGCCATTAACTACGGCAACAAATAACTCTCCTGCTACACAAATTCCAATCGTCTCGTCCGGAACAGATTTTGATTCAAATAAAAAAAAACGTTTGCGAATCGATATGTCAGTTGAAAACGAAGAGCAGTTCCTCTCAAAAGTCGAGGTCAAAATCAAAATTCCAGATGAACTCAAACCATGTCTAGTGGACGACTGGGATGCAGTCACCCGCCAACACAAACTACTTGACATACCAGCAAAGATATCAGTCCAGGAAATCATAGACTCATATATTACATTCAAAAAAGCGTCGAAGTCATCAAATCCATCGAAAGAGGTGGCCGTTAATGATGTTGCCAACGGCTTAGTTGAATATTTCAACGTAATGCTTGGATCTCAGCTGCTGTATAAATTCGAAAGACCCCAATACGCTGAAATACTTAGACAAAACGTGGATGTCCCAATGTCAAAGTTGTATGGAGCATTCCATCTCTTACGATTGTTTGTGAAGCTGGGATCTATGTTGGCATTTACCACATTAGATGATAAATCTTTGCAAATGTTGCTTGGTCATTTGAATGATTTTCTTAAATTTTTGGTGAGAAACAGTGGCCAATATTTCAGCATGTCAAATTTCGTCAACGTTAGCCCCGAATATCATAGAAACACACAATTCGTTTAAGAAAGTCATAAGGTAAAATTTATGCGCAGTTTTGAAAATTAAAAAGAAAGCAATTTGAAAGATATCCCGAGTGGTGTATTACAACTTGCAGAATAATAAATATCATACAAGCTGTCGGTCGAGCCTTGATAAGCATGCCTTATTTGAGTACTTTTGTTTATTATAAACGGATGAAATCTTAATTATGCATGTTGTTGTGTTCCACTCTTACTTATTTTTGTTTCCAAAAAATGATTTTATGAGCATCTACTTTGCTTTTTGTTTTATAAGTTTTCCTTTTAATTTTAAGAATTAGAATAACAACAACCAAACAAAATAACTATTATAAAGATATAATAAAAATATAATCCTAATCGATATTTTAATAAAGGTTTTAAATTTGTTTCCAAAATGTAAAATGATTATACTTCATTTTTAAATCGTTACATGTACTGGGCTCGTATCGCGTAAGACTAAAGGTATCGCTCAATAATTGATAGTCGTTTTGACTATAGCTGCCTTTATCATATCAATAAAAAAAATATAGAGAGGGGGATTGTAAAAACGTCAATAAATTATTCAACGATCGCTTTAGTCTTACGCGATACTGGCCCTGTTCGTTGTAGTCAACTAACCAATTAAGATCAGCAATATATTTATTGAAAATTGTAAAACAATCAATATTCTATATACAGGTTGTCCCTTAATTTGGGCATAATATTTTAGGGAGTGATTATTGGGTATATTCTAAGAAAAAAATCGTTTTCACAGTAAGGCCCTACCTCGAATTTTTATATCATATACTGGGGATTTAAAAAAAGGCTTACTTTGGTGTACCTGACCCATGTTAACGGTAATTGCTCTGATAGTACTAATGATGGCTTAGACAGACCAAGTTTGAAATAGAGTGTAATCGCGAATAAAATGTCGCTTCTTATAATAATATATTCCTTACAAATAGCGTTGTGTCGGCGATCCCTATCTGGTTTTAAGCGAACACACGGAAAGTAGACACTAAGAAGTCGAGAGCGTTATTATTTTCTGCAATTATTACGTGTCTGTCTATTTTGCACTTGGAAAATTATTGGGGGCTATCGTGAATAAAATTCCCCTGGGAAGAATTCCCATTTTCGAAAAATCCCGATCGTGAATGAGTTCGAAATATTCCCGCGTAATTTATGGCTATCGATTTAAATGTTATTGGAAGCCTTAAAACTACACATACCTAATTCAAAGGTGTTTTTCGACAACAGATGTACGGTACTTCTTTTTATCGGAGGGGAAAAGTTTCGAGGGAGATTCACGAAAAAATTCCGTGGGAACAAAAAATTCCGAGGGAAATAAAATTTCCAGGGCGTTTCCCGATAGGCCCCATTAAATATATGTAATTCTACCAGAAGCTATTCACTAGCAGATTTCTGGTTTTGTATAATAGGTCTAAAGTGAGGTTTTGTGTCCCAAATAAACAAGTCTCTTGGCCCTTAATGATTTATCCTTTATGGGTTGTGCTTAGATTTATAGACTTTCCATAAGCTATGAATTATGTTTGATATATTTATAGAAGGGGAATGAAAGCCAAATTTGAAAAATTTATTTGCCGAACAATTTAATTTTGAAAACACTCATTTTTCCAAAAACTTTGAAAAGTATATAATCACATGAGAAAACCTTCCCAGAAATATATCATGTGGGAAATGTATCGTGATAAACTATCGTGAGAGAAAACAATCATGGAAGAATTGTCATTCGCGAACTGTCACGCAAAATGGCTTTAGTATTAGTTTACACCTGTTCTAAAATGAGCCTCTGCAACGATTTCGAAATTTTATTTCCATCCAGAATGAATTAAGATGATGACGTCGTGAAGAGAGACTCACAATTATTTTTGCGTATGGCTAAAAGATGGAGTGTGGTGTTGATTCAGGAATCTGTTCTGATTTACTCTTTGTCTTTTCGGCTACCCAAAATTACTAGTGTCTTTGAAGTTAGAATTACCTGCAAATAGGGACGAATTCAAAATACTAAAAGAACTTTCGAACCAGATACGAAATACAACAAGTCTTAAAATCAGACTACTGTTAGGCCCATTGATTCGGCACATTATCCGGTCCCGTGCATAATGGAATAAAGAAAAATGAACGGGAGGACGAACTTGTCAGGCTTATTTAAGCTCTTCATACATAGCTCAATGGTAAAAGATTCAGCACTCCCGCCTTTAACCAATTTATCAGTTGTCAAATCAGACGAGGGCAATAGTAACATGTACTGGAACAGGGTATTTCTCCAAATACTCACAGTTGGGACCAGCATTTCATCTCTCCTGCTCTGGTCAGAATGAGTCATTCAAAAATGCTTGCTTTGACGAAATAAATGACTTGATCTTTATTCATATCACTACGAAATTGCTCTTAAACCCAATCTGTTAAATTTCTTAGACCACAAGGAGGCAGAAGCACGGTAGGAGAATCACACATTATTATTCTGTAAGCTGCCTAGGTTGCATAATCTAGATGACTTCGGCAAATATTTTTTTTCGGGTTTAGATAATGTCCATTACCTAATCTTTTTTCATCCATATTAAACGAGTTGTATCAAAACGCGTAGTTCAGTGCTATTGGATCACCGCTGTTTTGCTCATTGGATTTTTCAATAAATTTTTAAGCAATGTGTTAACACATGTACGGCGCGCGGGTAATATATGTATTCTCTGGATGCCTGACCCACCTTTCAACATCGGCACGCCACCAAGCAGTGTTAAACTTTTAGTTGGATTTTATTTGTGGTACGGTGTTTCAATAAAAAGTGGATAAAAGTGAGTATGAACCACCGTTTCTATGCGAATATATTGGGGGAGATGATCAATTGATTGACAGTAATAACAGGATTGCTTGGTTCATTTATTTATAGAAATTTCTTGGAGATGACTAATCTTGGTGTCTATGCCGACAAGAACTTAGCGCAAACTATCTATGCCGATAAGAACTTAGTGCAAACTGAGAAAGTTGATTCCAAAACATACTTCGGGTGATACAAAATATGTAAATCATGGAAAATAAAAACCACTTCAATCTGCCATCTGCATTTGACGTTTCACAAATGCAACGAAACAAAAAAATGTTGCAACTTGTTCGTTTGGCATCCCGAGTCGGAGTTCCGAAAGGTTCTTCCGGATTACCAAACGAAAACGCTATAAGAAAACGTATTTAAAAAAAAAGCTCTAACGTTTTTAACAAATAAAATTTGTATATTATTCTAGGTATGGTCTACATTTTGGTTTAATTTTTTTTTATATTAGTGATGCTACTTGCCATAAAACCGACTTTCTATTTTGGACATATCTTAACCATTTGATGAATGAACATCATCCCTTTGAGTTGTCGAGGAATTTAACGACCCGTAGTTATTTGGAGTTTTTCTTAAATAATCTCGCAACCTTGATTGAAGAAAATGAGGGAAAATAATGGATTGCAAGAAAATGTTACACTTTTACAATAATACTAGACCATTTATCCCTTTTGTAATTTGGTAGAAATTCTATTTTATTTCCATATTTAGGATAACTAATAACATTTTTTTTCTTCAGTTTTAAGATGAGAATATTGGCACGAAATGTGAGATACCTATAATCTATTATAGTCCTGAAAAAATAATAAATGCATGTGCAGTGCTTGATAATATTTAAATGAAGGTTCGAGTTTCTCTGCCTCTTTTCTCACTTCTATTATAAAGTGAAAAGAACTCGAAATTCAATAGTGAATCAATATTTTCTTCAAATATAATTCTAAGTTAAACAATGGTAGCATGCTTGTATTAAAATGATATTAAAAAATTCATTGAATAAAACTACAAACGAAGTATTTAAGTTTGTAGATTTTAGTAGTGTTCGCATTAATGGTGGAAGACCAAGGGGTGCAATGTAATCCCTGGTTCTTCCACCGTCAATGCAATGCACAGCAATAAAGCGTTTCTTTTCAAAAATGCAATAAAATGAACTAAATCAAATATTTTCCATGTATTATGGCTTTATAAGTGCAAAATTTCCCATTAATTATTATGGAACAGACCGTCGCGCCTTCAATTACTAAGTTAATTAGACCTTGTAACCGAATAATACGATATTTTTGTGCGGAATTCTCCTCGGGCTAGTGCGTCAAATGTTGAGATCGATGGCGAGTTGATGTTCGTGAATTGAGTCTCACACTCTCGGCTACAGCAGCCACATTTTCGTCTATGGGCGACGGGGAGTGTTATCCACTAGTATACTAGTCTCAAGAACTTTTTGCACATACTTGCGTACAGCAGGCGCGGTGGGTGCTTCAATTCGGCCAAAACTTTTTTCTAAAAACGCATTGTTTGGGCTACAGAGCACTCACTTTGGAAATAAGTTTTCAATATATTTCTTAACGTTGTTCAAGCATAAAGCCACTCATTTCGTTCCGTGGATATTTGATACTGACTTTCTGTCAAGATTTCGAGCGAGAAACAGCTTTCATTGTGAAAATAACCTATGATTTAAAAGGAAACCACTAGATGGTCCACCCTGTATATATATTTCATTATATCAACAAAAAATATAAAATACTTACCTATCGTGTACTAGATTATTTTTTAAAAATTCAATCAAACAACTTTTTTGTTCGTCTATGGCTTTTCTGCCACACTTAAGCTTTTATATATTTTAAAGAGTTTGCAGCATTTATTACCTTAATCATACGATGATCGCAAATTCATATTTATCGGTGAAAATTTTGTTCATCGGTTTACCTAAGAACCGGAATAGCCCCCCCCCCCCTTCTTAGGGCAGCTACTAAATCTTGTACAGCCATTGCCTTACAAATATACCAGCAAAACTACAAGACTAATAAAACAATCATGTATTCAGAGGGATAGGGTCTGCATTAGATTGATTAGAAAGAAAACAGTTTGAGTATTTGCTTCAAATTAAATATTTTTCTAAGTTTGCATTTTTTTAGCAAAATATTTCTACCAATAATTTCTTTCAATCGAAAGCAAATTGAGATATTTGTTCGCCAAATTGACCCTTGTCGAAGAGTTTTACCAAACATTTCCTACTCGCTTTAGATACACATATTTTTAAAACAGTTCGCCAATAGCCAATCCATAGCCTTTTTATAAGAGATGATTAACTTTATTTTTTTTTGCTTCCTTATTTTGCACTGAAAACATTTTTTTTTTTAATTCGAACCGATATTCAAATTTTCTACCACTTACATATGTTTATTGCAGAATATTGGTAAAAAAAAATAATGGAATTCATTCACTTGTAGGCGTGGTATTCAAAAACCTAGTTTGGCAAATAAAAATATGCTGAACAAAAAAATTCACATATTATGTACATAGATACATGAATATATCTTTTGGGATACATCTTTTTCAACATTTTTTGAAGGGTGTTAATGTTGAAGCTGTAAGAATTTATTGCTAATATCGAATGTTTTTCAACATACTGGCTAGACACCAAGATAAGTGTACCTGCAGGGTCAGGTCACAACAAATATACAGAAATAATATAAAATAATAATTTAATGAATTTAGGGTGTTGGGTGATTCTGGCTACCTTTTATTACCACGGTTATTATATTATATCTTGAATGAACCAACTATCAGCGGATATGCTCCTTAGTTTAGTAAGTAAGAATCTCAGTGCTACTTTTGATATAACTATGTACATACGTACGTATCTTTTTGTACCACAACCACAAAAAAAGCTTAGACCACATCAGTGTTTTCAGTTAAGTTTTATTTTTGTATTGCAATTTCTGTTTTTTTTTTTTTGTTTTTTTATTTGCGGTGTACATTCTGAACCATAAAAGCAGGTATTTAACTTCGCTGGAAACTTTTATGTATATAATCGGCCCTACCAAGGTAACCGTCGGAGCGGAACTTTCTCCGCAACGCATTCTCCTTCGGAGGTTCAATTTCAGTTCAAAGTAGCTTTCATCGGAAGAAATTTTACAGAAATCCAACAACGCATTGCGATGGATATAAATTTCAGACAGAGATGTGCTAATTAACCGATATATCGAAAATGCGATATATTTTCGATAGTTTTTTTATAAAATAAACACCATAAGCGTTTTAAACCATGAAAAACCGGTCAGAGTGTAGTTTATTATTAATAAAAAATATTTTTTTCAATTATAATGCGCTAGCGTTTTTAAAAAATGTAATTAGATGCACCGATTTTTAAATCAAAACTATCGAATAAAGTCCCTTCCCTATTTCGAGACGTATGTTTTTTGTTTCCATTTGAAGTGTCAAACAAATAATAAATTGAAAAAAAAAACTTTGGAAACACAATATTTATATTTATTTGACTAATAGGTACTTTAATCACAATGGAAATGGATCAAAACACAAAACAAAAGATCACGAACATAGTTTTTTTTCCATCCAAACATCGGTCCCAATTAATTTAATTGATTGGGGCCAGATCTTCCCAAACACAGCTACAATTTCTGGTGTCCTTTTGGTATTATCCGCTCATAGCTCATATTGTTGCGAACTTGTTTTTTCGTTCTGCCTAAGAACAAAAAGTCTATTATAATTACATATGTAACACAAGTTAACGCAAATAAAGTTAATTTCTTTATTACTTACATTTTAATTAACTATTTCTCTAAAAAGAAAACACTTTCCGCAACAAGAACTTGTCGGAGGATTTCGGAGAAAATTTTGTTTGTATGTGTCAGAAATAAGACCATTAGAAGTGCTTCATCGCAAACAAATGGCATGCGTTGAATTTCGTCGGACAGAATCTCCGATCAGCTGATCGGAGAAATACCTTGAAGCAAAATGTCTCCGATTCGGAGGAAATCGGAGAGAATTCCGCTCCGACGGTTACCTCGATAAGGCCAAATAAGAAAACAATTTTTGTTCGAATGGAATTTTATTCTTTCATTTCTTCTCTTTATTCCTAAAAATATTTTTATACGAAAACAAAAAAAAATATTTTCCGCATGTCAAAATGTAATAAATAATCTACTATTTTTTCTACAATCGGAAACGCTTGAATCTTTATATTATTGAGGTCTCAGAGATCCAAGGCCTCTTCAAATAAATACATTTGTTAAAGGTTCCATCAAAATTAATAAGAGAATTTCTTGAGATCTATACATAATAATTGCCGTTGTTACAATTTTGGCGGAAAAAAACAAAGCTGAAAATTCTAGTGTGGTCTAAGCCTATAAGATATTTTTTTTAAATTTTGTTTATTTTTACGATTAATTGATTTTTTTTTTTTGAATTTCTTTTCGTGTATTGCGCGTCTCGTTGATCTCTTTTTGCGTATATTTTAAATTGTTGGTAGACATCTATGTTTGTTTTACATTTTTTGTTCGTTATTAGTGTTCCATTAGAGCGGCTGTTAGAAAAAAAAGAAAAAATATTATATCAAAACTGTAGGAATATTGTACATTAAAATAGATATTTACGTGATGGAGTCCGGCATGTTGCGGTTTCATTGGGTGTAAAATTGAGGAAATCCCAAATCAATATTGTATCATCGTGAGAGCTGCTTACAATTTGGAATTCATCGAATTGTAAACGGAATACCCGACCAGTGTGCTCCTTAAGAGAATGTGATTTTTAAACGATTATTCATTTTGTAGTTCCAGAGGAGATAAAATAAAAAGAAAAAGTAATTGCCTGCTTTAACCAGCAAAAATTGTGAGTCAATAGTTATTTTGTTTGTATGAATGTTAAGTTTATAATACGTTACGGGATATATATAGATAGACAGATAAATGGTTTTCATTTCGTTAAATTTCGTTGCGGTGTATGTAAATATTTGCAAAATAACTATTAGTAAATGCAATTTTATAATAATTACTATGAAATACACATTTCTTTAATTTAAAAGAATACATTATAAGGCACACTTATTACAAACCTCGTTTGTTAAATGATGTTTCTCTTCATCGCAAGAGGCAGTACTCTTGAAAAAAACATTTGTGTGTGTTTAAATGCTGGGAAACGAAGCCAGACCTTCGACATTACAGTCCAACGCACTAGCCATTAAACCAAAGGTATTACGGAAAAACAAGGCCAAAAAATAAGTCTCGGTTTTAATCAGAACAAAGTTCTCTTTGTTGGAGTGAAGCTGATGTTCACTTAACATAAACACTTTTTTATTAAAATATGTTTAGCTTGGTAAGATCGAAAATTAATTTTTATATTAGTTTCATTACACATAAAGTGACTGAAATAGCCGAAGAGGAACTAGATTCTTCACCAACCAAATCCTTTAATTGTAGTAAAAAGTGCACATATTATACTTATAGTAATCTTCCAACGTATTTTTCTAATACTCAATACTCTACTCTTATACAGTATTTTAAGGTTTTTCGGATTAAAAAAAATGACGCACAATTTATAAACAAAACATAGTAATCAATAAACAATGAAGGAATAACATTTGTCAGCAAGAAATTAAAGCTTACCACCAATGTGTTAAGGCAAAGTGCATTCGCTTGAGCACGCGGATCTAGCGCGGCAACAAGATCCCACACTTTGATTTTACCATCATAAGCACCACTAACGATTCTTTTCGAATCGAATCGTATGCAACGTACTAATTCTTCGTGTCCTTCGAGAACACGCAGGCAAGCTCCGCACTCAATGTCCCATAATCTGCGAAATAAGCAAATATTAAAAATGTGTATAAACTTCTATACAAAGTAATTCAGCAAACCTTATAGAATTATCCGAGCTACCACTGACGACCAAACGATCACGGTATTGAAGACATGCAATACCACGTTTGTGACCGTTGAGTGTGCGTACAAATTCACAGCTTGATGTAGACCAAACCTTTATGGTTCTATCTCCACTTGCCGAAACAATATACTTTTCATCAAAATCAACCACATTAACGGCTGCTCGATGACCTACAAGAACACGCCTCAATGTTATCTCACTGGGCGATGTCATATCCCAGACTGCAATTGAGCGATCCTTCGAACAGGTAACCATCATACCATTATTGAAACGTAAATGTAAAACTGCTTCGCAGTGATGAATCAAAGTATTAACCATTTCACCAGTGTTAACGTCCCAGACGCGAACTGTGGAATCACTTGAACCGCTTATTATTACTTTGTCATCGTACTGCAAACACAAAACAGATCCTGTATGACCAGTTAGAGTCTAAAATTGAAATGTTAAAATTAGGTTCACTACGCAAGAGATTAAAATTGCCTTAACACACTGCAAATCCGTTCTGTCCCAAATTTTAATCGTATTATCTCTAAGACCTGAGACAATTTTAACATCATCATACTGTAAACAATAAACACCTTTCGAATTCTCTGATCGACAGTTTATTCGGCGAAGCATGTGACGTCCGGTTCTCCAGTTGTTTTCTATGCTTTCAATATCCTTAAAAAAAATTTAATAGATAAATAATTCAATAAAATACATATATATGCGTGAGTTAAATGCAAACGTTAATACAATAATCCAGAACAATTATAACTACCACATATGTAACTAATTTCGGTTTTATATATATACATAAATAATATGTAAGTGTTTTATATTTTTATTTGTAAATTAAATTATATACTAAACGAAGTATAACCATTTTTTGTGAATTTCTAGGAAATATATACCCTTTGCATTAAGGAGTTCTCTAAGAATAAACTGAAAGCATGTTACACGGCTTTAACTAGAAAAAAATTCTTTGGCTTAATAGTTGGTGTGTTAAACTTTCACGTCACGGCCGGAGGTCAGAAGATACGAGTATATTCACAAACTAGACCACCTAAAAAAACTCCCTCTTGGTGAGAAGTAACAAATCCTCCAAAAGAATTTCTTATCAAGAAAAAGTCGATTAAATCTTAACTGTTTGAATTCGTAAGATTATTGTAGATCTCCATATTTCTGTAGGGAAATGTGCTTAGTGGATTGTCACAATTTCCACCGAAATCAACTCGTTTATCTATTGAGTTGAAGTTTAAACAACTCAAGACAGTTTCTTCGTACTCTGCTTTTGTACTAAGATAAATGTCTCACATACATATATGTATGTACCTTTTGCATGAATAGTCAACGTCCGGAATGAAATAAAGATTTAACATGTTCAGATGTAATCTTTTGGTTTTACTTGTCAATTCTGGGATTAGAACCAATTTCGGGTGTACAGTAACACATATGTACATATGTAAATATGTACATATAACGTTAAACACCGAATTGCTTGTAATTTGAATATCTTCAGTGAAACCGAAAGCTGTGAACACCGTTTTAACAAATTTTAGGAGCTTATTAAAAACAAATTAATTATACGATGTATAAATTCAAAAATAAAAAAAATTTAAATAATATTTTCTACCCGTTGATGCATAGGTAGTTATGTAGTATATTCAGTTAAGTCACGGTCACTTTAGAACCCGAATTACTTTACGAATACCGAAAAACAACATTACATTACTGCCAAAAGAAGTTTTTCATTACATATAACCTCACATCTTTTTGTCTGTTTTTGTGTTTTTTTTTTTTGATATTTGTTTCTGTTTGATTAACCGTTCTAGAAATTAATACAATTACATAACATACATTCATAATTTTCGGAAAAAGTTCACGATAGAACGAATGTGGCCGATGTGTTGAACCTGGGCGAGGTTTAAAAAGATACTGTATCCAGCCACGTCGTTCGGCTAAACCTCGCCATAGTGAATCCGTTCGAACTTTACGTTCAATCAGTTTTTTCCATAGCATACCCTCCGATAGAACACGAAGCCACTCTTTACAAACCAACTCAGCTGCTTTAAGGGAATCCGCATCGAGATACGATAATATGTTTTCAGCTATGTGATCCAATCCCTTTTCTGGAAATGACAAACAAAAATTGGTTTGAACACAAATTATAAGTAGTAATTACTCAAAAATTATATATTGCAACTATTTTTGATTAATTTATTAATTATTTAAATTCCCCTGACTATCCGGAATTTAGAAGAAACCGAAAAGTTTTTCTTTTTTTTAACTTGAAATCATGATGAAATTTAATACAGAGTTTCCAATTTTTTACTTAATTTAGCCCGACAAATTTTTAAAGTATTAAAAACTTGCAAAACAAATTATTGAATGTATAAAATTCATCACGTTACTAATATCTTTTTATTGGATTGAATGAAACAAATCGCTTATGACACACATACTCGTACACCTTATACCTAATCATAAAATTGTATTCATACCTTTAAGAAGTTCTTGGTTCTTGAATGTGAAGTTAACTACTCGGTTTTTGTCATTATATTCGTTCATTTTATTTTTTTCTTGAAGGTAAAATCTTATTAGTTTTTAGTTTGTTGTTGACATTACATCAATTTTTTTAAGACGAACCAACTTTCCATATCGGATTCATCACTGATCGCTTATAATCAATTTTTTACCAGACATGTTTTTGCGACTTTAAGAAGGTTTCACTGTTTCGTTTTAGATCCGCAGTATGTCTGTTAGGTAAGTTTGAATTTTTACAAATTTTCACAAAATTGTTTTTTTCTTCCTATGAATATAATTTTAAATTACCAAATAGACCTACCATTCACTCGCTTGAATCCGATTTTAAATAAAAAGGTTTAAATGTGTGTTAAAGTTATCATTCCTTGTCATAAAGGTTCCAACTGCAATAACCCATAAAATATTCTCAGTTTTACTATTAAAAGGTGAGAATGTTTTTATTTTTCCTGCAAATATGATCAAGGTTACTACATGTGCCGCGAGCGACGAAATTTTACTTTGACTATAGCCTACGAACAAAGCCCATCATTTTTGTTTAAAAATAAAAACCAATGCGATAGTTTTTTTTTGTAAATTTCTAACCGTACTATATTTAATACTAGCCGACCCGTACTCGCGTTGCTTCGCAAATTGTAACAACGAATATTTTCTTAATATTAATATTAGCATATGAAAACATTTCTCAATGGGACTGAGCATATTTGCTACAATAATATTAATTTTAGAATAGTTCATGTGCACGGCACTGTAGTCAATTGAATGTCCATTTTTGTCACCCAAAATGCTATTGAGTGTATTCAAGTAACTTAAAAAATAAAATGCACGACTGGATCGCCCAAACTTGCTCATATGTAAAAGTACTTTGGAATTTAAAATACATTTTATAAATATAAAACATGGATTTAATGAGATAAAAATGTTCAAATGTATGGAATTGCCGTCTGATTAATCTTTTTAATATTTAAGTAATTTTTTATATGACAAATTTCCTTAAAATTTTTCGAGAACAAAATTTTGGATGCCAAATTTTAAGTATTAGGTACGAGTATAGATTTAAGAAATAGTTTTTTTTTTTCGAATATTTTTATATACAATATTATTTTAAACTTAAGGGGCTCCTGTTGAAAATTTTTGGTTAAAATCGTTAGAGCTGTTGATGAGAAAGTCAAAAAATCAAAAAACGGTTCTATGACAGGTACCGTTAATAACATTTTGCCACAACATTTTTTTTGATAAAAATGTAGTCCATGTCCAATGTCCATAATATCACACCGTTTCGAGATAAATAAGATTATGCATTACGGATGCAGTTAGTGTTAGTTTTGGATCTAAAAAAAAATTTCAATTTCTCCTCTAGGGAATCACCGAAGACCCTTAAGTACCGACTTTGAAGGAAATAGCTCCAGTGGCTTAGGCTCTAGATCGAGGTACAGACATACGGACATACAGGCATACAGACAAACAGACGGAATCGTCGGACCCACTTTATTCGTCTTCGCTATCATCGTAATGTCAAGATTGATCAAAATCTCGAGTTCGATTTTTTTTCCACATGCAGAACTTGCCCTATAGTTAGTACCTATTACCTATGTATATCGCAAGTAAAAAGAGCCCACCCCCACATTGCTCAGCGATGTGAGGATAGAATTAGAGAACCACAAAAAATGTGTGTGTGTCGGTTAGTTAGATAAACTATACAATACAGAAAAATTGAATATGTAGGTAGGTAGTTAAGAGAAAAAACGTAACTATTGAATGGAACAGATATTAAGAGAGAAAGAGTATGGGAATGGGAAGAAAAGAAAATTAAAAATGTTGAAATGATAATGAAATGAAACAAAGCAGCGACCTCGCGATTGTGATGAAATCTAATTCCTGGATAAAATAAATTCAAAAAGTTTATAATTTTATAATTTGTTTTTATTTATTTCTCAGGTTGTGTGTGTAACTAAGAAGTGATTTTGGGCTTAAAATTTGCGCAACAATATTGACTTTATGAAGCAATGCTAAACTTTATCGATTATTGTATAGGTTTTAAGATATGAGTGGTTGTATAAGGGCCATTTGCTGATACGAAACTTAAATATTTATGTTCAACTTAAGCGCTTATGTTCTACTTTTTCCTCTACGTAAACTGTCACATAAGAGTTTATGTGGAACATAAGTACTTATGTTCCGTATCAGCAAATGGGCCTTAGTCAACTAATGAAAAAAATGGACAAAAAATGTAAAATTAATAATACTTAAGTTCGACAAATTATTAATGAAAAAAAATTATAGCCATAAACACTCTTATAACAATATATAAAATAATAAAATTTATTTCAAATAAATCGGTTGACTACTTTCTGAGATCGTGCGTAACAAACTTTAAAATGGTTTCGCTTTTATATAATAGTATAGATAATCAAAAAAAAAAAAAAAAAAAAAAAACACTTTTATATCACTCTCTAAACACGGACATGACACAATCGTTTCATTCTAAGGGCATTTATTTAAGTTGAAGTTCTTAAGTCGCTTGAAAACACAATTTCCACTTTTGCTTCCTTTGAAAGTCAAATTTGACATTGATTCACTGGATGGAAGACGAAATTGCAAAAAAAAAATCTTTTAAAAACCGGAAATATATGCAGATGTGACTTTGTAAAAAAATTATTTTTCTTGGAAAGTGAACATAAAAACAATAATTAAATTTAAAAAAGTGAAATTTTCATTAAAATCAAAAGAATTTGTTTTGAACATCAAGAACAAAAGAACTTCTATACGAAATTGCGTTTTTCTAATTTGAATCAACGGAAATATTTGTATATATGTATTATAATAAATTAACTAAACAAAACTTTTTATTTAATTCAAAAACCAATATAATGTTTCTTCAAAGGCGTTTTAAGAAAACAGAATACTAAAAGCGTATGCCTTAAATGGGAGGATTTCCCCATTTAAAAAAAACTGATTTTTAGACTAAAATTAAATCAAGTTCGTTATCTTCAAAGTTGTGTTTTGTGAGTCTATTTATTGTCATGATAATTATAAAATTCGCGGTTCCAGGAAAAACAGATATTAATTTTCAAGGATTTTTTTCACTTTATTTTTATTTAAATATTTAAGAACTGATATTAAAAATAAAAAAACACGATACAAAAAATTAACAAAACAATGTAGCAATTCAATACTAAATGCTCTATTTTTATTCACAAACATGAGCATACGCCCTGTTAGCAAGCAATGTAAAATAATATGATCCTAAATTTACCGCTGCTTTGGCTGTACTATTTTACTTTTCCATATATTAGAACATGTTCTTGTTTGCCTCGAGACATTTAAACCGACAGTTTTGTATTTTTGTAAAGTAATTTGTTAAAATGGCAGAAAAAAGAAAACAAACCGATATTTCTACAAGAAAACTTATAATCAACTTGCATTCCATAGGAAAATCTTTGCGGGAAATTGGTGAAATCGTCTGGCGAACACATTCGACTGTTCAAAAGATTGTTAACAAATATCATTTTGAAGCTGGAAGAGTTCGAAAAAATATTCTCGCACAATACGATGAAAGGCTTATTGTGCGGAAAATTAAAGAAAATCCAAAAACAAGTGTGCCAAAATTAGCGTTGGAAATCGCGACAATCATAAAAAGACCCTTGTCAACCGAAACCATTCAGAGCGCCCTCAGCAGTTGCCCGCAAAAGGCCTTTCATTGAAAATTTATATATGTATTTCTTTTAAAAAGGAAAAATAATGATTATTGGTGTACGCTCGATTTTGGGAGTTACTGTATTTGACTTAATTTGAAACATTTCTTAATGTGCACATTTTGGAATTAAAAAGTTCGGAAATATCACTTAATTTTCTTTGCCATTACCTATTCATTTCGCAATAAGAACCACTAAGCAAACCTGTTTGAAATGTGAGAGGAAAAAACGGAGCTGGGTACAGCATTCCACATTTGTGCAGTGCGGCTTAAGAAAGAATCTCTGTACTTAACCCTACGTCCAGAATTTGGCTCGAGTATTTACACAGCACATTCCTGAAAGCGTGAGTGTTACGGTTCATTTTTTAAGGGAAGGAATGCAACTGGCTTTTTCAGCACTTTAAAGGCTCTTCTCTGAATGCTCAGAAGGGGAGAGGGAAACTCAAGCACATAGCAACATCAGGTATGTTTTCATTCCAAAGAAGGTGGTTGGCAATACCCACGCCGATGATTGAAAGTTTTTCAGTTTCCTCGATGAAAGTTCCACTCATTGACAGTGACAGGGGGAGTAGGTTTCGCTGTAACGACAAGAGGGAGCATTAAGTTTTCGAAGTATTAAATTCTACACAGTTTCTTATTCCCCAATACTTTCTAGATGAGGATTCAATGAGCTTACAAATCCGAAGGACAGTTCATTAATGAACGAGAGAGGGTCGGAGACAAAACAGAGCCGCGGGCACATCAAAATTTATTTTGTAGGTATCAGATTTAAAATCGTCCAGTAATACTTGTATTCAACGGTTTGAAAGGTACTTCTTTATTCATCGTAAAAGAGAGTTACGGAAACTGAAAGCACGCATTTTCGATATCAAGCAGAATAATCATACTTACACAGAAACGATGTAAATATTTGTTCGGCTAGATATACCATCAAATCCCCAGTGGACCTTTTGCTACGTTCTTCGCGATATTATTAGCTGAAAGTTGACCAGCATTGCTATGAACTTGGAAAGAAGGGACGTAAGCGCAATCAGTCGATAGTTAGAGGGAAGAATCCCTTTTTTTCGAAACTGGCTAGACAAATGCAGTTTTCCATGAGCTCAGAAAGAGACCTTGTAGAGTAGGGCAAATAAAAAAGCTTTCGAAGTGGTTTTGTCAGCGTGGAAGAACACCTCTTCTGAACATTGGCGGGGATACTATACGGGCGACCGGATTTATGAATGTCAAGAACTGCACTGGAAGATTAGCTAAGTTGGAATCGAAGAAGAGGTGGGGTTTCGAATTTTTGTTGACCAGAAATTCTTATTAATTTTTTATTCTTATTTATTTTTTGCCTTAAATTTAAGTCATGTAAAAAATTAGTTCGTCGAATTTGAGGTGGCGACCGACGCCATTTGTTTTAATTTTAAGTGTCTTATTGACCCATTCTCTACACCAGATGAACATTAATCATTCCAAAGCACTAATTTTCTGATGTTAACCCACTGAAATTGATTCTATAACTTTGTATAATATACTAATTTATTTAAAGGATATTTGTATTCTATAATTTACTACGAAAAATTTTGTATTGATTTAGGATATTGTGTGAATACTTTATTAAATCATGAGTATAACTTCACATCCGAAACAATAGAAATTAGTAAGTAACAAAGATGTGTACGCAAAACCAATGTAAAGAAGTGTTTTCTTAGCTTATAATGTTTTATGATTTCAATAAATTAACTTACTGGGCAGGAGAGATATAAAATCCCTCTGTAACATCGGTTTCAAATACGCATTTATGTGGCCATGTTGATAATGACACATCCGAGACAACAACTGCTCAACAAAATCAACTTGATCTGCTTCGTTCCATTGTGAGAAATATGTTAAGCAGGTATCTCGTTCGGTTTGAAATGATGGTGATGATTCTTTCTTACGGACAGGATCATATAGCATTGTCGCCGTGAACTGGAAAGAAGAACAAAGAAATTATTTAAATTAAATTAAATGAAACTATGTATGTGTGAATCTCAAAAAATCTATCTTAATTTCTATGCTTCAAACAAAAATCCTCTAAATCAAAATTTTAGAAGTACCTCAAAATTTGTTTTTTTTTTGAGAAACTTAAGTATATGGACTTGAGAGATTGTAGTTCTATCTGGCAAACGTCACAGATATCTATATATGTGGCAGTTTTGGCCATATTTTATGGCCTCCTCTTCGTTAGGGGTGTCGTTCGTCCTATTTATGCCTCTTCAATTCCCATGATACCTACGTGTCCATGTACCTTATCAAGTGTGGCATAATCCCTGATGGTATAAGAGTTTAACTCATTAAGTGCCGCTTGGCCATCTGACATGATGGCAATGTTTTCGTTAAGATTATTGCTTTCGAGGTTTCGTTTACCACATTTTACTATGGTATTTACTTCTGCCAGTGCACTGCTCCATCGTCAGAAAAACTTTGGTTTTGGACTTGTCCCTTGGCACATTCTTATCCATCAGTATAGTACTTGATGACATTTGCATTTAGATTAGTTCACTGTTTCGCCTACCTTATCTTTCTTGCTACTTAACTCCGTTCTGAAGGTTTTCTCTAAGTTATATTTTTTAATCATTTCATCCCTTAGGATGTCAAGTGTACTTGATAATGATGTCCTAGAAATGGAGTCTGTTTCTCTTAGCATTTACTACTCCCAGCGAATTGTAGGATGGCTCGCTTTGCTGCACTTCCTACTTTTAAATGTAGTATTGAATAACCGCTATTGATGCAGTAGTGCAAGTTCTCATTGCTCCATTAATGCATTTGCATGCGAGACTTTAAACTTTTTGTAGTGATTTCCTTTCCAATAGACAATTTGACTGGTTTATTCCAGAGAAGTTTACTATCTAACGTAGTTTCTAAATAGTTTACCTCCTGCTGGTTATCGATTACTTCACCATCTTACCTTATGGGTTGCATGTGTGACAAAAGTCGTTTCTTAGTGAATGCAAAGGATTACGGAAACTAAACTATTTCCAACTCCTAATTCCTCTTTAAATGAGTTGAAAGGTTAATCTGTCAAAAACAGCGAAATTTGGAAATGTCTTTATTTTGGAATTATTTTTATTATTGTAGCTGTTTTCGATATTTGATTTTTGTTGTCGATTTTTGAAATAGTGTTTTGACATTTTCTGATTAATGTCGATTTCCTTTACTCACTAGGGATTTTGATCCCTTGTCAAATTTTTTCTTTTGGTGTGCGTATTTCGTATACATGTAAATCCCTCTTCAAATACGGATTCGAGGGATTTGATCTCTGTCACAAAAAATCGATTTTTTTGGTGTAAAGGAACGTGAAATCTGTCGAGAGATCAAAATCTTCACACAGAAATTGATTTCTCATGTGTAAAGGAAATCGACATAAGTTACTTTTTTCTCTAAAATTAATGGGAATTTATTTTGCGAATTCTATGTATAAATTTTCATGCATAGTATTAATTTAATGGAATCACAAATCAATGATAAATAACAAAAACACCTATTTGGAGAGTCATATCATGTAAACATGTATTTTATACTGATCAGGATAGATAAACGAGGCCGGTCCGATAAGTAATTAGCCTACAAAAGAAAAACAAACATTTTGGAAAAGTGTCGATTTATTTCTCATAATATTTTCCTTTTAGCTGGAAACACTTAATCCAGAGATGCTCCAACTTCTTTAACCCTTAAACACTATTGCTACCCTGGGCTCTTAGAAACCCCAAAAAGGTTTTTCCCCAATTTGAATGAAAAAACAATTTAATAAAAATTAGTATATATTAACATCAAATAAAGGTATGTTTAAATATATATAATGTTTTAAAAATTTAAATGAAGACATACTGAGGCACACTGAGCGCCTATGTTCTCAACAAAGTGGATTATGACAACTGCTTCACCTTGTTTTGGTCTTACGGTCTTTGTCTCGTGGAAAAATGGCACAAATCTTTTTTTTTTGGTGACTGCAGATGTTGACTCAGCTCAGGCTTCTTTTTTAAAATATCTCTAATAAGAACCTGAAGATTAGAAGGCAAAGCTTTGCAAGTAAATCTCTCCTCCATTTGGGGATTAATGAGTTTCAGTACCAAGTTTTTTAAGAAATGTTGTCTTATTTGTGTTTTATTGGACGCTATTTTGAGGAGGATATACGACTTTTACATCCACAATATTTAGGATACCATAAAACATAGCCAACGACCATCTTCATCCATATCGTCTTATTCATGTAACCATCTTAGGGAATAGTTTTGATCCATTTTAGTTTTTTTTCAAAATAAAATCGAGAAAAACATCAACAACACATCATAACTCTTATAACATTAACTAAGATAGTCAAAACACTGATAACACAAATAAAATATAAATAAAAGGCTAACTTAGTGATTAAATCAATGCAAAAAAATTAATTTAACTATTCAAAAACTTTCACAATTACTCCCCTGGGGTCTGTGGGACCCTGAACCTTAAATATCTGCAACTGCATCACTTGAAAATGCATAAATGAGTGATTTTAATATGTCTTATACGATAATATGAGAATACTATGAGTGGCGCTGGCATGGGTTAATTAGTTTTTTAAATATTTAAAAAAAAATATGTTTTCAGTGGCGCTGGACCCCAGCCAGGGTAGGATTTAAGGGTTAACCCATCCGAAAAGTAGGTTTTCTCGAGATCGGCAAATTAGGCCTCCGTGGCAACGATGACCTCCTCGTTCGACTCAAATTTCTGCCCGGCGAGTGATTTTTTAAAGTTTGTAAACAAAAAGTCGTACGGAGCCAAATCTGGAGAATATGGTGGATGAGAAAGCAGTTCGTAGTGCAATTCGACCAATTTGGCCTTTGGTCTTACGGTTGCGCTTGTTGTCTGGAGTGAGCAAACGCGGCACCCATCGTGTCGACAGCTTTCCCATGCCTAAAACGATTTATCATATCATTCGCATATTTTTCTCGATCTATCCAAAGTTGACCGTTCACTGTAACTCTCTGCAACGCGGAAAAGACTTTACAATGCCAATAAATTTCATGTGAAAGCTCTTTATTTCATTTACCTTTAGAAGATGCCTGAGTTGTTTCAATATATTTCTATCAATACGTATGATGATAGATACATGGATCCGACTTTGGTTGCTTCATGCTAAATTCTTTTAAGGCAAGATCTTTTTTTTTGGATTCCACGTTCGAGAAGACTGATTTTAATAAAGATTTTTTTAAAACGAAGATCCTTTTAATCATTTGCAAGTCCCCCTTAAACAAAATTTCCAGTTAACATCTCCTCTGAAATTGTTTTCAACTGTGACTTCCTCTCTCTTGACTTTAGATTGATCCTCCATGTATTTTATGTCGATTTCCTTTACACACTAGGGATTTCGATTCCTTGTCAATTTTTTTCTTTTGGTGTGCGTATTTCGTATACATGTAAATCCCTATTCAAATACGGATTCGAAGGAATTGATCTCTGTCAAAAAAACAACGTTTTTTTTTTGGTGTGAAGGAACGTAAAATCTGTCGAGATTGAAATCTTCACACAGAAATTGATTTCTCATGTATAGGGATTTCGATCCTGGACAAAATTTTTTCTTGTGGTGTGCGTATTTTGTATATATGTAAATCCCTCTTCAAATACGGATTCGAAAAATTTTATCTCTGTCAAACAAAAATCGATTTTTTTTTGGTGAGAGGTTGGAACGTAAAATCTGTCGACATTACTGAATCATTCCAGATTATTCTGTCAATTAACGTTGTCTGTGATTTGTTTTGATGCGAGTATTATTATTAATAATGCCGCGAACAAGAAGATCTAATCCCAACAGAGCTGTAATGCAATGTTTTATTGACACAATTTGTAACATTTTAAACTGGTATTCCATTTTTTTATCTTATAACTGTTAAAAAAATGTATGTACGAGTACCTACACCATTTGCAAATTTATTTAACAAGACTTAAATAAATTTAACCCAAACGCAAATTGATTTAAACTTTTAGTACCTATAGAACTCTATTTTTTGTTAATTTGTAGTTTCTGAAACATAAGAGGTTAGTTTGACTCAGTCTATTTTTTTTATTGCAACCAGCATTCAATTGCTTGCTCTTAGGCTCTGCTGAATTGAGTAACATTTATCAAAAAAAAAAAGTATTTTTCCCAAGTCCTTACAGTTTTCTTCCTACAAAAAATAAATATTTGTATATGAAAATCGATGTGTGTATGAATATAGCTATGTTTCCTAAGAACCCCAAAGCATTGTGAACGATTTTGATTAAATTTTCATGAAATCTTAAGATTAGCCCAGTCATCGGGAATTTTTGTTTGCTTTTTTTGCACAAAAGGAACATAATTTCGCATTTGGCTTAAATAAATGTGTTTTTTTTTTAGCTGGCTTGGGCGTAGCAAGGCATAGTACCATTTCTATTGATATCAGCCAAGTCTTATCCACATGACCGCCCCGATCATTCCGCTAGAAGTGGCTATGGATAATAAGTGCTTCCCGTGCAAAGCCGGGGCACATCGCTAGTAATTATTATAATTATATTAAACATATTACAAACAATATTCAACATAGTGATAGATAAATCAAATAAGTTATTTTAAGTAGATTATTTTAAACTGAAACCTTAAAAAAACCTATTATTTTATGAGATAAAAAAATTACTTTTTTATAATGAATACCCATATAAATATATTTTCTTGAAAAAAAAATGTCAATGTCCAATATTTATTTTTTTTACTATTGAAAGTGGCCAGTGTGTAAAGTCACCAGACGGTGCATATGAACAATTCCATAAATATGTTTGTGATACTGACTTATTAATTAAAAACCAATCCGGATTTCGACATAACCACTCGTGTGAAACTGCTCTTAATTGGCTCATAATGAACATGAAAGAAGAAAGGCATGCTGGAAACATAATTATTGCGGTGTTTTTAGATTTCCAAACAGCTTTTGAAACGGTCGACCGAGATAGACTATTAGACAAATTATCCATATATGGTGTAAACGGTAACGAACTTAATTGGTTCAAATCCTACTTATCCAAAAGAACACAAAAAACCTGCGTTAATAATTCAACATCAAGTGCTATAGAAACATGTTTTGGTGTACCTCAAAGTACTATACTTGGCCCATTTGTTAAAATAAACCTTTTGTTTATTTTATTTACTTAAAATTAGATTTATATCAGCATATCATTTGTTTTTATTTTATTTGATGAAAAATAAATGTTATTTATTATTTCTTCAATCTTCAAACTGAGAAGACCTAGATTCTTTATTTTAATTATAAAATAAATTTATATCAGGTTATGGGCCCAGTCCATGCTTAATATAATAAAAATAAAGAAAGGGATAATTTAGGCTAGCATTTGGGATTGAAGAACTTTAGTGAAGATTTTCGCAAATTTTGTTTTCATGATGTCACAGAACGTGTTGCCTTCTATCGAAAAACTTAAAGGTCGTGAAAATTGGGATTCCTGGAAGTTCGCGGTCAAGACGTACCTTGAACTAGAAGACCTTTGGGACTGTGTCGAATATGAAGCTGGAACAACACCTGATATGAAGAAAATGACGAGAGCCCGAGCGAAAATAATTCTACTAATTGAGCCAATAAACTTCGTCCATGTTCAGTCTGCGAAGACTGCGAAAGAAGCATGGAATAATCTCGAACGAGCTTTTGAAGACTCAGGATTGACGCGCAGAGTTGGACTTTTACGGTCTCTAATCACTACGCGTTTGGAGGATAGTGATTCTGTGGAGTCATACGTAACCAAAATAGTTAGTACTGCGCATAAGCTAAAATCAGTGGCCATGGAGGTTAGTGACGAATGGGTAGGTACTTTACTGCTTGCTGGATTATCTGATGAGTACCGCCCGATGATAATGGGGCTTGAGAGTTCAGGTACTCCAATCACCGCGGATGCTATCAAGACAAAACTTCTCCAGGATGTAAAAGGAAAAGAAACTGAATCTGCTGTGTTCTTTAGTAAACGAAAACAAACAAACAAAATCCGAGGACCAAGGTGCTACGAATGTAGGGATTTTGGACATATTTCTCGGAATTGCCCAACCAAGAATAAAAGCAAGAATGATTCCAAGCCGAAAACTTCAAAGGCACATGGTTTATACACTGCTCTTACGGCTAGCTCTGGAAATCATGACTGGTATGTTGACTCAGGGGCATCCGCCCACATGTCTATGAAGCGTGACTGTCTCGCAAATGTTACACAACCAGCTAGGAGCGAGATTATCTGTGCCAATAATTCTCGATTGTCTGTAAAGGGCATAGGCAATCTGAGCTTGAGTGTTGCTGTCCAGAAAGAAGTCCGAGACGTTGCCGTTAACAACGTGTTGTATATTCCCGACTTGTGCGTTAATCTATTGTCAGTCAGCCAGATGGTAAAAAAGGGAAACTCCGTTTACTTCGATGCAAAGGGTTGTAAAATCATAAGTAGCGATAACCAACTGATTGCCACCGCTTCGCATGATGGTGATATATTCAAATTGAATCGACCAAATACAAACGTGAGTATGATGGCAAATGTTAACAAGAAAGAAACGAAAGCGGAGGATATCGAATTATGGCATCGTCGCATTGGGCATCTTAATTTCGATAGTCTGATGAAGATAAAGGATAGCGCCTCTGGAATTAACTTTAAGAAAATTAATAAGAAGAGCTGTGAAGTTTGTGTAAAGGGCAAACAAACTAGAATGCCATTCAAGGAAAAGGGGACTCGCGCAACGGAAATTCTGCAACTTATACATTCTGACCTTTGTGGTCCCATTGATGTGGTTTCCCGAGGAGGTGCACGTTATATCATGGTACTTGTCGATGATTTTAGCAGAAAAATCTTTGTTTATTTTTTGAAGGCCAAGTCAGAAGCTTTTGAAAGGTTTGTGGAATTTAAAAACTTTGCTGAAAGACAAACCAACAAGAAAATAAAGAGTTTGCGCACCGATAAAGGCACCGAATTTTGCAACAGATCATTTGACAAACTGCTGAAAGAAAATGGCATTCAACACCAGATGACAACACCGTATACACCAGAACAGAACGGTTTAGCAGAGCGAACTAATAGAACGATCATTGAGAAAGCACGCTGCATGTTATTGGACGCTGGACTTGGTGTAAAGTTTTGGGCTGAGGCAGTATCCACAGCTGTTTTCATTATTAACAGATCTCCAAGCAAATCGTTAACTGGCATCACTCCTGAAGAGGCATTTTCTGGAAAAATCCCGAATCTTAGTCGACTTCGAGTATTTGGGTGTAAGGCAATGGTACATGTGCCGAAACATTGCCGAAAAAAGTTCGATGCGAAGTCAGAATGTTGCACATTTCTGGGATACTGTGAAAATACAAAAGGCTATCGTTTATACCAACCCGAGAAAGATAAAATCTTAATTAGCCGAGATGTGGTGTTTTTCGAGAACTGCCGATTAAACAAAAGGGAGGAAAGAGAGCTCAATAATACTAGTTGTTATTTTTACACATTCTCAGATGAGTCGAATACAGTGGAAGATGTTGGAGAAAAATTAAGCCCCAATATCGAGGATAGCCCCAATAATAACAGCGAAGAAATTGGCGAAGCATTAAACGAATCATTAGAATCAAATAGAATTTCAGAGTCCACTGATAATATGAATGAAACGTTTTACTCCGAAGAAGATGTTGATGAAAATCAAGAAAGTGATGTGAATTACTCACCATCAATACCAATTAATGAAGTTAGCGTCGCTGAACCACGACGCAGTCAACGAACACCGAAACCTGTCCGAATGGATGATTACGTCTGTCAAGCTAAGTATATTGAGCTTTACGATCCATTAACAGTTCAAGAGGCATTAAGAAGAGGCGACTCAAAACTTTGGAAAGAGGCGATGAAAGAAGAGCATGACTCATTAATTGAAAACGAGACTTGGGTGCTGACCGATCTTCCACCCAAAAAGAGACCAATTGACTGCAAGTGGATTTTCAAAACGAAGAAAGATGCAAAAGGTAAAATATCTCGCTACAAAGCCCGACTAGTCATTAAAGGGTGTGCGCAAAGACAGGGGATCGATTACGAAGAAACTTACTCCCCCGTAGTACGATATACTTCTATTCGGTTCTTAATTGCAACAGCCGCTAAATACAATCTTGATATTGACCAGATGGATGCTGTGAGTGCATTCCTACAAGGCGACCTGAACGAAGAAATTTTCATGGTGCAGCCAGAGGGTTTCAGCGACAGAAGTTTGAAAGTCTGCAAGTTAAAAAAATCCCTGTATGGCTTAAAGCAGGCTAGCAGGATTTGGAACGATAAGTTAGATGCGGCTCTGCAGAGGTTCGGTCTATCAAGATCTAAAGTAGATCCCTGCGTCTATTATAGAATATCTGCAGACAAAATGTTGTACGTAGCAGTTTATGTAGATGATCTACTAATCTTCACAAACGATGTACAGCAAAAAAGAGAATTGAAAAACAACTTACAAAATACTTTCAAAATGAAAGATATCGGAGAAGCTCGTTTTGTTTTGGGTATTCAAATCAACAGAGATCGCAAAAAGGGCATAATTTCAATAGATCAGGAGTTATACATCCACGAAATTTTAAATAAATTTAATATGCTCGATTGTAACCCGTCAAAAACCCCCTTAGATCCTAATCAAAAATTAACAAAGGAAATGTGCCCACAAAACGAAAAAGAGTGTGCAGAAATGAATGATGTACCCTATCAAGAAGCTGTCGGTAGTATCATGTTTGCGGCTCAAGTTTCTCGACCAGATATCAGCTTTGCTGTAAGTACAGTCAGTAGATATAACCAGAACCCTGGAAAATCTCACTGGACTGCAGTTAAACGTATTTTTCGATATCTAAAAGGAACAGCCGATATGAAGCTAGTTTACACCGCTGGAGAAGGTCACGTTTCCGGATTTTGCGATGCTGATTGGGCTAGTGATACTGATGAGAGACGATCCATTACTGGTTACACTTTTTTATTGCATAATGGAGCTATCTCTTGGAATTCTAAAAAACAGCCAACCGTTGCCATCTCCACGACTGAAGCAGAATATATGGCACTAACTGCAGCAACTCAAGAAGCATCCTGGTTGATAAGCTTACAAAAGGAGATTATCCCAAATTCACCAGATTCGGTTATTATTCGATGTGATAATAAAAGTGCTATAAGTTTGGCTCTAACCAGCACATATCATGGAAGAACCAAACACATTGATGTTAAACATCATTTCATACGAGAAAGAATTAACGAAGGCAAAATTATTTTGAAATACGTCAGTACTCAAGAAATGGCAGCTGACGTAATGACCAAGGCTCTTCCCGCCGCGAAGCACATTACCTGTTCTTCTGCTCTCGGACTTAGCTTTGGATAAATCTGATTCAGTGAGGGTGTTAAAATAAACCTTTTGTTTATTTTATTTACTTAGAATTAGATTTATATCAGCATATCATTTGTTTTTATTTTATTTGATGAAAAATAAATGTTATTTATTATTTCTTCAATCTTCAAACTGAGAAGACCTAGATTCTTTATTTTAATTATAAAATAAATTTATATCACCATTATTGTTTTTGATCTACATAAACGACATAAAAAATGTTTTAAAGAACTCACAAATATCATTATTTGCTGATGACGCTCTTGTATTTCTAAGTGGCAAAAAAATAAATAAACTTTTAGTAAATATAAACGAAGATGTGATTAATTTTTTTTTTTTTTTTTTTTTTTTTTATAATTTACTTGCGCTCAAGGGATTATGATTACCCTTTTAAATGTTTCAACACAGCGCGGGCGTGAAGCTACGGAAGAGAAAGAAGGATAGGAAAGATGTGTGGCACGATGTTGAGACTGAAGGTGGTTGTCTCAGATTTTTTATCTCCAGGGATAGCGGCTGAACTAAAGCGGAGAACTGCCGTGTCTTATTTCTATGTCCCTTATAATTCGCATTATTTTTTATTCGCATTATTTTTTAACTCAATCACATGTTGTTAGTGTTATGCCTAAACAACATGTAATGAGTAAACTAGCAGCAACCCATTGATGACAATTTTAGAAGGTTTTAATGGAATTAAAGAAGACATAGACGACGGCAGGGATCGAACCTGTGATAATGAGGTTGACAGGCGAGCACACAACCATCGTGCCACGGCCATCCCTATAATTAATTTATTTAGATGGCTACAATTAAACAAGCTCAAACTTAACATAAACAAAACAAAATGCATCGTGTTGAATAAAGACGATATTATTAACTTAACAATAATTGAAGGTGAACCTATTGAAGAATTGAATGAAATAAAATATTTGGGGGTGATATTGGACCATAAGCTTAACTTTAAAAGTGATTTCACCTACACAGCCAAAAAAGTGTCTAAAAAACTAGCTTTTTTAAAAAGAATACGGAAAAATATAATTATCTTATGTGCAATAAATATTTATAATACTATAATTAAACCACACTTTAAATTTTGTTCAACAATTATATTTCTAGGTAGCAATGAACAGATAACCCAATTTCGAAAACTTCAAAATAGGGCCATGCACATTATTTTGAAATGCAGTTTTCACACGTCAGTACGTTGGATGCTATCGTGTCTTCAATGGATGAGCATTAAACAACGAGTCATCTTTAGTACATTTGATGTTTGTTTTCAAAATTAGACATGATATGGTTCCCGACTATTTGACATCGAAACTACGTGGGAGACATGCAACTTTATATTTTAAGATCAAATTATGACTTCAGACTTCAATTCTACAGAGATACCAAATTTCAAAATACTTTATTTTATCGTAGCTTTAAATTATTTAATGCATTAGCATCAGAAATAAAAAATGAAAATAATATTAGCAGATTTAAAACTCTTTTAACACCATTTGTAAAAAATAATAATCTATAAAATAGTAATTGATTTTCAATGTATTCGCACTTATTTAAAAATTGTAAAAAAATTGTAACATAATAGTAAAATTTACTAAATAAATTATGCATACATACATACCTACAGTGATGGAAAAAATAATAGAAATTAGCTTCTTCTGTGCCGTTTTTTTAAAACAAAAAGTTTATTGGAAAGAGATTGAAATGTTTAACAGTCTTTTTTGTGTACCTTGGATCGAATTCTGCATTCCTAGGTCGTCTGACATACATTTTGCCATCGGAACCAGATAAATTTATCTTTGTTTCATCCGACCATAAAACGTTGTTCCAATTTGCTCCCTGGGCGTGTTTATTTGCAAAATTCATTCTCTGCAGAATATTTTTCTTGCTTGAATGGTACTTTTCTGGGACTCCTTCCAGGAAGCCTTGCTTCCATTAGTCGGTTTCTTATGTCATTTTCCATTGGTCGTCCAGAAGCGTTTGGAAGCATCCAGAAGTCTTCTCAAACCATTCCATTGGGAAAAAATACTCTTCTGAGAAGAGAATTTCGCTTCTCGATTTCAAGTCAGAATCCACTCAAGAAGCACTAATACTCATACCCAAATGTCAAAAGCAACTATCGCAGATTTTCACCAACACGACTATTAACTAATACAAAGGCAAAATTTCAAAGTTGAGTAGAAGAAGTGAGCACCGTTCCATTGGATTTCAGAATGAGTGGATCCTTGAGTGAAACCAATGGAAAACGACATTACTGTACGACTTAAAAAAGGCGCATTTAGTTCAATTTTCAAGTCGTTTGAAGAAGAAAAAGGCGTTTTTTTTACACAGTCGTACCAATATCTTATCAAACCGCGTTGAGGTCTTTCGTTTTCTGCCTCTTGTTTCTGGCTTTGGAATTAAATGGAGAGCTGTAAATATCTTTTTTTTGAACAATTTAATGCTTGTGCAATTTCTTCCATAGTTTTCCCATTTTTTCTGAAGTTTTTTATTAAATTGCGCTCAGTAATAGTACAATGCACTCCACGACCCATTTTTATAAAATTTTAAAATAGCTGTTAATTTTTTTTTATTAAAACAACTGAAACACGTCCAAAACTAATAACCAAACCATAAAACGTCTATTTCAATAAAAATAAAAAACGAAATTTAAGTCAAGGTACCTTGTTTCTATTATTTTTTCCAGGCGAAATTATTACATAGCTCATTTTTTTACCGTTAAGTCCAAACAAAAAGCTAATGACAACAAACGGCTGCACCATTTCAAAGTCATGTTAGGTGCAGTTAATATATAAAAATTAGAACCGAGGAAGACGTAATTGTATGTAGTTATTAATAGTTGATCATTATGTAAAACTTTGTTTCTATTATTTTTTGCATCACTGTATATCAACAGGTTTTCACTTAATAGTACTGTGGGTGATTATAAGTCCCAATTAAACTTTTAGAACATTTGGACAGAGATTAAGAAAAAATCGTTCAAAAAAATGAAAAATTTTCATTGAAATAATTCCAAGTGCCGATTTTGTTGTCTTCACAAATCTATCCTAAACTATTATGATTAAAAAGTAAATGCAGCAAATCATATTCTACGCTGTTTCAGTATTCAGAACATTATGCGACAGAACATTTATCATTGGACAACAAAACATTGACTTTCTAGTTCCACAGTCCGGAACAACCAACTCACTGAACTAAAACATTTCTTTTCGAAACTCTAATCCCTAGAATTTAGTTTAGCAAATTATTTTCACTCTAATGAGTTTCCCTAATTGATTTTAGAGCTTTGTCAAGAAATTGCACGTAATATGTTTTGATTAAAAATTTCTCACCTATCCACATTATAAAGAACGACGATCCACTTTTATGTTCGTAATTGTTTAGACGGATTTCAAACACTTGTATTGCTATATTCCTTCTCAAGCCTTATCTAGTTTTTGTTTATAAAATACAAATTATTTAATTAATAGGTTCTGAGAAGTAGGTGCCAGATGCCATTATTGTCAGTTTGATTTTACAAATCGGTCACACAGAGAAACGACCTCGATACAATACTAATACAGTATTTAAATTTATTGGATGCATATTCTATATCAATACATACTGTCACGTTTATGATCTTGGGATGTCCCTGGGTTTGTTAAAATTTATATTGCTTTTATGGAGAATGCACGCACATTATTTAAGGCTAAATAAAAAAATAACCTTATAATGGTTTCAATTGTTATTTTTATAACAATTGTAAAAAAAAAATTAAATATAATATTACAAACCTTTAAGTTTAATTTTGAAACAAACAAAAATTTCACACTGTTACTCAGCGGCTATTGTTTTTTTTTTTTGTTCAACAAACTGGAATAAGGCCACTTTCAAAATTACTGGCTCATGTCATGAATGTATGCTTTAAAAATTTGTATGCGACAGAGTTATCAGGCTAGCGTTTAGCATTTTGTAACTTTTCTTTGTAAGTACCTTCCAGAGTTCACGGTGTGTAATGGTGGTACCTACCCACCTTAGCCCCACCGAATCATACCCTGGTTCATCAACATTTCTTCTTTTTTGTTACATAAAGTTTTTACTCTCAATTCTGGCTAATAAAGGTAAACCCATAGCAGTTTTTGAACAAATCCTTTGTTAAGAAAAAAAACCGAATAAGTGTGACGTATGTATTTATTGAAAAATAAAAAAAAAAACAGATTGGAAATGTTCATCTTTTCAAAATTAAAAGTGAAAATGAAAATATCCTGTTTAAAAAATTAGAATAAAACATAAGCAAATACTTACGGGTTGTGAATTTGAATTAGTTTCATCCATTATTTTATCAGTCTCCATTTTCATCATTTTTTCTCCCTCTTTAAGCACAGGTAAAAGATTTACTCTTTTTCTTATTATTTATTACCTCGCTTTAACTGCATAAACCGCACACACAATTTATAGTGTCTTCTTTGTCGTGCGCGATCAATCTACTACTTTGAACTTTCTTCACACTAACACACCGTAAAAACACACGCACACAAATAAAACCACTCAAATTTCACGACGATGACACTTCAAGAATGTATGTACTCTTCCAAAATTCAATGATTTCTTATACTTCGTCTCCCTCTTACGCATTTATATCACCTATGACACCTTTTTTCTTTGCATTTCCAAGAATAAGAATAAAAAAAATTAAAATCCAACGCCTTCAAATAAATTTTACAAATTTTAATTTTAGAGAAAAAAGAAAATTTGTAAATTATTGTAGTCCCACTATTCGAACTATATATACCATCCACAGCAAGTAAGCGGCAGCACTTTTCTACTTTCTATTTTTTTCCCAAGTCACAAAAAATCGTCAAATCAAATACATTCACAAAAATAATGTCTTTGAACACTGCACCGCGTTATTGTATGCTTCTTTTCCATTTCAGCTTAACAATTTACATTGTATTGCATTTAGGATATTTAATTAATTATCACTGACGAAATTATAGATTGAAAAAATATAAAACAAAATTAATTTTCGTTGCGAAAAAATGTATGTATGTTCCATTCGACTCGACAGTGCGAAGAATTTACAGAGTAGCAAAATTTTATTTTTTAGTGCAACTTGGCGACACAACGAACAACGCCACGACACTAGTTGTTAACAGAGGTGCCATCTTAGTACTAAATACAATTGTAGTCTTTTGTAATATACCCCATCATTGTATATATATCTTATAGTATTATCAATTGACGTGATTTTATGTTAGAGTCCCTAGCCTGTGATGTCGCTGAAATCAGCAAAATTTGTCAGTGGAGAGTAGGATAAGAAAGATAGAAACAAGTAGTATGAAAGAGAGATTTTATTATTTTCATTTTTCAATGGAAATGAAAAAAAAATTCTTTTTTGACCTTTTTCTGTTGGAATATATTTTCTTGTTCGTATGTTTTTGTGAGTATGTATGGAGGTAGATATATTTTTTGCTTGAACTTCTTTGGCTGAATACATTTTCTTGTTTGTATGGTGTTTGTAGGTATTGAAAAAAAGAGATATGCCTATCATTTGATTTGAAATTTTCAATTCTGGTGAAAAATCAAATAATTACTAGGTTGATATCTAAAACGAGAACTATCAACCAATGCTACAAAGATACAGTGTGTTTTAGAAAGCATAATAATTGCAATGACAAACTTTATAAAAAGTATATTGGCGATAAATTTTATGGAAATTAGTACCTAATTAAACTGTTTTAATTTTGAATAAATATCTGCCATAAATTTTTTTTTCCAAATCTTAGAAAATGTTTTTTTTTCTCTAAAATGTTTTTTTTTTTTATTTTCGTAGGTATTTATTTACGGCGGATTGATGAAAAAAATGTCGAGGATGAAAAAAAATGTAATGGAATCGCCCATTCCAAATTATTTTTTTAAATTAAATTATAGATCGTAAGAATTAATTAAAGGAAACAATTTTAGCAAAATTTTCGGAACTTTTTTAGAGAAAAATGCGATTTTCGATAACCATTTTTTAGCATTTGTATGGAGGATACCCTTATTTTTTAGGTAAAATACATTTTTTTCTCATATCTTGTGGATTACATTAAGAAAATTTTATTTTTCAAATTTAAAAAAAAATCGAGAATGAGGTTTTCGAAATATGTATTGAGTTTCCAAACAAAAAATTTTGAAAATTCTTAAAAAAATCTCAAAAATTATTGTTTGAAAATTTAAAGTCATAATAATATTCAAATCACAGAAAAATCCGTCGTACTGTTTTTAAGAAGATCAAAAACAAAAAAAAATGTTCCAAAAATATCTAACAATTTCTTGCAATTTTTTTTTCAACTGGCACTGCAACTTATTCAAAAAATCGGGAAAATTATTTGCAAGAAAATATTTTGATATTGCATATGTCTAAATAGTAAACAAAAATACAGTGCAACCCTAATATAACGTACCTAAATATAACGACTTACTCGATTTAACAAATTCTTCGTAATCCCCTTAAATTGTCCATAAGAGTTAATGTAAAATATACCTTTACATTGCGAACATTTTTTGCGAACAACCTCTTTATAACGAATTTTCAACTATCAAGAAAAAGAATAAACGCCTTCAACTAAAGAATTTTCTCAACCCAAACCTTTATATAAAGTTCCCACCAATGTATGACCCTTAATCTCATAGTATGTGATTCATGTCGCTACAGGTTTCGACCCGCTTTTGTTCGTAAAACAATCATTGTTGTTTGATGGAAAGTAATGCAAATACTGCTGCTCGTCACTTTTACCTTTTATACCTCTTTATAACTAATTTTAGACCAATCTAACCTCAACATAACAAACCTGAGTTCAACGAATTACTTGATATAACGAATATTTACTTGTTCCCTTCCGATTTGTTATATCGAGGTTGAACTGTGTACATGTATTCACAAATCCACAAAAAACCTTTAAAATTTGCAGAGGAAAAATCAGACAGAAAGTCATGGTTGCCAAATTGATTATTTTCAATGCATTATGATTCGAATCATTTGTTCCATATAATTTTGAGATTTTGATTAATTTTTTATATTTTCTCAAAATGTGTCCCTTTACTTGCCCAAAACTAATAATTTCAATTTATTTAACAAAAAACTAACGCCGCTACCCACCATACAAATGTTAAAAACTGGTTTTCGAAAATTGTATTATTCTCGAAAACGGCATCTAGAATTTTAATAACATTTTTTTCTTTCGATTAATTCTTGCGATCTATAATTTAATAAAAAAAAATTGAAATTAAGATATTACTGTCTGTACCTACCATAGAACCATTTTTAGATTTTAATGAAATTTTGTATAGAGAAGATTTTAAAAAGTTTGAAAAATATTGCATTTCAAAACTTAAAAAAAAAATATTTTTTGAATGTTTGAAAAATACCATTTTTTTTGGAAAATTCGACATCGCAAAAACGGTTCAATATTTTATTTATGTTAATTCTTACAATAATAGAAGCTTTAAGTTGGCGTACTAAATTTTTTCTTAATTCATATTTGCATAGCTTTCTTTTTTATCTCTTACTACTTAAGGAGTTAAAAAAAAAAATAATTTTATGCTTATGAATAGTTTTCTCTAACAAAATTGGTTTTTAAAATTCCTATTCTATTACATAGGAGCAAGTTCGTGCGACCCAGTTGTGCATTTTATTATTTAAAAAAATATAAGCCAGTAAGTGCAACAAACTCTGTTATTCTAACTGCCTATATTTCTATTAGTTTCGTAAATCGAGTTTGTACTGTTTATCCTAATAATGAACTGTACACATATTCATATATATTTTATTTTATTTACAAGTATTTAAGGTAAAATAAGTAAAATAAGGCTAACCAAAACATAAAAAACTTTCTTTTATTCTATATGCCATGATTACATTCTATATTTATATTTATTTGTTTGTGGCAACCATGGTCACAGATTTATATTTTTCCATACAAATATATTTTCCCTATCCTCACAAAACGTCACATATACATCCATGAATATAATTTTCTCGTTCTGTTATTATTCCTATTTTTTCTTTCAGCGCACATTCTCAACACAATTTATTTTTTCTCATTCTTCCATTATCTCTACACCCATATTTTGAAGTCTCCAAAATTTAGCAGAGACACATTTTAGCAAATGCGGTCCGTAGCCTGAAGATGCCGCCACAATCATTTGACTTCTCGATATTACTATAAGATATATATACAATGACCCCATGAATTTGTTTAGATCATAGAGTATAATAGGTGTGTTTTTTTTGCAAGTCCATATAGAATTGTAAAAAAAAACGACATCGGGACTAAGCGCTTTACATGCAAATGCAACAACTACTTAAATCTTATACAGAGTTAGCTAAGACCAGATAATTATCGAGCGTTAATCTAAGACCCGATAAAAATGGTGATGCCAAAATAGAATTATTTATATGTTATCGATAATTTTCTCAGAGACGTCAAAAGTGAAGTTTGTGGATTGGTTGATGCTAGTCGTCAATAAGCTGACAAATGTCATAGCGTACACAGTGCTTCCAGCTATGTTGAAAAAAAGCTCTTAAATCCCGATGTCGTTTTTTTTTTACAATTCTATATGGACTTGCAAAAAAAACACACCTAATATATACTATAGGCCTTACAAACAATCAAATTAAGAGACGACTTTAATATTTGAGCGAAATGAAGCATTATTTAATGGACCCTATATAACTGACCATATGTATATGCTGCATTTTATTTTTTAGGTTCCGTACAATAAATGGTTCATAATTTAGAGTTCACATAAATATTAAATTCATAACATGTATGGTTAACTTTATAGAGCTCTTTAAATAATGGTCCATTTCGCTCAAATATTAAAGTCGTGTCTTAATTTGATTGTTGGTACGGCCCTATATGTTTTGAAAAGCGCCTTTTAACAACGACAAAGGAGTTTGGTGCAAAATTCTAAACAGAGCTTATGCCCGATTTCAAGAAGGACTTTTAAACTTTTAACAGGCTTCTAAACCTTAAAATGGAAGTTTTGGTTTCACCAAGCGCTTTTAAATTAAACAAGCTTTTAAACATCCTTTTAAACTAAATGCCCATTTTTGGCTCATTAAGTTTTAAAAGTGTCATTGAAATGTCATCAGATGTAGATAACAACAATTGGTTGGTGGTATAGCAGCTGAAATATTTGTTTTGCAAGGATTTAGTGTTCAATTTTTGAAGATACAAAATGAATAGGTTAATACTAAATATTTAAATGATTTGTGTCTTTATTTCGAAAAAAAATATTGATCGTCCAATAATAAAGTGCAACACAAAGTAATTCGCTGAGCACGAATATTCCCGGTTCACAGAAATACATTATATGACTTCAAAATGTGGTTCCGACTTTCCAAAGCAACTGTGGATGAGTTTGTTGAATATAGCCGTGTTTTTTTGGAAAATTTATCCGTAGTACCGTAGGATTTTATCTATATGAATAACAAATACAACATCCGCAGTAGGATCACTGCCGATAAATGAAATCCTGCTGCGGATACAGATATGACGTTTATTTAAGTATCGGCAGTGACCCTACTGCGGATGTTGTATTTGTTTTTCATATAAAATCCTACTATACTATGGATAACTTTTCCAAAAAAAACACTGCTTTTGTTTGGTCTTCATTTGGAACCAAAACAAAACCAACAATACAATAAAAAATAAATAAAGTGGTTGTTACTTAACGATTTTATGCCAAAGAATATCAGGACCAGAATCTTTCCAAATATTTTGTGTGCATTTCTTTTCTTTTTTTTCATTTCTTGGCATTTGTTTGACCACATAACGCTTTCTCATTTCTTCTCATACATTTCGCTTGTTAGAAAGAAAAAAGCAATTTTTTCCCAGGGATGTGAAGAGAACTCAATTTTAACCTTTGAGTATATATAATATGGAGGGCATGTTCCTATCCCTAATGCATTGTAGTACTTGCAGTTGTGATAGGGGTCGCTGTCTCACTTTCTGTAAATTAAGGATACAGCTGTATGCTGTCAATTTGTGTTTACCTTCTCCTCGCACATCGTTATCCGTCACATGTGATATGAAGCACTCGGTATATTTTTAGTCTTGCTTGCAAAAAGCCGAAAAAACCGCATATCAATAAGCTTTGTGACTGTTTTAATTCTTTACAAATTATACGTAAAAATAAGATCAAACTTTAAAGTGACTGTTAATTGCTAGTTTTGTAATCAAAATATTAAAGTTCCCTACTTTGATGCGAATAGCTTCCCCACAATGTGACCAATACAATGGATTTACCAAGGATGGCGACTACAATCGGGAGATCTTTCAACAGCTGGACTGCAGTAATTTAGCCTCGACTAAGAGAGATGAACAGCAGAATGATTTTTCCGACATCAGCGATCCATTCCCTGCAAGTGGTTTGTGTCACCTTTGTAATGAGGTAAAGATTAAGAAACTGGCACAATTCCAACCGAAAAACGAGTTCAAATTCGAAGACGAACTCAAGGTGTAATGAGTTTTAGTTGGATTTAAAAAAAATAAATTTGTAGAAATATTTAGCTTGAAAAAGTTTTTGTTTATTTGGTTGTTTAATGATACGAAAATATTGAATAATAAAATGTTTTTTTGTTTGTTAATTTGTATGCTATTCTTTTGTTCTAACCTAGTATCTTCCCGCAAGGCAATCAATCCTGAAAAAAACTTTTTTTTGGTTGCCGCCGTCAAATAACTTTGTCTTACACAAATTTAAGTAGCGCCCCCTATGATAGCCACGCATTTGGAATAGAAACGAGCCCTCCATATTATATATACTCAAACAGCCATCTATAAGATTTTCTTAAACTGCATCTTAGAGGTTATTTAGTTAAGCATACTTAAATATTTAATTTGGCTTTAAATGACGAAACTTCAATTCGTATCTATAATCGATTTTTCATTGGTACTTAACTAAACAATGGTTGTGTCACGTAACGTAAAAGAATGTGAAAATCTAGTACAAAAAAAAACAAATGCTGCTTCATTTTATACAACACAGCTGTTTTGTGACACCTTTTTTTCATAAATAATTGGAAGACACATTTTTTTATTTGTGAAATCAAAAAAAAAAAATGGCTATCGAACACACACCCACATCCGCCGCCACAAATAAAAGAAAAAGATCTGAAAATTGGGATGCCTACTACAAGGAAACTTTTTTATTTTAGAATTTGCAATAATACACTACAAAACAGAATTATTTTATGCACAGATTGGGCGTTTTCCTAAATGCAGTGTTGCAGCGCATCATGAATTTTGATGCTTTTTTTTATTCACTTGCTTCAATAAATACGAATTCTAAATTTTAGAGTTTTTTTTTTTAATGAATTGTAAAAGTAAATTTTAGAGTGAAGAAAAACATTGCAAGGGCATCAAAATCCACGATGCGCTGCAACACTGCATTTAGGAAAACGCCAATTCTTTTCCAACAACGAGGAAGAAAGTGTCGATACAAACACTTCAAAGGCTAAGAGGGAAGCTTGGACGAAATTTCTTTGCACGTACACATACTTTAATCAATATAAATTTTATGTTTCTTAAATCGTTGCACTTTATAGTTCTAATATAATATCACAACAAACAATACCTACAAACACACAATTTGAAACTTCAAAATTTCAAAGATGACAATCGATATGTCAAAATACATTTTAAAATGCCTTTAAGTGACCCTTAAACGCGGTTGATGGCGTTTAAGTTAAGAGGCCTTTAAGTAACGTTACTTAAATGTGAAAATTGATTATAGATACCGATTTCATACTTAAGAGCTGCTTAGAGGTATTTTAAAGTTAAGTAACCTTTAAGATTTGTTTATAGATTCGCCTGAAAGATTTTAACAAAAATTTCCCCAAAATGTCCCTTTTATAGATTGGTGAAACTAAAAATTTTTAAGAGCCTGATAAAATTTAAGAGGATTTTTGATAAAAGTGCTTTTAGGCCAGGCGCGCACATTCAATTTTTAGTTTCGCAACTGTTTGGTTGCTAAAATGAAACATATGGGCTTATATGGGACACCGCGCACTTACAGCAACTCGATTCGAGCAACTAAAAAGTTTGTGTTTTGACACAAACTAAGCGATTGCCTAAAATTAATTCGCAACAGTTGAGCTGTTTTCTATAAGCGCAAGAGAGAAAAAGAGTGTGAGTGTGAGTAAAGAGATGAAATCTAATTTAATGTGTTTTGTAGTGTATCTCTGGAACGGGTGGTGTTACGATTTAGCCGGTCCGAGCACTCTGCTTTGAATAAAACGCACTCTTTTCTAAGTTTTGAGAGGTTATGAGAGGTTTTATTCTCTAAAAAATGACAAATTTATATATATATGTATATTGAATTTACAAAGGAAATCTTACTATTTTTAGCAGCTCTCTTCCGGGGATGTGTTCTGCTCGGAGTCCAAATCGAAATGAAAGACAAACAAAAGGCAAAGTATACAGCGACGATTCGAGGCATATGACTCTTTTTAAAAACTATGCGCACGAAAGAAGTTATACCTCATTGTGTATTCCTACACTATACTTCGCGCGCTTTTTTGACGTATGAATAGTAAATTCGAATGAAATTGGATATGTTCTGTTCGATTTGGATTCCGAGCAAAGACCATTTCCGTAAGGGCACAAATACATCGAATCTTATCTTAACATCCCACCCCCCGTGAGGCGCCCGGTTCCACCACAGGCTCACAACCAACCTTCAGTACAGCTAACTTCACTGCTGGTCTTCGGAGTATTCCTGTTGACGTCTTGACGTCAGCTGAACGGATCTGTTTATCTTGTCCAGCAAATACTTTTACGATTCTTCCTCGGACCCATTGGCTTCTTGGAACATCGCCATCACAGACGAGGACCAGGTCACCTGGTTGAAGATTTGGAACTTTAGCAATACATTTGCTTCTCTTTGTTAGTTCTGGAAGGTATTCTTTAATCCACCGGCGCCAGAAACGGTCCTTTATCTGCTGGCTTATTTTCCACTGCTTTCGGAGGCAAAGAGCTCTTTCATCGATTGGGCCAGGAGTCTGCGTTGAGTTGGCGGCACCCATTAAAAAATGATTTGGCGTTAACGGCTCCTCTTCCTCGGTCGTCACAGGAAGGTGTGTAAGTGGGCGACTGTTAACTATGTTTTCTGCCTCGATGAGAGCACTCAACAGTGTTTCGGTTCTTGGTGCTAGTTCATTGAGTGTGTAGGACAAAACTCTCTTCACAGATCGAACAAGTCTCTCCCAACAACCACCAGCGTGTGGATTTGACGGACAGTTGAAAATCCACTCGATTCCCTTTGCGGAGAGCTCTGCTTTGATAGCCTTACTATCGAAGATGTCGGATGTCAATAACTCCTTCTTGGCTCCGATAAAATTAGTGCCATTGTCACTCCTTATACGTATCGGTATGCCTCTACGGTTGACAAAATTACGGATGCACAATATGCAAGCGTCCGTTGACAAGTCGGCAGCTAATTCGAGATGAATTGCCCTCACGGTTAGGCAGGTAAACAGAGCAATCCAGCGTTTCTCCTTCCTACGTCCTATTGTCACACAAACTGGGCCAAAATAGTCGAGGCCAGTATAAGTGAATGGCCTCATAAACGGGGTGAGACGGTCTTCAGGCAGCTGTCCCATCAACGGCGGCAAAGGACAAGTTGACCTTATCAGGCAGAATGGGTACCGATTTCTCTGTCTCTTGATCGCAGATCGCAAGCTGGGCACCCAAAATGTTTGTCGAATTTCGTTGGCAACTGTATCATCGTTTTGGTGACATAAACGACGATGAAAATGAGACACGATCAAGTTCGTCAACTGGTGATTTTTTGGCAAAATTATGGGTCGTCTCGCAGAGAACGGTATCGTGGTGGCAGCGTCGATACGTCCATACACTCGTAGCAAACCATCATCATCCAGGTATGGTGTTAACTTGTAAATGGAACTTGTTTTTTCCACCTGTTGATTGCAACTAAGCTGGCATATTTCTTGAGCGAAAACATCTCTCTGTGCCTCTGTACACAGGACTCGTTGGGCTTTTTCTAATTCCGAGACAGATAACTCTCCTTTCTCTGTTGACTGGCGACGACATGTTCTAATAAACCGAATTACCCAGGCCACCGTCCTTCTCAATTTTGAATATTTCGAAAACCTAGAGAATTCAAAAAGAGGTGTACTCACTTGTGCATGAAGAAGGAATTTTGGTTTCATCTCTTCGCGGCAGATATAGCTCATGAGGTCATCTGGTTGGGCTGGCCATGAACCTTCAGGTAACTTGAGAAACGATGCTCCATTTATCCACTTATTTTCAACATGAAACATTGGAGGAAATCGTGCGCGTGTAGCCTCATCTGCCGGGTTCTGCTTCGTCGGTATCCAACGCCATTGACTAATCTTGCTGCTCTCTAGTATCTCAGCAACACGAAAACCCACAAATTGCTTTTGATGAAGCGGATCTGAACGAAGCCAGCTCAGCACCGTCTTTGAATCACTCCAAAATACTCGATCATCTAGTTTCAGGCTATGGAATTCTATAATGGAATCGCACAACCTAATGCCTAAAACAGCAGCTGACAATTCCAGACGTGGGATGGACATTAATCTTTTCGGGGCACATCTTGTCTTTCCGCAAATAAATGAGATGCTAGCCTTTTCTTCATATTCGATTCGCATATAAACAACCGCGCTGAAAGCCTCTTCACTGGCATCGACGAACGTGTGAAGAACAATTCGACTGGCCACTGACAGAGAAGGATGGTGACATCTGGGAACCTTAAGCTGCATCACGTGCTGAAGTTCTGCCTTCCATTGACTCCATTTCTTGAAAATTTCATTCGGAATCGGTTGATCCCATTCAATACCATATTTCCATACTGATTGTAACAACAATTTGGCGTGAACTACGAAATTAGCAATCATTCCGTATGGGTCAAAGACTGACATTATTACGCCCAAAAATTCCCTTTTGGTTGGACATCTTTCGCCTATCATGATATCTTCGCTGACACGAGAGAAATTTAGTTTGAATAGGAAAACATCTTCTTTTGGATCCCAGCACATGCCCAGCACCTTTTCGACCACAGCTTCCATGTTCATGTTTATTATCTGACTTGGCCGTGCTACATTGCCTTGATAATGAATACCATTCAACACCTTACTGGAATTCGATGTAAAATTCCGCAACTCAAAACCGCCGCTTCTATGGATTGAAACTACGGCATTGGTGACGTCTATGGCTTCTGCAATACTGTCGAAGCTATCTACGTAATCATCTACGTAATGATGGTCAATGATTGCCTCGACTGCTCTCGGATATTTATTTACAAATCCCTCTGCGTTTAGATTTTTCACATAGTTAGCTGAGCACGGTGAGCAGGTGGCACCAAACGTCATCGACTGCATGACATAAACATCAACAGGTTGGTCTTCATCTTTCCTCCAAAGAAATCTTTGGGAATCCTGATCCTCGGGCCGAATCATAACCTGGTGGAACATTTCTTTGATGTCACCAGTCACCGCAACAGGCCGCATTCGGAAATTGTAAAGGATGTTCATCAACGGTTTCAAGTCATCTGGCCCTTTAAGTAGCGAAGAATTCAGAGAAAGTCCATTTACTTTCGCGGCCGCATCAAACACCAACCGAACCTTGCCTGGCTTGTTTGGATTCTTCACTCCAAAATGCGGAAGATACCAAATTCTTTGCGTACTTACTTTGGCTTCGTTATAATCGAGTCTTTTAGCGTAGCCCTTTTCCAAATAGCTCGAAATGATAGCCTTATACGTTTTGGCAAACTCAGGTTCTCTGCGAAATTTGTTTTCCAGGCTGCATAACCTCCGTCGAGCCATGTCATAGCTATCTGGTAATTCCATCGCTTCCTGCTTCCACAAAAGGCCCGTTTGGTAACGATTGTTGATCTTCTTTGTCGTGCCCACTAAAATTTCAAGAGCCCTTTTGGCGTTTCCAGATATTGGCATCTCTTTCGGTTTCTTGACACCGAAATTCTCTATACTGAAGTACTCATCCACCATTCGTGTCAGTTTGGCTTCCTCTTCTTGATTTTCATCATCGCTATGGAGAACGAGAACCCTTGTGGCATAGTCGCCTGCTTTAGTCGTTCGTCCATATACCACATATCCCAATTTTGTTTCTGCTATAATTGGCCCAGATTCTTTGGACCCAAAGGTTCGTATCGAGACACCCAAATGACAATTGTCAAGGCCAATTAAAATTTGTGGACATACATCGTTGTATCCGGCGACTTGAAGCGAAGACAAAATGTCAGGTGGATTCAAATCAGCGGCATTCAGATATTGTATCGGCAAGCTTAATTCATTCACCGTCTGGGCTCCTTTCATTTTATATCTCTCTGCACCATCCAGATCTGCACTGATATCTAAGTCGACGACAAAAGATTCAGTAGTAAAAGATTCCTGGCCAAACCATTGAAGCCTCAAATCTGTCTTGCGTCCCTTTAATCGCAACGATTTAGCTAGTTCAATGCTCAAAATTGTAACAGAAGAGCCTTCATCAAGAAGAGCATGTGTCCGAACTACCACACCTTCACCATAAAGACGCACTGGCAACACTCTAAATAGGATTTTGGTATCCTTACCTTTGTTGCAACTTAATACACTTTTCTCTATTGCCGCTTCTTTGGTGGTAGTTTGAAAGGCTTCATGCAACGAAGGATGATGTTTCTTTTCACAGTCATTAATCCCACATGACTTCTTCATTCTGCAGGAACGAACGGCGTGACCATATTTGAGGCAACAAAAGCACAGCCTCTGCATCTTTATTGTCTTCCATCTAGCTGGGATGTCTGAATCTTTATAGACAGAACATTCTGAAAGTGGATGTTGCGTTTTCTTGCAAAGGCGGCAATTCTGACTGGAGTTGGCAGATGATACACGTTGTTCTGCGGCATGGAGAACATTCCTCGTATTCAACTTGCTTCCAACCTTGGGCAGTGGTTGTGACGAAATCGGTGTAACTAAACAAATAAGTCGTGCTGCTCCAGTCAACCACTGTTCAAAATGTCTTACTGTGGGAAATGGCTGAAAATACATGCTTCTCTGGACCCATTCCAGTTTCTTGCTCATAGGCAGTTTACTAATGAGCTCATCGAGGATTGTAGGATTGGCTAGCTGCAACGTCATTCCACTTGCTTCTAGAAATGTGGCCAGGTTCTGAACTTTGGTCGCAAATGGTATCAGCAACTCTAGCTTATCTTCTGGAATTGGTTTTATTTCACTCGCCTTCAGTAGTTGACTTCGTACCAGAATATCTGGGCGACCAAAACGAAATTCTAGAGCCGACATAGCTTGATGAACGTTATTCGGATGAATAAGCATAGCTTCAACGACTTCCCTTGCAGCTCCTTTCAGACATTTTTGCAGTCGTAAAAGATTGTCCACATTTGTGTAGTTGAACATGGTGGTAGAGTCTCGAAAGGTTGTGCAAAACAACGGCCAGTCCTCGGGCTTCCCATTAAATTCTGGAAGGTCATGCAACTTTCGTGTGGTTCCAACTTGGCATGTGTGTGGATTACTATCAATTTCTGTATTGCATGGTGTCGTCATTGGTGGTGGTGGTACAACGGGGTTTTGAATAGGCTGCAATCCGGTCAATGGTGGTAAGAAGGTAGGCACATACGAAACACTTGTCGGGGTCGATTGTGTTCCGCTCAGATATGCTAACGGATATGATGTTGACCCGTACGGCTGTGACTGCATGCATGAAATGCCGACCCATGGGCTAGAGACACTTTGTGGCAGTCCAGTTCCAGTGCACATATTTCCAGCAGTTGTGGTTGTTACCACATTTGCCGCCGAAACCGACGAAGACGTGCAATTTATTGAATAACCGCTTCCGTTTACAGTCGTCGCAGCTGGAATTGAGACAATTGCATTATGTTGTTGTTGTTGATGGGCTAGGATCTCTTGGAGACGAATACGTTCTTCCTTCTCGGTGGCTGCACAAGAAAGTGCTGTTTCAAGTTGCAATCGAATTTCATTTAATTGTTTCTGCATATTCTCCATGGCTGATGTATTCTGAAGACTAACGCCGTGACTTGATAACCCGAAGATTGTCTTATTTAAATCTCTGTCGCTATCAGTGGAACCTTCTGGTTCTGATTCTGAAGATGTTTCTTTCAAATTGCGCAAGACAGGTTTCTTTGGGTTCAATCGATCACTTCGGCGTATTTGATCGTCGTTCTTATTCGACATGTAAATGACGTTGGCTATTCGCTGGCTGCGAAAACCCTGGTTATAAACTACTTTCCTCACACGGTAAGGCACCTGGAGCAGCTGGCTGCAAACTCTGTACCGTGTCTATATATATATTCGCTGGGGTAAGGCACCTGGAGCAGCTGGCTGCAAACTCTGTACCGTTTCTATATATATATTCGCTGGCTGCAAATCTCTGGAGCAGCTGGCTGCAAACTCTAATTTGGAATTATTTGTAGGACTAGCTTAAACTACCGTGTAATACGGCTGCTGGCTGCAGGCTGCTAGCTCCTTTCACCTGGCGACTTCTAATTCCAATTGCGTTATTCTTAATCGTAAAAATAAGAATAAAATTTGTTACGATTTAGCCGGTCCGAGCACTCTGCTTTGAATAAAACGCACTCTTTTCTAAGTTTTGAGAGGTTATGAGAGGTTTTATTCTCTAAAAAATGACAAATTTATATATATATGTATATTGAATTTACAAAGGAAATCTTACTATTTTTAGCAGCTCTCTTCCGGGGATGTGTTCTGCTCGGAGTCCAAATCGAAATGAAAGACAAACGAAAGGCAAAGTATACAGCGACGATTCGAGGCATATGACTCTTTTTAAAAACTATGCGCACGAAAGAAGTTATACCTCATTGTGTATTCCTACACTATACTTCGCGCGCTTTTTTGACGTATGAATAGTAAATTCGAATGAAATTGGATATGTTCTGTTCGATTTGGATTCCGAGCAAAGACCATTTCCGTAAGGGCACAAATACATCGAATCTTATCTTAACAGGTGGTCTTACAAAAGTCGTTCATACCTTTTTGGAATCTCCTCTTGATGCTCTTAAGACAAGTATCAGCACCTTTTACATAAAACCAGTATTGACAAAAATCACTTTCGGAAATACGATGGCTGACAAAATTTAGTGGAGACATTTTGTACAGCATTTGGTGAAAACGTAGTATAAATATTTCATAAAATAGGCCCGTTCGCTTACCTCGCCCATCAACTGAATTATACCAATTTAATTTTTTAATACCAATTTTGTCAGACTTTGCAAAAATGCAGATCTGCTCACACTGTTTGCTATCTGACATTCTGTTTCCGAAAGTCATTATGAAGATGATTACTACACCTAAATTTCTATTTGAAATAAGGGAAAACATCGTCGGTCGTCACTTCCACTTGCGTTTTTAATTTTTATCAACAAAAATATGACGGAATCAAGCTTAAGGGAATTTGATAAAAAAGAATTTATTGTTGATAGATGTAATAATAAATATAATAGTTTACTACTTCCATACCTTACGCGTCTCGTTTTATTTCAGATGTGAATTCATTAGTAAGAGAATCTGTAGGTGCTTCTGAACTACAAAACAAGAAATCTAAAATTCAAGCTTACAGTGATAAAACATCGGCCACCCTCAAAAAACATGTCTACGCCAACTATATGCAGTTTATTAATACTGCGAAGGAGATTTCTCGTAAGTTTCACTGAAAACGTTAATTTTGTTTTTACTCACAGCAAGAAATGTTAAATTAGACTTGGAATCGGAAATGTATCAGCTGTCGCATATTCTGCTTGCACAAAGAAATATATTAGGTTCCTTAATCGAAGGCTCAGTAGAAAAATCAACTGGAAAAGAGCTTGTTACTCTGAATGATGATAACGAAGATGCCCAGAGTCAACAAGCAGCGAGGACAATTAAGGAAATAGTACAAGGCTTCAAAGGCGATCTCGAAGGCAAGGTATTCTTGCATGAAGGAGCTTTAATCGAATTGGACTCAAATGACTACAGGCCTATCCAAAGAGTTTTTTTCTTTCTATTCAATGATACTCTTATTGTTTGCAAGGTGAAACATGACAGGTGAGCTTAAATTGTATTCCAATTCAAAAGTGTTTAAATAATGATACATTAATTGTTATGCTAGGAGATTAGAATTTGTGACTCAATATGACCCAAGGAAAGTAGCAGTAATCAACATAAAAGACTTGGAAGGTGTTAAGAATGCTATAAATATCATAACACCTGATGGCTCGAAGATAATTCAATGTGTAACGCTCGCTGGAAAGGTATGCATTTTTATAACATCTAAATTGTCTTCTGTTCGTTTACTTGGTTTTAATATTTTTATACATATTTTCTTCATTGGATGGACAACAAATTATGGTAGCGGTAGTATAACTTGAAGTTTGCTTAATTTATACAACACTGAATAATTCTTGAAGCTCCTATATTGAATTCAAGATACCCCTTGTTTGGACTACAACTACCCTCTTTAAAATGTTATATGCTATCCAATTTTTTATAAACAATTTCTTATAAAGTAATTTATAAATTTCTTAGAAAATCTTATTGATTGAACTCGTGCTCATAAGATTCGTCGTTGCTTCAATATATTTATAAACCCTCATAAACAGCATTAAATAATTAATGAACCATACTTTCAGAACTGATTCTTGGACACGTTGTAAAAACAAAATGATCTATAGTAAGGGTATTATATGTATGTGTACACACTATGGCTAATATCGTCCTGGTTTTGCTATCTTTAAAATAAGAGTTATGTTCAAGACTTACATACAAATCCCACAACTTTTTTTTTTATAGAAAAGATCCGAATTAAAATTTGTCAGTTTTAAAATCCTCCATCAAACACCCTTCCACCCTAAATATTAATTTAATTTGTATGGAATCTTTTCATTCATATAGGAGATTTTTTTTTCTGTTTCGAAGAGTTTCTTGTACACTATTGTACCTGTAGTTCATAGAATCTTGTACTTTTGGCTTTGTGGTTAGTCCGTTTGACTTTCATGTCGGAGGATTTTTTCAGGGGTACTGCCCTTTTGAGGTACTTCAGGGAAGATTTGATACTTTGACGAAGTTCTTTACGAGGGCTCAGATTCGAAGACTTGGCTGGATCATTGTTGTCCACTAGTTCCATAATCGAAATCATTTGAATTCTGTTTTTTTTTTTTTGTGTTGTAATTAATTTTTATATTTTTATTTACAGCTAGACAAGAATCCTTTAATCTATAACTTATAAACTCGCGTCGCAGAAACAAATATCCGTTGGAGATAAGAGCTCTACTTTTCTGTTTATCGTCCAAAACATGGTGCCTTAAAACAAACTTTGTGATATACGATTTTGTAGAGCGTGCTCTGCCTGTTACAAGTTTTGAACACATTTTTTTCGGCTAACCGAACAAGCAAGTGTTTCCTAGGGTAGTTCTTCGTTGATGTTAACGTTAACACTGAAGTAGATGAACTCCTTAACTATTATTTATAATTGCGTTTAGGTGCTGTAGTTGGCCCGATGTTTGATGAGACTCATCAACTACCCTGTGCACTATCCACTCCAGAGCTAGAAATCACCTTATAGCGTAGACCATCTTTTTCTATGCGGTATTTTCTTCTCCCTTCTCCTAGTTCGTTATTCTTACTTCGATGCCCTTCTCTTTCACTGAAGCAAAGAATCGGTCAGAGTCGAAGTTTGTTTCTGGAAAAGATTTTGGATACGTTCTTTCTATTTTCAACAACATAATCAGTGAATGAAGAGTTCAATGTTTTTATTTGCACTTAGAAGTACTTTTTTAGTTTCATCACTCATGTCCATTTTTCTCATTTGTTTTTCTTTTCTACTAAATTTTATGATTAAAAAAGGTGTAATATGTAGTGTGTAGAAATGAGAGATATATGTATATTGTGGAATCCTTGATTTAAAACAAATTTATGTATATGACTTTTTATTTAGATAAACATTGAATATATGATTTCTTTTCTTGCTATATGTTTCAACAGAATGAATGGATAGAAAAGTTTGAAGCCGCATTCAAATTTAATCCGAACACCAAGTTACATAAAAAAGGTCCAGCTCCACAACCACCAAAACTTCAAAAAGAGAGTTCATCTCTGAGTACAAAGTCAGTTGAGAGCAAATTGAGTTCAAACGACAACATAAATACTATAGAAGAAAATTGGGGTCCCGATTGGTTGTCATCGGCTCCGGATGAAATTGAGGCATTCATTGTTCAGCGACATTTTGAAGATGCACTAGGACTCCTTCAAAAGTCTGAACAGCACATAAATAAAGACGCAACGTTTTGGAATGCAGCTGAAATATCTGCAAAAATTAAAAAGTTACGAACAAATTTAGTAAATGTACTCCTTCAAGATCTATCTAATTGTCAAAATCGATCGCTGCCGTTGGCATTGTTACTCTCTGGTAAACCCTTGAAACTTCTTGTAGAAATGCGGCGTGAAAGGCAAGCTTGTGCAACGTTATTGAGAGTAAGTACAGTCACCATCCGAGCTTCTCAACGCGAGACCCGTCGAGGGAACCAAGATATTTCTCAGATATTCTTCCGTGACATGGCACATGTAGTCACAGAGTTTTTAAAAGCTTTCGGCGAGCAATCAGCTTGCGTGAGTTGTAAGTGATTTTTTTTCTTTTGTCATTTAGCTAAACTAAGATTATTGGTATCATTTCAGCTCTGATTGTTTGGTGCAATGCTGAGTTGCAATATTTTGCAGGACAGTTAATCAAACATTACCTTATAAAGGGTGTTCTTCTAGAAACTGTAGCTAAAATAGTTGAAGGCATAAGAGAACCTTGTTCCATAGTGAGATTATTTAATTATTTAAATAAGATATTTTTTCCAACCTCTTGTTGATTTCAATCAGTTAACGGAAATTGGATTGGACCTATCTTATCATGTCGAGGGTTTGCTTCGCAACACACTTGACCAAATAATAGAAGATTCACGCATGCGGCTACTTGAAACTATTGGTCGCACAGAAGATACATGGACCCCACACAATTTGCAAAATAAACCGAATGTGAAGAAGTTTTTAAGAGACATGGATAAGCTTGGGATCAATATGAAATCGCAAATTACAGGGGACACGTTTGTTAATCTAACGCAATCCACGGTTAATTTCTGTCGACATTTTCTAAGTCTCACTGAGAGTTGTGGCATTTTGGCAAAAAATGAGACCCTGAGACTCAGTGTAGAGATACTATTAAGAGATTTGTTTATTGGCCAACATGCTGTCAAACCAGCATCCGATGTAATAGTTGATGTGAGTAGAAAGTCTCCAAAATAAGTTAATCAAAACAAATCATCAAAAAAATTTAATTATATCTAATTGTGATAACAACTTTGCCATAAATTCAAAATTTAGAGCTACGCGCCCTGAGTGCAAATATCGAGGTGCAAGATGAAGATGAAGACTGCCTGCAAGACGCGATAAGAATAGGGTAAGTCTCGGACGAAGAATGCCGCCGGCAAAACGTCTTGGAACTCGATATTTGCAATCAGGGCACTCAGCTGTACACTTTGAAGTTATGGCAAAGTTGTTATTACAATTATTTAGACTTTGGAAAAAACTGCATATTTGATGCACTATTATGCACTATTGATCCCACTAGAGCATGCAAGACGTTCACATTTGTAAATAACTATTTAGGGACTATCTAATTATAATAATTATTTTTTTGTTATCAATCACACCCAAAAATTACTGTGGGCTCTTAGTCTATAAGTACAATATCCTCTTCCCCTAATATCGACTATGTTTCAATAAAAATAAACCTTCCTCGCAAATCAGTATGTTGCTACATTTTGCCTTCACGAGCTATTGAATCCTATGAACTTGCCAAAATTTCAATTGCTCATATAATAAGTCTATGTGAACCCCCTGATGATATTCTATACTTTCTCCCTCATCTTAAATGAACCTTATCTGACGATGAATCATCATCTTCGTAGATAGCCTTGCCAACTCAAGCATCTGTTGTGGTTAGCGGCATTCCAAATTTTATGAATAGGCAACTTGACTCACAACCAAGTTTTTTGCTAGTTTTTTTACAGGCGACTCCTTTACTTTATACTTGATTGTATTTATTTCAATTTTTTACCGAATTTCTCCCTCGGCCCATTTTTCACACCATTGACCCATTTCTCATAGAAAATAAGCTGAATTAACTGAATAATGATGAGTATATTTCCGGCCCAGATGGTATCCCCGCCATGTTTTTCCAAAAATGCTCTTCTACACTCACTTTTCCCTTCTCAAAAATCTGCGGCTTATATCTATCTCTAGGAGAATTCCCTTAGCTATAAAAGACCTCTATCATTACATAAAAAGGGCAAACAGTGTGAAATTACAAACTATCGTCCAATTGTTAAGCTTTCACATATTCCCAAAATCATCGAAAGCATTTTGTATGATATTTTCAGTATAAGTCTCATTTCCACAGCGACTAACCTTGTACAAAGCTCTATTCAGATCTACGTTCTCTGATGATTTCCTAGCTACCTCCGGGGTCACACAAGGCAGCCACTTACGACCTTTCCTCTTTATTCTTATTATTAACGATATTGAAATCGTCATTAAATATTCCCATATTTCACTCTACGCCGACGATACAAAGTTTTTCAAGGCCATTTCTTCCACAAATGATCTTCTAAAACTTGATCATTTTTTTTGACTGGTACCTGGAAAATTGCTTAGGCCTACACTAGGCTTTGTGAAACGTTGGTCCAAAGAATTCTCTGACCCCTATGTTACCCGATCTTTATACATAACCTTCATTCGCCCCCTTCTTGAATATGCCTGTCAGGTATGGTCGACTTGTCAACAAATCCATATATCCAAAATCGAGAACATTCAAAGTCGTTTCCTACGTTTTAAACTTCGTGGTCTGTGTTGCAATAACCCTTTTATTTTACCTCCGCATCGAAACCGACTTCTTGTAATTAACTTGAATACGCTGGGAGAACGAAGAGTAATAAGTGACATTCTCCTCATTCAACGACTACTTTCAGGGTATGTTGACTGCACAACTCTACAATTCCATCTCTTTCAACACTAATTCCCGTAATATAAAAAATCTTCGTCTCTTTAATCCGCCTACCCACTGTACCTCTTATGGCTTCAACGAACTCGCATGCTTCTGAGAATTAATTTTAACATTAACTGTTTCGACTTCAACTTCAGTTCACCCTGCCTGAAACTCCGTCTTAATCATCCTTCCAATTCACTCCAATCCTAGATTTAGGAGTTATATTTAAGTGAGATTAAGAATTAGCTTGTATTAAGCCCACCAAATATGGTGTGGGTAAGCAAGTATCAAAAATTACCAGAAGATAATGTTTTTTCTTTATAAATATTTCTTTACAGATAAGTAAACATATACATATGTACATAATTTTTTTTTCTCTTTTCAGCCCAATTTCGTCATCAAGAACAAAACTTATCTAGTTGAAAATCTTCTTTTGACAGCATTGGATAGGTACGAGAAATACTCAGGAGTTAAAAGTGAAATACTAATAGAAGTCTATCATCAGCTTGGAACATCACCCAAACCAAAGCCACGCAATGTCTATCAAACTGATGTTATTTAGAACTTATTATAATATAATGGAAAGAAAACATTTATTATTACTTATTAAAAAAACTGCTTGCAGTACATAGTACATACTGTTAGATTTTAGCATTGAAAAAATTCTTGACGCATAATTTGCAAAGTAAAACACATGCCAAGCAGGTATAAAAACACAGAATACTCAAATACATAATTTAAACATTTGGAAAGAATACCTCAGCATTTGCACAAGAAAATGGTATCGACTGCATTTAAGAACACTCTGCTTAGTAGGAATCTTATATTTGCATTTTGAAAGGGCTTGTTTAGCATTATTCTACAAACAATGGAATAAAATGTTACAAATTTCGGCACGACATTTTTGGAAGCCAAAAGTCGTAAGAGTTGTTTTAGTTGATCATTAGAACGTCTCTTTGCGTTGTTGAAAGCGGCCAGTCAGAAACATAAAAAATGACGATTTTAAGGACATTTTTTGAGAAAGGATGTTCAGGGGACTGAGTTTTTTTTAAGGGGACTGAATAAATCTATCTTTATTTTTTTTTTATATTTTCTTCATAAACGTACAAATTCATGGTTAATACAATATAACTTAGCATTTTATTAAAAGAATATAATATATTATAATTAAATTTTTTTTCTATTCAGAATTAATTGAAAATAAATTGTATTCTGTTTAAAAATATTCGCAATGAATTTCGAAGTTCAACATAACTAAAAATGTCTAAGGTTTCTAAATAGAATATCATTTTTGCATTTATCAGTCAGGGGACTGAGTTTTTTCATGGTTTTTGCGTAAAAAACATATTTAGGTTTTACTTAAAAAAAAAACAAAAACAAAATATATAATATTACAGTTTTATCAAACCTTACTGCTAACAAAGATGCCTTCTTACATGCAAATTTGTTTTGTAAAAAGTCACCAGAGGACTGATAAACTGAACGGACAATCCACGTCTTCTTGCACAAATGTCTTTTTCACAATATGTACTAACATAAGAAACAGAATCGAGTTGCACTACGATTTTATTTTAAGGAGAGTTGGTACTTCAGTGCTGGAAATTCGATCGACAATCTATTTATTGATTTTTTGACCGTTTCAATATTCCAGGGGACTGATATGAAATGCGGGGAACAAAGTTTAATTAAGTTTTTTTGTAATAAAATCAATTACTAAAAAATATTTATCTATTTCGTAGCAAAGATGTATTATTTGGCGTAACTTCGGTGGGATTCATCTTAGTATGAGACCTTAAATAAGAGAACGGTAATAATTTTTCTTTGCCAAAAAACACAAAGGGACACGTCAGGGGACTGAGAATCAGACACTTTGAAGAATTTTTTGAGCAAGATAAAATAAGGTCACCCTAATAATATTGTTTGACCAGGTAGATATCAATCAGATTTAATTTTATAAAATTAAATAATTGAACGGATTTTAAAATATTTAAAATTCCATCGTTTGTAGAATCATCCACATGCGTTTTGGAGTTGGTCCAAGGTTTTCTTTTAACGCCCAAATTGTTATATTTGGGGTTCATTTTCTGCGTTTAGCTTAGAAAAAATAGACTAAAATATACAACATACATACATATGTATGTATATAATTTATGCGTTCAAAAATTTGCTAAGATTTAACTTGTAAAACTTAAAAATTGAAATAAAATATTTTAACAGAATAGGTTACATACATACATATATTCTATTGAACATTATATTTTGTTAAGCTTTGTATATTGAAATATACGTTAAGTTGCAAAAATATTTTAAGCTTAAAGTTTTAGTTAGCTGCGAAAGACGAAGTGTCGATTTATTTGTAATAATTGATATTTATTAAGTGATTTCTTCACGCGTTATTGTGTTTGTTAATTTTTACTTGCGACTTATAGGTACTATAAGGCAAGTTATGCATTCGTAAAAAAATCGAACTCGAGATTTCGATCAAAGTTGACATTACGATGATAGCGAAGACTAAAAAAGTGGGTCTCGCAATTCTGTGTGTCTGTCTGTCTGTCCGACTACAGGCTAAACGGCTCGGCCGATTTTCTTTAAACTTGGTGGATATCATTTTTAATTTTTTCCCCCACACGTTTTTTTCTTTTTTTTCAGACCAAAAATAACGGTACCTGCCATACGAATTTTTTTCGAAATTTTATAAACATTTTTTTTTCTCAAAAACCGTTTGACAGATTTTAAAAATAAAAATGCAAAAAAATTACATTTAATTAAAGCTAGGTAATGGTTGAAAAAAAATTTCCGAAAAATGGTTATTGAGGGTACCCCCCATGGAACCATTTTTTTGGTTTTTGATTTTCTCAAAAACGGTGCAACCGATTTTGATCATTTTTTTTTAGTTAAAGCTCCCCAAAAACATAAATAGAATTGTTTACTCAAATTTTCAAAAAAAAAATTTTTGGATACAAATGCTAAAAAATTAAAAAAAATGGTTTTCAAAAATCGTAAGAATTTAAAAATTAATTTTATCCTTATGAACAGTTTTCTCTAATAACATTCGTTTTTAAAATTCCTATTCGATTACATAGGAGCAAGTTTGTGCGACCCAGTAGTGCATTTTATTTCAATTGTAACGCATTTTCTCAGATAAATACTAACATCGGTATACCCCTAGCTACTTGTAAACTTATGCTGAAGCATGATACCATAAAGAAAGCTAACCAAAGATGGACCAGCACCCCAACTTACCGGTCTACGAAAATAATTTGGCCAATGTTTGATGCTAAACGCCCAAAAAAACTAATTTCTATTGGTAGATTTCATATTAGCTCCATTATAGGTTTCCTTACTGGACACTGCCTAATAGGAAGACAAGCTTTCCGTCTTGAAGTTCTTGCAAATGATTTTTGCAGAAGCTGCATGAATGAAGAAGAAGAGGAGTCAGTTTCTCACCTTCTATGTTCTTGTCCTGCCCTAGTACAAAGACGTAGACTCCACTTGGGAGACTTCTACTATAATGATCCTAGTGATCTAAGAAATTCCGGCATTCACTGTCTCAAACGCTTCATTGTTAGCTCCAAATGGTTTAACGAGTAAGGGTGAATATTGAAATCCTGTGGTATCATAACAGACCAAATATTGGTCTAAGTGTGTTGGCTTTTCCGGTCAGCAGCCACCTTAACCTAACCTAAACTAATCAGATAAATACTGTCAACAATCAATCCATGAAATTGTTAAACTCACAATCTCACTAAAAGTGGAAAAATACTACATATTTAAACAAATAGCGCAAATATACATACATACGCAGATGTGCCCAATTAAGTTACGTTGCGATAACGTTTAACGATAATGGTTTTTGTAATGTGGTTATGTAATGGTTTATGTAATGTATTGTACATTTCTGTACATAATGTATAAAACATTATATTTATTACGTTCATTGATTGAACTTAGGACGTTTTATGCATTTTCATGCATTCATCCTCGTAATTAATAATCGGTCTTTATCATGGGTGCCGTTTTTGCCTTTCGCTTCCTAATTCGTAATAATGTGGCCCTGCTACAGCTGAATCTGAAGCAAAAATATTTTACACTAGCTGTATGTGTCGGCAATGATTGGAATCTCCTGGATTTATGTGCTATCTCGCGGACTCCATGTATTCGTCACATCTGTTTACTACTGCTTCCTATATTTTACGAATATCATCATATCCCCGTAGTACCCCTTGGCATAATGGTTAGTGTGTTGGACTGTCATGTGGAAGGCCTCGAGTTCGATTCTCAGCCGCTGCAAAAAAGTTTTTCAAGGGTGTACTGCCTCTTGCGAGGAATTGACAAATCCTCTAAGAGTATATCTCTCGTCATGGAAAGTGCTGCTCATTAGCCGTTTGGAATCGGCAGAAAATTGTAGGTCCCCTCCGGTCCTGGTAACACGCACACAGGAATGGTTGAGAGTTGTAAGTCACTAGGTCCTGGTTCACTTCGAGTTGTTGCTCCACCAAATTTAATTTAATTTATTTTATGTTGAAGCGTGAAGCGACTCATTTTATTCCGCGAAAGCGAATGTAAATGCTGACTCTGTCAAAATTTCGAGAAACAGCTGTCATTGTCAAAGTAAACTATGATTTATGTCGATTTCCTTTTACACTAGGGATTTTAGGGATTGCGATCCCTTGTCAAATTTTGACTTTTACCACAGATTTTACGTTCCTTCACACCAAAAAAATCGATTTTTTTTTGACAGAGATCAAATCCTTCGAATCCGTATTTGGAGAGGGATTTACATGTATACGAAATACCCACACTAAAAAGACAAAATTTGACAAGGGATCGCAATCCCTAAAATCCCTAGTGTAAAAGGAAATCGACATTAAAAAGAAACCACTTACTAGTATGTTTGTAGGTATGTATATTTTATGAAAATTATTTTTTTTTATTCATACCGTAATTTTTTATCCAAAACCCTTATTTTTTGAATTTTTATTTTTTTAGAATTTTTATTTGAAACGTAAGACATTAATATGTAATTGTTTTAATTTGCATAATCCAAGAAGATAAAAAAGTCCATATATAAACAAATATTTTCCATTTGAAGATTTTACCAAAAAGAATTTATTTTTGAAAATTCTACTCATTTATTAATATTAGGTAGGTAGGTATTCATTGAATGAAAACACTTTGAATTTGAAAATACATAATATGGTTTGAAACTTATTTATTTGCGCCGAAATTGATTTCACATACAACCTATGGGTTGGGGTCCTAATTCTTTTTACGAAATTCTACTTCTCAGAATTCTGCATTTCAAAATTCTACTTCTTTTTAAAATTATGAGTTTAAAAATTTTATTTCCCAAAATTTTGCTCTTAAATATGGAAAAATGAATTGAAAGCTTATTGTGATCTCTAGTCTAAATGCGTTGTGGTTTTTTTACAAATGCTAGTGGTTTTCGTAAATAAATAAAATTTCTTTTCATTACCGTTTTCATGTTTTTAATATTTTTATTTTGATTAACTTCGTAAAAAATAATTACTTTTATGCTGTTATTTTACAGTATAGACTATTTTACCTATTCAGCCCTATCACGATTTCTATCGTAATCAGAAACTTTTATGAATCAACAAATCCAGTCGTATTGATGATTTGTATGAGATTATCCATTACGATGATATTTTTTTTCGGGATTCTGGGATTCGTAAAAAATTTAAGATTACGATGGAATTCGTGAAAGCGCTGATTATTGTTTAAATACTTTGTTAAAATGCATTACAAATTACTCATCTAAATATTGGTAATTTTTGGGTTCATTTATTTTTTCGCCCACCAGCTTTACGGAAGGAAACTTGTTCAACTGCAGTAGATCCCGCGTTATAAAATTTCTGCGAAATTTTGTTCAGGAAAAATAGACCAACAATCGAAAAGAGAATACTGCAAAAATAAATGTCTTAATAGTAAACACGGGCACAAGAAGAGAACAACGAAAAAACTTACCAAGTTGTTGCACATACTCGATGGACCACACCACATGCTATTACAGATGTGATCAAACAAAATGCTATCTCTGGAATGAACTTTGCTTGGAAATTGCTACCAAAAGCAACCATTTCAATGTTAGACACTGATGTTAGCGAAAAAATGAAGAGCCATGATCCTAGAAAACCACCTACGACAGTATTTTGTGGAGATGCATTAAACCATGAATTATAAAAGCGTAATGTGGCGATCAGAACGACAACAAGTATAGACGATACAACAAATGATATAAACGAATTTTGTGAAGCTGGAATATAAAAAAGATAGGTGTAATCACAAATATTTTTATTTTTTTATAACTAGTAATATAAACAATACAAAATAAATATCCTCGAATACTGGTCCATGGGCCGACAGCAAATTTTAAAGGTATAACCAAAATTTGAGTATAAACGTTTATGGGTCATGATATGCATCATGATATCGAAAATTGTGATTATTTCGTGTTAGGGGTAAAAAGACTTTAATTCCTTTATTAAAACAAGAAATGATGCTTTGCCTTATCGGCTTTTTTTTGGAGATTTTATAAAAACAAACACAATGATCAACAATATTCAACAAAAAAAAAAACGATAAATTTCGCGGAAATAACTTAATCTTGTGTTCTATTAATCGAATCGTTAAGATTAAAGTATTTAAGCATAAATGACAGAGCCTAATTTTTATTTAATAAAGGAATTGAAGTGATTATACCCCTGATAGTCCGGGAGGCAGCGACAGAAATTTCCGTCTCATTTTCGCAAGCCTTATATTTTGTGTATGAGTCATTCAAGTGGTAAGTTATAGTTACATAGACGTCTTCCACCGCACCTTTACAACTGGGGGTTACAGGAGTGTTTCAAACCCCGCAAAAAAATCATGAAAAAAATTCATAGCCGCAAACGTGAAACTTTTTCGACGCATTATCTGACACATAAGAAGTTTGAAAAATATAGTCTTCCACCTGTATCCCACAACAAAATACGTCTTCCAACCACGCAAAAACCGCAAAACTTTTTTGAAAAAAATTCATTCCCGCGAAGATGAAATTTCTATATATGCTAACTCTTAATGTAATAAACATAAAATAAATAGTCTTCCACCTATAACATACAACAAAATTCGTCTTCCAAGGCTTTAAAGTTGCACACCGAACTTTGGTCTTTTTTTCTTATTTTTAAATGCAACCCTCGGGGAGAGTACGATAACTTGGCCGCCAAGATTTGATAACGGGTTTTTGTAGAGGGGTAAAAAACAAGCAATTTTTACTATGGGAGGGGGGGTCTATCTCCCCCAGTTTAGGAGGTAGGGGCACTTTTAGAAAAAATAATTTAAATTGAAAAAAAAAATTTAAAAAATAACGGCAACACTTACAATAAAATGCTATACTGCATTTGAAGGCCGGAAATTTGTTTTATAATCGTGCATTTAAATTAAATTACTTATGCCAATGGTTTTTGAAAAATTCGCATTTAAAGTCCAAATTTTGATAAAATAAAATGCACGACTGGATCGCACGAACTTGCTCTTATGTAAAAGTACTTTGGAATTTAAGATACATTTTATAAATATAAAACATGGATTTAATGAGATAATAATGTTCAAATGCATAAAATTGCCGTCTGGTTTCCGGAAAAGTATGAATTTATGCAAATAAAACTTAAAAAATCGTTTTATTATTAAATAAATTTTTTATATAAGAAATTTCTCTAAAATTTTTCAAGAAAAAAATGTGGGATGCGAATTTTAAGTATTTAATAATATTGCTTTTAGGAAATAATTTCAAAAAATAATCGTTCATAGGTTTTGAAGATATTGATTTAAAAAATTTTTTTTTTTTTTTTAAAACCCAATAAATATTTTTTCGAATATTTTTATATACAATATTATTTTAAACTTAAGGGGACTCCTGCTAAAAATTTTGGGTTAAAATCCTTAGAGCCGTTAATGAGAAAGTCGAAAATCAAAAAAACGGGTCTATGGCAGGTACCCCTAATAACATTTTGCCCCAAAATTTTTTTGACCAAAATGTAGTCCATGTCCATAATATCACACTTAATTTTTTTTATCAAAATCGTTAGAGCCGTTTTCGAGATAAATAAGATTTTGCATTCCGGGTGTATGGGGGGTACCCTTAGTTTTGGAGCTAAAAAAAAATCAATTTTTCCTCTAGGGAATCACCGAAGACCCTTAACTACCGAGATTAAAAGAAATACGTCCAAGGGTTTAGGCTGTAGTGAGAGGTACAGACATACAGACACACTGAAACATGTTTTTTGTGCACTAAATTTTCCTTAAAATTTTTATAAAAAAAATTGATATGCAAATTGTTAGTATTGAATTAAATACATTTTAAAACGTAATTTAAAAATTTAATCTTGTATCGGTTTTCAAGATATTGAATTTTCAAAAAAAAAATTGTATTATTTTTTTAAAAATCCAAAAACTATTTTTTCGAAAAAATTTTTAGTTTATATTTTTTAAAATGCAAAGCAGCTCCTGCATAAAAATTTTGGTTAAAATCGTTTAAGCCGTTGGTGAGAAATTCGAAAATCAAAAAAACCCTCCTATGACAGGTACCCCTAATAACATTTCCCCCCAAATTTTTTTCTGACCAAAGTATAGTCCATGTCCATAATATTACACTTAATTTTTTTATCAAAATCGTTAGAGCCGTTTTCGAGATAAATAAGATTTTGCATTACGGGTGTATGGGGGGTACCCTTAGTTTTGGAGCTAAAAAAAAAATTTCAATTTTTCCTCTAGGGAATCACCGAAGACCCTTAACTACCGAGTTTGAAGAAAATACGTCCGGTAGTTTAGGCTGTAGTTCGAGGTACAGACATACAGACATACAGACGGAATTGTCAGACCCACTTTTTTCGTCTTCGCTATCATCGTAATGTCAACTTTGATCAAAATCTCGAGTTCGATTTTTTTTCCAAATACAGAACTTGCCCTATAGTACCTATATCGCAAGTAAAAAAACGTGAAAAAAAACTTTAGACCGATTGTTTTCAAAATTTTGAAATCAAATTGTAAATTAACTTATATGTGATCCATGTAAATATCAGTTCTTAATCGAACACAAAACACCGCATGGTTCTATGTCTTCTAGTTTTTGAGAAAATCGAAAATTACCAAAACTACTTTTTTTGATTTTGGTAGTGACGGTGATTCCATTTTAAAGATTAATGTTAATAAACATAATGAATTTTTGTTAGTTCAGTACCGCAATTCATTAGCGTTACCCAGAATGCACCATGAGGAGGTAGAATTGCATCTGGGTCAGTTATTTTGTCAGTTAGTCAGGAGTTAGTCAGTCATAGTTAGTTAAAAATGGTCAAAATGTATTAAAAAGGTGTGTAAGTCTCGTCAATAAAGCCATCGTCCGTATTATAACCGTCGAGTTCGTTGAGTTACTCTTTTATGGTGGGAAGCCGAGGATGTTTTGGCGGTAAAACACTTTCTAAATTTTCGCTCTGAAGGGTGGGAGGATCGATGTCTTTTAACTGTAAGCCTTCACATACATATATCACCATATCGGTACGAGTATAACAAGGGTAAACTTTTTTTACATCAGACAAAAACTCTATTATTTGCGAACCCCAGTCGTCCTTATATTTCCTTTCTAGGCAGTATTTTCGATAGAAAAATAGTGCCATGTATTGGTGAACATGGTCGGAAGTTTGTTTTGGTTTTCAAGATCGTTTATTGTATTTTATATGTATTTAGTGGACATTGGATAAATAGAATAAATTTGAATTTTTTTAAATACAGATTCTGTGAATGCAAAAGAAACTTTGCATGCACCCAACCTCGCACCTACCCCAAATCCTATAGTGTGCCCAAGCAGGGGGGTTGCAGGGGGGCAGCATGCCACCCCATAGATACTTTACTGTTTATATATTGTAATGTTGGAAGCTAGCACTGATTTATTTATGTAAGCAAGCAAAAAATATCAAACATTTTCTATAAAGTAGTTTTAGTTAATTTCAATTTTTTCAAAAACTAGAAGCCATAGAACCATGCGGTTTTTTGTGTTCGATTAAGAATAGGTACATGGTACGCATATAAGCTTATTTACAATTTCATTTCACAATTTTGAAAACAATCGGTCTAAACTTTTTTTTTCACGTTTTTTATCAAAATTTGGACTTTGAATGCAAATTTCTCAAAAACCATTGGCATAAGTAATTTAATTTAAATGGAGAATTATAGAACAAACTTTTGGCTTTCAAATGCAGTACAGCACTTTATTGTAAGTGATGCCGTTGTTTTTTAATATTTTTTTTTTTCAATTTAAATTATTTTTTCTAAAAGTGCCCCTACCTCCTAAACGGGGGGAGATAGACCCCCCCTCCCGTAGCAAAAATTGCTTGTTTTTTACCCCTCTACAAAAACCCGTTATCAAATCTTGGCGGCCAAGTTATCGTACTCTCCCCGAGGGTTGCATTTAAAAATAAGAAAAAAAGACCAAAGTGCGGTGTGCAACTTTAAAGCCTTGGAAGACGACTTTTGTTGTATGTTATAGGTGGAAGACTATTTATTTTATGTTTATTACATTAAGAGTTACCATATATAGAAATTTCATCTTCGCGGGAATGAATTTTTTTCAAAAAAGTTTTGCGGTTTTTGCGTGGGTGGAAGACGTATTTTGTTGTGGGATACAGGTGGAAGACTATATTTTTAAAACTTCTTATGTGTCAGATAATGCGTCAAAAAAGTTTCACGTTTGCGACTATGAATTTTTTTCATGATTTTTTTGCGGGGTTTGAAACCCTCCTGTAACCCCCCGTTGTACTCTTGAGATGGAAGACCATGAAATTATTGTTAGTTATAACACGAATAACTCATATACGAAAAATTAAGCTTGCGAAAATGGTGTAATGAAATCTGTCGCTGCCTCCCGGACTATGACACACAAATAGAAAAATTGGCCAATGGCGACAAAAAAAAACCTGGCAGAATTTTGGATTCGATATCATCACGCATGCACCTATAAACGCCCATATTTTATATATTTTGGTTATACCTCGAAACCAAAAAATTGCTGTCGGCTCTAATATTGTAATAAAAAATAAATAAACATAACAAGTAAGAATGAAAATTCATATAAAAAAGAAAGCTAGCAGTTCACTTTGCTACGACCTCACGAATCTTCCTCCATCACAGCGAAGGAGAAGTAAATACACAGCACAACATAACGCTCTGTTGGTTCACAGTGTTGTCCCAGGCAATGAAAGCCCTGACAAGCTGGCAAGAATCGGATCAACACTTGATATTAATAAGGGAGACACAAAAGTTCAGGTCCCACTCTGTAATGGAACTCCTTCGATTCCTGTCTTATAAACAGAAAACTATGGCCTAGTTTCAGCAAACAAAAGACCAACATTCTCATCCAACAGAGTAAAAAGTCTCTTTCTTTTCTCGTGAACATCGGCACCGGTCACAACCAACTGGATTACCACAAGAAAAAGGTGAAACTCAGTATGGACGACTTATTTATTTATTTATTTATTTATTCGTCTATAAGTACAAACTACTTTCTTAGACATATCGCTCTAATAATAAAAATAAAAAAGAAGAGAAACTATAATGTTGAAAAAACTTATTAATTAACATAATACTTATAATGATATTTCCAAATCAATTTAATTAATTATAATATGATTCATAACATTTTTTTTAAATACATGTTTTGGAACTTCAAGTTCGATTATATCGGCATATTTATTAAAAAGTAGACAAGCTTTTGTAATAGGCTCATTAAGTCCATAATTGGTCGAGTGTTGTGCTGTGAAGAAAAAATGATTAACTTATGCAGAGAACTCGGTGACGAGGAGATACATGACGATTACTCTCACTCCTTGTGTCATCTGCGAAACAGGCACGTATGAAGATACTTCTTCAACGACTTGGATGAGCTCTCTGACATTCCAAGCAAAAATATATTGAAATATATTAACGATACCAAATGGCTTGAAAACAGCCTCTTCGACTTATCAGAAATACTGACCAAACATACGGACATATACACTATTATCCGGAAACATGTCCCGAAAGTGCGTTGACGAAAGTTCATAAAAATATTTCATTTATCACGAAAACCAAATCTTTAAAAATATGTACCTATGGGCAATGAGTAGGTATTTTTTTTTAATTTATTATTCTTCAAACTTTCTCGCAATGTTTCATAAGTATAAGAATTAAATTTTCTTCAATGGATTTTTCTGTACTAATTATACATTTTTAATTGATAAATCAAACATAACACTGAATTATTTTCAACTGAGAAGTCATTGAAAATAATTTAGTAGTTAAGTTTCATTTAGCAATCTATTTCGAAATTTTCCTTATTCAAACCGTTATTTAACAGTTCCTCTTTTTTTTTTAATTATTTGAAAAAATAATCAACTCGTATTTAAACAAGTTTGGTAGTATCAATGAGCGAAAAGGACGAATTTACAGCAGAAGTAAATTCATCCTCTAACACCACAAACATACACTATTGTTAAGATCGTTGTAGAAACCAAAAGACCAAAAACCTTTTAAATAACACATACTCAATGTATCAATACAATATGTACAATTTAGTACCGTCCTTTGTTATGTTACTAACTATTCTTCTCCGTTAAGGTAAATAACATCAAAAAGTGACTAGAAACTCATGTTAATCGTTAAGTATTTTTTTGAATAGACTATATCTTTTCGGCAAATCTACAATATAGGAATCTCCACACTAAACCATACTAGCGGTGTTTTTTTGGAAAAGTTATCCGTAGTACAGTAAGATTTTATATGAATTAGGCCTATTCTGCCACATCTGTTATTCTGCTATAGATTTTCTGTTATGAATCATAAAAGATTTCCATCTTAAAAGATCTTTTATAATTGGTATTCAGGGGCTCGAACTTTTATAAAAGTCTGTTATGCAACTTCGAAAACGAAATCTGTTATGAAACTGAACTAAATCTGCTATCAAAATCAGCTGTGATTAAATAAAATAATTCATCTGACAAAATTAAAATGGATGACGAACAAAAAAGTAATCTCTTCTCTTACACATTATTGGTGTCCTCTACTCTACTTACATATACATATGTTTATATAATACTCGTATGTGTGTAAATATATTTTCTTTCATTTGTCTCATTTTAAAAAGATTTCGTTGACGAAATATAAAATATATCGTCGTCGTTCTATGAAACGTCCATTCTTAACAAAAATGTAATTTAATTCTTATTTAATTCATTCCAGATCAGCCATATTTGCAAAATATTGTATTGCAGAATGGACGACGATGATATATCAATTTTTCATTGATATACTCGTATCTGTGTATGTATTGAAATCTTTTATGATAAAAGTCACAGAAGTTTGTCTTTTATTCTTTTATGATTTTTAACAGATTTCATAACAGATTTTGGCATGCTGAATACCAAAAATGCTATTCGTAAAAGATTTTTTCTATGTTCGAACGTTTGACAGTTCATAAAAGTTTTCTTAGCAGATTTTATAACAGATTTTAGCGTGCTGAATACCAAAATTAAAATTCATAAAAGATTTGTTGACAGCTCAAACATTTGTATGGAAATTCATAGCAGAATAACAGAATAAAAGAATAAAAGATCTCGCCGAATAGGCCTAAATAACGAATACAACATCCGCAGTAGGAGCACTGCCGATAAAAGGAGAAGTGAAATCCTGCTGCGGATAGAGATTTGATGTTTATTCGAGTATCGGCAGTGATCCTACTGCAGATGTTGTATTTGTTATTCATATAAAATCCTACTGTACTACGGATAACTTTTCCAAAAAAACACGACTACTGATGATATCCATATCGCACACACTCGAATGACAAGCAGGCGAAATATTTACCTTTTGAAGTGAGCGAAGACAACAGAATGCCAAGATATGGATATCCTATTAACAAACATCTGTTCATTCCCTAGATCAAAACGTACCTGTTTATAAACGAGTTAGTTAAGGACATTACAGTAACTCCAGAGGAATGGCACCTTAGGTTTAGGATAACCCTAGCAGAACGCTGCTATTTGGATTTGGAGAGACATAATTGTGCTAGTTCTGCTTTCTGGGACCGCGTCGTATTAAAAGTAAGAAAAATTCTTCTTTCGAGTTGGGGGAATTCAGGAAAGAATAAAACCGCGATACATACATAATCTGATCAATATGTGAGATAAGTATAAAAAGTCAAATATGTTGGCTTGACCACACCAAAAGAATGTAGATCTAGCCAAAAGAATCTTCAAACTCGTTTCAGGTTCGAGGCCATAAAGATTTAGACAGTATCAGACGCGATGTTGCTCAAAGCCCAGAAATTTGTTCATATTATTAGACGGCTGTACCGGCATCAGTCAGTAGAAATACTGCATTTGCAATTAATCAAATCGATTTTTGTTTAAGTTCTCATTTTCAACAATTGATTAATGAAATAAAAAAGATTTCTTAAGTAACCTCACCCATTTAATATTATAATTTATTTCACAGAAACGATAAAATATAAAGGACAACTTGTAAATAAAATGTCAAATCAAACGTCATCATTTAAATTAAACGTGTCCATGTTTTAAAGAATTAGGCCAGTTCCGGGAAAGTAGATCTTAGATAATTTTCTCCGCCACTACATCTGCTGTACAGGATGACTGCATGACTCTTTTTTTTCCAATTTATTTTAGGATTTTCAAACCAAACCAGCAACAAAAATGAATAAATTAATAGTTATGTTTATTATCCACGTAATCTGACCTGCTTTAAAAGTAATTAAAAAAAATAAATTTTAATTTAAAAACTAAACTGGTCAAACAAAATAATGAAGTTTATAAAATAGAAGAATAAACTAGATATTCGGTGATCTCTAGGCTAGGCGCGCACATTCAATTTTTAGTTGCACAACTGTTTGGTTGCTTATAGAAAACAGATGAACTATTTGGTTGAATGTCCGCGCAGGTACATATAATTATATATTACACAAAATAGCGAGTTCATTTTAGGCAATCGTTTAGTTTGTGTCAAAACACAAACTTTTTAGTTGCTCGAACCAAGCAGTTGCGAAACTAAAAATTAAATGTGCGCGCCTGGCCTAGGAGAAAGTAAGAGAAACTGTTGTAGCCAAAAGCACGTAATCCGGAAACATTTTTAGAATAAGGAGAAGATATAATGGAAGAGAAAATACAGTGATTTATGTTTGGGACGAGCTCTATATAGGAGCTATTTAAATTAATTAAAGTTATTTGACGCCATTTGGTTTGATTTATGTATTTATAATAATAATTATTTACAGAACAGAAGCGAGATTAGATAAGTGACATAACAAACGGAAATTAACATTTGATATTTGGTTTTGATATCATGGCTGCGTTAAGAATTCTACCACAAAGTTATCTGAATAGCTTTGTGTTGTTGTAATCCTGTGTAAAAAACAGCTATTTGCAAAAAGAAATTGAAAACTATCCTAAAAATGTTTGTATACAATAAGAAACTTCAAAAACAGCTGACTACAAATCTCATATGCCAAACCCAAATAAATGAACATGAAGCTTTCATTTTGGATCAAGCAAGTATGGTCTTTAAAAACCCCATGTGTAATATGGATGGAGACGCTGTTCATCTAAAACTGTTACTGTTTGTATTAAACTCCTGCATTGTCATATGAACTAACAACAAGAATTGCGTTGAGCTTAACTCATCGAAATGGAAATCCAATGGTGCATCAACCGTACCAAGTGCCTTATACAAAAAGACAGATAGGTACTATTTGCAATGATCTCTGACCTGATGGAAATGGAAAGCAGTCGTCGAATCACAATCTGATTATGCTTCACCAGTAGTCTTAGCCAAGAAAAAGAATGGCGAGAATGTGTTTGCACTACCGAAAACTCATTTCCATTTAGAAAATCCCCTATCCAGTGCCATTGGACAAGCAATAACCGAACGACCTAGTACATTAAAAAATTTTTTTTGATGTAACCTGGATACTATCACATTAGCCGTGTTTTTTGGAAAAGTTATCCGTAGTACAGTAGGATTTTATATGAATAACAACATCCGCAGTAGGATCACTGCCGATAAAAAGAGAAGTGAAATCCTGCTGCGGATAGAGATTTGGCGTTTATTCGAGTATCGGCAGTGATCTTACTGCGGATGTTGTATTTGTTTTTCATATAAAATCCTACTGCACTACGGATAACTTTTCCAAAAAAACACGCCTATTGATTAAAGAAGAATACAACAATTATAGCGCCTTCACTCATAGACGTATTATACGATTCGATTTTACATCAATGCCTTTTGGCCTTTGTTAATACCCCTTCCATATTTCAAAATAAATAAACATCATCCTCAGAAAGATGAAACTATTCAAAATCGTTTGCTATATGGATGATATAGTAATCCTATCTCATTCATTGAAAGACGCCAATTTAATTATGAATCCGCAAATGTTTTAACCTTAATTCAGAAATGGGATCCTTGTAGGCTTTTCACACCGAATTAAAATCTCGGATTTCAGCAACAAGATTACGAAATCTCATTGAAGCGTTCGCACTGAACAGAACCAGGATTTCATTTGACGTTTCTGACCATTTATCCTGCTTTCTCGGATATAATTTATCTTCTCTCCTTCTCTCCCCACATTTCAAATTTCAAATAGTCACTCGAGACTCGACTCCATTATCTACCTCTTCTCTTGCTGACAATTTGCTGACAAAGCAGAACATTTCTAAAGGTTTGTTTGTTTTGACAATCTTGTGTTTGAAAGTAGATTTTGAGGAGATTTTGTCGTAATCTAGTAGATTTGGAAATCTGAAAATGTATGGGAAATCTAGTAGATTTGGATGAGGTTTTGAGAATTTTGCTCGAAATCTAGATTTTGATTTGGTGTGAATAGCGTATTGGACATTTATGTCGATTTCCTTTACACATAAAAAAATCAATTTGTATGTGAAGATTTTGAAACCTTGCCAGATTTTGCGTTCCTTCACACAAAAAAATCTATTTTTCTTTGACGGGGATCGAAATTTCCAAATCCCTATTTGAAGAGGAATCTACACGTACATAAAACACGCTCTTTACCGCACACCAAACAATCTGGGATCGAAATCCTCGTGTGTAAAAGAAACCAACATTATTAAAAGACGGAAGAAATCAATCCTGAAAAACCAGGATTTCGGCGGTAAATAATTCGGGACTGCAAAACACGAGCATGAAGTCCGTAAGTTCATTGGACTACCAGCTATTTCTGAAAATTCATTAAAAAACTTTTCACTAATTTTTTTCGTCTGCAAATTTAACGAGGAACAAATGTTTTCATGGTTAAGCAGTAGTCCGGTCAAAATAGACATTCAAGGTTACATTAATTCGCACAAAGCTGAAAATTGGCATGAATGTTGGGAACACTATTACAAACAATTTGTCGAAAGTCCCCATCGATCCGACGTGTGGAAAAAAAAATATTCAAGGTCAAATGTTGCAAAAATCGGTTTTTTGCATGGTGCCGTGAAATAAGGCCAAGTGAAATAAGGCCAAATTTCAAAAATTGGCCTTATTGCACTTTTACAAAGTGAAATTAGGCCAATTTTCAGCAGTTGGTCTTATTGCACTTTTACAAAGCGAAGTAATACGCTATTCACACCAAATCAAAATCTAGATTTCGAGCAAAATTCTCAAAATGTCATCCAAATCTACTAGATTTCCCATACATTTTCAGATTTCCAAATCTACTAGATTACGACAAAATCTCCTCAAAATCTACTTTCAAACACAAGATTGCCAAAACAAACAAACCTTTAGAAATGTTCTGCTTTGTCAGCAAATTGTCAAATTGGAGTCGAGTCTCGAGTGACTATTTGAAATTTGAATTGTGGGGAGAGAAGGAGAGAAGATAAATTATATCCGAGAAAGCAGGATAAATGGACAGAAACGTCAAATGAAATCCTGGTTCTGTTCACTGTGAACGCTTCAATGAGATTTCGTAATCTTGTTGCTGAAATCCGAGATTTTAATTCGGTGTGAAAAGCCTATTATACGCTATTCACACCAAATCAAAATCTAGATTTCGAGCAAAATTCTCAAAATCTCATCCAAATCTACTAGATTTCCCATACATTTTCAGATTTCCAAATCTACTAGATTACGACAAAATCTCCTCAAAATCTACTTTCAAACACAAGATTGCCAAAACAAACAAACCTTTAGAAATGTTCTGCTTTGTCAGCAAATTGTCAGCAAGAGAAGAGGTAGATAAAAACACTGATCTCTATAATACACTGGATAGCGCATTCCCTACATTGTATAACAGATTTTTTGAATCCAATTGAAGATGACAGATGGTGGGCAGCTTCATAATTTGACGTCTTCTTTTCACAGAAAAAAAAAATATATTGACACATGGCAAAGAGAAAACATATGTGACTGCATTTTTATTATTTGTAAATTTTAAATATTTATTATTGAAATTAAAATAAGTAGTTATTATAAATGAGAATGAGGACAATGAATCCATCACTTTCGAACGTTGTCGGCGGCCATGATTTCAACATATGTGAATGTGTGACAAGTCATGACATTTTCATGTGAAATAAACAAATTTTCTCGATGGAAGACTCGTTTTTTGGATTTGATACCTCAGCACCGTTGGACGATGATGGAGGAGGGCGTATCGCTGAACCTTCAGAAGAAGAATATGACGCCTTAAATGACCTCACAATTCGGGTCAGCCATCAATGGTGACTGGGAAGAGGTTCACGAGAACCTGGTTCGTATGGACGATGTTAAAGATGTGCCGAATAACAGCAGTACTAGTAAAGCATCTTCTAAACTGAACAAAAATGAAGAGGATTCCGATCTGGAAATAAATCTATCTGGAATGAAATTGGATGATGTCGACATTGCATTCGATGACAGCGATGCCGGCATTAATCTTGATCCTCTTGTTTGGGCTAATCCCGTTGTAGCTTCTCGATCTGCGCAACCAACATCTAATATAATGGGAAATAGCAACGACAAAAGGCACGCTTTGTTATATTCGAACCCCGAGGCGTTTCTTAGAGAACACTTCCCAACACCATTCAACAGTCCAAACAGTGGTCAAGAACCGACGAGCGTTAAATCAAACCAACATCAACAACAACAACAGCAACAACAACAACAACAAGCAGTGCATCAAGGCAATCGGGCTCCTCAATTCGGAATGCAGTCAAATGCCGCTCCATCAACTCCGAAAATTTGCACTTTAGAAGACATTGAGAGGAGCATCATTACTCAACAGCAGCAACAGAAGCAGCACAAACAGCTTCAGCAACATCAAAGGCAAGCTGTTCATGCCAGCCAAATGATTGCTTCGACTCCAAAGCCCAAAACACCAACGATTCCACACACTCAACCATCACAGCTACACCATCAACCACCAATTCCGCAGCAACACCCAGGAAACCATCACCCTCTTCAACAACAACAACTTCATCATCAGCAACAACAGCAGCAATTCAAGTTTCCGTTTCCCAACACAGCAGGACCACCACCAGGCTTCAATAATTCTCGATCCAATTTCAACAACCTGCCACCCCAACATCCTCTTAATAACCTCATTCATCAGGGTGGACCACCAAACCACCATAGAAGTCAGCTGCCGCCAGGATTTCCAGCAGTTCCATTATTTCCCCCGGGAATGCCAGGTCCGCATCAGCTTTTCCCAACTATCCACCGCGCCCTATGCCGAATTTGCCCGTTGCTCTCAATAACTTTGCAATGCATCCAAACTTTAATGCGATGCGCCCAGGTGCCCCTCCCATGGTGCCGCCTAGAATGCCTCCACATCCGAGTTTGATGAACCCAACTGTGGGCTCTGCATCTGCCTATAACATGTTCAATCAGCGTTTGGTGCAAGAGATTCAGGAAAACCATCCAATGCTCTCGAATGTTCGTCACAGTTTTCCATCGCCTAACAACAACATGACCATTAACCCGCATCAGCAGCTACAGCAACAACAACACCAACAACAAATGCAGCAGCACAATCGCACAATGGCCAAACTAATCGTGAGCACAGGAACTCGGAGTCCAAGAACGACCAGGAAAAGCAGCGCAAGTATGTGTTTACTCCTCTAAAGTTCGAGAATTCGTTGGGTAAACTGCAATACGGCAGTGTCACAGCTGCTAGAAAAATTATCGACATGGATATTATGGGTCCCGAAGGTAGCCCACAATTGAGCACCAATATTGAACTATCGGCTCAGAGAAAGTCACGTCACATTTTGCTACACATTGAGACCCTCTTTAGGATTGTTCTGAAGCTTGAAGACCTGGATAATCCAGCTGCCATTGCAACTATCATTATGAAGAAAAAAAAGGAAAATGAACGTCTTGCACTCTTGGAACAAATGGAGAACGCAAACAAAGTGTCAACTGGCGATGAAAAATCAGCCGACACCACTGTAGCCGCAATAAATCCTGCTTTAAGGAACAAATTCTCATACGAGTTGGAACCAAAAGAAGTACACTCAATAATGAAAATCGAGATTCGGAGGCTATTCCTTGACTCGGTAGCAACATCTTTAAATCGAACTATTCAAAATCAAACAGTTTGCGCCGTCATTGAATCCGATTCAATACAACCGATGATGAATCATTTTGCTCGATTCAAAGATCTTCAATTAGATTCTCTATTAGCATTAATATCTCAAGCTAAAAAGCAAATTGATTAATTAATTAACTATTTAAACAGAAAAAATATATTATAAACATTTAAATGCTAATAATTAATTCAAATGCAAAAAAAAAAACCATTTACTTTCATTGTGCCCCGTTATTAACGCCTCATAGGCCTCGTAGTATATATTTAAGTAGAATATATAATTAATTGATGTTACAGAACAGTATTCACTGTTTACTGAGCCATGGCTGCCTTGGACTGCTACTTCTTGTAGTACTCAGTATGTATGTACTCAGCCATTGTTGGAAATGCCCTTGAAATTGCATTTGTCATGAAGTAGTCCTTCAGAACTTTATGGTTGATGTCGAAATTTGTGCTTTCAATTAATTTTGCCTGTAGAAAATATTCATATTAAATATTAATTTAGAATATAATAAATCTATTAAATATGAAACGCAACAGCAATTTTAATTATTAATTATAAACGTTTATTTATTTATAAGGTACGATGTACGAAATAATTTAAGATTAGAAAAATGAGTTTACTCTATGCTACGAAGGCTAATTTTAGACTGACGTTAATAGAGATAACGAAGTGTACATATGTACAGGTAAGGAAAAAAATGAATAGCCGTGTTCCATGGAATGCGACATAACTAGACTTAGATGTTACAATCTCCCAGCTCGTTAAGTTTCTAGGGCGAGTATTTCAACGGTCCTCTTCGAATTCTTCCGGAACGTCGAGGTATGAATATCGGAGAACTTGGCTGAGCGCTTGTTGTTGCTCTGGGCTGTTGTGCGATTGTGGCTGCGATTGGTGTAGAGGGCACTGGAACTGGGCTTGGTGAATCTTCGTAGAAACGTATTCGCCTCTCTGAACCCACGTCTGGCTTTGAATTTGGAATTGTTGGAGTATATGCTTTGAGTTGGTCGATGTGTCTTTTATGTCGAGCTCCATTGTGTTCGACTTCATAGTGGACGTTTCCAAGTTGAGTTACTATTATTCCTGGTAACCAAGGAGAAGTAGAAGAGCTGTATGAGCGAAACATTACATGTTGATTTGGTTCCAGTATTCTGGGTTGTTGAAGAATTTCAGATTCCTGCTTGGCTAAGACTTTCAATTTTAATTCCGGTCTTAAACAGTCTAAACGCGTTCTTATTACTCGTCCCAAAAAGAGTAATGATGGAGGTTGTCCAGTTGTCTGATGAGGTGCTTTATGGTATTGAATTAAGAATTTATTTATGCATTGTTGAAGGTTAGTCGCGTTTGCTCCAGATAAAAGAAGAGATCTTTTGACGGTTTGTACGTACCGCTCAGCCTGTCCGTTGCTCGAAGGATGATAAGGTGCGGTTCGCTTGTGAAAACGGACACCTTGTATTTTCAAAAACTGTTGAAACATCTCCGAACAAAACTGGGGCCCGTTATCAGAAACAACAGTAGTAGGGACACCAAACGTTGAGAAGACTTCTTCTAATACTTTGCATGTGGCTTCGGCTGTTGTAGATGTAGTGATTTTCACTTGAGTCCATTTGGAATAGGAGTCGACTATGATAAGCAAGTATTTACCTTGTACTGGTCCAGCATAGTCGATATGCACTCTCTCCCATGGAGTGGATGGATACTCCCAGTGATGAATATTGTATTTCGGTGGCAATTTGGAATGTTTAAGGCAATCTGGACATGATTTTGCTAGTTTCTCTATGTCTTGATCTATAGAAGGCCAGTAAATTAACGATCTAGCAATACCTTTCATTTTCGTAATCCCAATGTGGGCAGTATGAAGCTCTTCAAGGAGTACTTGACGGAATTTCTTTGGAATAACTATCCTGTGTCCAAGTAGAAGGCATCCACAAGATTGAGTGTAGTTTAGCTGGTTTCCAGTGCAACAAATTGATGATAGACTTCTTCCATCCTGGATAGTAGAAAGAATTGGAGATAGTTCAGCATCCTTCCTTGTCTCGGAAGCGATGTCATCGGCAGTGACTGGTATCTGACTTATTTGCTGTAGAACGAACTGATCGAAATCATCATTATCTGACGAGGAAATGAGATTGACAGCTTTCACAGTATTGGAATCGTTACGGGAAATGGCACGGGATAAATAATCAGCATTCGCATTTGCATTTGATGTTTTCAGTTGAATTTCGTAATTAAAGTTTGTAAGGTAGCTAGCGTAGTTAGAACATCTGGACAAAGTGAATTTGGGAAGCAATGCATTTGGTGCAAAAATATGTGAAACCGGTTTATTATCTGTGATAATTATAAACTTCCTTCCGTACAGATATTTGGCGTTTTTCTTTTTTAGTTCAGTATAGAGCTCTGAACAGAGTCCGAGCATGTCAAGCATGTTCCGAACATTCTCTGAACCAAGCGTGCTCTGAGCGCTCTGAGTATATTTTGAAACAGACCTGAACACTTATGTAGCTGTCGCCATTTTTTTTTAATTTCCATCTGTCAAATGCTTGTGTTAAGCATTTTACTCTGTCTGCTCAGTTATTTTATTCTGAGCTCATAGAGCGCACTCTGAACACGCTCAGAACATGCTCAGAACCAAAAAAGAAACACATTTTCGAAACTCTGAACACTCTGAACTAAAAAAGAAACACAATTTATTTTTTGACAACTCAGGTTCTGTTCTGAACTAAAAAAGAAAAACGCCTATTGAAAAAATTTTTTGACTCCCCACACAATAGCGAGTGCCTCTCTGTCTATTTGTGGGTAGGCACGTTCGGTTGAATTCAATGACTTGCTAGCGTATGCGATTGGGCGCTCACCACCATCTGGCATTCGGTGTGATAGCACTGCACCCAACCCGACTGGACTAGCATCAACAGCAAGTAAAAGAGGCAAGTTTGGATTATACGAAATCAGAACTCTATCGAAAATAAGTTCTTTTTTTAGAAATTCGAAAGCCTTTTTTCCTTCGAAAGTCCAATTGAATTTAGGTTGGTTAAGCATTTCACGAAGTGGGGCGGAAACTGTTGACAAATTTGGTATAAACGAATGGTAATAAGTAATCTTACCCAAAAAAGTCTGAAGTTCTGCAGGTGTTGTAGGCTGAGGAGCGGCTCGAATTGCGGAAACATGTTTGTCCAATTTGTGAATTCCTGCACTGTCGATGCGATGTCCTAAGAAATCGACAGATTCCATAAGAAAAGCACATTTTGAGCGTCGAAGTTTGAGACCGAATTGATGCAATCTCACGAATGTAGCTTCCAAAGCTACCAGAAGTTCATCAGTATTTTCAGCAAAAACCAGGAAATCATCGAAAAAGTTGATAGTATTTTTTAGACCGTGTGTAATTTCTTCTGTTCTTCGATGCCAAATAGCTGGTATACTGGCAACACCATACTGTGCCCTTGTTGGTTGAATGAGTCCATGTGTAGGCGTATTTAAAGTCATTGCTTCCGAAAATTCTTCACTGCACGGCAAACTCATAAATGCATCTGTTACATCCAATCGACAAAAAACTTTTGCTCCGCGGACTTTGTTGAAAATGTCTTCTGCTTTGGATATCGGATATTCATCGATGATTAGCTGTGGGTTGAGTGTGGATTTGTAATCGCCAGTGATACGTATTTTGTCTTGTTTGACCACGACATGAGTCGGCGATGCCCAACGGGAATGCGTGACTTTCTTGTAAAATCCGGATTGAAGTTTTTTTTCTATTTCTGAAGCGTACGTATTAAGAAGGGAATAGGGAATCGGTCGAGCTCTCGCGAAAACTGGCTGCACATCGGGCTTAAAGTGAACATCAACTGGGGGTCCCACCATGGTACCCGCAGTTTCACTGAATAAATCTTCGTATTTGATTAATATTTTTTGCAATGAAATGTTATTATCAGAAATCGTTGAAATAGTATTGTTGAGATTGTTTGAAATTTGTTGAATTTTGAAATATTTTTCTAAAGACATTAAATCTAAAAAATGAACTATCCATTCGCGACCAAATATGTTATCAGATGGAAAATCAGTGACGTAGAGTGTTAGTGTTTTAGAGCGTCCTTCAAACGTGACCTTGACTTGTGCGCATTGGCATTTGAATGTATTTTTTGTAAAGCTACGAAATGTTCTATCAGATGGAGTGAGCTGCTGCAATGGCAGTAAAGTTTTAAAAGTGTCGATACTAACCATTGAACTTGCTCCAGCTGTATCCAGCTCCATCTTAAGCGGCTTATCGTTGATACGAACATCTACCATAACTGGTGGAATTCTCTCGCTGATTTTATTAATTGCATCCTCTTGCAGAAAATTAATTGAATTTCCATCTGAATTACTGTTGGTTGCATTGATGCTATTGCTCGCATTTATGTTGGTTTTATTTCTCGGCATTTTATTTTGATGGTATACGGCTGCAATGTGACCTTTATTCTTACAAGTACGACATACTGCGTTTTTGAATCTACAGTCTTGGCGCCAATGATTTCCTCCACAACCGAAGCATTTGTATTTTGGTGGGGATTTTGCGCTCTGATTTTGTTTCGATCGCGATCGAGAACCAGATGATCTTTTAATGCGAGGACGGGAGTCATGAACAAACTGGTGAACTGAAGCTGAGGAATTTGAAGTAGTACTCGCTTTAACGGAATTTGATGCATTTCTTGTTGCCTCTAGATCGGATGCCATTTTGACTGCATCGGCGAACGTTGCTGGTTTTTTTGCTATTATGACGTCACGAATATCGTCTCGAATAACTCCATGGATGAATTGGACAATTAAAGAGTAATCGAGGAAAGTGCTGAATTCACAATACCTTGCACCTGCTCTTAGACGTTCTTCAAAAGCTGTTATGGATTCGTCAACGTTTTGTAAGATTCCACGGAATTTAATTGCCTCACTGAAATTATTTTTTGTGGTTGTGAAATGTGCGCTGAGTTTTTGAGCAATTGCGTCGAAAGTCAGAGTACTTACATCAGTAGGATGACACAAATTCTTCAACGTGGAATTTAAAGTTGCTCCCATGTGCACTCGAAGTTGGGGTGCTTTATTTTCCTCTGGAATTTTGCACAGACTAAGTTGCAACTTGAAGCGTTCTATGTACTCGTCGAACGATTCGGAATTAGCGTTGAATTCATTGAAAAAGAATTTAGAATTTTGGTTAATTGAATCACTAGTGGCATTTGCTTGAAGTGTGTATAAATCAGCTACAAGCCTCACTAGTTTCTCGATTTGTGCTTCGGCCATTTTGAAAAAGAGAAATGAATTGAATTTTGTAAGGTTAGAATTTTCTTTTTATTTTATGTAAATTATTTTTGTTTTCTCGTCGCCATTTTATTAAATATGAAACGCAACAGCAATTTTAATTATTAATTATAAACGTTTATTTATTTATAAGGTACGATGTACGAAATAATTTAAGATTAGAAAAATGAGTTTACTCTATGCTACGAAGGCTAATTTTAGACTGACGTTAATAGAGATAACGAAGTGTACATATGTACAGGTAAGGAAAAAAATGAATAGCCGTGTTCCATGGAATGCGACATAACTAGACTTAGATGTTACAAATCTAATTATTTATAGCTTACCGCAGCCAAATGTTCGGCAAGCGCACCGAAAGCTGAACTTTGTAGTTTTTCATGTTGGAAATGTGGGGCGATGTCTTCAATGCGATTCCTTAGTTCATCAAGATATCATAGGGGAGGGGAGTTCCTGTAGAATATAAATTATTTAGTATTTAAATAATTTTTAAACTAGAAACAGTTACAAAAATGTATCTAGAAAAAGATCAATTTTAACGAAATGGATGGCAATCATATTGCATTCCAAATTAAACCACCACGAACGCCAAAGTTATTTAAATTATCAAGTTTCACCAATGTACTGCACTATATTCTCCATAATGGGGGCTATCGTGAACAAAATTTCCCTCGGAACTTTGCCCATCCTCGAAAATATGAAACGTCAATATTTCTGCACTGTTCATTGTAAGCTGGCGACTGGCCTTTTTAACTGAGAGCCAAGGTCACTATGAAACTTAATTCCCAATATCAATAAATTCCAAGGGAAACTTTCGACATTATTCGAGATGACAATTTTGAAAGTTGGGAACAATTCCCAGGGAAATCTTATTCACGATAGGGCCCAATAACTCTTATATAGCTTACCAATAACTTCAGAAAAAGCTCTGATGATTTTCCAATCTTCACGAGCATATCCAGGAGGTGATCAGCGACAAGTGTCTGCTGGGCACGACCTTCAGTATTCACAAAGGTTGCTTGCTTGTTACACCAGCATCATCCTGATATCCAATATACACAACGGCATCAGCATCGGCTCCTAATAAGAACAATACTTTTCGTTGAGTCATTGAAGGCATTCCTGTTCTTTTAAACGAAAAAAATTTAATTATTTCGACAATTTTTTCAAACTATTAAAAAAAACTTACTGGATTGCTTAATTTCTTGGCATAGGAATGAATAGTGGCATGTATTCCAGCGCCATCGGCACGCTCAAATAAATAAATAAAATTGAAGAATTGTCGTTTCAGTTCCCGGTTTAGTATGCAAAAGACTGGCAAGCACAATATTTTTTAAATTATTCATTTTTTTATTATTTTTACTTTTAGGAGACACAATTTTAGTTTATTTAAACTAATATATAACACGATAACCAACAAAATAACCAACTAGCAATAACAAAAAAAAAATATTGTACGTTCTGTCTTTTTCGATATTTTAGATGTTATACAGTTATACTGTTATACGACACCGTGGGCAGCTTCATAATATAACAATGTTCAAATGGAGTCAACTTTTTTGGATGAATGCGCTATCCAGTGTATTTAGAGATCAGTGGATAAAAAGCATATAATGGAGTCGAGTCTCGAGTGACTATTTGAAATTTGAATTGTGGGGAGAGAAGGAGAGAAGATAAATTATATCCGAGAAAGCAGGATAAATGGACAGAAACGTCAAATGAAATCCTGGTTCTGTTCAGTGTGAACGCTTCAATGAGATTTCGTAATCTTGTTGCTGAAATCCGAGATTTTAATTCGGTGTGAAAAGCCTATAAGGCCAAATTGGTCTTATTTCACTTTCAACAGTTGGTTTTATTGCACTTTGACAAAGCGAAATAAGGCCGAACTGCATTTTTATATTTATTTCATTTCATTTATAAGTATTCTTTATTCGTATAATACATAATTTATTGTTTATTGATGGCCGATGTTCTGGGTTTTCTTGAGTAACAGTACCTTGGGTGGCCCGCTTCGCGGGTTTTCAGGATTTTAACTCCCTTTTCGGGGCTCACACCCGCTCACGCAACTCCGTTGCTCCGCTTAGGGTATGTTCAGTCGCCAGGCAGGCGCCTGAGCAATAGTTTTCTTGAGCAGCAGTACATAACAGTTAGTCCAATTAATGTAAAATACAAAACTGTTGCTACAGGCGCCTGCCTGGCGACTGAACATACCCTAAGCGGAGCAACGGAGTTGCGTGAGCGGGTGTGAGCACCGAAAAGGGAGTTAAAATCCTGAAAACCCGTGAAGCGGGCCACCCAAAGTACTGTTGCTCAAGACAAAACATTTTATGTTTGGCCTTAAATCACAAACAAATTTGGCCTTTTGTCACTTGGCCTTATGTCACGGCACCGTTAAATACATTTAGTTGCTCTTATTACGCTTTCAAAAAGTGTAATAAGACCAATTTGGTCTTATTTCTGAAAATTATTTGGCCTTATTTCACTTTGTCAAAGTGAAATAAGACCAACTACTGAAAATTGGTCTTATTTCACTTTATCAAAGTGCAATAAGGCCAGTTTTTGAAAGTTGGCCTTATTTCACTTGGCCTTATTTCACGGCACCTTTTTGCATTTTTCAGCTAAACGGCAAGTTTTATCATAAAATAGGTGAGACAAAAATTATTCATCATGCAATTATCTATAGAAATTGTCTTAACACTTTTTCTCCTAAGAATCACCATTTTGGAGATACAGCGATGCAAAAAGTTGAAAAAGTTGTTTTCTTCATTATATGTATGTCAATTACCGTTATATACATTACAGAATGGTAATACAAGTAAAAATATTAGTTTTCGTGGCGTATACATACATATTTTACAATTCTGAAGCAATATATACACTGTTCAAATGCATGACAAGCACGCACAAGTGTATTGGTGAAAAAATCAAACGTATAGATTGGATGTAGGATTGAAGCAAAATGAAAATCTTTTGATTTTCTTTCAATCTAGCGTCCTGCATTAAAGTAGTATATATGCAAGATTGATGATTGATCATGCATTTATTGGTTTATTTACGTACAGTACGTTGAAGAGATGAGAATACAGTACAACATAAGCACTGATTTAAATATTAAAACAGTAAACAAAAATTTTATGATGAAATGGACAGACAAAATAAAAGAAATTAAAATTGAAAAAATCTCAAGGAAATTCGTAAAATCACAATTTTTGGAGGAATAACTCTCTTAGCTTAAGAACCAAGCTACGGCTATTTCGATCCAACGTCAAATCCGTGTTACTTTACGGTTGCAGCACTTGGAAAGCAACAGTAGGTGTCACTAAGAAGCTGCAAACGTTCATTAATAGATGTCTACGAAGCATCCTTAGGATTTTCTGGCCCAATCGTAATCAAACGAAGAGCTGCTTAGGAAAACGGGTCCAGGAACCTATTGACTCTATTATACGACGTCGAAAGTGGCAGTGACGCCCTATGCCCCACTAGGGGTCCCCCACGGACATGAAAGGTCTGAGGACCTAAGTAAGTAAAGTAAGTAAGTATATTTGGCTTAAGAATATAAACTCGAAAGAAAACCGAGTCCCTCATTTTATGTGACCGTGCGGCCTTGAGCAGCATCTGTCTGCTATTCAATTGTCCGTGTGGCGACACTCGTATACCTGCTCCGTTTCTAAGGGCCCAAACAAAATAGTATTAGGCCCAAGCGTTCTTTCGAAGGAAGAACAAGTAGTTATTGCAAACAGAATTTGTGCAGTTTCTTGTTTGTAAAAGAAATGTCTCAATTTTGCTTTATTTGTAGTAAACATTTGGCCGAAAGTAAAATTGTTACTGTTGAGCGTGGTCTAAAAACGTTAATTGATGCAAGTGTTGAAAGAGGTGATGAATTGCCGGAATACTTATAAGACCGGACTTCTCTAACAATTCATGTGCAGTGTCGGAAAAAGTACACTCGGAAGAGTACCATTACCGCAGTTAAAAGACGTTACGAACAAGTACAAGCTGGTACATCAAAAATAAATGAATCAATTTTTTGTTTAGGTTACGTAAGGTTAAGGTGGCTGCTGACCGGAAAAGCCAACACACTTAGACCAATATTTGGTCCGTTGTGATACCACAGGATTTCAAAAATCACCCTTACTCGTCAAACTATTTTGAGCTAACAATCAAGTATTTGAGACAGTGAATGTCGGAATTGCTTTTTGTTTAAAAGAGTGCTGTTTATTCTGTGGCAATGAATTGAATGAAGCGCTTGAAATGAAAAAAGCACTGCAATATCGGCGTCAAATTTGTAATGTAATTACGTGCTTAGATAAGTTTCGGTACCTACTTATCTTTTGTAAAAAATACTCATAATCGCTTTCGTCATTTCCAACAGTAGTATTTTTCAATTAGATACAAAATTTTCAACTCAACAAGACCACAATAGATCGTTGAATAGGCCTAACGGGGAGACCACCTTAAAAAAACACGCGCCACGTGCACTACCTCACGGGTGGCGCGGAACAATGTGCATATTATGAAGAATACAACTTTTTCAACTTTTTGCATCGCTGTATCTCCAAAATGGTGATTCTTAGGAGAAAAAGTGTTAAGACAATTTCTATAGATAATTGCATGATGAATAATTTTTGTCTCACCTATTTTATGATAAAACTTGCCGTTTAGCTGAAAAATGCAAAAAACCGATTTTTGCAACATTTGACCTTGAATAATTTTTTTTCCACACGTCGGATCGATGGGGACTTTCGACAAATTGTTTGTAATAGTGTTCCCAACATTCATGCCAATTTTCAGCTTTGTGCGAATTAATGTAACCTTACCCCTATTTTTGAAGCTAATTTGACCGAGCTACAGGAGTTTTTCTGCGAAATCAAATCCACTTCTCCCATTGACGTATTACAAACAACACAAAAAATTCGAAGGATAAGAATAATTTTGTTCACATCGAAAATTGCATTAAGGATTTTTAATGTAGAATATTATTATGTAATATATTTTGGATTGAGTGGTTTCAAAGGGATAATTAAAAAAAAATCATTAAAAATATTTAGAATAACTGCAAATACAAGTGAGATAATTTTGTTTGACGTCTTCTACAAGGCTATTAAATGCTGCCGCTCCAAGTAATGTCGTTTTTCAATGGTTTCACTCAAGGATAAACTCATTCTGAAATTCAATAGAATGCGCTCCTAACTACTTCTACTCAACTTTGAAATTTTGTCTCTATAATCGTCGGCGTCGTGTTGGTGAAAATCTGCGGCAGTTTATTATTTGTTAATTGCATAATTTTGGATTAAAAAATTTATTTCCGATTTTTTTTCCTTTAACACTTTAATCACCCTTATTCCGGTAGTAGTTTTAATAAAACGCCTTTAAAACGAGAACGCTCCAGAGACCACATTATGGTGTTATAATAATAAGAAAAGGCAACGTTCTCTATGTTTTTCACTTTTCTAAGCATTATAACGATAGTCGTTTCAATAAAATTCCAATTTCCGTTTCTATAGTCTTTTACTGGCGTTTTAGAATTGTACATCACATAATATTTATACGTAATTTTTATTGCTCCCCCAGGAGTCTTCTGGTTTCAATTTTAAAATGAAATCAAGAAACATTCCCCCTTTTTTCCGAAGAAGAGCCATCATTATCTGGATTTAAAAAAACTTCTACATGACAATTGACGAAGCCATCGCAGATGCCAGAGTGCTTCACCTCGATGACTAATTTAATTTTAACAATATAACTTTTTTTAAGAATAGGTTTACAACCAAGCTTTGAAATTGCTTCATAAAACCGCAAAAGTTACCAACAACTTTTGATATCTTGTTGAGATTCTTTTGGTCTGCACTTAGTTTACTATGTATTTCCTAAATAATCTATATCAACAAAAACTAATTCTTTATGTCTTTTTAAAGGTGATATGTGGAAAAATTAAAAAAAATCGTCCTCGAAAGAAAATAAGGAATTTATGTATAATATGACTTTATTTAGTTTATAGAAAAATTTGTTAAGGCCACTCTTCTCTTTAGATTATCTTTCTGTATTTTTAAATTCCTCAGCGAAAATACAGGCCAGTCACATTCGCCTATAAAATTTACAGATAGCCAATGGCGATAATTCCACCTTGTCTTTAGCTGTTTCACAAAAAAGTACGAAGTTTAACAAACTTAAAGGGGTTTTTATCACATTCGGTAATTCGGAATTTGTATTTCATCAATCACATATTAAGATTGCTCATTTACATATATGAACTCCACCATTTCCGAATAAAAAATAATTCTATTTTAAAAATAATTGTATTGGCCTCCGAAATCCCTCGGCTCGATGATCAGGTACAGCAAGTAGTGTGACAGATTTGAAACCAACCTCACTACCCAGCAGGTATTTGGTAAAATCTTGTGGTTTGAACTTAATCTCTTGATAGTTCTTAAATATTTCAGGCTAGAATGTAATACTACTGATTAAAAGAACTTATGTTTGAGCTAAAGGTCTTACCGTTAGTTTTTTTCTTCGTTTATATCCATCCCAGGGTTGTGGCTCTAGAATCAAACTCCCGCCATGTCGGAGTTGCGTGTACATCCTTTTAAACGCCTGCTTCAAAGAGTTGTCCCCGAAATTTAAATGAATCCACTTGGTTACCGAAAGGCAAAGTATCATATCAAAATGTGGCTTTTCTATATCTAGTAGAACATCGTCCCGAAGAACATAGTTCCCATGGATAAACGTCACATTGAAAGGGAAATTTGCTCTTTCGCTACTCGGCGAAGCTCTCCTTAATTTAGAAATACATTTTATTGTTTTGTTAATAAGTCCCTTGTCAATGTCAATTCCTGTTATGTGTTTGATCCGCATCTTCTTTGCTATTTCCATCGTGACTAAACCACTATTACAGCCAATGTCTAGAATTTCTTTGTCGGTAAAAAGTTCTTCGTTAGCTTGGAATATATCTAATCGCACATCGTGGAAATCTTTTGGATTGCGATAGCCGTAGTAACGATTGTAATTCCCATATATGAACTTATTTTTTGGTTCTTGGACAGAAGGACTGATGTCGATCCTTTTTTTCGGACTTGAGTGAGGTTTCGCAGAAGAAACACTTTCACATTTTACATATTTATGCTGTTTTGGAGGCGAACTTAATGTATCACATTCAAGATTTCGTTTTAAATTAGTTTTCTTATATGATCGATGTTTCGAAGTGAATTCTTCAGGAAGATTGTTGTTAATCGCTAAAGGTTTATCCATGGCATATCAAATTTTGTGCTAAATCTTTACAAACGTTTATATCTTATTTAATTTATTCATTTCAAGATTTAAACCGGCTAGATAAAATGTCAAACGAGACCAGCCACAGACTAGTGATGTGAAATTTTGATGAGCCACTTTGGCGTAAACTTCAAATGTGATGTGAATGTGTGTGTGTGTGTACGTCAATTTCGTTTATCCCAAGTTCACATGAGCAACTACTGGCAAAGACTGCTTGTACACGAAAGACTGCTTTTACACGAAAGCGATTTTTTATCTTTGATTCTCTTTTGACTTCCTTTCGATTGCATGAATGCTTTTAAACACTGCGATTTTTAATGAAAGTTAACTTTTCTTCTATTGAAAAGGAGTCATCTCTCCGCACTCTTTACTCTAGTGAGTAGATCGAAGTTCACTTAGACTGCTTTTACACGAAAGCGATTTTTAATCTTAGTTTCTCTTTTGGAGTCATCTTCCGCCTTGTGTAACCCCGCCACACACACGTCTCTCTCCCACGGGCTTAAGAATCGCAAGGTAATATTGCTTCGTTTAAAAGCAGTATTAGCGAACGCCAAATAGAAATGAAACATACCTGACAAGTAAAGAAAACCACAAAGAAGAAAGAACGATAACTCTGCAATTTTTCCAACCCCAGCAATTTCGTGCACCCCCGCCACCACACTCGTCCCTCTCCTACGAGCTTAAAAATAGTAGTAGTAGTAGTAGTAGTAGTAGTAGTATTTATTTATTAGTTTTAAAAAAAAAAACTTTTACAAAAGAAATGTTTAAATAATTACAATATAATTTGAAAATGTATCATTTATGACGGCTTAGTTAAATTTAAATAATATTTTTCTTTTACTTTAACAAATTATAAATTATTTTTAATAAAATTATATAGTTTATGTACAAATATTTGTAATATATGTTCACTTTTTAGTTCTTCAGGTAAACTGTTGAAAAATAAAAGCCCTCTGTACATCAATGAATTTTGCGTGCTGCTTCTGCTGAATCTTGCCAATCTAAAGTTGTTGCAAGGTAATATTGCTTCGTTTAAAAGCAAAGCGATTTTTAATCTTTGTTTCTCTTTCGATTGCTTGAATGCTTTTAAGACACAGCGAATTTTAATAAAAGTTAACTTTGTGCTATTGAAAAGGAGTCATCTCCGCAATCTTTACTCTACTTATGTCGATTTCCTTTACTCACTAGGGATTTCGATCCCTTGTCAAATTTTTTCTTTTGGTGTGCATATTTCGTATACATGTAAATCCTTCTTCAAATAGGGATTCGAGGGATTTGATCTCTGTCACAAGAAAAATCGATTTTTTTGGTGTAAAGGAACGTGAAATATGTCGAGAGATCGAAATCTTCACACAGAAATTGATTTCTCATGTGTAAAGGAAATCGACATTAGTTAATGAAAGTTCGCAATTTCTTCTACCCCCGCAACGACATTACGTCTCGTCTACGGACTTAAAATTCACAAGGTAATATTGCTTCGTTTAAAAGCAGTCAAAGCATTTGCAAGACAACAATTATTATTGGGCGTTTTTCTTTTTTAGTTCAGAGTAGAACCTGAACCGTCAAACAAAAATCGTGTTTCTTTTTTAAGTAGGCTACACACTGTCATTTTTTTACATCATTTCTGCTGAAATGATGGAAAAAATGATAGTGTGTAGATGTAAATGATAAATGATGAATAAATGATGATGGAAATGATGAAGATCAAAATTTTTCGTGGGTATGACTGGAATGATGAAATGAAATGACAGTGTGTGGGAAACATATCAGCGTGCGTCATTTTTGAATGAATAAAATTTCAAAAATGATTGAAAAAATGACTTCATTGAAATGACAGTGTGTAGCATCAAATGAAATGTTCAGAAATGACAGTTTTGGAATGTCATTTAAGAAATGATAGTGTGTAGCCTACTTTAGCTCAGAGTGTATAACAGTTCAAATTTGTGTTTCTTTTTTCGTTGAGAGCGTGTTCAGAGATTGTTCAGAGCGCACTCTATGAGCACGGTATAAAATAGCTGAGCAGACAGAGTTAAATGCTGAAATCATTCTGACAGACAGGAAAAAAACTCAAAAACTCGCTTGTGTATATAGAATAATTCAGAGCTCTTAGAACACGCTCGATTCGGAGAAAGTTCAGAGCATGTTCGACATGCTCGTGCTCTGTTCAATGCTCTACTCTAAATGAAAAAAGAAAAACGCCCATTGTATGCATTTGAGAAACAGTTTTTATGTTTATACATTGTATATAAAATCTGTAGTACTATCATCGACTATAGCGCCTCTAGGCGGATGCACGACTTACTATTGTGGATTGTATAACTAGCTGGGTTGTGAACTTAAGAGTTTTCATAACAAGGAGAAATGGAATATAATAGAATGATAAGAGAACAGGGCCGCCGTGAGTGCCAACGTCTAGGGGCGGAAAATAAAGATATCAATCTAACTCTATTTGGAGCTAAGAAAAAATTTCACTTTCTCCGCTAGAAAATCACCAAAAACTCTTAAGGACCGAGTTTGAGGAAAATACCTCCAGTAGCCTAGGCTGTAGGTTGAGGTACAGACATACAGACAGACAGACAGAATTGCGAGACCCATTTTTTCGTGTTCTCTAATTTCATAATGTCATCTTTTATCAAAAACTCTAGTTGGATTTTTTCTCCAAATGCTGAACTTGCCCTCCAGTATCTATGTATATCGTAAGTAAAAATAATAAAGAATTATTGAGGATCAACTATGTGCCAACAAAGACTAAGCAATTTTGCAATAGTATCAATAGATTATAATATACATATTAGTAAGGTTGCATACGAAAAAACTTATAGAAGGCTTTGCTAATGTAAAAGTGAGAAGTTTTCAATTTACATAAAATAATACGTTATTAAAAATACTTTATGGGTACTCTGTAATAATATGTACCTATCTTTTCAATATGATAAATATTTTTTGTAATTTAAGTAACAAAAATAATATATTTATAACTTATTTAAATATTACTCGTATAAACCTATGTTATATGTTATGTTTAAAATCGCTTGTGAAAGTTAGATGGAGGCAAGAAAACAACAAATTTGATATTTTGTTTTGTTTGTAGACAAAATACAACGGATTTATTTTCGTTAACCGAGATATTCTTTTATGAAAGATTTTGGTATTCTGAAATGGAATTCAAAGTTATAATTATGATATGACGTCATGTTCATGATGTACACACGTTATGAGTTTAATCGAGCTAGGGTTTCTGAAAGAACTAATCATCTTACTTCAAAGTTTGTTTAAATCTTTCTGATATTTCCTTTCTTCTTCGAGAAAGCCTCCATGTTACTTGTAAGCCTTCATCCTATAAAATTTAACGAAAAAATTGTATAACAGTAGAAAAACCTCTAACAAGTTCTGTCCTAGGTCTTGGGACTACAACTGTGTTAGCTCTAAATGAATACTTGTAAAATTAGTTTGCAGAGTATTACTCTGTTTATCTTTTTTTTTGCCCTGCAGTGAGGGTTATGCAGGTTGCCAATAAACGCACTGCCCCAGCAAAAATGATTAAATTCAATTGAAATCTTCAAAACAAATTCTTTGAAATGCATGCATACATTTTTTTTCCAGAAAACAGCTGCTTTCTGTTGCATATTCTCCCCAAATAACTAAAACTTAGCAAAACTTTTATCTGATGTATTGAACAAAAATTCTATCTCTGGCTCTGGAATATGGGAGCATCTATATAAACGGTTCTAAATATGGGAATTGTTCTCTTAAGCTTTGGACGAATATAGGTCTTATAGATAACAGCCAGACCAATTTTCTTGCATCGTCGGAGACCACACAAAGGTTATGTGTGATGTACATTCCAAGAACCGAAAGCTGTTCGGTTTCCTGAATGCAAATGTCACTCATAGATAGTAGCAAAAGGAGATAATTTGGGTTAAGAGATAGAAGACAACATTGGGTTTTTGAAGCATTAATTTCTACACGGTTTTTTATTCCCCAATGGTCAATGTTGTCAAGATCCGAATTTTATGAGCTTATCATACGCTGTGGTTAAAGAACAAAGAAATTAATTTTGAAACGAATATGAAAAGCTGAGGGAACTTTTATCAGCAATACAATTTAATCGATTAGAACTTTTAGATAAAAGATTGTTGATAAACACGAGGAAGAGAGTCGGAGACATAGCGGATCCCTGGGGTACACCAGCATTTGTATCGCGATATAAATGTTTTTGTTATAGTTTCTAAGATACCTATCATTTAAAAAGCTCTTTTTTGGATTTTATCCACGAGTTATTTGAGTTGTTGGAGCGCCTTTCTAAATATGGGAATTGTATTCAAACTTTGAATGAATATAGGCTTTTAAGATTGCCACGCTCGCTGCTGTTCTAGATCTACAACCCAAGGATAAGGACTGTTCGGTGAAATATACCATCAGATAACGAGTGTAACAATGGTTACGAAATTCATACTTCTGGGTCATTAAAAAGCTTTCGTTTTTAAACATATTTTTTGAGCTGATAATTTTTCAACCTGTCCTTTTGTTTGTTCGACTATAGTCTTAAGCATAGGTCGATATGCTTCAACCTATTTTTTTAATTTTTAAGTCAAAAATAACGGTATCTGCCATACAAATTTGTTAAGACATTTAGGAAATTCTTATTAATAAAAAAAAACCTGCCCACAAATCGAATCGAATAATTTCCATTTTCCGAACAATGATTATTATGGTACCTTCGTTGTGGTTGTGGCTTTGGGTTCGATTCTCAGGGGTGTACTCTTACTCTTAGAATATCTCTTATAATGAAAAGTGCTGCGGAATTGGTTTCCCTCATTTCTGTTAACACGAACTAGAATATTAAGAGCTGTTAGTCACTAGGCTTAGGCTTTCTATTAGCCGTCATGACCTTAGATTTTTTTTTATTTTACCTTTCATAAAAATAATTTTCGTCTGCAGAAATTTCTACTTATTTTTATTTTTGGATTTTAAAACAAAATTTAATTTTTATATAATAATTATATATTTATAATTATATAATATGACATTTCAAAAACGGGTTCATGATTTATTTCTTTCACAAAATTTAAATAAGACTCCCGAAATTCTTTCTTAGAAATGTTTTAACATCAAATAAATGCAGTTAATTTTTTTTAAATCATTTATCATCAAATTCATATTTGTTCATAAGATCAGATGGTATTCTTATTTTTAGCTCAAACTATTTAGCGAGTTGTTTAAGGAATTAAACAAATGAACACTTTTCTTTAAAAATAGCCACGCAAATTTTAGCCCTATTCCAAATTCATACCGTGTCCGATTGTTGATAAATAAGGTCTTCCATGTTGACTACATAGTGAATATATTACCTCTGTGTTGCAGTTTGACTTGTTGGGCCATCGCCATCGCCATGCCATAGCAATGAACTTACTTTGGCTACACTGGTTGTCAGTTTTTGTGTTGATAAAAAATGGACGATTGTGCGCAAAGAAAGAGAGCAAACACAAATAAACCCGAATTGAATCCCAATAGCAAGTGGCAACTTGGGAAAGTTGTATTTCTTGCATGTAGAGCCATAATATTTCTACATGACATCACTTTTAGGTGCAAGCGTACAAGTACAACTGTTAGTGAACTGACAATTGTTTTGCTTCGCCTCATGCTCGCTCATCTTCGTCGATGTTGGGGTGTATTTTCTTTTACTGTACAATTCAGTGGAGTTTCTCATCGCTTTCAGGCTAGTCATCTTAGAGTGGGGATTATTGCGCGTGCGGGAAAAATCATTAAAAAAATTATATTAACCCGAATGAAATTAAAAAAGTGTGTCTTATAAAAGAAAAGAATTAGCATTTTCTTTTAAAATAAACTCAAAAAAAAAAAAAAAAAACTAGTTCAGTATATTTCGTGGAACATTGTTATTTTTTAATTAGTTAGGTAAGTACTAGTATATTTCGAGTAGTTATATAGTTCTAGGCTAAAAAATTAGAAATACAATTTAACGAACACACCCCTTTTATGGTTTAATGGGAAAGCAAAAAAAAAAATGTTACCGCTAATTTGATTTGGGACGGAAGTTGTATTTCCATATTAATGCTGTTAACATATTTTTTTTTTTCGAAAATAGACATGCGGGTTCTTTTAGTTAGAACGTAAAACGATGAAAATAAATTTTATTTCGTATTGTTAGTGTGTTTTAGTAAAATTTGAAACACCCCCACATAGACTTTTTTTTAATATACAAATGTGCCTCCAAAGAGAAGAAACGTGAATTGAAAAATTGATTTGTAGGTATGAAGATTGCAGGCAGTGTTTTTTTTAACTTTTTGAATTTTGTTTTTCTCAATTCATAGTTTTAGTTATTTCAAAATTATGCTCATTAAATGCTGCAGTTTAGTATTTTTTTGGATTTTTGTATATTTGTTAAGATATTATGTTTATAAACCAAATTGTCCCATTCAGACTAATCATCATTTGAATTATGGCATTTATTGAATTTATTGTTTATATGAATAGAGGCAAGTAAAAAATATAGGATTTGTTAATTAGAGCATCTCTATTAGACCTGGATAAGTATGCCTGAGACACCGGAAATCTGTCAATTTTGGATGAACTCATAAGCCTTAGGTGTTTTTTTAGTCTAGTTACCTAATATTGATTTTCCACAACACAACAACATAGGTACTAGGTACATAGAGGAAAATCGATATTACTTGACAAATTTTCGTCTCTATGGTTATTGCTTTTATTTGCTTTACATACATTTAAGATGCGTTGCGCGTGGATTTCTCTAAAATAAATTCAGTGTTTTTTTATTAAAGAAGAAATAAAAAAATAATTACTATAATAAAAGCAGATTTTTTTAGCAAAAACTTGATCTGAACATACAAAATATTTAAATATATTATGATTTTTTGTTTTGCTGAATTATATTAATTTTATATTTTATTTTACCTTTTGTTTTTCTTCATTTAATTCAATTAAAACGCATTCTTTTTATTTTTTATCTGTATATATTTCGAGGACTTATTTGCCTCATCATCAGTAGCAAAATTATTTTATAGAAAATTATTTGATAACAATCTGTTTTTTTTTTTTTTTAATAATTTTCTATTTTCTATAAAATAATTTTGCTACTGATGATGAGGCAAATAAGTCCTCGAAATATATACAGATAAAAAATAAAAAGAATTCGTTTTAATTGAATTAAATGAAGAAAAACAAAAGGTAAAATAAAATAAAAAATATTTAAAATTTAGATAAATAAATGTTTGCAAAACAACCTACCTATCGACCTGCATTTAAGTCTTGTAAGGACAAAAAGATATTTTAGGTAATTTGTCAGTCATGAGGAAATGAATATTTATCAAGACGAGAGAAAGGTGGCAGCTTTGAAAATTTTCCGGTCCTTATTCGTAATTCCCCCCCCCCCCCCCCCCACCAAAATGCACTTTTTTTTTTAATGAATCGATAAAAAAAAGTGTGCTGTTGATAAACAACATCAAATTATGGAGGAGAAACACTTTTTTATGGTAAAAAAGTGAAGTAAAAAAAAATTAATATAGGCCATAGGGTAAATTCAAAGCTTCTTTAAATCCAGATTCTGTAAATACAAAAGAAACCTTGCATACACCCAACCTCGCACCTACCCTAATTCCTATAGTGTGTCCAAGCAGGGGGGTTGCAGGGGGGCAGCATGCCCTCCCATACAACATATCTCACTGTTTATACGCCGTAATGCGTAAGCAAGCAAAAAAAGCAAATATCCCATAAAAAAGTAGTTTTAGTTATAGTACTGTGGGTGGTCGGCTTATACTTCACTTTTTTACCATAAAAAAGTGTTTCTCCTCCATAATTTGATGTTTTTTATCATTTTTCTTTATTTAAAGTAGGAACATGTAAAGGAGGGCTCGTAAAAAAGAAATATTTTTGATATATATACAAAGATTTGTCTGGCTTCTTACCAATTTCATAAGATTGAAAATGTTTGTCAAACATCATAATTTCAACTGGATAGCAGTATACAAACAAATACATCAATATAATTTGTTAAAAATAAAATAATTTTATAAAATATAATGGCAACGTCTGAATAGGAATAAGAGGATAAGTAAAAATGTTGCTTGTAAATTGTTCCTTTATATTCGATTTCGTTTGTAGACTTGTATGTTCCTTCACGTAAGTCGGATTCAACAATAAACTCTGACAGGCGAATCTATAAACAAATCTTAAAGGTTACTTAACTTTAAAATACCTCTAAGCAGCTCTTAAGTATGAAATCGGTATCTATAATCAATTTTCACATTTAAGTAACGTTACTTAAAGGCCTCTTAACTTAAACGCCATCAACCGCGTTTAAGGGTCACTTAAAGGCATTTTAAAATGTATTTTGACATATCGATTGTCATCTTTGAAATTTTGAAGTTTCAAATTGTGTGTTTGTAGGTATTGTTTGTTGTGATATTATATTAGAACTATAAAGTGCAACGATTTAAGAAACATAAAATTTATATTGATTAAAGTATGTGTACGTGCAAAGAAATTTCGTCCAAGCTTCCCTCTTAGCCTTTGAAGTGTTTGTATCGACACTTTCTTCCTCGTTGTTGGAAGAGAATTGGCGTTTTCCTAAATGCAGTGTTGCAGCGCATCGTGGATTTTGATGCCCTTGCAACGTTTATCTTCACTCTAAAATTTACTTTTACAATTCATTAAAAAAAAAACTCTAAAATTTAGAATTCGTATTTAATAACGTTATTTTATTGAAGCAAGTGAATAAAAAAAAGCATCAAAATTCATTATGCGCTGCAACACTGCATTTAGGAAAACGCCCAATCTGTGCATACAATAATTCTGTTTTGTATTATTGCAAATTCTAAAATAAAAAAGTTTCCTTGTAGGAGGCATCCCAATTTTCAGATCTTTTTCTTTTATTTGTGGCGGCGGATGTGGGTGTGTGTTCGATAGCCATTTTTTTTTTTGATTTCACAAATAAAAAAATGTGTCTTCCAATTATTTCCTGAAAGAAGGTGTCACAAAACAGCTGTGTTGTATAAAATGAAGCAGCATTTGTTTTTTTTTGTACTAGATTTTCACATTCTTTTACGTTACGTGACACAACCATTGTTTAGTTAAGTACCAATGAAAAATCGATTATAGATACGAATTGAAGTTTCGTCATTTAAAGCCAAATTAAATATTTAAGTATGCTTAACTAAATAACCTCTCAGATGCAGTTTAAGAAAATCTTATAGATACGGCTGTGATTGTTTTGGAAGATTTTTGAAGTGTATTTGAAATCAGTATATTATCTTATCTCCTTTAGATCTATGCCAATCAATAATTTCTTGATTTTCCATTTCTTGTTTTGTTTAAATCACAAATTAAATATACTCGGGGAACATAAATCGATATACGCAACAGAATGGACTCATTTGCAATGACTTTCGTCGGCGCCAAACTTTAAGAAAAATAAGAAAATTACAATAATCTACTCGTATTTACTTCGTTTGAATTCAATTCAAACTTGTTCGAGTTTAAATTTAACATGTATGTTTAACCTCTTTGCCTTATAAATATTTCAACTCTGTTTATGTCTAAAACACACTTGTTCATGGTTATTTTGTGTTAAACATTTTTAAGTGAGTAAAATAACTAAACTGGCATTTCAAAAATTAAACTCAAGCTAGTTTGAATACCTTCATATAAAATTACGTGACGCAATAATCAAACGTGCATGATTTTCTTTAAAGCACTAGTAATTTCGAATGTAAACAGATAAGAGTTAAAGTTATAACCGAATTCTATTTGTACCTATCTAAACATGCTTTTATTTGAATAAATCATAGTTTAATTTTCTCAGTGTAGTGACTACGTAGTACATTAGTGAATGCCCCCAATGTTACGCTAATCGGTTGCCTGGGATGTGTGAAATGTGCCTAAGGATAAACGCCCGACGTATAATTGTAATACTTACGTACGATGAAAACACTTATTACAGTTTTTGAATATTTTGTGTGTGTAAATTTCAAAATCATATCTAGTGTCAATTAATGAAAGTTTTAATTTTACTGTTTATCATTTTGAGAAAGACTTTAAAATAAATATACTGCCTTAAAATGTTTGCTTCAATATATTGGGTAACACAAGGTTACAACGAATAATAGGTCTGCTCGTGAAATGGGGAGATAATGGTTATGAATTCAATTTCATAATCGAAATCAGAATTACTCACACACACAAATAATCTCACACAAACTTTTCAAAGTTTTGAAACGTCATTGTGGGTTAACAGAATTTCAAGTTTCTTACATTTTATTTTAATGTTTAATGCCCCATTAACAGTGGCTCATATCATTATGTATATACATACATATGTATGTAAATAGTTCTTGCCCGAATAAAGATATGACAATTTTTAGTTTGAATAAAATTTCAAAAGCTTTGTGTATAATTTTTGAATTTAAAGAAATACATATATTTATTTATATGTTTTTTTTTTTATTTTGTAATAAATCATAGTGCAAGAATTCATTTCAAGTAAAACAGTAGGAAAATAAGTATACTTACAAAAATTGTTGGAAGATATAGTGAGTAGTATTTTTCATTTTCAGTTTTTTTTGGTAAATGACGAGAACACAGTTATTAATTATAATTTTATATTATATATATAATATTATAATATTATTTATAATTATAACTTATACTTTTTTTAAAACTAAAACGACTGCGACTAAATTGCTAAAGTTAAGATAGAACTGATTATTTGAATAAAGCACTTTAGCTGATTAACAAAATCTTTTATTTTATTTAATGTAATTTGTTAACTTTCTTAATGGATAAATCAAACAGTTTTGTAAAAAAAAAGAAATAAGCTTTCACAAATAACCAACATTACTTGCTATTAAAATTATCTTAAGTCCCAATCTTTCTTGACAGCCCTCAATTTTTTTTAATCTAAATAAAATCAGCTTACTTTAAAAAATAACAAGCTTATTAATATGCAAACCTTAAACTTAAGTAATTAAACAGAAGGTGTGTTAAAGATTTTCTGAAGATAATTACGTAGCTAGCAAAAGTAGGCCCATAGACTTTAAAATCATTATCACAATGAGTAGGCTTATATTTCCTTGAAGTGTTAATGAAAGTCTATTCAAACATGATAATCAGAATATCTATATAATATGATTTTTTTTTTTTTTCAAAAATTCAAAAAAAATTTTTTTTTAAGTTTTGAAATGCAATGTTTTTTAACTTTTTAGTAGAATCTGTATAAAAAAAATTTCATTAAAATCCGTTATGTCGATAATGAGTAATTCAAAATTTGAAAAAAAAAAAAATGGTTCTATGGTAGGTATAAGCTGTAATATGTTAATTTCAATTTTTTTTTATCAAAATTCTCGGCCCGTTTTCGAGAAAAATACGATTTTTGAAAACCATTTCTTAACATTTGTATGGTGGGTACCTTTAGTTTTAGGTAAAGCATTTTTTTCTCGCATCTTGTAGATTATATTGAGAAACTTTCATTTCATCATCATCATCATCGGCTCGACAACCGGGTTCCGGTCCTGGCCTCTTTCAACAAGTCTCTCCACCTATCCCGGTCTCTAGCCGACGCCATCCAGTTGCGCACCCCAAGGCTTCGGGCGTCCTGGTCTACGCCATCTCTCCAGCGCAAGCATGGTCTACCACGCTGTCGTCTACCATAGAATGTACCACAAAGAACTTTCCGAGCAGGTTCCTCTTCGCTCATGCGAGCTAGGTGCCCTGCCCACCGGAGTCTACCGAGCTTAATTTTTGTCACGATATCTGCTTCTAGGTAGATTGCGTACAATTCATGATTGTACCGTCTCCGGAATCGTCCTTCCTCACATATGGGGCCAACAATTCTCCTTAAGACTTTTCTCTCGAACGCAGCTAAGAGGTCGGAGTGCCTTTTGCTAAGCACCCAAGTCTCGGATCCATATGTGAGTACTGGCAGGACCATGGTCCTGTACAGCAGCAGTTTTGAAGTTATGGTGAGATTTCTGGATTTGAAGAGCTTTGACAGACTATAGTAGGCTCTGTTGGATTTGAGAAGCCGCCCGCGTATTTCTTCTTCTATGTTGTTATCGGCTGCTACTATTGACCCAAGGTATTTAAAGGATTGCACCACTTCAAATTCGTGCTCCGCTACCTTGATTGTTTGACCAACTGTTCCTCTCGCATTCGACGCCACCATGTACTTTGTTTTACCTTCACTAATGTGCAGCCCCAGATTTTGTGCCGCCTGCTCGATCTGGATGAAGGAATCGTGTACAGCTTGTTCGGTTCTTCCGATGATGTCAATGTCGTCTGCGTAAGCCAGTAACTGGCTGGACCTGTTGACGATGGTCCCTCTTGTTGCCGTGCCAGAGTCACGGATTGCAATTAAAAATAATATCTACCAAATTTAAAGAAAATCAGCCGAGCCGTTTAGGCTGTAGTCGAACCGACAGACAGACAGACAGAATTGCGAGACCTACTTTTTTAGTCTTCGCTATCTTCGTAATGCCAACTTTGATCAAAATCTCGAGTTCGATTTTTTACGAATGCATAACTTGCCTTATGGTACCTATAAGTCGCAAGTAAAAAACTGAGTGTGTAGTTATATCACGAAAGAGTCTTGATTTTGATCATTTTCCGCCGATAGTGTTGAGCTATGCTTCCATCGAATATGTTGAAATTGCTAAGAATATCGGAGTGACTTTTAATCGCGTCTTGTATAGGAGTATTACATATATGGGTATCTCAGTATTTTACTCCAGTAAAAACATGTTTACTCTACAAGAGACTAAGACTATACAAATTTCCTTTTCGATATATGGCTGTGAAATTTACTGCAACCGTTATTATATATAAGTAAACCGACATTTAATTTTGCCTTTAATAGTATACTGCACATTACATCTTTGGCAAATTACCTGGGCCTGTATCGCGTAAGAGTAAAGTGATCATTAAATCAATTGATTGTCGTTTTGACAATCGCTCTCTATATTTATTTATTAATATGATAGAGACAGCTATAGTCAAAATGACAATCAACCTTAGCAGAATCCGCCCCTGATTTTTCTACTCTACTGCTGGATATGCCGCTGGAAAATGATCTTAAACTTCGGAGTTTAATATTGCTCTCTGACATATTGCTTACATGGCAGCCATAATACTGTTTTGAAAAAAAGAAATCACGTCAAACTGACTCCTCCTCGCTATTCGTTTGTGACATCCGAGCTTCAATTTTTGTAAATTCAGTTCGTCTTTGGAACTTAAGAAATTCAAAACGAAATTAAAAAGGTTTAAGAAAATCATTTTTCAATAAATATGTAAATAAAACTATAATTTGATTAAAGATTCAAATTTGTTAATTACTATCTTTCACTACTAGTTTTAATTTTATTAATTAAACTTTTTTTTTGTTTGCTCTACTTCGAAAAATTTGTTCATAACTATCCTATAAGACATTGTATCTTAACTGTTATTAAGTAATCACAAAATCAAAATAAAATAAAAATTAAATTTACAAACAGAACGGTACGTCCTGTGCTAAAAACGTTTACATCCAATAATAACCATTGGTACGCTATTAATTCTTTCCAAGCGAACAAACCTAGTTTTTACGCTCAGTTTTGTATTCTTACGAGTATATGCAAACAAAAATAATCCATTCAAAAAGAAAAGTATTGTACAATCCGTGTGTTGTGTTGATAAATAATAATTCTTCAGTCTTCTTTGGTACTAAGATTACGTCAATGTTTTCATATTCGCTGATGCAGAAATAAGAAAAACCACTAAGTTTTTCGACGCAGTCTTGCATTTTATTTGGAATGGAAACTTAAATAAAAAAATATTTTCATTTGTTTTGTGAAATGTAAGCTTTTCAAACTATTTGGCTGGCAGATTGCATTTAATTAAGCTGTGAACTCAAATTCCCCCAGCAGAGGCACATTAACAGACGTCATTAATGAGAACATCCGCAGACACATTCACTCACTCACTCGCTTCTAATTGCAATAAATATAAAAAAGAAATTGAGATGTTGCACTTTGTTGGTGAGAAGGGTTAGAGTAGTCGTCAGCGTTTTCTGTACTGAATTATCAAGAGAAATTTAAACAAAAAAAAAAAAAAAAAAGAAACAAATAAGTAACCTGTTTTGTTAATGTGCATTACACGGTTACCACTTTGGTATTTTTCTGCAAAACGTGGAAAATTTTCCATTTTTCCTAGAATTTTAATTGCCATATTTATGTATGTACATAGATTTTATATGGCTAGTTATGCATTCATAAAAACAATCGAACTCGAGGTTGAAAAATAAAAAAAAATAATATTCATTGCACCTCTCTTTTTTGATTTTCGATTTTCTGAAAACCGTTGTTTTTGAAAGTGCTCTAAGGCTAGCCGCGCACTAGCAATTTTTAGTTGCGAAACTGTTTGGTTATTTATAGAAAACAGATGAAATGTTTGGTTGAATGTCCGTGAATTTGCAGATAATTATATGTTCAATAAAATAGCAAACTCATTTTAGGCAATCGTTTAGTTTGTGTCGAAACACAAACTTTTTAGTTGCTCGAACCAAGCAGTTTCGCAACTAAAAATTGCAAGTGCGCGCCTAGCCTAAGTGCATTATTTCTCGTTTCGAGATATTTAATGGTTTGATTTTGAATGTGTTTTAAAATATAGCCAAATTTTAATGAATTCAGGTGGTGCATTTTAGATTATAAGCATGTTCAATTTATTATAATAAGCAATACAATTTAATAAAATTCTGAAAGAAAGTTAACAGTTTTTTAGTCCCAAATGGACTTATTTCACTTTCAATAATAACAAAAGGTTTAAAGGTTAGTATTTCTACCAAAAAAGTCAAAAATGAGGTCTCTACTATTAGTACACCAATGTTAGACTTTTTTTTTTAAACGTCAAAAAGTGATGCCAAATGATGAATGATGAAAATCAGACTTAAACGTAGAACAATTTTTTTCTTAGAATATGACCAAGAATCACATCCCAAAGTATGGCACACGAATTACCGGACACCCTGTATAAAGAAATTTTAAAGGGTGCTTAATGGATATCGTGGATCATGTGTATGGGCCACCTTACGTAATGTATTTAATCGGTCAATCATTTTTCACATTTGAGTAACGTTACTTAAAGACCACTTAAAGACATTTTAAAATTTATTTTGACATATCAATTGTCATCTTTTAAATGTTGAAACTTCAAATAGTGAGTTTATGTTGTCTATTGTGATATTTCAAAATTATAAAAGGTAAAAAATTAACATTGAGGTGTGAAATTTTGTATTGATTGAAATATTTGTACGAGCAGAGAATTTTCTTCCATGCTTGCGGTTCAGCCTTTGAAGTGATTTTATCAACACTCTTTCCTCGACTATTGAAATTTTCTCTTCAATAAATCTGTGCATAGAAGTGATTCAGTTTTTAACAACAATAAAAAACAACAATAGGATTGTATGATACTTGGGGAAAACCTACTTCAGGTACCAAAAGGTATATTTTTTTTTTTACCTAAGTTTCTAACAACAGTTGACAAAAATTTGATTTTCCAATTACTAAGAATTTTGCAATATTTTTTGTTTGTATTATTGCAAAGCTATTAGAAAGTCTAAAACCGCATACGTTTATTTGACTACATGTAAAAAGCTCAATTTCTTTATCTGTTAAAACCCTCATTTTCTTAGCCTGAGTCTTTAAAGTTGTTATAGAAAGGGCTAGGCTTGGGTGTGAAGTAATATTTAGAAAATTTACCAAGCAAAAATGTTATAAAGGTACAAAAAAAATGTATTTGTTTATTTTTTTACGCAAAGATTGCAGTTGCTAAAAAACGCAATTTAAAGTTTACAAAGAAATTTACAAAAAAAATCACTATTCCCTAGAAAAAAGTGATTATTTTTACTTGCGATACATGTACATAGGTACTATAGGGCAAATTTTCCATTTTGAAAAAATCCGACTCGAGATTTTGTTCAAACCTGACGTTATGATGAAAAAAGTGTCTCTCGTAATTCCGTCTGTCTTCCATTTTGTAATTTCAAATTTTCAGAAAAAAGAAAAAAAAATCATTTAGTAAAAGATAGTTAGCTACGTTGAAAAATGTTTCCAATAAATGGTTATTAATAATTCTCATAGAACCATTTTTTTGTTTTAGTTTTTTTTTTTTTTTTAACTGTACAACCAATATTGATAATTTTTTTTGCATGTTTAAGCTTCTTAAGAGGTTGAATAGCACTGCGTATTCAATTTGGATTATTTTTTTTAAACTTAATATTTCGAAACCTATATGCTCGATTTTCTTTTTGAAACTGCAATAAACATTTTTTTAACACTATCTACAATATTTAGAAAAAATGAGTTCTTTTATGCAAAAACTAACGGCTGTCAAAATACAATAAGTACAAATGATAAAATATAATTTTAGAAAATCATTATTTTCTCGAAAACGGCTCCTTGAGTTTTTATAAAATTTGTCTGCTCCGCTTAACTTTTTGGATATCTCATTCAATTGAAAAAATTAAGATTAATGCATTATTAATAAAATAGATAGGTAAGGTGAGGTAAGGTTAATGTGACTGTCAGTAGGAGAATCGACACACTAAGACCATGAGCTTCTTGCATTGAATCTTGGAGACTTTCTTCCTAATCGTTAAACAAATAAAGCGAGCCTATTATCCATATTTGCCAGATCACTTAGATTATTGTAGTAGAAATCTCCCAAATGGAGTCTACTTCTTTCAGGGCATGTATAGGTACTCCAAGCCACGTTGCGTGCTTGACTATAGAACAGTGTCCTTTATATAACATCTATAACGAAGCCTTTGTGCATAATGTAGATAAATGTAGAACAATTTTTAAATTTTTGACTTTAAATGTTTGAAAAACATTGCATAACGAAATTAAAAAAAAAAAATATTTTTCAATTTTGAAAATTCAATATTTAAAAAACCAGTAAATAATCTTATTTTTAAAAACTTAAAATTAGCATACCAATTTTTTTTTCCTTAAAAATGCACAAATAAAAATTAATTTTTTAAGAAACCGCTTCAACGATTTAAAATGTTTGTTTTTCTATAAATTCTTATTTGCTTGAAAAATTACATGACAAAAACGAATAATTCCATTCCACGTATAACACGGGTATACGACATTATGTACGTGTTCACGTACAATAGAGGAATCTACTATTGATAAATATAACAGAGCCACGAAGAATTTGGAATTATAACAGATCACGTTTGATTTTGCGTTCGTTTCGTCTTAATGTTGGCTTGTCTACCTAGATCTACAGATAAATTATCTTCTTATCTACAAGTATTTCCATCCATTTAAAATAAATTTAGCTTTCAATTTACTCGTAGCTTGGAATTAAGAGGTTGCAAATTTCAATTTTGTTTTTACGCAAAAAAAAAAATGCAAGCTATAATGTTGACTCTTAGTTTACTGTTGCAAAATTTGTATATATTAATAAACTTTTACAGGGCAGCGCACAGAACTTTATATTTTTTTGTGATATTATTGCTTTTAAGTCAATATCGTATAAAATACCATCGATTCGGGAACGTTTTTCTAAGTTTGATAAAATGAACAAAAACAAAACAAAATACATAACTTAAGCATTGTTTAATAACATGAGTATATTATGTATCTATATTATCTTCTACAAGCAAAATACCTACGAGCCATCATGTGCGGGAACGTTTCCGAAATGACCGTTCACGAAATGACGATTTCAAATAAGCGCCCGCTTTGATTTATACAGCGGCCATCTTGAATGCACCTTGTCAATTGTAAAATATTTGAAGTTACTTTGTTATTTCGTATCGTAAGTAAAAATTTCATCAATAATTAAATGTAATAGACACGTTCACGAATTGACGGACTATTGATGTTAGCTCCATGAATAATGAATTGAAAGGTATTTACCACTTAAATATAATTTATTTGACACTGAAAGCCGGCTTTGTTATTGTTTGCTTGCTCTATTGACGTTTGACACCGAATGGCTGCGTTCACTTAAAATTATTTTTGTTCGATTTTATCGAAGCGTTCACTGAAATGACTTATGTGCTCTCGGACAAACTATTTTTGCATTTTTATAATTAAAAAAACTAGATTTTGTATAAAAAATAAAAGTTATGACAAGTGTTAAATATCTTAAGTTTTTATTTATATTTTTGACTTGTTGTTATGAAGATCGCACATTAGAACGCGTTCCCGAAATGACTTGCTCTGCATTTATATTGAATTAATTTGAAATTTACGGCTTTAATAAATTATATTGTTTCATGTATCTACACACAAAACAGGTTAGTTGTAGTATTTTATTATATATTTTATTTGCAAAGCCAATTCTGCACCTTGGTGATTTTGAACCAGGTAGCCTTCATATTTCAGCTCTCGCTAGTGATGGGTATAACCTTTACTTGAAAATCCCACTTCTTACTCTTATTTTAATATAATATCTTTGTATATATAAGCTATAGTATTATCATGGAGCGTGATTTTGTATTGCGAACGCTAGCCTGGTGGTGGCGCAGAAATAAGCGCACGCTTTTACAGTGGAGAGTAGGACAACATACAAAACAAGTAGTTAAAAAGAGAATATTTTATTATTAAATTTAGCAAAGACAAATCTAGCAATTGTAGTCCCTAGCTTTAAGATGTCGCTACATCTTTCGTCTTCTTGATAGTACTATAAGTTTTATATACAAAGATAATATGTAGGTACATTATTAATACATAAGTGCACATACATTTATAAGACCATCAAAGGTATGTGCCTTCATACACACAAAATATTAACAATATCTCCTTTCTTATAAGTTTAAAGATTCGTTGTTCATTTGTCTACTTCACTATTATAACCTTTAATACTGGCTTACACTTTGTCCATATCCTTCTATGGCTGCATGTCAGACTATTGTTTTATACGAGTAGTTAACAATAAATTGATGGTTAGTGAGCAAAATACACACTTTTATCGCTCTATTTAAAATTTATTTTGCATATTAAAATAAACAATCAATTAAGCTCATATGATAAGAATCATTGTCATAATTTCAACACGAAGTCTTCTTATCGCAATTTTGATTCAAAGTCAGGTTAACATAAATTGAGCTATTATCAGCTTCGGCAGAAATTCTCAAACCCTCTTTCAAGCAACAATTGTTCGTATCTCACCATCAGGGTACTTGTAAACACATATTTTAATTTAATCATAAAAGTAAGATAACAACTTCAAAAATTTAACTTTGAACTTTTTTTTCACAGATACAAATATTAAATACTGTTTTGTTTGTCAGTAATTCTTAACCTCTTAAGAATCAAAAAAAAAAAAACTTAAACTACAATGGCATCCAGTCCAAAACCAGTTAAGAAGGTCCCAATTCATTTGCAGGTAAGTGATCATTTTTTTGTTATTATATTTTTGTTTTAGTAGGTATTTTGGTATCAGTATTTATTTTTAAATTTATCAACAACAAAAATATAAAAGTTGTTTACCGACTTACATATCAGTATGATAATGATACTTAGGGCAATCAATTGATTTGTTCTTTGTGTTTATACATTTTTGTTAGTTATTTACGGATATAAGAAAATCTAAAAATTCAATTAATTTTTTTTTCGAATGTTATAAAAATGTTCCATAAGGAACTTTGGAATAATTTTGCAATTGATTCTAAACTTTGTTTCTAGGGTTTCCATACTTTATATTTATAGTTTCAATTATAGCCCTATTATACATAGCTATCAACTATCAACAAGATACTTAATTCATATCAAGAAATTGAATGAGTTGTAACACCATAGTATACGAATGAACCACATGTCTGTCATGCTATACTACGGTAATACCAGGCGAGTAAAATTGTATGAGCGTAGTATCTATACTATAGTTTTTTGCGTAGTATAGTCTTCTCCTTAGCGAAAACAGCTCCATTTTTCTGAAGTGTATAATAGTTTTACTTAAAATCGTTGTCATTTTGATGTTTTTTTTATGGTTTTTTAATATTTTCAAATTTGTGATTTCAAAATGGCAACGAACTTACGAAAGAAAAGTTGTTGGCGGTGACCAAATCGTCAACATTTTGAATATTTGGAGGCAAATATAAGGGAGAAAATATAAAAAATTAAAAAATTTATAAAAAAAATATGTGCTGAGCTGGCGGAGAAGATCCATCAAAAGTTTTGAATATCAACATTTGAAAGATTACAAATTTTTGTTTGCCAGAATATGACTGGCTGTCAAACTATACTACGTTCTGTAGTGTGTCACCTACTATGGTGTGTGTACTACATGTGTGTCATGGGCATTAGTATTATGGCTATCAACATTTTTTATAGACTGAATTTTATTAGATTTTATCATTATTGTAAATGATATTTTTGATAGACATGGTATTACGGATATCAAGAAAATAGATACACAAATTCTTGATTGAAACGTAAACATAAAAGTTTATTCGGAATTTTTAAAAGCGAAAAAGGTTAAAAAGAATAATAACTTCGATAGAATTGTTTTTTGAAGGGTTTATGATGAATTTTAATAACAACAACTTACATACATAGCCACAAAGAATTTTCCTTTTCGTGGCCGAAAAAAACAATGAACTTTTAATAAGTAGATATTCACAATCCATCTAAAATTACCAGTTGATACCCATAATACCAAATTATCAACTAATCGCTAGAAATTATCGACTATTACTCGTAAATTGATTGTCATAATAGAGCTGTAAGTTACAAGCACGAATATCAGCCCTATAATAATGAGTATCAATTTGATAGTCGATAATTTCTATCAATTAGTTGATAATTTAGTATTATGGGTATCAACTGTTAATTTAAGACGGATTGTGAGTATTTACTTATCAAAAGTTCATTGTGAATGAGTTTTGTTTATTTTGTTGGACGTTTCACGTTTGAAATATTTGTTTTTTGTCGGCCACAAAAACGAAAATTCTTTGTGCGAAAATGTAAGTAGTTGTTCTTTTATAAAAAATTCATCATAACTCCCTTCAAAAAATAATTCTGTCGAAGTCATTATTCTTTTTAATTTTTTTTCGCTTTTAAAAATCCCGAATAAATTTGTATGTTTACATTTCAATCAAGAATTTTTGGTTGATAAGAAAATTGATGTGTAACTATATTGTTGATATCCGTAATACTATGTCTATCAAAAAAATCGTTCACAATAATGATAAAACCTAATAAAATTCACAGTCGATAAAAAATGTTGATAGTCATAATACTAACTCATTCAATTTGTTGATATGTATCAAGTATCTTGTTGATAGTTGATAGCTAGAATAGGGCTGTATGTTTCTCTGGTTTATAGACATTTCGAGTATAACACGACAATAAAAAACAAAATGTTAAAAGAAGATTCCTTTATTTGTTACTAAGAAAAAGTTCCTTTTAATATCTATGTATAAAAGTTTTATTTTGTATGTGTTATTGTATGAAAGGAAATTGTGTACTTACTGGGATTCTGGGATTTTATAAGATTTCTTATGAAGTTTTCTTATATTTGTTGAAAACTGTATGCTTAAAAATTACAACAACATTTCTCAGGACATAGAAAGTAAAGTGAAAGACATTGCACTTTGTTTTTAGATTATGTTTTTACTAAAAACATAAAACAATCTCTTCTATACAAATACGAGGGCAGTTTGAAAAGTTCTCGGCCTGACCAATAAAACGCAATAAATTTTAAAACTTTTTTTTAATCTTTTTCTACATATTCTCCTCTTATATCAATGCACTTATTCTGTATGTGTTCCAGTGCTTCTATACCCTTTTTATAGGCCGATTCCTCCAACTCTTCGAAAAACCGCTCCGTCTCAGCAATCACCTCCTCGTTGGTGAAGAATTTGCGTCCAGTCAAATGTTTTTTTTAAGTTAGGAAAGAGGTAATAGTCTGATGGTGCCAAATCAGTTGAATAAGGGGGGTGGTTCAGTACACTAAATCGAAGTTCATGGAGTTTAGCCATGACAAAAACCGACTTGTGTGCTGGAGCATTACCCTGATGAAAAAGGATCTTCTTTTTGGCTAATCCTGGTCTTTTTTCGGCAACTTTTTCAGCCAATTTGTCCAACAGGTTTGCATAGTATTGACCAGTGATAGTTTGGCCCTTGGAAATGTAATCAATAAAAATAATTCCCTTGTAATCCCAAAGACTGACGCCATCACTTTCCCAGCTGAAACACACGACTTGGCTTTCTTCGGTGGAGGAGAACCGCTATGCTTCCATTGTTTTGATTGTTCTTTTGTCTCAGGAATATAGTGATGAATCCATGTTTCGTCGGTGGTAATGAATCTTCTCAAGAAATCGCTGGTATTCCTCCGAAATAACGCTAGATTCTCTCTAGAGATTTCAACTCGATTGAATTTTTTTCTTCGCTCAGCAAACGCGGCACCCACCTTGCAGACAATTTTTTCAACCCCAATTCTTCGGTCAAAATGTGGTAAACCCGCTCAGAAGAGATCCCCATGGTGTTGCTTATTTCTCGCACTTTTAACCTTCGGTCGTCTAAAACCATTTTATGAACTTTATCGACGTTTTCTGAAGAGGTGGATGTTGTTGGCCTTCTGCTTCTGCGATCATCTTCGACGATCTGTCTGCCATGTTTAAATAAGGCTGCCCACTTTTTGACCGTGGAATACGAAGGTGCAGATTCCCCCAATGTCTCATCGAAGTCATCTTTAATTTGATTTGGTGTCATATTCTTTTTGACCAAATATTTAATGACGGCTCTAATTTAATTTTTTTTCCATTTTCGTTGTTAGCAATAGGTTCGTTCAAACAAAAAATTGCACTGATATAAGTACGCGACCAATTTTAATGAAACTTCACATACAATTATTATATAAATAAGGCTATTTGAGGAATGAAAATTTATTTATTAAAACAACGCGTTCTATGTTAGGCCGAGAACTTTTAAAACAGCCTCCGTATGTGTACATACGAGTAAAGCATACATATACTATGTATTCGTAAGTCGCCACTTTTCCAAAATTTTGGTTTTTCTTTTGTAGGCTAAGTACTTATTGGACCGCTCTCGTACATCTTATTGTGGATTTTATTACTATTTATTTCTTTCGAGGGTCGGTTTGGCGTTATAGACTTTCCTTGGTCACTTCGTCTTCAATGTTTTTTCTGAAATTTTCAATTTACAAATCATGTTTGGTTCTTTTCTTTAAGTAAGCAGTAATACACCTGCTCATGACTCTCATTCAAATAATGGAAGCATATTGAAATTAAATTGTGTGTTGACTGATTGTGATTCAACACTTAAAGAATCAATATTCAGTTAATCTTTTATCGAAATAACACTTCCCCATATCTGATGTCGAAGTAGCGTCCGGAATGCGCTGCAAAACTGTCAACACTTCATTTTGACATGCATTTGACCTTCTCTGTTGGTTTTCAAATGCAAGACCATTTCTTGCAGACTCATTTTATGTAGACTTATTTTTGAAACTGAAGGATTTTTAGTCATTCCCTAGAGTTGGCTGTCATATTACCGTTGAGGAAAAATAAATTGTTCTCATAAAATGCACGACTGGATCGCATGTACTTGCTCTTATGTGAAAGTACCTACTTTGGAATTTAAAAATTGTGTATAAATAAAATAAAATATAAACTGTTTATAAATGCAAAAAATTGCCGTCTGATTACTAGAAAAGTATGGATTTTTGTAAACAAAGTTTAAAAATTTGTTTTATTATTTATTTAATTTTTTATATAAGAAATCCCTTTAAAATTTTTCTTAAAAAATTTAAGGTGTCAATTTTGAGTATTTAATAATATGCATTTTAGGAAATAATTTCAAAAACTAATCGTTTACTTGTTTTCAAGATAATACTCGTACCTACATATTATGTACATATTTTTTCGAAAAATTATCGGTAACATATAATAAATGAAGCCTTTTAAATAAAAATAAGTATCTTTTTTTCTTTTTATTGTGATTAGCTATAAACTTTGAGTCTTTACTTACATATTGTGTATAGTTAATAAAACTCTCTTACACTTTTAAATTTAAGGAAATAATAAAATCAGATATTACTACATATTACTACTACATTCCACATTGACTTAGCAAAAAAAGTGTAGCTATATTTTTTATACTTCAGACGTTAATATTACAATCAACAATGAGCTTAAAACATAATAAAAAAGAGGCTGGGTGCGACCCACACTGATAACTGCCCATTAGTGGTCATTATTATTTCGGTTCCAAACATTTTAATTGAAAAAAATTTAAAAACGAAATATTCAAATATAAAAGATATGGTTTGGTTATTGATGGAAGGGTACTTACAAAATATATCCGCTCTTAAACTAGATATATGTCAAATATAAACCATTTGTTAGAAATTGTATTATGTATAAAATTAAATAATGGCAAAGTCAATATCATTGCTCGTTCTCAAGATATTCTAGTCGAAAAACAAATATTACCACGTTTTAGTAGATTTTTTTTATATTTTTGTTAAAACTGTCAATTCGATACTTGTCAAAATTTAAACATATGTTAATAATTGTATTATGTCGATACCTTCCCGTAAGAATGTACTAAGCGGCACTTTTTTCGAAAATGACTTTTTGATGAGGAAATATAATATATGTTAAGGGCCACGTTTTGGCCTGGGTTTCGCCAACGAACTTTCTTCGTTTTTTTCGTTTCCTGAACAATTTTAGAAATGTCGCTTACTATACATTCTTACGGGAAGGTATCGATGTATAAAACAACATACTTTAGAAGGCACTATCGGTGTTCATTCCCAAGAAATTCGACTTGAAATACAATTTTAACTAGTTTTCACTAGAATTTTTAATAGTTATTTAAAAAAAAAAACTATTAATTCAATATTTGTCAACATTTTACGAATTGTACAAAATTATACTATGTATAAAATAAACTAAATTAGAAGTCAATATCACTACTAGTTCTCGAGAAATTTGAGTCGAAAAACAATTTTTACCAATTTTCAATAGAATTTTATATAGTTTTTTATTTTTTGTAAAAAAACTGTAAACTGATTTTTTTTGAAATTTTCACCAGTTGTCAAACACATTATTTTTCGTAAAATAAAATTATTTTGAGTTTCAAATTGTTTTCCGTTCTTAGAATATCTGGGTTATGAAATTTTTTTTTCAGTTTTTTTTATTTAAAAAAATAACGGTATGTTCGTTTTTTTCCAAATTCATACCAAATCTGTATGACCTTATAATGAGTACATTAAATTTTATTTGAAGTGAATAGCATTATTTTTTCGTGAGATATTTGAATCTAACCAAAATTTTTACTTTTTTTTTAAACCGTTATAGTGAAAAAACTACTGACTGAATTTTAATAAACGCCCTTTCAGCCTCTTTCGAAGTTATTATCTATTAAACAAAATTTATTTGAAGCCGATATCTTTACTCGTTTTTGAGATATCGACGACGAAAAATGGTACAAGAACGTACGGACGTACGAACGTACGAACGTACGAACGTACGAACGTACGAACGTACGAACGTACGAACGTACGAACGTACGAACGTACGAACGTACGTACACACACACACACAGACATCTCTCTAAAAATGATTGATATAGCCTCTAGAGACCTTGAAACGTCGAGAAATGTCAAAAATTCCAATTTGACAAATCGGACCGATTACAATAACTCCCTATGAGAAGTTAAAAAGAACCTCCTTTTAGACACCACCCCCTTCGTCGGACATAACTGCGGCACCTTCCTAGGAATTTTCTATTAACTTTTCCTTGCAATCATATGTGTCAAGAATATTGAATATATGATGGGACAACTCATCTGCATTAAGACTCGCCCTAACGCCAAAAAATACAAGATATCTTTCTTGTATTCTGTTCTCTGACAAGAACCGAAATATGGCACTCACACTCAGTTGTCCCCTATGACTCAAATCTGATGTTTCGTCGACCATAATCGACATGAACCGAGCTTCCATGATTTCTGTTTTAATTTCAGATTTAATGAATATCGTTGGCCTATAACACTACTCTAAATAGGATTCCATTAAAGTGTGATTTCACTTACACATAAGAAATCAATTTCTGTGTGAAGATTTTGATCCCTCGCCAGATTTTGCGTTCCTTCACACCCAAAAAAAAATTTATTTTCTTTGACAGGGATCAAAATGTTCAAATCCATATTTAAAGAGGGATTTACATGTACACATGAAACACACACACCAAACAAAAAATTTCGATCTGAGATCGAAATCCCTGGGGTGTAAAGGAAAAAAGGATAAAATATAAACTATTAACTATCCTTACTAAAATTATTTGGTTTCTCCGATAGGTAATCTGTTAAACAGTAATCTACATTTATCAAAGACATTTCCAAAACAAAATCTAGAATTGCAATAAAATTAAGAAGCTAATTTTTTTATCGATATACGAGTAGTGGGTAATAAAAGGAACTAAATCTTCACTTTAACATCTAACTTTTCACTATTTTTAATTAAGTTTTTATCAAATTGGCTTTTCAAAACACTAGATTTATTTGAAGTTATTGAACCTGTGCAACTGCAAATGCATTTTATTTGACCAGAAGTGCTCTTCAGCGATATGCTAAATTTACACTGTTAACAAATTGCCATATATTCCATTGCCATATATTCTACCATGATTTATTTCATAATTCAAAATAAATTATCACAGTAAATTTGCAAAAATATCAATCGTGTAAATTACAAACTATCACGAGAGAGAAAAATGAAAGCATTTTACATTAGCATGCAAATCAACATCAAATTCAAAATCAAGAATCAACAATACCCACATGCCATATTTATAATTATATGACATACTCGTATTAAAAAAAAAAAAAAACAAATAAGTCGAAGAATACCGTCTTATTTCTTACACAAGGTTGAAAAAAGTCTAGTCAAACGCAGCACCTGCACTCCTGTAATGTATTATCATCCTACTGAAATCAATGCTAATTGTTAAAGGGAGGATAAAATACAAATAATTCCAACTCCTACAAGTATACATCGAGATTGGTTTTATAAGACGGAATGTAGAGTCTTATTTTTTGAATAGGTATAAAAGCGGGTGTGGAACAAAGAGGATCCAAAACACAATGCTTGGGGAAGAAAGGGATAAAAACAAATAAATAAGACGGTCAGGGTAACCTTTGGGGACACTTTAGTGTCATTTTGCAAGGACACCTCTTTTCAAAAAGAAGTCGAATGGGACACTTTTTATAAATCTAGCAACTCTTTGGACACTATTTTAAGCAAACCAAAACCAAACAATAAGGGTATTCATGTAACGAGATAATTTTCCGCTTTGTAGAAAGATATAACTTTCCGCAGCATGTTTTCATGCACATCCCCTAAGAAATACTTGCGTAAATGTAGGAAATATTTTGTGAAATATCAAATTAAAAGTCAGAATCCATACTTCTCTAGTTTACGAGGTTTATTTTGCACTTTCCGCAGCAAATGTGTGAGATAATTTTATGAGATTTGCAGAAACTTTTTCCATACAAATTTTGACAGCTCGTTTATCCGGAGATAAAATTATCTGGTTTACGAGGGTTTTCCGCGCTTACATGAATACCCTTAATTTGTTCGAAAAATGGAACGCAACCCGTCGCAAACAACCAAAATAAAAAATACCTACACCTAAAATTTAATGCATAGCGCCATTTTTATTTCAATAATTTAAAGTTCTATATCACCAGCACAACTGCCATTTTTTTACTGGCTTCTTTTTCGCCAGCAATCAAATTGTTGTTGTTTGTCGAGGGAAATTTTGGTGCGCTAACTATGCAGAAATGAATAAAACACACCTTATTTCTATCTCTATCTTTCATATAAAATTCTCTGTTGATACGACACACGATCTGTATATTTGTGTTTGAATTAAATAAAATTCACCACGCACTTACACTACAGAAAACAAAAGTTTGTAAGTTGTTTGGCATATGGATAACTATACATTATTGTCTAGATGTGAATGTTCGTTCCTAAATAAAAATTAAAAATGGATAGGTAATTCCAAATTAATGTGGTGATTTATGAATGCATATGATATTGTTACGGATTTTATTTGCAGCTTCATTATAAGAACTCCCAAAAATGCGCCATCAACTTCCAAAAATGTACAAGATTTGGAGAGCGAGTCGGAATCTGAATCTGAATTTATGCAATATTTTTTTTGTTCTTAATTGTTATAGTAAAGACTTTAATTTAACCTGCGTTTTAATTGACGTTTCTATGGGACACCTTTTTTCCTCTCGGACACCTTTTTTGACAATTTATGAAAATTTTCAGAGGTAACACTGAAGACGGTAGTATTTTTGTCACTCTCTTGATCAATGTTGGTTGTGGATTGTGGAATGTGTTTGGATAAAATATAAGATACAAACGAGAGGCAGAATGGAAAACTTAAACTTATTCCATGTTTATTTGGTAGATTGTGTTATTTGTGGATCGATTGATTGAGCTAATCGAATCATTTTGGTAATCGATTGTTGAATGATTCGATCATTGGAAATGAACGATTTACACAGTTCTACTACAAATATTGTTCTATTGTCTTTGAAAGATTTCAATAAAATGAATAGAATTCAATCAAATTAATGCTTAATTTTATTCTATGTTTGGCAAATATTGGACGTGTCCGTCGGGTTGGGTAGTAGTTCCTATATGTTACAAGTAAAATCCTTAATAAAATTGTCGATAGGAAGTTTAATTTACAATTAACCAGTAGATTATTGCCGCCTTAAGAACTCTGACATATATGGTTTTTTCATAAGTAATTTCAATATTTATTCTTATATCGCAGTAGACAATTGACAACTTGCCCATTTAAAAAACTTTTTTGTTATATTTTCAATCAATAAAGACAAATACACATACGCTCATCATAACTTTTTTCTTTTTCAGAGTGCTCAAAATCGTGTTTACATAAAAAACGGCCAAGTCGTAAATCATGATAGTACCTTTAAAGCTGATGTTTATATCGAAGATGGGATCATCAAGTAAGTTTATTGAATTAATTAATTCATTAAAACAACGTTTTCTTTAAAAAAATGTAAAAATTAAATCGATGTACTCAGAGTGTAGTTTTACATAATTTGCAATAATTCTGTTTATCGGGGTCCAAATTCAACTGCATTTGTTCATTGGACGCTGGTTAGATACAATTTTTATAATGTATATTATTCATAAATGTGAACACTTTAATTAACTCAAGAAATAATGGGAGCTTTGGAAGATGTCGAGGCGTGGAAGTACGGACAGTTCCTTATCCTTATAGGCATATGAAGAACCTTAAATTTTAAAATCAGACTAGATTGCATAAATCTATCATCATCATCATCGGCTCGACAACCGGGTTCCGGTCCTGGCCTCTTTCAACAAGTCTCTCCACCTGTCCCGGTCTCTAGCCGACGCCATCCAGTTGCGCACCCCAAGGCTTCGGGCGTCCTGGTCTACGCCATCTCTCCAGCGCAAGCATGGTCTACCACGCTGTCGTCTACCATAGAATGTACCACAAAGAACTTTCCGAGCAGGTTCCTCTTCGCTCATGCGAGCTAGGTGCCCTGCCCACCGGAGTCTACCGAGCTTAATTTTTGTCACGATATCTGCTTCAAGGTAGATTGCGTACAGTTCATGATTGTACCGTCTCCGGAATCGTCCTTCCTCACATACGGGGCCAACAATTCTCCTTAAGACTTTTCTCTCGAACGCAGCTAAGAGGTCGGAGTGCCTTTTGCTAAGCACCCAAGTCTCGGATCCATATGTGAGTACTGGCAGGACCATGGTCCTGTACAGCAGTAGTTTTGAAGTTATGGTGAGATTTCTGGATTTGAAGAGCTTTGACAGACTATAGTAGGCTCTGTTGGATTTGAGAAGCCGCCCGCGTATTTCTTCTTCTATATTGTTATCGGCTGCTACTATTGACCCAAGGTATTTAAAGGATTGCACCACTTCAAATTCGTGCTCCGCAACCTTGATTGTTTGACCAACTGTTCCTCTCGCATTCGACGCCACCATGTACTTTGTTTTACCTTCACTAATGTGCAGCCCCAGATTTTGTGCCGCCTGCTCGATCTGGATGAAGGAATCGTGTACAGCTTGTTCGGTTCTTCCGATGATGTCGATGTCGTCTGCGTAAGCTAGTAACTGGCTGGACCTGTTGACGATGGTCCCTCTTGTTGCCGTGCCAGAGTCACGGATTGCTTTCTCCAACGCCAGGTTGAAGAGGAGGCAGGCCAAACCGTCCCCTTGTCGGAGTCCATTAAAGATGTTGATTGGTCTGGATAGCAATCCGGCTATTTTTACTTGGCTTGTTACGTTGGTCATGGTCAACCTACATAGTCGTGTCAATTTATTTGGGATGCCGAATTCTCTCATGGCTTTGTAAAGTTCTACCCTGGCTATGCTATCATAGGCGGCCTTAAAGTCTATAAACAGATGGTATGTTGGGATGTTAAATTCTAGACATTTTTCCATCGCCTGCCTAAGGGTAAATATCTGATCAGTTGTTGATTTGCCTGGGATGAAACCACACTGATATTGTCCGATAACGGTTTTAGCGTATGGGGTTATCCGGTCTTGTAGGATAGAGGAGAGTATCTTATAGGCGGTACTCAACAACGTGATACCTCTATAATTGCTGCACGTTGTGACATCTCCCTTCTTATGTATGGGGCATATTAAACCTTTTCGCCAGTCTTCTGGCATTTCTTCCTGCTCCCATACGTGTACTATAATATCATGAATTGCTTGACGTAAGGCTGGCCCGCCGTGATGGAATAATTCGGCTGGTATGCCATCGGCTCCCGGGGCTTTGTTCTGTTTAAGCCGGCCTATAGCCTTCTCAACCTCTTCTATGCTTGGTGGCGGCAACATAGAGTATTCTTCTTGAAGTAGTGGAGCCTCCACTTCTGCAGTGAGCTGACCATTTAGCAATTCATTAAAGTACACTTCCCATCGCTCCAGTATGCTTTCAGGATCGGTGATCAGATTTCCCTCTCCGTCCTTGCAGTATGTGCAGCGTGGTGTGTACTGCGTCATGTTTCGGACGGATTGGTAGAACTTCCGCGCCTGGTGCGGACCTCGCTCTCGGCTATTTTCAATTTCACAGATTAGGTTCTTCTCCCAGGCTGATTTTTTTTGTCTGTGTAGCCGTTTTTCTATTCTTCTGAGCTCTTTATATTCCTCTTCGCGTGCCCGCGTTCTATGAGATTGTTGCATTGCTCGGTACGCAACATTCTTACGTTCAGTCGCTAGCTTGCATTCATCATCAAACCAGTCGTTCCGATTTTTACGACTGCTGCCTAAGATGGAGTTGGCAGTACTAATGACAATATTCTTAAGGCGTGTCCACTTCTCATTTACGCCCAGCATACTGGCTCCAGGACTTACTCTCCCTAAATCAAGTGATTCTAGGGCGAGTCCTAACGCATTACCAAAGGTGTTACTGGTGTTTTCATTGCGCAGGGCAGCCGTGTTGATTCGAACCTGATCGGCGGATGCAATGCGTCTTCGCAAGGCAATCCGCCCTCGGAAAACCATACCAACAAGATAGTGATCCGAGTCGATATTGGCACCTCGGTACGTTCGTACCGTCATCAAGTTCGAGTAGTGGCGACGGTCTATCAACACGTGGTCTATTTGGTTACGAGTGACTCCATCAGGTGATACCCAGGTGGCTTTGTAGATATCTTTACGCGGGAACCTGGTACTCGCAACGACCATGTTTTTCGATGCTGCCAATTCTAAGACTCGAAGTCCATTGTCATTAGTGTTCTCATGCAAACTATGGGTGCCTGCGTAATGCCTGAATACCGGCTCCCGACCTATTTTTGCGTTCAAATCCCCAAGGATGATTTTAACATCATACCTTGGACAGGCATTGAGGGCCCTCTCGACTTGTTCGTAGTAAGTCTCTTTTTCTTCGTCTGAGGACTCCTCCGTAGGTCCGTGAACGTTAATGAGGCTGATGTTCGTAAATTTGCCTCGCACGCGAAGGGTGCATAGCCTTTCGCTTATAGCGTTAAAGCCGATGATGGTAGACTTCATTTTTTCGCTGACTAGGAAGCCTACCCCGAGCACATGGTGTTTTGTATGACAGCTATAGTATATGTCATATTCTTTCTTCTGTAGAACACCATTCCCTGTCCATCTGATTTCTTGAAGAGCTGTTATGTCAGCTTTATATTTTGACAGGGCATCGGCTAGCTGCTGAGCAGCTCGAGCTCTATAGAGCGATCGTACGTTCCATAAGAAAATTCGTAAATCATTTTTCAGTTTTCGTTGCATTGGTTGTCGTCGTGTGATCAGTCCGTTTCCGAGGCTTGTTGTCGGTCTCGTAATTCAAAAGTTTTACGGGACAGGGAATTAACCTGTCGCCAACCTGAGGAACCAGCCTGATCATATTAGCCAAACCTTTTTAAAGGCTTGTTTCTAGCGGCCGCCACGAAGAGGCTATGATCAGACTTCCACCAGTCCCGAATAGTTACGGCACGTGCATGTTTTCGTATGCTACATGTTATTCCCCCTATTCGTCTGATGGCTGACCGCCTGCATAAATCTATACTATTATATAAAAGCGAAACCATTTTAATTATTGATACGCACGATCTCAGAAAGTAGTCAACCGATTTATTTGAAATAAATTTTATTATTTTCTATATTGTTATAAGAGTGTTTATGGCTATAATGTTTTTTCATTAATAATTTGTCAAACTTAAATATTATTGATTTTACATTTTTTGTCCATTTTTTTTCATTAGTTGACTTATACAACCACTCATATCTTAAAACCTACACAATAATCAACAAAGATTAGCATTGCTTCATAAAGTCAATATTGTTGCGCAAATTTTAAGCCCAAAATCACTTCTTAGTTAAACATACAACCTGAGAAATAAATAAAAACAAAATATAAAATTATAAACTTTTTGAATTCATTTTATCCAGGAATTAGATTTCATCACAATCGTGAGGTCGCTGCTTTGTTTCATTTCATTATCATTCCAACAATTTTAATTTTCTTTTCTTCCCGCTCCCATACTCTCTCTCACTCTCTTAATATCTGTTCCATTCAATAGTTACGATATTTCTCTTACCTACCTCCCTACAATTTTTCTGTATTGTATAGTTTATCTAATTAATCGACACACACACACATTTTTTTGTTTCTCTTTTTACTTGCGATATAAGTAGGTAATAGGTACTAACTATAGAGCAAGTTCTGCATTTGGAAAAAAAAATCGAACTCGAGATTTTGATCAAAGTTGACATTACGATGATAGCGAAGACGAATAAAGTGGGTCCGACGATTCCGTCTGTTTGTCTGTATGCCTGTATGTCCGTATGTCTGTATGTCTGTACCTCGATCTAGAGCCTAAGCCACTGGAGCTATTTTCTTTAAACTCGGTACTTAAAGGTCTTCGGTGATTCTCTAGAGGAGAAATTGAAATTTTTTTTTTTAGCTCTAAAACTAACAGTACCATCCCATACACCCGTAATGCATAATCTTACTTATGTCGAAAATGGCTCTAACGATTTTGATAAAAAAAAGGTGTTATATTATGGACACGGACTACATTTTGGTAAAAAAATGTTTGGGGGAAATGTTATTAACGGTACCTGTCATAAAACGGTTTTTTTGATTTACGAATTTCTCATCAACAGCTCTAACGATTTTAACCAAGGTTTTTATGCGTGAGCTTCTGTACACTCGAAAAAAGATAATCTAAAATTTTTTTGGAAAAAATAGTTTTTTGATTTTTATAAAACTAATATAATTTTTTTTTTGAAAATTCAATATCTAGAAAACGAATACACGAATAAATTTTTAAATTACGTTATAAAATGTATTTTATTGAATACTAATAACTTGCATATCATTTTTATTTATACAAATTTTAAGGACGATTTAGTACACAAAAAACATTTATCAGTGAGTCTGTATGTCCGTACCTCTCTCTACAGCCTTACCCACTGGCCATATGTTCTTCAATCTCGGTAGTTAAGGGACTTCAGTGATTCCCTAGAGGAGAACTTGAAATTTTTTTTAGCTCCAAAACTAACGGTACCCCCCATACACCCGTAATGCATAATCTTATTTATCTCGAAACGGTTCTAACAATTTTGATAAAAAAAATTAGGTGTGATATCATGGACATTGGACATGGATTACATTTTGGTGAACAAAAATTTTGGGCAAAATGTTAATAACGGTACCTGTCATAGAACGGTTTTTTGAATTTTTGACTTTCTCATCAACAGCTCTAACGATTTTAACCAAAAATTTTCAGCAGGAGCCCCCTTAAGTTTAAAATAATATTGTATATAAAAATATTCGAAAAAAAACTATTTCTAAAATTTATACTACCTAATACTTAAAATTTGGCATCCCAAATTTTGTTCCCGAAAATTTTTAAGGAAATTTGTCATATGAAAAATTACTTAAATATTAAAAAGATTAATCAGACGGCAATTCCATACATTTGAACATTTTTATCTCATTAAATCTATGTTTTATGTTTATAAAATGTATTTTAAATTCCAAAGTACTTTTACATAAGAGCAAGTTTGTGCGATCCAGTCGTGCATTTTATTTTTTAAGTAACTTGAATACACTCAATAGCATTTTGGGTGACAAAAATGGACATTCAATTGACTACAGTGCCGTGCACATGAACTATTCTATAAAAGCGAAACCATTTTAAAGTTTGAAATAATTTTTATTATTTTCTATATTGTTATATTTATAATATGCACAAAAACATGAACAAGCTCTTTTTTTTCAAGTGTGAAAGAGAATCTAATTCGATACGGTATGTTATACATATAAACTAAAATTAATATTATTGTAGCAAATATGCTCAGTCCCATTGAGAAATGTTTTAATATGCTAATATTAATATTAAGAAAATATTCGTAGTTACAATTTGCGAAGCAACGCGAGTACGGGTCGGCTAGTATTATTTAATAACAAATTTCTTATTACTGACTTATCACATTTAGATCTAATAACGACTAATTTCAGGTTTGTTGGTCCCGCATCTGAAATTGGCGTGCCTGGTGGAGTTAAAACTATTGACGCATCTGGCAAGTTAATTATTCCTGGTGGTATTGACCCACATACTCACTTCCAATTGAAATTCGGTGGCGCTGTGTCAGTAGATGATTTCTACTTTGGCACGAAAGCAGCTGTTGCTGGTGGCACAACCACTATCAGTGAGTAATTTAGTTTTTCTCCACAAACAGTTCAGGCATGATTCTTTTAATTTTTTTTTAAGTCGATTTCGTCTTGCCCGATAAAGGAGAGTCTCTTGTCGAGGCATACGATAAGTGGCGTGCATGGGCTGACCCCAAAGTTTGCTGTGATTATGGTCTTCATATGGGCATTACATGGTGGTCGAAATCAGTTTCAGACGAAATGAAAATCATGTGCGATGAGTTAGGTGTGAATTCTTTCAAAATGTTTATGGCCTATAAGGGATTGTATCAGTTAAATGATACTGAACTTTTAGAGACTTTTGAAAGAATTCGTTCGTTGGGCGCCATTGCACAGGTAGGCTTAAACATATTTATTTCTCATGTATTAGTTTGATTGTTGTTATTTTTTTTCTTAATTTCTAAAGGTTCATGCAGAAAATGGTGATATTATAGCAAAAAATGTAACAAAACTTCTGTCAGCTGGTGTAACAGGACCCGAAGGACATGAACTTTCTCGCCAGGAGGAAGTCGAAGCTGAAGCTGTTAATCGTGCCTGTATTTTAGCTCATCAGGTAAATTATGTTTCTTTTATTTGTAGTAATAATGTTGAAAAATTGTATATAAACAAGGATGCTAGCATATATGTAGGTTGCATTATTATATTATAACTTAAATTATATTTATTTTATTTTTTTAATGATCTTTATTTTATTAGTAAATTTGTAGAAAATTTTATTTTATTTGCATATTTCTGTTGGGTCAATATATTTTGCTAGTAGGTACTTGGAAAACGAAGCTATTAGTCAGGCATTTATTTTTGAGTTTTTATTTAGTTTTGTGAATAATAGCATGAACATATTTAATTTATTAAAATTTGAGCTCAAAACAATACAAATATTAGGTTCAGAGGCAAGGTTGGGGTATAATTTCAAAGTTAAAAAAAAAAAATCAAACTCATTTGAATATTAACAAAAAGCAACAACAAAGCATATTAATATTTGAACATAAATATAACCTCATCAAAATGGAAAAAATAACTTTAAGGACTACGAGTATAATGTAAATTTCAACACCTTTACTAGATTAAAAATGTAGTTGTGCCTTTATTGAAAAATTAGAGATCTAAGTGTTGCAATTTCAATTTTAGTTTGCACTATTTTCAAACAGTTGTGGCATAATGAAAAGGTTACAAATTATAACGACAAAATTTCCAAATATCAATTTTTTCATGTTTGGATTAAATAGGTGTTTGGAAACTTTATCAAGCTCTAATTTTCGTGTGTTTTTGAAATGTTAAGTAATTTTGTGTTCTGTTTTCAAATATTTATGAGTTGAAAAAACATTTCTTTGACTTATTCGCCCAGAATAGCTGTTTTGGCACTAGTTGAAACATAGGTTGGTGCGTGGCTATAACCATCACGGCCTTATAATTTATGTTAGATACGATATTGCTTGTCAGATCCTTCCTCATTACGGACATTGTTCTAATACGAACTTTAACTTCATGCTGCACATCATCAACTATTGTTTCATTTACAGGAGTCTAAATCTTGATAGCAATTCAACTGTTAATGAATTTGACCTTGTACCCTCACACTGAAGTTGCCCCCGCTATTGAGGATAGAGAGCACCCCAAGAAAGATATTTTGAGATCTTTGCTGAGATGCACCACCTTACTCAGCTTGTAGATGAGCCCACTCGAATTACAGATGTTGCTGGGCAAAATGCCCACACTCTCGACTTGTTTCTTACTAACCCTGATAAAAATATGTATTATAACGTTAATATCTCCATTCGGCACTTCGTTTGTTAATACGAGAACACCAACTGGGACGATCTGAGTAACTTTTTTCAAATCCTTTAACTGGTAACTATGTTTGATGCCAGTGATATGATCACAAGAGTGATTACTTGGGATGCTTACATTTATTCCTAACAGAATAGAGAGAGGTATACAATATGTTAAGAAGCTGTCAGGTTGAGAGAAGTAAATTTCCGATCTTTCAAAGCCAACCCAACGTAGGAAACCGGAAAAAGCATAAATAAGTCAGAAATCATTCAACGCTGTTATGAAGAAAACAAAATTCTTACATGAACAGAAATTAAACAACAAATCCCAAAGACAGTACAAATTTCTGGTCATTTATCAAGAACGTAAATAAATTTACATAACTTCGTCTTCGGTTCCAACACTCATCTACAATCACAACCCGATAACTAGGGTTTTAGATGCGGCAAATGTACTTGTAGCTCATTTTGCTGCTAGCTCTACGTTGACCGACAGCCCTTAGCAGACTTTGCCCTCCTGTACTTGAGAATGTAAATAATTTAATAGGATAGGTATATTTCCGTACTCGTACAGTTGCAAGTGACCTTCGAGATCTGGATATAAACAAATAATTCGCTTGTCCTTATGGTATACCCCACATTCTTCTGAAGAGGTTTTCTCGCTGGGAAAACCATTGCGTAAGCATTTCCATCGCTCATATATTTTGGAATTTTGTTTAGAATGTGTACTACAGAATTTATCCAGCGTGTCCCTACAGTTGCAATTGCACCCCTTCTGTCATGGAAGCGCTTAATAATCAGTAGTGATTTGAAGGCATGTCTCACTGAAGAGTGGAGCAGATCTTTACATTGTTTTGTAGAAAGTAAGAATATTGTGCTTGATATTCCTAAGGTATTTGATAGAGTTTGGAACCAGGCTCTCTTACCAGGCTCTGCTCTGAACAAAAAAAAAAAAAGAAAAGAAAAACGCCTAATTTGTGTTCTTTATCGTTACACAAATCTTTTCTGAGTTTTACATTGACCATACGCCATAGCCAAATAATAAGCTACGTTTGTATACACGACGGAGTGCTCTAATGTTTATCAGGTGTAGAGTCGCATTTTCTATGGTTTGAATGTCCACCGACATCAAAAACGAAATAATCCCCATTATTGACTGCAAATCATTATTCCCGCTAGTAATTTTTCAATCTATTCGTTCAGTTGCGGTCCCTATATTATTTGTAGCAATTTGCAAGCGGAAGACACAATTTCTCCTTGTGGTTAGAAATATAAAATGTATAAATGAAAAATTTTAACTTACACACTCGACATATTAGGCAGTCTACACATGTAGCTTCTGGCCGTATATGCCTAGTACACCTATTTGCGTAGTTTTTGTGTAATTCACGTTAGTTTCAATAAGAAAATGCTAAATTTTTTATAATTGATTGCAAATTATACATTTCTTATGACGAGATGCAGAAGACTAGTCCGCAGAAGAGTAGACGTAGAATAATTAGTATTGAACGCATCTTTGACGGCTAAACGGTTCGTGTGCAGAACTTATTATTTTCACATTGCTTGCTGACGTATTTACATTTATCTTCAATTTCGGTACTATCGTTTCTTATCAACGAATAAAGTTTTTTTTAAAGTAAAACTTCTTTTTCGGCGTTGGGGGTAAAAAATGTTCTATGCAGTTGTCAGTGACATGTCAAAACGACACGTTATCCGTCAAAGACAGCAACATGTTTCTTACAATTATTGTTCGAGGTTATTTTAAATACTTTAAAACACCTTTTATCGCCAAAAGAGAATGTTCCTTTGATGGAAAAAAAAACGCAACAACTAACCAATAAAACAATTAAAAACATAATTTTCATTAAAAGAAAACATAATAAAGCATTTTTGAATGAATTATAATTGGCTGAACAATTTCTCAATCGAGACCCACTTCCCTAATAAAAAATACAAACAAATATATCTTTCTTATAGTTTTATTTATTTAAAACATTAAACACTTTATCCTCCCTATTACTGAATACTTATCGTCGCTTTTCAAGCAGAGTGGCATAAGTCGAAATTTGTCGTTTTTTAGTTTAGAACACAGAACTGAGTTGAAAAAAAAAAACACAGTTTTTCTGTGTAATCGGCATTAACCTACTTCTTCTAGTTTCCGAGTTATGAAAAAGCGCCGCTGTCAATTTTCACAAACATCCCTGTCATTTTCTACATATGTATTTTAGAAAAACCGCATAAATCAATTTTTGTTTTTTTTTTTAAATATTTCGTTTTCTATAAAACTTAACAAATAAAAAATGCAATTTTTTCATGTATTCAATATTCGAGTTTGGTTTTTATGAACAACGAAATTTTTTTTTCAATATGAAAAAAAAAACTTTAAAAGGCTCTCCTGAAAATTTACAAATTTCGACTTATGCCAGTTTGCCGGAAAAGCGACTTTTTATACTATTTTACTTAAAAACTAAGCACTAAAATTTACAAAATAACTAACTAAAATTTACAAAATTTACAAAATAATACACTTGTAAATAAACTTTCTGCTTTCTGTTGTCAAATATAATCTAGCATTGCCATATGCGAAGAATTTTAAATTTGGTGTCAAACTTAAATTAGCATTGCCTACAATAAAGAATCCTTTGGCTCGAACACAATGAATGCGATAACTAGAAAAAGATGTTAGCATGATGAAACATCGTCGTTGTTGTAAAATCAGTCTAAAACTATGAAAGCGTTAAATAAAATTAATAAATAAAATTAATAAATGAAGTAAAGACAGACGGGCACATTCAATTTTTAATTTCACGTCTGTTTGGTTGCTGAAATAAAACATATGGCTTCTTATGTTTCATTTTACTATATACATATTTGCCATATGTTTCATTTTACCAACCAAACAGTCGCGAAAATAAATATTAAATTTACGCTCCATTCCTAATGAATTGCGGAACGATTTTATAACATCAAAAAGGTGACAGTGAATTATGTCTTTCTCTCGTTGCATTATAAATCGGACATGATTATAAAAAGTTTTTTTTCTGTCGTTTTCAATTGGATTTTAATGTCACCTTCTGACGAATTTAAGCGGATATAAAAATGCACAAACCAAATTTTGATATCTTAGACGTCAGTGTACTTTTACGATTTATGATGTGCACCCAGCTTATCATATGCGTCAAAAAAGCGCCATCTCTGCTGTGGAAGTAACTTATCAGTATTAACTTCCAACAAAAAAAATATTCAGTTCACAAAAACTTTCAATCTTTATTTTATTATAAAAACTATAACTACGAGAAAATGGCGAAAGATGCGTCTCGATGAGAAGATAAAGAACATCTGTCGGATACTTTAAAATCGTTGAGATTCGATTTTGAAATTCGTTGCGATGAATATGCCATCTGGGTGTGGTAGCTGTTGGTCGCCACACTGCTGTGGGTTTCTAATAGAACACACAATGAAAAAGTTATGTGATTAACACACTAATTATTTTATTTATTAAATAAACGCGATACAATATACGATTCGTGGGTAAGTAAAACAAGTTTATTATATAGAGCCACAGCTATAGCGGATGACGAAGATGGCCTCTCAATCGTCTAATAATTTCGTCCAGCCGCTTGCTTGGCCAGTTCAGTTTTTGATTGGAGTTTCCCAAATTGACTGCTTGGCGCGTGCTTGTGCGACCGGAGCCGCCACACTGCTTCATAAAAGGCGCCATCTGTGCGTCAAAAAGATCGTAGATTTCCGTATCGTCAAAAGGGGAACACACCCAAACAGTACTTTACATCTATGTTACAAAACTCATTTTTTTCCAGAGACGATAATTAAGGAATGAATTGTTTCGATTTTTTAGCGATTCGAAAAGTAATCGCCTGGCTGAATTACAGAACATGTACCTACACAATTTTAGTGGCTAAGCGAATCTCATCAACTTTATTTTGTTTATAATAACCAATTTCTAAATTCATTATAATCTTAATCAACAATTAGTTGTTATGTTGGTTTGAACAAAATGCTAGTACGTTTATAGGTTCGAATCTTACAGAGACTTTGCTTGAGGGAAAAGAAGTTTTACTTCTAGCGCGCGTACGTCAGTACAAACACACTTTTTTTTATATATTGTTAATTTATATTTTTTAGTTATGGAAACATTCTAAAAATATTTAGCCTTATCAAAAATACACAAACAAAAAAGTATGGAATAGGTTTTTTTTTCTTTCAAAATATAGAGGTATTAAGTAAAAATGTCATGATTATAAGTTGAAAATATACACTTTAATTTAAACTAGTTGCAAAATTGTCGATTTACGAGTATACTATTTTTCTGTTTCAATAAAGTATCTTATAGTCTTATATCTTATAGCAAAGGATATACATAGTTACAATTTAATTTATTTTAAGTTTTTTAATCCTTAAGATAATTTAAAATTTATGTTTATTTTAATTTTAATAATTTAAAATTATGATTTGGTTATTGCACTATGTACATATATACAAACATAATATGAATTAGGCTGATTGTCCACTGTACGTAGTGCATGTGATGAGTAAATCTGCCGGCATTGAGCTTGCTCGTGCCAGATTCCGTTATAAAAATCGTGGAATCTATGGCGAAACATTGGCAGCAGCTCTTGGTACAGATGGAACACATTGTTTAAATGAATGTTGGCATCATGCAGCGGCTCATATCTTAAGTCCGCCATTACGCCCAGATCCTACAACCCCAGAATTTATGATGCAATTATTGGCAAAGTGAGTATTTAAGTAAGGGTTTGTTTAGATGAAGAATAAGTTTGCGGCCTTAAAGTATTTGTTTGTGTTGCTTGCTTTGTATATAACATTAAGTGTCACCTCTAAGCTGTATTATAATTAACAAAAAAAACTATTTATACTAACTAAAAATCAGCTTTACTCCATCAAAACCCTCCATTTTCTTTGTTTTCATTACTTTTTGAAATAAAGATGAAAGCTCCGCTTTATGTAACCTGTGTAACATGTAAAGCATCGGCTGAAATAATTGGCCGCGCTCGTCGTAGTGGATATTGCGTATTCGGAGAGACTTTGGCTAGCTCGATAGGACGTTCTATGAATGGTGTCCGCAAATCAGATCAAGCTATTTATTTAACAAGTCCACCAATTCGGGAACCAGCCGAAACGCCAAGGCAATTAATGAAGTCACTGGCGTAGTAAGTACATTTATGTCCTTTAAATCTTTAAATATATGTACCTTCTCATTTGTCTTACTTTTATAAGCATTGTCCTTGCAATATTGTTTACCGTTGGTGATGGGTCAAATTTGTTTGTATTATTTTGTTTAAATTAATATTTTAAGTAGATATGTGTTTTTAATGTTTGTTATCAAAATGAAATTTGTGTGCTTAAGCATAATTCTGAGGCACTTAAGCAAAACCTATTCTATCCCCCTTAGAAAGTTTTGAGTAAAATAAGAAATATTTTTTACCAAATGTTTCCTTTGCTCCCCTTCTCTAGTGTGCTGTATGACATTTACTCTCGTGTTCACTCTATTTGGTATTTTCACGATTTGATATTTCTATATAAATAAAATTATTTGTACCCACCTTGAAAAAAGAAATCAGTTTAGTCTTCCACGAGTTTGCCCATGATAAAAAGTTATCGATAGAAATTTCTAAAATGCAACAAAATCCAAGTAAGAAATTCCGGTTTCTGAACGAATGTATCTAGACTTTCTAGACAAATAAAATTCAGATAACAAATTAACTATTTTCAGAATACGGTTTAAAAATTTTCCGAATTTAATTGCAGGATTTTGATAATAAATAATAAAATACAGCAATTTAAATCAAGAACGAATGTATACTCGAATTTAATAAAAAATGAATAATAGGCGAATTAGCTTTAGTGGTGCAATGACTCGAAGAGAACCAGAACCTAGTAACTTACAACTCTCAACCATTCCTGTGTGCGCATTGCCAGGAATGTAGGGGACCTGTGATAATAAGCGGATAACTTAAAATCGATCACTTCGGCGTGCAAGAAATGGATAACTTTTCAACACACATAAACATACATTTGACAGCCAACTAACACGTGTGTTAAGGACTGAAAAGTTTTTTTTTTCTTAATCGGCTAAAAGTTTGAAAAGGTGACATTTTTAATGTAGCTTCACATTTCTCTAATTTCCAGGAACCAAAAATGTCAGTAACATAAGATTTATGTATTTATCACTAAAAAAATGAAGTTTAAGTTTTTTTTCATTAAGAAAACTCATATCAATAATTGCACCCATATTAATAAAGATGGTTTAGTGGAGGTTTATCTTTAAGTCCTGGACTAAGTGCGAAATTTCATTAATAAAAAAAAATCTTCTGCTAAGTGACGTTTAATATGATTAAGCTAAATCACTGCAGAGGGTAGTTTAGCAAAGGAATAAGAAATAGAATTGTCAAACTTGTTTTGTTTTATCAGAAAAATAAAAAATAAAGTGCGAAGTGCGTGTCTTCGCGAGTTGTCAAAGCATTTGCTTTGAAAGTAAAGTACTCGTAGTTTAATAAAATGAGAACTACGAAAGGATTTAAGGTCATACGTAGGATTTCGACAAGTCATAAGACTGCACCCCTATTAGGACGAAAAAAAAAACAGGCAGGAGAAAACGGTCTACAATATTTGAATAGGAAGAGCGGTATTACTCCAATAACGTGTTTAAAAATAAGGGACATAGTTTGTCACTGGCGTGAAAGCACCACATAATTTCCGTATATATAAAAGACAATAAGACACAAAGCAAATGACAATCAATTTAGGCAGACACAGAATATAAACAAGAGATTTATTTAAAGGATTTTTGATAAACGTCACCTAACTATTCCTCGAACATTTTGTTTTTATTAATGTAAATATTTAAGTCAGGACTTAACTCCTATTCCATGGTTTAGTAAAACCGTGGAATATAGGTGGAATAAGCGTTTTTTACTACTCGTAATATGGCTGTTAAACTTTAAATTTAAATTTCAAAATCGGTTAACATTTTCATTGGGAGCTTAAGACAAATATGATCTAGTAAATTTCGATTACATAATATTTTCATGCTCATTAACTACTGACCCTATTAATCAAGCTGCTTTGAATTTCAACAACTAAGCAAAACGATATCTATAAGAATTAAAAGATTTTTGAAATATTTACCAAACTAATACATTTTTTTTTCTTCTGTAGCGATGACCTCCAAACAACAGGCAGTGACAATTGTACATTCAACAAGAGCCAAAAAGAAATCGGTATGGGAAATTTCTCGAAAATTCCAAATGGTGTTAATGGTGTCGAAGATCGAATGTCGATTGTTTGGGAAAAAGGTGTTCATGCTGGTCTCCTCGACCCTTGTCGTTTTGTCGCCGTTACTAGTACGAATGCAGCAAAAATTTTCAATATGTATCCCCAGAAAGGACGCATTGCTGCAGGTTCAGATGCCGATATAGTCATCTGGAATCCAAATACGACTCGTAAAATTTCCAAAGACACCCATCACCATGCATGTGATTTTAATATATTCGAAGGCATGGTTTGCCATGGAGTTCCTGAAGTTGTTATCGTACGTGGTCGTATATGTGTAGAAAATGAGGTAGTTCGTGTTGCTGAAGGGCATGGAAAATTTGTGCCCTGTGATATACGTCCCGCTTTTGTCTACGACATTCTTGAGGGTAAGGTTAAGCCTGAAGAAGGAATTCATCATGAAGAAGAAATTACTAATGGGACCAAAAAGCTTAACCTATGTGATGCTTTGGAAATCGAGATTCCATACCAGGAGCCCATAACAAGAGCACTGATGTCCGGAAATGCTTGTATGGTCGGTGCCGGTGAAGGTTCTCTGGCTAGTACTCCCTCGTGCCGAGGACATCGAATCGATGGTCAGAGAAACATGCAAGAGTCAACATTTTCCATTAGTGGTTAGTTAAAATAAAATACAATACATAGAAGCATAGAGTTAATTAATTATTTGTATTAAACAGAGGAGCTAGACACGATTGGAAACCGATCTTGTATAAAAGTTCGAAACCCACCAGGAGGAAAATCATCGGGTTTTTGGTAAAATCTAAAATGCATAAGACACCGCACAACATAGAAATCTAGAAGCTTCTTTGATTCGTAAATTTCAAATTTAAATTAATTTATTATTATTTATTAACTTAAAATAATTATATCTACCAAAAATATAATAATTATTATAATAAAGTATATATTACAAAAGTTTTTTTAAACAAACACAAAAATCGAAAAAACTTCAGGCATTACGATGGACAATAGAAAAGGTATTGTATTCCAACGCTCATCATTTAGATGCTCTCGTACCCTTTTGTATACAGAGTAGGTTACCGACAAAAAAAATATTTTACAGAATTGATACACTGTAAATTATATTTTTATACAGAAATTTTTTAAATGCCAAAAGCCACAACTGTGTCGTACTTCGTAAGTGTTGAGACAAATATTAATCAAGGTTCAAGGGGCTTGAAATATTAAATATTAAAATGGACGACTTTGTCTCTTTTATGGTTCAAGGATATACTTGCACAAAACGGCAATCTTTCCAAAACAGTTTTCATAGTATCATCAAAATCATAACAGGGAATAATACGAGTATCTATTCAAGTCGTTTTAAAAGGAAACTTCGATTTTATAGGGAATAACATAAAAACACATCTTTTTAATTTTGGAGCAAATCTCTGTATTTGTATAAAGATGTTCATATCGACTCACAAAGGGAAAAATCAATCATTCTTATTTTGACATTCTCATGAATAGTCTATTCGTTAGAATGATTCTATTCCTTCGAATGAACTTTCTTAATTTTGAGATTCGAACGAATAACATTCATTTGCGAAATATAGCATAAAATGAACTTCAAAAAAGATTCATTTTCATTATCAGCTGTTTGAAATTTACTATATTTCTATTTGAATTAGTATGATCGTTTTACATTTTTTTTGTTTCTCAACATTTTATAGATGTTGGATAAAGAATCAAGAAACAAAATAAATAATACACTTTTTCATTATAAAGTAAAGTTTAACCATAAAGAACTACATATTCATTACATTTTTTGTGTCAACTCAGCTGTTTTGAAACTATTCTTAAAAAAAATAAGTTGTTCATGACGCGTTCTAAATTTTTATTTTTTTTCGTAAACACTTGGTCACACTAAAATACCAAAAACAAAAGAGAAGTGTTTGTGAAATGTCAAAACCAAAAAGTGAAATCTTTGTTTATTAGTAATTGTTTTATTTATTGTTTAATAATTTAAATTTCTTTGATAAAAACATAAAATAATAAATAAAAAATAAAGATATGGCATTTGTGTTGTTTATAAATGAAGATGGTGTTGAAGAAGTGCAGAGGAGAAGGATAGTGGATGCTTCAAACCTCCGGGTTTTCTTCCATTATTTTGATTAACTTTTCCTTTTGTTCGCGGTTTGTCCAGTTGAAATGCGACCTTTAAAAATACATAAAACAAAAAAAAAATAATAATAAAAGTAATTTATTTTCCATGAAATAATTAAAAACTTACATGTTTTGCTGCTTACTCGACAGAAAAATTCAAACGACACAAAAATGACATTTAATTCTATTCTTTCGAATGTCAAAATTGAATTAGCTTCCGCAAATGAATGAACTTTCTATGGATTGGGTGAACTTTCGATTTGTTCGATTAACATTCTAATCGCCGAGTCACAAAATTAAGTTCCAACGAATTTTACTCACTTTCGAACGAAAGAGAATGTCAAAATAAGCACCTTTATTCTTTTTGACAATCTCCATAAAATTGTGATACAAAGAAGAATAATGGTTGACAGATCGCATACAGCTGACGTTTCGAGGTGTGTCCTTGACATTTTTGTAGGTTATGGCAGCCATTTTAAAGCTACATCTGTTAATCTTTTTCTGGATTTTTGGGTTATGTATGAAAGTTCACAATGGAAAGTTAAAGCTCTCCGCAACATTTATTTTAAAAAACAGTGTTCGAGGAAGGATCATCTCAGGTTGCCAAAGAAAATGATGTGTTAACTTCTTGTGCATAAACCCAATAATATGGAAACCGACGACATGTGATGCCAGCAGGACGGAAGTTGTCTATAGCACATCATGTGATTGTAATTCTTCACGATCGACTTGAGGACATAATTATCTAACTCGGCACACGGCAACAATGCAAACTCGCCACCTAAATCGTGTGATTTAGCGCCTTCAGATTTCTGTCCTCGGGAGCGTTTTTTGGTGGTCTAGAGAGAGTGGTTATTCAAACGAAGACATACATACCGAGTATAGAAAGCTTTTCAACATCTTTGATGCAAATGCCATTCAAGGATAATGACTTAGGGGGTACATTTTGCTTCAAGGGTCAATTAACAGCATTGAGTTTTTAAAGCATTTAAGAATGTTGTAAAGATCGAAGCTTGATGAGTTATCATATGGTACATTTGCAATTCCACTTGTAAAGGAGATGGACGTGAATTTCAGAACGAGTATGAAAAACTGAGGGTAGAGTCGTTGGCGAAGTTATTATGTGTAAGAGAAGCTTTAGGCAAAAGATCATTTATAAAAATTAAGAAGAAAGTCACAGACAAGGCGGAGGCCTTAGAGAACAGCAGTATTTATGTTGGGATAATCCGACTTGAAACCATCCAATACAACATGTATTGAAAGATCTAGAAGGTGTTATGGCCTTTTCAGAAATAAAGATCAATTGTAGATATAATAATATTTTATTTATTAAGAAATAATTGTTGTTTTCTTTTGATCTTCAAGTTTCCGAATAATTCTTAAAATTAAATTATATGACAAACACAGCTTATAAATAATAAAAAATAGAAAGTAGATATTAAATCAAAGTAAATTTAAAACAGGTACTTATTACAACTCGGCCATCCTGACCATTTTGATCGACTCGATCAAGTTGTCAATTTTAGAATTTTACAATCAAATTTAAAAATTATTAAAAAAATGAAATAAAAACAAAACAAAAAAAATTAAATTATTTTAAAAGAATGTGCTATACCTAGGGCCTATTGCACCAACTACAAATTACAAGTACAAATTTGTGATTAAAAAAAACTACATATGAAAAAAACTCGATTTCTTACAAATTTGTTAAAAAATGCTTGTGATCACAATTTTGTAAGATGGTGCAATAGGCCCCTAATCTAAATGTATTACCTTTCTAAACTAGAATTCAAACTATGAGAATCCCTCCAATCAACCCAGGAACGCATACGCGAAGCTTCAATTACACCGTCATAAGGAATTTGAGTTAACTGACAATTTTCAATATCTCTGATTACGTATCGATCATTTGGGAGGGCTTTATGTACTTTGTATGGAGCGCGGAATTTAGGGATAAATTTCTTATTACTACCAGCTGTTGTATCAATGTTTCGAATCATTACAAAATCTCCTTCTGAAAATGTTACGTGTGGTTTATGCGCATTTGCATAGTATTCAGACATTTTTTGTTGATGCAACTCTATACTATTGCAAGCTTTCTTTCGTAAGGGGAAACACTAGTAGAAGAATGAATAGAGTTATTAAGAGCGTATTCAACTCTTATCAAAAGTTTTGACCAATTGGAATGTTGAATTGGTTCAGTAATTTTAGCTAACATAGACTTAAGAATGCGGTTGACACGCTCAACCTGACCATTAGCTTGAGGTGAGGCTGTGGCTATTTTCACGTGTTCAATATTGTTTTGAAGTAAATATGAACCAAATTCAAGTGACGAAAAACATGAACCACGATCACTAATAACTCGACGAGGTCGACTATAATATTCAAAATACTTATCTAGGCAAGCAAATACTTCTTTAGTACTTGTTGAATTTACTGCATATAGTTTAACATGTTTTGTAAAAGCATCTACAATGACAAAAATATGTTTTCTTTTAGAAATAATTGACGGGAGAGGTCCAAAATGATCAACATGAATGGTATCGAATGGTATAGGCTTTTTTAGAATTTGGTGAAGAGTGCGATTGGAAGAATGTGTTGGCACAGAAAACGTTATACATTGAACACAATTTTGTACATATTTTTCAATTTTTTCTTTCATTTTTGGGAACCAGTAGTGTAATTTAATTTGGTCTAGACATTTCGAAACACCCATATGACAAAGTTTTTCATGAGACAGCCTTATAATTTGTGATTCCATTTCTTTCGGGACATATAACAATAAACTTCCATTATCCAACTTTCGGTAAACTAAACCATCATCAAGAACAAATTTTGGAACTTCTTCTTTTTCTAACCGTTCGCGTATTCGAACAATATCATCGTCTCTGTTTTGAGTTATTTGCAATTGCATGTCTATATCATCTGGATTAATTACTGAAATAACTTGTTTAAGTTTTTTGGAAGTTTGAACACAAGCTGAAGGATAGCGACTCAAGGCATCAACATGACCCATTAAAAGGCCACTTCTGTGTTGAATACTATAATCATAGTTCTCAAGTTCAAGTGCCCAACGAGCTATTCGAGCATTAACACTTTTACGGTTCAATGTCATCGTAAGAGAGTTACAGTCTGTTATAATCTTAAACGGAATACCTTCTAAATACACACGAAACTTTCGTAACGAATATATGATTGCTAGGGTTTCCAATTCAAAACTATGAAATCGAGACTCAGAAGCAGTTGTTCGTTGTGAAAAATATGCAACTGGATGAAATTTGTTATCATCCTGTTTTTGCATAAGTATTCCCCCAAAACCATCAGCACTTGCATCACAATGCAATTCTGTATCGCGTTTTGGGTTATACAATGCCAAAACCGGTGACGTTATTAACTTATCCCTTAAATTAGAAAATGCTGAAATGCATAAATCATCGAAAACAAATTTAACACCAGGTTTTAACAGATTCCGTAATGACTTAGCGATATGTGAAAAGGACGGGACAAATCGGCGGAAATATGAAAATAAACCTAAACATTTTTGGACTTGATCTAAAGTTTTCGGAATGGGAAAATGCTTTATGTTTTCAATATGTCTATTGTTGGGACGAACACCCTTTTTATTGATGGAGAATCCCAAAAAATCTATTTCATTATAGCCGAATTGGCACTTTTTGAATTTAAGTTCAAGTCGAAATTCAGCAAGTCGTCGTAATAATCTTTGAAGTACGTCCAAATGTTCCGAAATAGTTTTGGTAGCAACTGTTATATCATCCATATATACAACAACAGTCCCTTCATCAATAAATGGACGTAAAATATTATTAATGAATCGTTGAAACACTGCAGGTGCATTTTTTAAACCAAAAGGCATTTGCAAATATTCAAATTGTCCATCTGGGGTTACAAATTCTATATATGGAATTGAATTTTCTGAGATTTTTACTTGGTGAAACCCATTTTTTAGATCCAAAGTTGTAAAATATGCCTTGCCTTCCAATCTCTCTAGACAGTCATCAATAAGAGGTAATGGATAACTATCCCTTACCATGATTCTATTCAGAGGTCGATAGTCAACACACATTCGTTTCTCGTCACATTTTTTAGAAACTAGAACAATTGGAAATGCATAAGGAGAATTACTAGGTCGTATTTGTTTTTTTCTCAATAGGTCACTAATCATATCTCTGACAATACGCCGATCTTCATAAGAAAGTCTTCTAGGTGCTGAGCTTATTGGAATCACGGAAGTCAAATGAATTTTCATTTCATATTTCTCTTCATTAGAGGTAGGAATATTTGAAAGGTCAAGGTAATTAGTCTCAATAATTGTCTGAATCTCTTTCCGATAGAATTGATTAAAATTAACATTGATATCTATACATTCAGAAAATATTGTATCTACTTCAATTGCAAAAATGTCCGGAACAAAATGATCGATACCTAACGAAGTATTGGTTGATGCAACATGATTTCCAACATTCACGTTCGAAAGTTGACATAGATCACAAGTAGTTAAAAGGTTTGAATTCTCATTTTCAGTGGAACTATACACACAATGCAATACTTTATTTGATATTTTAATTTTATTTTTATTCGAATCATCCACAATTTCAACATTTGTTTTGGGAATTTTATTAAAAGTTAAATCAACTATCATAAATTTTATATTAAAAACATTTAAAAAGTTCCGACCCAACAAAAGTGGATATGGAATAACTGAATCAGGAACAACAAAGATATCAATTAAGTTAGTTAACTTGCGAAAGGAAATTTTAATTTGAATTTTTCCAAAAGTATATAATTTTAAATTTCCCAATCCTTTGTAACCAGAATATTGAGACCGTTCTTTAATTAAATCATTTGGAACAGCAGATTTTCTTATTAAGCTAATCGGACTACCAGAATCAAATAAAGAAACGAAAGTATTACATTTATGCAGAGAACCATTTATCAAAAAGGTAACACTTACATCATTTATCTCGGAAATATGATTGTTAGCTTCTCTATTTGTATTTTCGATATTTTTGAACTGGAAATCATCTACTAGGGCCACTCGTTTAGTATGTTTCTTTGGACAGTCTTTCAAAATATGCTCTTTAGAACCACAATGAAAACATAAACCTTTTTCTCGTTTGGGATGAGGACATGAACTTGCAAAATGCCCAACATTTGAGCAATTGTAACACAGCGTCCTAGAATTATCAAAGTTCAGCTTCAATACTGGTGGTTTTGTCTTAGTTGCGTTTGTTGTAGACGGGGTCTTAATTAATGCTTCATTTGATTCTCGTTGTCTACGCAGTTGGCTATAGCGATGTGATAGCTGTTTGAGATGTTGTATATTACAAGCCGGATACAACACAGCAATGTTCACAGAATTATCTTGAAATCCCTCTATTATAAATTGAATGACTTGCAATTCGTCAATATTCGCACGTGCTGCCAACTCTTGCATTTTGAGAATATATCCCATAACAGAGAGTTTCGAGGAACAGAAAGTGGTTTTTCTTAATTTGTCAATCACTTCTGAAACAGTAGGTATACGCATGACCAAAATTTGACAAAAAATTGTTACGGAATTGAAGATAATTAGTAGAATTATCCACACGAAGAAACAATTCAGCAGCAGAATCCGTTTTCATCAAACGTCGAATTGACTTAAGGCGGTAAACATCGTCACCATTTACCGAATCACAAGCTCGTTCGAAATTTTCTAGCCATTTACGGGCGTCATAAGCTTCATCACCAGCAAAGGGAGTTATATAATGTTGAATATCTTCGAATTTTGCGTTAGCCAAAACATTCGGAGTGGAAGCGAGTTCTTGTTGCAATTGTTTCAACCGACGGCGCGGCGTTTTTCCAAAACTCTAAGCTGTGCATCAATATAAGCTTCTTCTTCTGCTAAAGATGTAAACCGATTTATGGGAGTATTTTTTGAAACTTGATCATTCTTTTGAAGTTCTTGCTGAATGATTGAAGGACCAAATACATCTTCTTCATTATTTTCGGAATTGTCTGAATTTTCATCTTCGATGGAATTGTTATCCCTTTGATTTAACTCCCTGAATTTTTCATTGTACAGCTTCCGCAATTGCGTCAATGTAGCTGTTGGTGAAAAATCAACATCTTGCTTCTTGAGCCAATCTTGGATTTCAGATTTGTTCATTATCAGAATTCTTTATAATATAAATATTAATCAAAATTTTCGGAACAATCCCACTTCTGAAGTTGTTATGGCCTTTCCAGAAATAAAGATCAATTGTAGATATAATAATATTTTATTTATTAAGAAATAATTGTTGTTTTCTTTTGATCTTCAAGTTTCCGAATAATTCTTAAAATTAAATTATATGACAAACACAGCTTATAAATAATAAAAAATAGAAAGTAGATATTAAATTAAAGTAAATTTAAAACAGGTACTTATTACAAAGGTAATATCTAATCCAAAGTATTAGGCTTTCATTGATACCATACGCATTATTTTTTGAAAAGAGAGCTTGATAATACGAGTATCTACCGAATGCCAGCAATAATCTTACTTTCTTCAAAACAACGAAAAATCTGTCTACTTTTCGGAGAGATATGTTATCAGATGACCAGTGCAACCAGTGGAAGAATGCTGTTTCCCAACTTCCAGGGCGGAGAATCAAGAATAGTAGGGGCGATGGAAAAACTTGCGAAATGTTTCAGGGAGCAAGGAAACAAATCTGTTCAAAATCAAGATCTCCAAGGGATCTGTTCATTTGAATGATTTATATTATCAAGTACAGAAGGGCGTAATGTTGTAGTCGTAGAACATGATGCAAAATGAGCTGCAAGTAGATTTGCCTTATTTGAAGAGCTAGTTATGATGATTAATTTACAACTGACCAGAAATATCCACTGAAACGAGTCGATAATGTGGGCGTTTTGCCCCAAAAATATTTTGTATTCGAGTGGTGTCATCTACAAGCTGAGTAAGGAGTCATACTCGTATGTCTCTGGCAAACTTCTCTACAATCATCCTTCAGGCATTGTGAAGCCTGAATAGTAGAACCAACTTTAATTGTTTAAAAAAGAACCAGAATCAAAAAATATTCGGCAAGAAAAGGAAATGATGTAAAGGGTACACTAGGGCGTATGAGTCCTTTTTTTTGAAATTTTTCTTAACGCTTTTACAATTTAAATTGAATTCAATTTTTTAGAACATAATGGTGTTATGATATATTGACTTGTTTTGTAATACATTAAGATATATATGCAAATTTTGATAGGGAGAACAGGGATGAGACTTAATCAAGGTCGATTTTTTTTTCTTATTTTGCAGGTCAATATATCATTTAGTACCTAGTCTACGAGCTAAAAAATAGTTATTTTAAAACACGAAATGGGAGTAACCATTGGTTGACTTCTAAAATATTTTCGGCTCAAATAGCGAGAACTTTACATTTAGGGTTCTGATTTTTATTTTCATCCCTTTTAGTATAGCTGCTAATTGTTCGCTGTTAATTTATGTTATTTTTCATAATCATAGAGGATGATTTGCATAACATGCGACAAAAACCTAATGTGTCTAGGTTGGTTCCAGACAAGACAAAAATCGTATTGGAGAGGGTTTTAATTTGTTCTCTTACGTGGATTGGCAAATTGCTTTTGCTTTTGGCTACTGTTGAAGTAGCACCAACAAGTATGCAAAAGATACACATACCAATGAAGAATTAGTTATTGCACATCCGAATTTGTAGTACACCTTTGAGTGCTTTGAACTGTCACGGAATCGATCGAATTGAATGAAATGGCACGGGTAACTAATTCGGCAGAAATTAATAAAATTTAAAGGCGAAAATGAAAGCATTTTCACTGCGGAAGGTTGAATTTCTAGAAAAAAAAAATACTTTAAATGGAAAAAAGATTTATTTAAAATTCATAGCGAAAATGATAAATATATTAAATACTACATTTATTTTGAAAGCCAAATATTATTATCTTATCTTTTTTTCAAATTAACCAATTTCTATCAAAAAGTTCCAAATACAAAATTTACAAAAATTTAGGCTCAGGTTTAAATGATTAGAAAATTCTTTTCTTTGATTTGTTGCTCTATTAAAAGTATGTTTACTTATTCAGCAGGTGCTTACTTCTCAATAGTAATTTAAGTAGCCTAGTAACAATTCCGTTTGTTTGACTAAGGCATGCTCAGTTGTCAGATAGGTGGTTTTACCAATAGATACATATTTTGTCCAACAACACCTTGGGGATCCTCCGTTGCTTTACTCATGGTATGTTAAGTAGTCTGTATCACCAGTTTTCAGTACATTCCCATATTGCCAGACAGTTTTTCTCGTATTGAGACTCTTGGGTTGACTAGTACCATCATTTAAAGTTAAAGTTGCATCTTCAAACAAATCTAATTGTATAGACCCTATATCAACCTTCAGTAGATTTCCACAAGGGATCTCAAGGTTTCCCTGCGAGTTGGTATACACAGATTCAAAGAATTTGGCAAAAAAGCTCAAGGGTCTTATTTACATCAGTAGATTATTCACCTTTGAAATTCATAGAACCCAGAACCCCAAGCAATTTCCCAAGGAAAACATTTTTGAATAAGAGAACCTGCAGAATGATGTTTAGGCATATTTCAAAAAATACAAATTTCCTCAAAACGATCAAATACCTCAGCCATTAGCTCTGGAAGAAGTTCAAAAGTGTGTCGAGATCCATAAACTTCATCGAACTGATGAAAGTAATCCTATGAAGAAACCTCTCTACCTCTTAGTTTATTTCTTTTTTTAATCCTATGATAGAAAGCTTTTAAATTTTGGAACTTCCTTATAAAAAATATCCTCCCTATCATAAGGAAAAGTGGGAAAAATAGTTTTAATTTCTTGCAAAACCTTTCCCATAGAATTTTTTTCTTCCTGCGCCCAGCCAAAAATTCAGATTCCATTCCCAAACGGATGGAAACCAATAGTTCGATATCACCATCGGACCAGATTTTGGCCTATGGATGGATAGTTATTAATTTCTTATCAAAGATGAAAAAATTAATATTTGTACGATTATAAATTAATTCAAAAAGAAAATTACTCACATTTGATCCTCTGCCATTTTCCTGAAAACTCAGCAACATAAAAAAAAACACATGCCAAATTGACCGCATGTTGACTGTAAGCTTACATTTATGAACACAAGTGTTGCCATGCTCATGCAGAGATGATGCTGTTTGTTTACAATTATGAACGCAATTTTTGCAGGACTGCGAAAGTTTTGCAAGTACGAACTCATCCTTCCTTTCGAAGTTTAAGAAATTGTATTTTATCTACCAAATTCTTTAAACTTTACATAGTATTGTAAGATTTTTACTAGGTTCGTTAAATAAAACTTATTATACTCTTTCTACTATTTCTTCTTTATTTTTCTTTCCAAATCACAACAATAAATCTCAATTTATAATCAACTCAAATACTTTATTCAAATTAAAATCACACTTGTTTTACACTTTCCACAATCCAATAAGCAGAGTTTTGCACACTTCCGTAATCAAAAATCAACGAAGTCCCGCTCACCGTGAACACTCCCTTATATACTCAAATTAGTTCTTCTCGAAGGTTCTCATTTTGGAATGTCCCAGATGGTTGAAATAAGGGGAAATATATTTGACATTGGAAAAAGAGCTTTTTGTTTCTTCCATAAAGTAGATATGCAATTTTCCGACAGATGGCGCTGTAGGAGTATAAAGCTCTGTTCACAACAGTATTTATTTTTTATATTTTTTGGATATGTTTAAATATGTCAAAGTTTTATAATGCAGAGAGAAGTGTACTAATTTTCTAAATTAATAAATACCAACAAATCTTCTTTCTTTAGAAAAAATCTTCTCATCAATAATAATTGGAGGTAATGTTTTCTAAGTTTCAGCTTTTTGAAAAGCACGTCCGGTGATAAGTTCGCATATTATGTCATTTTGTAAACGTTTATGCACATACATATATACTTGACATTCACTGCAACTGCATCTTTCGATTTGTTTTAAGGTTGGTTATTGGGAGCCTCGGCCCACGCATTCATTCAAGAAGAGTATACAATAAATACATAACCACTTCGTCCCTTCTTTATCGTATACAAAAGCCATCAAAATTTATTAAACCAACGCATTTGAAACTTTAATTTCCTTTAAGTGTCAGTTATAGGAAGATAATGTGAAGTCTCCATCAAGGTAAATTTAACAGTTTATACTTCAAGGTATCGTAGATTTTGTTTTTGGATTTTGCAACCTTATCTTCGATATTGTTTATCTCATACACAGATGACTTTTAATATAACATAATTAAAAAAAATTGATTACAATTTGCTTTATTTACTAGTTTAAATTTTTCGTGTTATTCGTTATCTCGTGGTATCAATTTCGCGAATCCTTGGATTGACGAGACGACGAGAAACGCTATGAACCTCGCCACGTTATTGGCTTGTTGCATTGTGAATCAGCCTTTATTCTTGTTCAAAATTGTCAGTAAGGGTATTCATGAAACGAGAGAGTTTTCCGCTTTGTAGAAAGATATAACTTTCCGCAACATGTTTTCATAAACACCCCCTAAAAAATACTTGCATAAATGTGGGAAATATTTTGTGAAATGTCAAATTAAAAGTCAGATTCCATATTTCTTTATAGTTTATCAGGTTTATTTCTTCACTTTCCGCATCAAATTCGTGAGATAATTTTATCAGATTTGCAGAAAGTTTTTCCCATACAAATTTCGACAGCTCGTTTCTGTAGAGATAAAATTATCTGGTTTCCGAGGTTTATCAGGGTTTTTCGCGTTTACATAAATACCCTTAGTGTGTAATGTGATGGCTTAGTAAGAATCTGAAGGACTTAAGACAAAGACACTTGGATAATTCATATAAAGATCTGAATCAACTGCTGTCAAACAAATTTCCCTGCAAGCAAAAGAGTAATACTTTATGCTTAAGAAGATATGCGTAACACCACATATTCGCCAAAATTTTTCCATACCTCCTTTGACTGCTTATTTCGTTTTGGAATATCCATTTCTCAGTAAATAGCCGTCACTTATGGAAATTGAATTTTCACTTAAATACTAACAGCCGTATCTATAAGATTTTCTTAAACTGCATCTTAGAGGTTATTTAGTTAAGCATACTTAAATATTTAATTTGGCTTTAAATGACGAAACTTCAATTCGTATCTATAATCGATTTTTCATTGGTACTTAACTAAACAATGGTTGTGTCACGTTACGTAAAAGAATGTGAAAATCTAGTACAGAAAAAAAACAAATGCTGCTTCATTTTATACAACACAGCTGTTTTGTGACACCTTCTTTCAGTAAATAATTGGAAGACACATTTTATTTGTGAAATCAAAAAAAAAATGACTATCGAACACACACCCACACCCGCCGCCACAAATAAAAGAAAAAGATCTGAAAATTGGGATGCCTCCTACAAGGAAACTTTTTTATTTTAGAATTTGCAATAATACACTACAAAACAGAATTATTTTATGCACAGATTCTCTTCCAACAACGAGGAAGAAAGTGTCGATACAAACACTTCAAAGGCTAAGCGGGAACCGTGGACGAAATTTCTTTGCGAGTACACATACGTTAATCAATACAAATTTTATGTTTCTTAAATCGTTGCACTTTATAATTCTAATATAATATCATAACAAACAATACCTACAAGCTCACAATTTGAAACTTCAAAATTTCAAAGATGACATATCGATGTCAAAATACATTTTAAAATGCCTTTAAGTGACCCTTAAACGCGGTTGATGGCGTTTAAGTTAAGAGGCCTTTAAGTAACGTTACTTAAATGTGAAAATTGATTATAGATACCGATTCCATACTTAAGAGCTGTTTAGAGGTATTTTAAAGTTAAGTAACCTTTAAGATTTGTTTATAGATTCGCCTGTAATAGATTATAAAAAAGTTAGAAATTACAATTTGTTCACATGTATTTTTGACAAGACTTAAAAAATACGTTCGACACCTCTGTGCTATCAATGTAGCGACAAAAGTAACTAAACCAGAAAATGAAAACACAAAGGAACAATCAGACAACTGTCCGTGTATACCTATCAATACAAAAATTAACGAGGGGAACGACTGAAATCCGGACGAGATGGATGCGGGTGAAATGAAGAAAGCCGACACGTGCAGATACTTTCAAAGCTTTTTTCCTTTTTTTTTTGTTCACCCAAAATATGATGCGTAAATGAAATGAATGATGGTGGTAGTGTAGAACTTTGGGAATAATACCTCTGCCTCTCTAATAGCTATATCGGTATAGATAAATAGATACATAGGTATTTTTATATCCAGACAAGATACATAGATGCATTAAAATAAAACTTTTTCTTTAATATTGTTACCACTTTGTTCGAATTCTTCCTAAATTAGTTTATTATTTTAGTATTGCTAACTTGAATGATTATATTTTGCAAATTAAATTAAATTTGAAAATAAGTTTTATTTTAAAAGAATTGAATTTTTAAGTATATTTTTATTTGTAAGATAATTTGGAACTCTTTTTTTTTTACCGAAAACATCAGTGTGATTAAATTCCTTCAATAAATATAATAAAAATAATTGGTCAGAAATCAATTACTGTTAAATTAATAAACACATATTTTATCCGCGTCCATCAAGTTTTTTAACTAACATTTGCCTTTTAAATAGCGCCTGTTTGAAAATATGTAGTTAAAAAATAATAAAGTGGAAGACTTTTTATTATGTACTTTCTATTCCTATTAAAATTTCATAATACCCTTATTCTTATCAAGTTTTTTAAGCTGAGTTTGCTATTTTTAACTTTCATAAAATAATTATCTTATTTCAAAAAATATCTTAAATTTAATAATTAGTTTATTGAAAGAATAATGCATATTTTTTTAAATTTTCGAAAAAAATTGTTTCAATTTTTCTATTATTTGGAAGTTCATTGAATATTTGGACTCCTTTATTAAATAAAAGCAATGTTTTATGTTTTTCAATTTCTAAATAATTTTACATTTACACTGCCTCTAGTTGTGAACTTAAAGTGAAGTCATATATTGTATTATAATTAAAGTATTAGTATTAGAATATGTAGTAATTTTTTATTTTTTATATTCATATTCAAAAAGTTTCTTAAAATTAAGTTTTTTGTCTATTACAACTAGTCAATTTTTTTTTATACAATAAAATTCTTTGATTTGTTGTTTTGTAATATTTTCAGGGAATATCTTAATATTTGTTTTTTTTTCCACATTTTACATAAGTTTATTTATGTTTAAATACTTTTTTATATTTCTTTAATTCATCAATATGTTTACTTTAACAAACGCTTAAATCAAACTCATCAATGTACAAAAATTCATCATCTGTAAAAAAATAGTTGGACCCATGATAGATCTTTGAGGTACTCCATAATTTATTTCAATAGGTTCAGATACATTATTATTAATTTTAACAACCTGCATGCATGCAAAAAGATACGACTTTAGCCAATTATATTCAATTCTTTTACCTCATATATTTTTCCTTGCGACTTATAGGTACTACATTCGTAAAAAAAATCGAACTCGAGATTTTGATCAAAAGGTGCGTTTTATTATCCATAAATCTATCTGGATCCGGATCTGGATCATCCCTAGAAAATAAAACGATGCGGATCTTACTGACAGCAGTGTTATAAACCCGTCTCTTTTTATCCTTGGGTTTGGAAATTTTAAATTATGTCTTGTCTTTTTTCTTTACACTATAGCTTACACTACCTTACCATAAAAAGCCATCTACTCGCCAGTGTAATAACTAATTTTTGGATCCCAACAGGATCCCAAATTGTTTTTTTAATACATGTTAAAACTTAATCCAGATCCGGATCCAGATAGACTTGTGAATAATAAAACGCACCTAAAGTTGACATTACGCGAAGACTAAAAAAGTGGGTCTCGCAATTCTGTCGGTCTGTCTGTCGGTTCGACTACAGCCTAAACGACTCGGCCGAGTTTTCTTAAACTTGGTAGGTATCAGTTTTAATTTTTCCCCCACACGTTTTTTTCTTTTTTTTAAGACCAAAAATAACGGTACATATCATACGATTTTTATCGAAATTTTATAAATATTTTTTTTTTTAAGTTCCACAGATTTAAAAAATAAAAATACGAAAAAATTTTACTTAGTTAAAACTAGTAACGGTTGAAAAAAAATTTCCGAAAAATGGTTATTAGGGGTACTCTCAAGGAACCTTTTTTTTGTTTTCGATTTTCTCAAAAACGGTACAACCGATTTTGATCATTTTTTTTTTTGCTAAAGCTAACCAAAACCTTGAATAGAATTGTGTATTCAAATTTAAAAAAAAAATTTTTGGATTTAAAAAAAAAATTCAAAATTTCTTTTTCAAAACTTAATATTTCGAAAACCCCATGCTAGATTTTTTGTTAACTTGTTAAAAAATAGTTTCTCAATATAGTCTACAAGGTGTGAGAAAAAAATATTATTTTACCTAAAAATTAAGGTACCCACCATAAAAATGTCAAAAAATGGTTTTCAAAAATCGTATTTTTCTCGAAAACGGCGCCTAGAATTTTAATAAAAATTTTTTTTTTTCAATTAATTTTTACGATCTTTAATTTAATAAAAAAAAATTTATATAGAAGCTTCTAAAAAGTTTAAAAAACATTACATTTCAAAATTAAAAAAAAAAGTATTTTATGAATTTTTGAAAAAAAAAAAATCATTTTTTTTTTGGAAAATTCGATATTTCAAAAACGTCTCAATATTTTTTTTTGGAAATTTAATTTTTATTCGAACCATAATAAAAACTTAAGGTTGGCGTACCAAATTTTGTTCTTAAAAATCTTTTAAAAATTGTTTATATAAAAGCTTGTTTTTTTTAAAAAACCACTACATCGACTTATAATTTTTGTTCTTGCATAAATTCATGTTTACATAGCATTCTGTTTTTGTCCCTTACTAATAAAAGAATTTAAAAAATTGATTTTATCCTTATGAACAGTTTTCTCTAATAATATTCGATTTTAAAATTCCAAGTCTATTACATAGGAGCAAGTTCGTACGACCCAGTCGTGCATTTTATTTTTTATCTATATCGTCCTGTGTATGGTCTTGAAAACTCTCTTGAGGTCAAAGAAGACAGATGCCTTTTTTTATTTTTATAAATTAATCATAATCAAAACTTTTATTAATCTTTAAGCTTTATTAAGGAATTAAAAATAGTTTTCTTTAACATTAATCGTTATTATTATAATTTTACAATTCAAACATGTTAAGAATTACAATACAAGAAATCCACTGCTTTAAATGTAATTAACACAATGCCATGCTTCAATTACTTGCCAAGGCCCATTACTATTTAAAATTACAAGTTATATGTTCGTAAGTGATTTCTTTTTCAATTACAATTACAAATTATGAAAATGTGTGTTTTTTCAATCACATTTATGTGTAATTGAAAGAAAAAAAGTTCAATAACTAAATACCTACTAGTAAACTGAAATGTGAGTTGAAATAAATTACAAAAAAAGAGTGTGTGAACGTACGCGGCTTAAAGTAAAACCATTTTTTCATTTTAAATATTCAGAATAAGTTGGGAGACTCAGATTGGGACTCGAAACCGTTTCAGTCATCCGAATTAAGAGAGTAGTTTAGAAATGACAGGGATTATAGATAACTTTTAAGAATGTCATATGATTTCCTCACCATGGTTTCATTTCCAAACAACTTGTTTCATTTGGATTTGGCAGACGGCGGCGTAGGCCATGTTTGTTTATGATTTGTTACAACATAACATTAAAAAATTATGTAAAATAAAGTCATTATTAATCTAATCTAAATCATTTGGATTATTGACATGATTCCGACTTCCAATTTAAGTTTCATCACTAATACTGAAAGCCATTTTCAATTGGGAAAATTATTTCAAAAAATTTCTACATAAAAGTAATTTTGCCATGTTTTTTGAAAATTGAGAAAATTACTTTTAGATGGAAATTTTTTGAAATTACCATTTACCATTTAAATCATTCAAATCAAATATGTAGTCTAGAAATGACAGCTTGGCTAAGTTAACAACTTTAAGAAATTTCTACCGATTTTAAGTAATTTCTTGAAATTCTCACACACACGAAGCTGTCATTTCCAAACTACTTGCTTTATTTGGATGATTGATACGGTTCTTAGTTTCAATTAACGTTATCCTACTATATTTTCAATTCCAAGAAAACCAGCTGCGCAGTGAGTCGTGCCAAGATTTCTGAGACACTTTTTGATATTTCTTTTTACCCGCAATAACTACAACTGCTTGAACAATCGCAACGAATATAGCAATAAAAGAGAACTTCAGACGCAAAGAATCATCGTGCAATAGCGTGCGCCTCACAGGGAGATCAAAGAGAAATTCGAAAAAAGTGTCGTGTAATCGATTTTGTCAGATATCAATAGGTGCGTTTTATTATTCACAAATCTATCTGGATCCGGATCTGGATTAAGTTTTAACATGTATTACAAAAACAATTTGGGATCCTGTTTTCTATCGGAATCTATTTCAAAGATCCAAAAATCAGTTATTACACTGGCGAGTAGATGGCTTTTTATGGTAAGGTAGTGTAATCTATAGTGTAAAGAAAAGAGACAAGAAATAATTGAAAATTTACAAACCCAAGGTTGAAAAGAGACGGACTTATAACACTGCTGTCACTAAGATCCGTATCGTTTTATTTTCAAAGGAAGATCCAGATCCGGATCCAGATAGATTTGTGAATAATAAAACGCACCTAATATTAAAATCCAATTGAAAACGACAGACAAGAGTTTTTATAACTATACCCGATTCATAATGCGACGAGAACACGAGACCAGAGCGAGACATGATTCACTGTCAAGTTTTTGCAGAGTCTCATATAAGCCCATATGTTTCATTTTAGCAACCAAACAGATGTGGAACTAAAAACTGAATGTGCCTGACTATCCTTACTTTATTTATTAATTTCACTTAACGTGACGATGAGAAATGCTTGATTGTGTATATATCCTCGTCTGCTATCATAGTTTGAAACTAGTTTTACAACAACGACAAGATCACATTCATTGTGCCTTAGCCAAAGGATTCTTCTAACTGTATGGTAATGCTAATTTAAGTATGACACCGAACTTAAAATTCTTCGCATATGACAATGCTGGTTTATATTTGACAACAGACAGCAGAAACTTTATTTACAAGTGTTTTTTTTTACATCTTTCATTAATTATTTTGTAAATTTTATTGCTTAGTTTTTAAAATAAACAGTATAAAAGTATTTAGTATTGTGTAGGATTAAGTGTTTAATGTTTTTAAAAAATAAAATATATTTGGCATGTGGTTTTTGATTGTGAAGTTGTTCGGCCACATAGTTCATTCCATTGTGTGTTTTTTAATGAAATTCACTCCTATTATGGTTGTCAATTATTAATTGATAATTGGTAAAAATTGAAATTCGATATTTTATAACACAATTAAAAAAAGTTTTGGTCATTGATAATGATGCTTACCGTTGTGAACAGAAAGAAAATTGACTAATATTATCAGATAGTTGATAATTTCTTAAATAAAATTGAATTTAAAAGTAAAAAAATTCAATATTTATCAAATATCAATTGTTTTGTTGGTTAGTTATTGTGTTTTTTTTAATTAAAAGAACATTCTTGTTTTTAAAGTGTTTTAAACAACCTCGAGAACAGTTCGAACAATAACTCTAAAAACATGTTTCTGTCTTTGAATTATAACCTGTCATTTTGAAATGCCACTGACAACTGCATATTAAATGTTTTACCCTCAACACAGTAAAAGAAGTTTTACTTCAAAAAACGGCTACAACGGTGTATTATTTTTGTTTTTGCATAAACCTATATTTGCTTGAGAAATCATATTGCATCCTGTTTTAGTTCCTACTACTAAAAAAACTCTAGTAATATAAATTTTTAAAATTTTTAGTCTGTGACATAAGAGCAAGTTCGGGCATTTTATTTTTTTGACGTTAAACAATTATTTCCACTTAAGCGAATTACTTGTTTAAATTATTTGTAAAAATCCAACACTTGCCCTGCCTTGTACCTTCTTGTATCATAAGTCCAAGAAGTGTGACGTTTGACTAGTTGCAACTTTTTTTTTTGTAAATTCCAGTGAACAAGAACAAGTTTTAAACATGGAATTTTCAGGTCCTAACGTATACAATTAAAATCGTTTTGTGAAAAAGCGAAATATTAAAAATTTAAAAATACAAAGTGGTAACCATTATCTATGTCTATTTTGTGTATCACAAGCTTAGGCGAATATCGAATATAAAAAAACAAAGCAAGAGAAGAATGAACTCAATATAATCTAAACATAACATAACATAACGAAGAGTCCAAGAATACTTATGATTATGACTTTAGTATCTTACTTCAAAAGGTAATTCCCGAGAAGTGATATCGCGCCAAATCTACTCGAATCTACTCCGTATTTTGATTGATGTGTCATTTTCGTCTGGTTTATAAGTTCTTGCTGCCGCACGTGTAAGATACTTAATTTATTTCATGTACGTATATATCCATACATATGGTAGGTAAGCATAGCGTAGTGTGATAAAATATAAATGCAAGTAGAGATACAAACGGACAGGCAAATGTGGACGAAAGCTTATCGACATTCGTTAGAGGTTAAACAGTGGTACACATGCCATGTCAAACATTGGAACTTGCAATGCTCTTTAGGCAATTTTCATAGAAGTTGACGCACATGTTTCGTGCTTTCGCAGAAATGTTGCTAAATAAGTATCGTGTTTACAGAAACTTTTGTAACGTGTGCTACGAGTATTTTCCTACAAACAATGGAAACGCTTTCTGATTTATGAGGGGCATTTTTTGTTTACATACCGTGACCTAGGAAATATGCAGTATCTATTTTTAGACATACATAAATATTATGATACTTGATCTGATACTTGAGTTTAGCTAAAAAGTCGATTCACATTGTAATGATATAAATAAAATGTGCATTAAAAAGTGACATATAAATTGTTTAGAAAATGTTTTTCTTTAAGTAAAATATATTTATTTATAAACATACATTTATGTACAGGTAAATTTTTAAATATTTGAAAAATTTCATGAAATTCTGAGAAATTGCACTTCTAGGGGAATTTACGCAAACAAAAAATACACTATGGGATCGCTTGAACTTGCTGTTGTGGTTCAAGGCCATATATGGCCAAGAACACTTTTAAGGAAAATGTGAAAAAGTCAAAAATCCTTTTCTTCTTTATAAACAAATTTGTTATATTATTGAAAAAAGCGATTTTTGCCATTGAAATCAAATCGATACTTTTAACTTGCTGTCACGCTAAGGGTTCCTGGTACACAGAACAATATAGGGCTCTGTTGGGTTTCTGGTCAAAGTGCTGCCCAAGGTAGTCAAAACCCTGACGAGCTGGAAAAAATAGGATCAACACTTCATCTTAATCATGCAGACACAACAGGTTTAGGTAAAACTGTGGCGTAATAAACAATTAATTAACAAACAAAAGACTGACATTAACATTCAACAGAGTAAAATGTCTCTATGTCTTCTCGTGAGCATCAACACCGGACAGAACCAAGTGGGTTACCACAAGAAAACTATGTTTAACTACAATTAAAGGACATAAAAAGGGGTCCAGCACAACAATGATAGAACGAACGAAAACTACTGAACGACGCATGGTTCTTTGTACAATCAGCAACAAACGAAGAATGGGCTACTCCAACGGTGAACATGAGCGTCAGCTAAGTTGATGGGGCCACCTCTAGCAAAGATTGGGTAAAAACTTCTTGAGGAAAGGGACAACTCCTTCAGCAATCCTAACTCAACAAACGATCAAATACACCAACCCGTGACCTATCAAATTCATCTACCAGACGTTGCAAGGACCCACATGCTCCTACGGGTCTGGTGGAGAAATAATTTCTAAAGTCGGGGTAAGGGAAAGGATCACGCCCTTAAAAAGCATTTCACCATTTACCCTCTGACATTTCAGGCAAGCGAAAACTCATCAATATATTTTACAGGCTTGATTGACAGAGAATTTATCAAAGATTTTATTACATGGGAGCAGTGGTACCACTTTATTTCAATTGAAGTAGATCTTCTTCTTTTTTTCAAAATATTTCAAAATCTACTTCCTACTTCGCACCATCATTAAAATACTTAAATCTACTTCATTTTAAAAATCTCTGTTTCAATCTACTTCAATTTTACAAAATAAAGCCCAAATCTACCTCTTTTTCCCTATTTTACTCTTAGTACGAGTAGTAGTATGTAGCCCCATAATTACCATAAAATAAAAGAACATCAATACAATACAAATACACAAATGAGTAATTGTATACGAAATTTCTTTAAAATTAAAAGAAATGTAGTGACAATTTTAAATATTTAATAATATTAATTTAAGGAAAAAAAATTTTGTATGCATTATTTTTCCTAAAAGCAAGTAAAAAGTCACTTTAAAATCTACTTCGATTTTTCTCAATTTACTTCACTTTTTTCTTCAAATCTACTTCTACTTTTTTTCCGGAAGTGGTAACGCTGCATGGGAGTTACAATCCCTAAAGTACTCGTATCACAACGGATCTACATTGATCTAAGTGTGACCGTAAAAAGATCAACTGTCAGCCCATTAACCTAACCTGTTGTTAAATCTTGGAATGCAATATGATTTAGAAGAATTTTTTCTGAATATGGCAATTAAATTTATACAGCTACAATTTTGAAAATCCTATTTCCAAAAGGTGCTTTATTTGCTAATAAACAAGAAGGCAGTTTGAATACAATCGTTTATGACTGCACAGCTTTGAAACTTAAAAAAGAAAAACTATTTAAAAAAAATTTAACATTCGTTATATAAAAAAAAAAAACAAAATTTCGTATTTTTTCTCCAAGAAATCACATAAAAATGCACATCCACCCGTGCCAATGCACGTTCAAGGAACATACAGAAGCACAAACGGACGGCAAGTTTGACGAAAACCACTTTGTTGGTATTCTAGATCATCTTAATCTGAAATCTGCATATAAAACCTCGATTTTTTGTATATGTATAAGAAACCAATAAAATGAAAGCATTATATTAAAGTTTATATTAAAAGATATGGTTATAAGGTGTGATATGTGTAATGGCGAGCAGATAATTTAGTTTAACTCGGCATTTAATTTACTGATAATTTCTTAACACGAATACATTTCATAAAAACGTGTACCATAGCACTGAGTCAGCATGAACGTGACACATATCTCTGTGTGCCTCTTGACACGTGTGCTAAAAAGAAGATATTGTTTTTTATTAACAGGGCTGCACATGAATACCAATTAATTGAATTAGGGAACCAATTCACACGTACGTATACGTAAAAATTGTTTATAAATAAAAAACATGGATTAAATAAGAGAAAAACGTTCAAATGATTAAATTTAACTCAAATTTCTATAAAAGAATGAATTTATGCAAACAAACTTTTAAAAATTGTTTTATTATTAAATTAATCTGATATGGTATGTAAAAAATCTTTTTCAAAATATTGATTTTTCAAAAAAAAAAAAAAAAAAATATGTGTTGTACATTTACCTTGGGACTTGAATTGTTGTGTCTGCCTGATTAAGATCAAGTGTTGATCCTATTCTTAGCAGCTCGTCAGCCCTTTGATTATCTGAGACACCACTATGACTAGAAATCAAACATAGCTTTATGTTGTGCTGTGTACCGAGAACCCTTAGCTCTTCGCGACATCAAATTACAAGCTTCGATTTGATTTCAATGGCAGAGATCTCTTTTATTGCCGCTTGGCTATCAATGAAAAAAGTGATATCAGCTTGTGGTATTGCCATCATTGAACTTGTCTACCAGCTTTCGTCACTGCCAGGACCTTAGCTTTAAAGTCACTGCCGTAACTGGGAAGTTTGAATCAGCTGACTAGTCCAAGTGTTTCCGAAAAGAACCCTGCACCAACACCAGTTTCCATATTGGAACCGTCAGTATATATTGGTATCATCGATTCATAGGTTAATGGCTCGTTGATTTGCCAGTCCTCCCTGCTAGGAAGGGTTGTCTTGAACGGCTTGTAAAAGTCTAAACGGGTTGTTATGTATTCAGTACATACCCTATTTCCCTTGTATTTCTGTAGAATCTGCGCATGACCTATGGGACTATGTCTCTAGCTGCCAGTTTGGCTAAGCCGAATTGCGCCATTGGCTACCGATTCTTGTATAAATAGGTCTAGGAATTTTAGGTTAAGTATAGATTCCAGACCTACTGTGGGGGTGCACCTCATTTCCTAGGTGATTCCAATACATGGCCTTTTGTAACTTTTGGGCTTGGCCCCCAGGTTTTACCAAATATTCTTTATTGGTTCTTTATTTGAATGTTGAGTATCCAATCCAGTTCTATTTCATATCCAGGACCACGCCAAGATATTTCGTGTAATAGGAGATCTTGAGCTGGGTCCCTTGAATTAGGAGAATTTCAAAGCTCGGTAGTTTCTTTTTGTTCGTATAAAGAACCAGTTCAGTTTTTGCGGGATAACCGCTAGCCCGCAGTTCTTAGTCCATGTGTTCACTATTGATAAGGCATTCTCTGTTTGTTCGCTAATTGTGGAGAGAAATTTACCTGTCGCTAGTAATTCTAGGTTATCATAGCTTATGCAATTACTTGGACTCCAGTGTATCTAAATCTCATTAGAACTGCGTTCATGCCTACTATCCAGAGATGAGGAAAAAGGACCCCATCTTGTCCCTCTGGAAGTAGATACTTTGATCGGTACTCCTCCTAGCTCCGAGTTGATCTGTCTGTTTTTTAACATGCACATTATCCAGCTGATGGCATTTTGCACATTAAGATTTCCGAGCGCTCCTTTCACCACCTCGTTTCGGACATTGACATTGTTAAAAGCTCCTTCAATGTATAGAAAGGCACTAAGGGTGTATTCCTTGTGTTTGAGCGTTTTTTTCAATTGCGAAGACGACACTGTTTAGTGATGCTGTCTCAACACTTTTACTTTTTGTATAAGCATACTGAGCTGGTGATAAGACTTCCGGGCTTAGTTTGCTGCGTATATATGTGTCTATTGGTCTTTTAAATGTTTTTAAGAGAAAAGACGTAAGACTAATGGGTCTGAAGTCCTTGGCGTCCTATAATAAGCAAAATTTTGGACAATATTTACAAAGTTTTTTATCAAATTAACAATTCGTTCCAATTAGGAACAACATATTTTTACATGTGCTCTTTACAAAGTGAAAGTACTTATACATATGTATATTATATTGTAGAGCAAAAGTATGATACAGGCGATTGTCATTTTATTGGAGATGGAGAATATTTTCTTTGAACCTGTCATTGCCGGCTGATTATTTCATAAAACCTGCCTTTTTAAGAAGAATCATTAGGTTTTGTTGATGCTTCTGGAAGTTTTCAACCATCCACTTTCTGATATTATCTAAAGAAAAGAAAACTTAGCTAATCTTTTCCCCCATAGGAATCCGCAATGTAATGTCACAAGAGATATTTTCAGCGAATTCTCTGATACGAGCACGCCAACCCTTGGGGTTAAAACAGATGCACGTGTCGTCTTTATTTACAAATGGTGTTGGTTTTTATTCTCCATGACGCGTCGATGATGGGAGGATGATTCCATAGTTCAGCATTGTGTCGTAAAAATGAAAGCTTTTTTCTTCTTGATGTTCACAGCTTTCCCATGGATAAGGTATCTAAAACGGAAAAATCGCATTTTTTTTTTTTGGATATTTGTGCGCCTCTGGATCCTGGATCGGTATTTACTTTTGGCTTATCCAACAACTTACACAATTTTTATAGCAGACTGTAAGTATCTAAGTCTTGTGTTTAGAGTAAAAATTCCACAAATTTCCTATTCGGGGGTTGATTATCGATTTTATTTATGCTTGAAATGTTGGGGTGGGTCGTTGAGTTTTGTATATTTAAATTAAAATAGCTGTAGAAAACGAGTGTTCTGATATGAAAGGAAGGGGAACATAATTTTAAAACTTGCGTCCGTGTAAATGGTTATGTTAACATGTTAATGTTATATTTACACCGACCTTCTGTGCGAAAGAGAGCACTGCTAGTAACTCGTTTTACTTGCTATAATTTGCCAAAACTAAAGTCTGCACAATCTAAAAGAAAACAGAAAATATATCTTATAAGACAAAAAATCATAAAGTACCTACTGTCACCATCATATACGAGTATATCTTCATTGTTATGAATGCCGCGGCGTCCATGAGGTCTAGAGGTATATAAATTATTAATTTCGTTATATTTTCAGTGTACTTGTACATTGTGTACTTTTTATTTTGACAGTTGCACCAGAAAAATTAAAGGTACTTGTGAACAAATCCCGTACATGAAAGAAATACAGATGGAGATACTATAATAAAGATGAAGGTGTTTGTCTGAACTATAATCTTTAACTTCATTTCTTGAGTTTCTTATAATCTTCATTCATGAAGATCTTTGCATTTTAGTCTTCTCTATCTATTCAAAAAATGTTGAATATATTATATTATATTATATTATATTCCGTTGTTTTTTTTTTTTGCAGAACTCACAAGAAAATGATTATAAATTCACGATACGACCGAATGAAGATTGTTAACTTCTAGGAGGATATGATAAATTTATTAGTTATATTCGGAGCACAAACTTTGGTATTCTTGTATGACTTTTCTACGATATAGGGTTTTGTTCAAAGACTTGCAAAGGACTGTTTAGTTAAACGCGTCAAAACCGTGAAAACTTATATAGGGTTTTTGCTTGGTCGTCAGGAAGCATTCCAAATGCTTCTGAAATTGTCCGTTTGGCATGAGATGATGAAAGTTCTTCTTCTGAAAAGAAGAGAAAGTAGATTTTGGGTTTGAAGAAAAAAATCTAAATTATTAGCACGCACACATGTGCAAATTTTAGAAGTCAAAATCCTAAAACGTATTTTTTTTTGTCATGAGTATAGTCGATGACAGTTATTTTGACAGTTATAAGAAAGATAAAGTTCTTATATAAAAAAAAGAATGAATATTAGAACAAAATTTCTTATATAAAAAGAGTGGTTATAAGAAAAAAAAAAAAAAAACCTTCTTATAATATATTAAAAGGAAGAAAGGGAACGTAAAACCAAAAACATAAATAACAAAAATATATTTTAAGATTTAACCTTACAAGCGATTTTTTCTTATGAAAATTTCTTATATGGGTGATTCTACAAACGATGGAATTTTCGGCGGCCCAAGAAATATTTTAAAATCCATTCAATTATATAATCTGATTTTTTTTTTTCATAAAGTTAAATCTGATCTACTTGGCCTTACAATATTCTTACGGTGGCCTTATTTTATTTTGCTCAAAAAATTCTTCAAAGTGTCTGATTTTCAGTCCCCTGACGTGTCCCAGTGCGCAAAGAAAAATCATTACCGTTTTTTTATTTCAGGTCTTATACTAAGATGAATTTCACCGAAGTTACGTCAAATAATACATCTTTGCTACGAATTAGATAAATAGTTTTTAGTAGGTAATTGATCTTATTACAAAAAAACTTAATTTAACTTTATCCCACGCATTTCATATCAGTCCCCTGGAATATTGAAACAGTAAAAAAATCAAAAACTAGGATATTGATCGAGTTTCCAGTATTGGCAATTTGAAGTAGCATGTCTCCTCACAATAAAATCGTGGTGCAACTCGATTCTGTTTCTTATGTTAGTATTGTGAAAAAGACATTTTTGCAAGAAGTCGTGGATTGTCCGTTTAGTTTATCAGTCCTCTGGTGAGGTTTTACGAAGCAAATTTGTATGTAAGTAGGCTTATTTGTTAGCAGTATAGTATAGGTTTAATAAAACTGTAATATTACATATATACGTTTTTTTTTTGTTTTCTTAAGTAAAACCTTAATATATTTTTTACGCAAAAACCATAAAAAACCTCAGCCCCCCCCCACCCTGGTCTCAGTCCCCTGGCTAATAAATGAACAGAAACCTGAGAAATTTTTAGTTATGTTGAACTTCGAACTTCAATGCGAAATATTTTTAAATTTTTTAAAAAGAATATAATTTGTTTTAAATTGATTCTAAGTAGAAAAAAATATTTAATTATAATATATTATATTCTTTTGATAAAATGCTAAGTTATATGTATTAACAATGAATTTGTTTGTTTATGAAGACTAACTAAATTTAATTTCTATATTTCAATGTGTACCTAAGAGAAAATACAAAAAAAAATAAAGGTTTATTCAGTCCCCTTAAAAAAAAAACTTAGTCCCCTGAACATCCTTTTTCAAAAAATGTCCTTAAAATCGTCATTTTTTATTTTTTTTGACTGACCGCTTTCAACAATGCAAAGAGAGGTATTAATGATCAACTAGAACAACTTTTACGTCCTTTGGCTTCCAAAAATGTCGTGCCGAAATTTGTAACATTTTATTCCATTGTTTGTAGAATCACCCATATGTGTAATTGTAAGCTTATATAAAAAAACAGAAATTGTAAGAGCTGCCGGTGACGCATTTAACAGTAGTTATATCCTTGTTAAATATATGTAAAAGAAACCTACTGTAGAATGTATTAAACTTGTTGGAATCAGTTGATACTGGTTCGGCTAAATAAAGACGTGTTGAAGATGAGCTCGTGATTTCACTTTTATTGAACTATTATTTTAATAATTAAAATTTAGTAGCTTATATTTGGAATGAATAAAAGAGCTTTGACAGTAAATTGTGCAAATAAATATAAGAAATAATATTAGGCATTTAAATTTCGAATCGTGCTCATCAATTTCGTGTTTCGTTCATTCAAAACAATAAAACATAAATAATGTAGTAATAAAATAGTCCTAACAGAAAAGAATTAATCAGACAAAAAACATAAATGTTAAAAAAAGAGCCAAGTTCTTCTATACAAAAACATTTGTGTAACAAGTCAGCCGCGAAAAGTACTGAGATCTAAAAGTACGCCAAGTTCTTACTTCATGAAGGTTTAATACCGAATATTTAAAAACAGCTATGTACAATGTAATAGAGAAATTTTATTATTTAATGATTACTGATTAAATTTGATTGGCTCACTGGTCAAGTTTTTAAAACCTTTCGAATTGGGCATAAAAAAAAAACTTGCCAAGTAAGCCCATCAAATTTTAGTATGTAAACTCATAATTTTTTCAGGTATGCAAATGTTATCTTTTTTCATTCATGTTAAAATAACATAGAGTACCAAATCGAGCAATCGAGAAAAGTCATGAATTTTCAAAATGCATGTATAGTTTCAACATGACAATAAAAAGGCACTTCGAATGAAAAATCTTAGATTTTCTACTTTTCGCTTTGAATGTACCAACCACTCTACCAAATTTCATCATTCTACGGCAATCGGAAGTGCTCCATATAAATTAAACATTTTCTCAGAAATTGGGCGGATACCACGCCCCCTGAATGGAAAACCTCAATTTTTATTTTTGCTCCTTTATATGCAATTTGAGTCCTAGCGTTCTACCAAATTTCATTGTTCTACTGCAATCGGAAGTGTGCCATATAATTTACACCAGTTCTAAGGAAGTGGGCGGATGTCACTCCCCTGAATGGAAAACCTCAAATTTTATATTTTTTTCTTTGTATGCAATACAAACCCTGCCACTTTACCAAATTTCATCGTTTTAGAGAAGTGGGAAGTGCTCCATTCAACCAACACCAATTCGGAGAAAGTGGGCGGATACCACGCCCCTGAATGGAAAACCTCAATTTTTATTTTCTGTCCTTTATATGCGATTTGAGCCCTACCGTTCTACCAAATTTCATTGTTCTACTGCAATCGGAAGTGCGCCATATATAATTTACATCAGTTCTGAGGAAGTGGGCGGATACCACGCCCCTGAATGAAAAACCGCTAATTTTATATTTTTTCCTTTGTATGCAATTTAATCCCTACCACTTTACCAAATTTCATCGTTTTAGAGAAGTGGGAAGTGCTCCATTCAACCAACACCAATTCGGAGAAAGTGGGCGGATACCACGCCCCCTGAATGGAAAATTTCAAATTTTCGATTTTTACAAGATTCTACGATGTCGGGAAGTGCTCCATAATTTTGATGATCTGTCAGTCAGTCAGTTACGGTTTTTGTGATTTTTGAGGCCTTATATCTCAGGAACCGCTTATGCTAGAAAATTGATATTTGGTGAGGCGCCTGTGCCTGACTAGCTTAGCATCTATTCGGAGTTTTAAGTTTCTGACTTCATTGGTACTGAAGATAGGAAGGGGTCAAAAATCGCCTGAGTTTGTTTCTGTAAAAAGGGTGTAGTGCCAGAACTTGGCTGGGCACTACCGTGCCTTTTGATAAAAATTGTCAATCAACTGACAAAATGTGTATCAATAAATTTTAGCATACCTACTGGACCATTTGTTAACAAGATTTTTCATTAAAAAAAACCGGTTGATATTGGTCTTCAAAGAATTCGCGTACTATTTTGTAGTTTTATTTCTTTCTGAGAGAATTTCATCCCCATTATTCAATTTTTGACAGACTCAGAAAGTACCCGAACACAAATACATAAGTATTACTCGTATTTTTCTTTTATAGCTTCAACTTAAAAAAAAGAAAATCACAAAACTCACCTGAACATTTTATAATAATTGAAAATATCTCCACTCAACCGTTCTTTAGAAATTTAAAATTTGCACTAAATATCAAAATCACGATGAAAATAGTACCCCTACAAAGCTTGGTTTTTATTGGCAATGACAGAAACTGCTATATCATAAATATCAGAAAAAAATAAAAAAAAGATTTACGACATTAAAATAGCTTTTAACCTATTTAGTTTTTAAAAATTTAAATTTTGAAAAATCCCTTCGAAACCTGTCAAATGTACATACATACGTAGCTTCGGTCTAAAATTATTGCGTATTCTAATATTAAGACTGTGTTAATATTTTAAAGTTACAGTCATTAGGTACACCTACAGCCTTATTTATTATTTTTCACTAATACTCGGTTCAACCTCCGAATAGTTAAACCGAGCCGAAGAACTTACTTCGGGTTTACGCCACGTCAAACAAATCCTTATTTATAATATATTTTCTAAGCCGTTTTAGCTACGCCTTCCTTATGTCAAATATACTGGGAAAAAAGTCACCAATCTAAAACTCTGGTTATTATACACGTAAAGCAAACCCCATTATTATTCATTTTATTATCATTGTATGCATATTCGAAATTGGATACATTTAAAATTGGATTGTATAAAGTTCAAATTCAATAAATGAATGTACCAACCACATTGCGTTCCTAATACCGTACAACTGTTAGAGCGTTTGGAAAATATAAATAAGTTATTAATGCAAAATATCTATCCTTTTTGTCTTAGTAAGAAACGAAAAAAAAATTGCATATAGGTACTCCTTTTTGTAAATTTCACAAGATGTCATCTCAAAATGACATTTAGATACTAAAACGGCCTTAAACCTCCTATGCACCAGTTTTAGCTTATTCCACCACTATTCCTCGTGCATTTTCATTATAAATAAGGTTTTCAGGATTAGAGCCGTTGTAAAGTCGAAGTAACTTTACTCCGTCGCTAAAACGAGTTAGCAAATAAGACTGCTAGAGTGCAGTACATGCATAAATAAACAGTCCGATATTTGTGTATAAAACTGAAAGAATATGATAACCACTTTTTAAAAGAGGAAACCTTTAGTTGGTCATGCGTCTAATAGGCTGCTTAATAGAAAGTTTATGTTAATATATAAGCTACACAAGTGAAAAGTTCACAGGTTGCTGTACTATGCATGTGCCTTTATCCTATAAGCATGTTTATTATACAAGGCAATTCAATCAATAACATGCACACAATTTTTCATCAGCACAGTTTGGGAGTTCAGAGGGAATTAACCATTTTGCATACTTTTCAAAACCAATAATAAAAGTCAACTTCCAAGTTCTTGCAGTCGGATATGCTCTACAGTAAGGTGTAAACGGATTTGTTAATCAAAACAGCTTTCAAGTATTCATCGATTAATATTTTTTGGATGCTTTTTTGCTTCGAATTCTTGGTTTTATTTTGGACATGATGAGAGATGTGTTAGATTCCTTTAATCTGGATATTTTTCTCAAACCAAAGATAAGCCAGTATAGGTTTTTAAACCTGTACGCCTTTGATTATTGATGGTATTGGCATCTTCGAACTGGACTTTAATTTTTTTCCATGGGCAGTTAGCAGCTTTTTTTGCATTTGAGAGTTTTATTGAAAAATATTTTTTCGAGTAAAAGATCGCGGTCAAGGTCTGACGACATCAATATTCCTGACTATATTTTCATTATTCGGTACGCGTAAAATGACCGGTTCCCTTTTTAAAGATAAGAATTTTTGATTTTGTTGCATTCATTTTAGTAAGTAAGTTTCTAGATTATTTATCATTCATTTGCAAGGAACTTGATGGTGATTCAGGTAAGATCACAAATTACAGACACAGTAAAAATCTATCTAAAGTCGATAAAAAAGCGTACAGTCGTATCATATTGAAAATGAGTAAGATATTAAATAAAAAATTATATTCTGAAATTCAAGATGGCATCCAACAAAAATGAGGTAGAATCCCAAAAAGTATAAGGCATAACGTGATTTTGATAGTCATTTTTCGGAACAGTTGGCTTTAGCAGTTTACATTTAAGAATATATTGCTATTGCATTTTTGTCTCAAATGAGATTTTCGAAAAGAGCATACTTCTGACCACCTTACGATCGAAGAAATAAAAACCCTTTTTAAAACTTATTATTTCAGTCTTTTTTATAGGTACATTCCGAAATCTAAAAATAAGTTACCTACTTGATTAAAAAAAAAATATTTTTTTTCTTCGCGAGACTGTCCCAATTTGACATCGAGTTGGTGAATAAATTTTCTTTTAAGCCATCCCATATGCGATGTATGTATGTACATACCATACAAGTATATATTTTAGATTTGGTTATATATCCCTTGAGTTTATTTTCACACCACTTTTGTATCCCACTTCACAGTCTTCAACACAATACAGATGCTGAAAAAAGAGAAGAAGGAGCCTTACATCAATATACCTACATACATACATTGTGTTATATCTATAGAATATGCACAGGCCACAGGGTCATGGATAAAACTCTGTACACGTGCGGCAAACGGCCATTAAACTTTGTGATATGACGACTTAAACTTGCAGCATGTTGTATACATTGGTGGATGACTGATTGGTTTTTCTCACGTACTCTTGGCTTGTGTTTTTTGGTCTTCTGTAAATGGGGATATGAATGAATATTCAACATTTTTATTTTGTTGCCAGCAAAATGTTGCCGTAAACAAAAAGTATCCAAGCAATATAGTAAAGCTTTGACAACATTTTGCTTTTATTTTGGTTCGAATATCGCCAAGTAGATTTTATTTGTATCTCACAACTCACATAAAGCGTTTGAACATTGAAGCAGTTAGTTGAGTTAGTCTATCTATGTATACAGTTTATAAAGAATTACATACAAAAATATAAATAGAAAACGCGCTAAAGCTGTGTTTATATAATATTTTCGGACGTGAATATTCAATTTGAAGTGATAATCTAGTCTTTACTGCTCGTAACTCTCCATTGGGTGATAAATTAAGTTTTATAGTTCTTTGATTATTTAGATACATTATTGATTGCGTGTTGTCATTTGTCTTCTTAGGTAGTGGTACAGTTGTGATCTTTAAATTACCAAATTTATTTATTTAAAATTAAAAAATTAAAAAAAAATTAATTTAAAAATAAAATAAAAATTTGAGTGCATTTTTTTTAAAACGTGAATTTAAAATATATCTATGCACCTCAGATACACATAATAAATCCGTTTGCATAGTTGGATTAATAAAAATACATGAATTAATTAACAAAATATTCAAGGTAAGTCATATTTAAATTTTAAGCTTTTTGAGTAATGTACATAGGTATATACATACATATGTATGTATGAAGGATAGTTCATCACCACATTTAAATGAAAAAAAAAGTATTCAGAAAAAAACAAAAAAGTGTACTTTATTCTTATCTCTTATTCACTGATCCAATTGAAAAAATAATAAAAACAATGTAGAAATATTTTAACAATTCTTCGAGTCTCTACAATATTTTTTATTTTTTGTTCAATGTTCACATAAATACCTATTTAACAAGTAAATTCTGAGAATAATGTTTGTAAAATTTTGAGGCTCGTTTTTCACTATGGAAAGGGACGATTTGCATATTGGCGCCATCTGGATTTTAATTTCAATAGATTTTTAACATTTTAATTATTAAGGTAATTCCTTGTTTCTGAATAAACTCGGGTTTGAATTATTTTAAGGGTTAAGGGTGGTTCCACCAGAGTTCAATTATAACATTGAATATTATTAAATATTTGATAGAAATTTGCTTTCTTCTGTAAATTTTTACTTCCACTAAACAGAGAGGCTGATTCTCGAATAAAAATATGTGCAACTAACTTTAACACGCTAAGTGGACATTTTTGGAAATCATCCATCGTGTGATCGCCATAGAACGTACTTTACAGCTACCTCATAACATTAGGAGCATTGGAAATCAAGGAAGAAATCGGTAGAGATTGGAGATGTGCAAAAAAGCATCCAATTCCTAATTTAAAGTTCAATCCTTCAAAACTTATAATAGCCTTGAACCATAAGATCAAGAATATGTGACCCCTTCCTTCATTTAATTAACAAAGACCTTCACCAATAGATATTTTTGGTTACATTTCGAGTAGAAATTATTGATTTAATTAAGAAATACGAATGTTTCTAGTGGATGTGCTAGCGCTTATGGTTTCAAGATCACACTAGAACTTCAACTGCTCATTTTTCTAAGTTGCTACAAAATATTATAATGAATGTGCCATTATCAAAGTTATAACCTTTTTAATTGTTAAATAATTAAATTGATGTCCCATAAATTGTATGAAAAATTTGATCTGATAATGTCTCTACCTATGAAAAATATGTTTTCACACGCGCTGCTCGTTTGATTATTATTATTTGTGTTTAATCAATCACTTAATAGATTGGCAAATTTTATTGGCACGTGTTGTTATATCGTGAATATTGTAATTAATTTCTTATCTTGCAATTTGCATCGCAGTCTGGGGCTTTGGCAATGCACCTAAAGTTTTTTCAATGTCGTCATTTATGGATGAAATTTGAATTGTTAACAATTAACGAGTGTTTTTTATTATTGAATGGAAACAAAAATCTTTACAAAAGATACAAGGCAAAGGTGAAACACTTTATAACACATTTTAAGGGGAACTTCGGCCATGGGATAATTGAGAACACGCACACGTGTTGTCTGTACGAAGTATCATCAGGCGGATATGTATATGAACTATGGCTTGAGCTATGTACTTATGTAGATGAAAAATTAAGATACATAATAGTAAAAGGTTAAGCAGTGTAACGCAAATAATATACTGAATATACTATGTATGTGAAAAAGGAAAGAAGTTATTTACAAAAATAAAACCAGCTACCTTTATTGGGTGACATTTTAAGTAGATATACAATAGGGAAGAAGGGGTTGGAATATTTTATAATTTAATTGAGGGTTATTGATTTTTTTTAAATAACCTACCATAAATCAACCAATAATTTGTTTTATTAAAACGTGGAAAATAATATCGCCTAGATGTCCATTCTTAGTTTTGGAGAGTTGTGTTCTTTCCAAGACATTGTAAAATGAAATGCAAGAGAAAACTTTGTGGGGTAAATTGTTCTATAATCGTGTTGGGCGACTAAAAAACGAATCTCTATATTTGACGGTAACGCCAAAATTAAGCTATCAGTTTTAACGCTCTGTTCTGAATTTTATCCAATCAGTGGAGAGAAGTTTGTGCTGCGCCTTCAAAATGGTATGAGTTATACTAGAGTTTTGGACGTATAAACGAATTATTATAAATGGTAGCCAGATTAGAAGGGGTGAAAAATATCTTACATCGATATAGAGATCCTAAGCATTTAGCAGCATTTTTGGCGGTGTCGAGAATGTAATCATTCCAACGAAGATCGTCGTTGACACACATACTAAGTACGGAGAGCTTTTCGGTTTCCTTGATGCAAGTGCCATTCAAGGACAACAGCACAAGGGGGACATTTTGCTTCAACCACAATAGAGAGCATTGAGTTTTTGAAGGATTAAGCTCCCCTCGTTTTTTTTTATACCCCATTTAATAATGCTGTAAATATCGAAATTTAATGAGCTTATCATAGGATACTGTTGCAATTCCACTTCCGAAGGAGATGAACGTGAATTTGAGAATGAGTATGAGAAGCTAAGAGTAGAGTCGTCGGCAAAACAATAAAGTGGACTAGAAGTTTCAGACAAGTGATCATTTATAAAAAAGAGGAAAAAAAGTTATTCAGACCGTCCCGTTTGCTTTCTCGTATTGCCAAACGGTCCTAGTGGGAAGCTTCTCTTTAACTGGATGAATGGGACACGAAAAATTGGCTGATATTTCATAATGGTGCGAAGTACCTAGTGGAGAGTTTACCGTTATGGTATACTTATCAGGGTAACAAGTCAGACACAAATCAAGAGTGCGGCCGTTTTCCCAGCAACATCTGGTATTCGAGTGGGCTCATCTACAAGCTGAGTAAGGTGGTGCAGCTCAGCAAAGATCTCAACATAACTATATTCGCGTGTTGTCTGTGCTGAATAGCGGGCCCAACTTGAATATCATACATTGAAGTCACCCGCAATAACGACTTCGATGTGAGGGTACAAGGGAACAATTCGGGAAAATGAAACAATAATGGATGACGTGCTTGCGGACAGTAAATTTGAGCCACATGAAGATAAAGTTCGTATTAGAACAATGTCCGTATTAAGGAATGGTCTGGCAAGCAACACCATATCTAAAATAAACTAAAAGACCGTGATCGCCAAAGAGCTATGGGATTAGGTTTTAGCCATGCCAGGCGAAATTATCAAAGACATCGAAATTCGTGCTTAGCCCACGAAAATTGGTATCACTTACCATTTAAAAATTAGAAACACTCAAAACACAACTCTTATGATCTAAGTCCAACTGTGAAGTGTAGGTCCAATAGATTTATAATCAAAATACAAACAGTTCTTAGAATTATTTCCATAGAACACCTTGCATCTAAAATTAATCAAGGCATACAAACACAATTGAGCTATACATCAGATGTCCCTTAACTATTCATTGCGGGAATCATGCGATAAGCATTACAAGAGTCATGCAATGGGTTTATCAAATAAATCAAAACATCTGTATAACTAGACTTGTAAAAAGGTGTTAAACGTTTAAAAAATGGTTTCATGACAGCCTCCTAGTATGGCGAAAAATTTTATCAATTTTTTGAGAATCCCTTATAAAATGTTTTCTTTTTATCAAAATCGTTAATGCTATTTTTGAGATAAATAAGATTTTGCATAACGGCTGTATGTCAGGTACCGTTAGCTTTGGAGCTAAAAAACTTTCAATTTCTCCTCCTTTGAAGAAAATTGCTTCAGAAGATTAGGCTGTAGGTCAAGGTACAGACATACAGAGATAGACGGAATTGCGGGACCCTTTTCTTTTCGTGTACTCTATCATTTTAATGTCAACTTTGATCAAAGTATCGAGTTTGATTTTATTTCCAAATATAAAACTTGCCCTATAGTACCTACTCGTATGTACATATGTATATCGCAAGTAAAAATATGACATTCAGTTTGACAGTTCTGCTGTCACATGTTTTCATAACATAACAACAAAATTGACATATGGATTGAAAGATCTGCTTTCACCAATTAATAACTAATTCCTTACTAATCAAAAGAAAGGCAAGGATGTTCCGATCCGAAGAATACCACTAATTCCAACCGACTTTCGGATTCAATTTAAGCTTGTACAGTTTCCCGTTCGCTTGCATTCGCAATAGCGATTAATAAATCGCAGGACCAAACGTTGAATTGCTTTTTTCCAAATGGTCAGTTGAACTCAGAGGCGTGCTCGTCTCTCCAGGCGGACAGACAAACAAAATCGTTTATTACAAAGCCTTTGAAAAACTTTATTCCACTGTTAACCAATATAAATGTTGAGTCATTGAAGCCCTAATATACATACTTTCTAGCCACGACATACATTCATACAAGGTACACTATTTACTCGCACACTATTTTATCGCTAAATACTAAACACACATTAGATTAAGTGGCACGTTTTTTTGTTTATTTTTCTTGTGAAAACAAACAAAAAGAATAGAAAAATAAACATACATAAATATTTAAAAATTTAGTTTTGTTTTTTTTTTTACAATAAGTGTATTGGTTTTGATTAATAATGTAAACTTAAGCCTAACCTAGCAATGCTAATTTAAAGGTGTAGGCGCAAAATTTTAAACAGCCTAGTATTTAGATATGTGTCGCTCATTACAATAGTGGTGTAAATCCATTTTTTTAATGGATTTTTTTGCTAAATGGTATCACATTTGTTAATACGAGTATCTTTCAATATAAAAGGGAATCAACTCCAAATACGAATTATATTTCCGATATTTAATGTTTTTGTGTTCTTATAGTTATTTTATTCTGTAACTGTTCACAATAAAAATAAAGTAAGTCATAAATATATTTAATGTAGTGAAGTAAATAAATATTATAATGATAATATTTATTGGCGTACTTTAAGGTGGATTTCTAACTCCCTCTTTATTTTAAACATTTGTAACTAATCGTGGTAAGGCTATGTTTTTTAATAAATTGCTTCTCAACACACCTTAAGTAATGACAGGTCATGCAAAACCAAAACTAACTAAAATGACGTGTCTTGACGTTTTTAAATGTCAAAACAAACAAATGATCGAGCAAAGATAAAATCTATAGCGCAAAATTTTAGTTCAATTAGTACTATGTTAAAGCTGTTTTAGTATGAAACTGGGTTTTAACGACGATTTTGCTAATTTTAATCGAGTATAGCGCCGTTCTTTCTTTACACTTTTATTAAAAGTTAAAATCATCGAATATATTTTTTTTTTTTTTTTAGTATCGTGATAACTTCAAATGAATCTTTGACATTTACAAACGTCAAGGTTTTTCTTCCCGAACTGTCATTGTTTTAGGTGTGTTTACAAGTAATTTATTAAGAAAATTGCTTTATTACGATACTAGTTGGAAACTGTTTGAAATTAAAAATGAGTTGGTAAACTACTTTAAAGTTAGCAAATTGTTAAGTACTATTATACTTTTACATTAATAAATAGGCTATTTGATTTTCCAAATAAGTAAAATTCAAAAGTTTTTAAAAATATCAGCCCATTCTAATTTTCCATTAATTTTTGCTTGTGTCCGTATTTATGACTAGACAAAGTTAATTTAAGCATGTGTTAAACTCGGATTTAAGACCATTTAAAACTGGTTTTCTCATAATGTGAAATTCAAAATTTGAACAAAAAATAATAAGCACGACTGTGTCGCACGTATTTGCTGAAATAACAATCCTTAAATTTAAGGTACAAGTACGGTCTAGAACGCCAAAAAACGCACGATTTTTGGGAATTTTTTTCTCAGAAACCTTATTAGGTAATAACATAATTTTTTTTTAAATAATGAATACATGCGTCAAGAGTACAAAAAAATTTTTTTTTTTAAATTTGAGAATTTTGGCCAAATTATAGAAGGCCCAACGTCGACTCATCAAAAAATACATTGTCCCATGGCGGACAGTTAATCTGAGGATTGGCTGGACTGAAACAAAAAAATCAAAGTGGATTATTTAAAGGAAGGTTTCTTACGAGACAATTTACCACAATTTGTTTAAAAAGTCAAAACAAAAAAAAATCTCGAGCTTTAAAAAAAAAATTTTTTTTTGCAATTTTTTTGACCATTTTTGGGTCGCCATTTTTTTTATTCATAACTTTTTGGTCAAATTGTGGTAAATTGTCTTAGAAAACATAAAAACAATCTAGTTGCAACAAGTTTTTTGAAAATCGGTTCAGTAGATCCGGAGATTAACTGTCCGCCATGGGAAAATGTTGTTTTTTGATGAGTCGACGTTGACGCCCTCTATAATTCGGCCAAAATTCGACAAACAAATTTTTTTTGTACTCTTGACATATGTATTCATTATTTAAAAAAAAAATTATGTTATTATCTTATAAGGTTTCCGAGAAAAAAATTCCCAAAAATCATACGTTTTTTGCGATTTCTAGACCGTACTAGTACCTTAATTTATAAAACATGGTTATAATTGGTGAAAAATGTTCGTTATTTAAGTTCCTTAACCAATACTTAAAATAGTTTGAACTTAAACTTACATTACATTGAATACATGCATTTATGCCAGTTTTATTTAGTATTATTTCTTTCCATATTAATATTTTTCCAGAAAAAAGGTTGGTGTTTCTTCTGAAAAATTAATAAAATTTCGAGATATTTATTTATAAAAGTTTTATTTTAAATAAATACAGATTTTTTAATGTTTTCGATTAGGAAAATAAGTTACGAACTTATGATAGTAAAATAAACAGCTTATATAACAATTTATAATTACAAAAATCTGAAGGAAATATAATATGTAGAGTAACCTTCCTTTTATCAGATTAAAATTATTTTTTTTATTTATAAAAAGATACATTATATCTTTTTCTACACCAACAAGAGATAAGATAATACACACGGTTTTGAGGGGTATCCCCAGTAGGCTTAATCTCTTTTGAATAAAATGAAAGCAAATAATAAAATCTATTCTTACAGAATAATATAACAATAATTAAAATTCAATAGAAAGCTTAAGTGACCTCAACTCCAAAGTGCGTTTCGCCCCCAGGTACGACAATGGGTAACATCAGTTAGATGTTGTCGTACCCTTCTAAGACGCAATTATTATTTGTCGATGACAACATCTAACTGATGAGCCCATTGTCGTACCTGAGGCGTGCGCTAGAAGTTTCAGACAAGAAATCATTTATAAAAATGAGGAAGAGAGTCGGAGACAGAATTTAGCCCTAGGAAACATCAACATTTATTTTGTTAAGATCAGGCTTGTAACTAGAAGATAGTTTTTAATCCAACGAATAAGGGTTTCATTAATACCGAACGACCGCATTTTCCATAGGGGAGCCTGGTGCCAAACAATATCAAATGCCTTAGAAATATCAAGTCCAATAAAATCTTACTTCTTCCAAAACAATTTAAGGATCTGTTCCACTCTTGGATGAGATATGCCATCACGTCATCAGTGGAACGATTACTGCGAAGGCCGTATTGCCAGTCATTTAGAAGCTTTCGATCGACAAGCTTTTCTTTGACCTTGGAAACAAGGGAAGTAAGTGCAGTTCGTCGATTAATTAATGTCAAGAAAAAAAAGGTCTGTACATTCTCAGACCAAGAAAGATACTTACAAACCCATTCATTGAGAACATTCTGATTTAAAATTTCCTCATATTTACTGTGTCGGTCGCATCGAGCGTAAATCATTATTTACCCAAAACATGAACTATTTAAAAAGAAAACACGTTCTAAAACTCTAGTTGTTTATTGATTTTCGCCTTCATAGTCAAATTTCTATCTCGGTCGAATTGTATTGTAATAAAAAGGTGCACGTGTTTTTGTCTTCCTAAAGAGTGACCTACATAATTAAAAAAATGATTTTGTTGGATTCAGCATTTTTGGTGGAACAATTAATATAAAATATTACAACACTTTTATTGAGGTATGTTTGTATGTATGTATTATAAATCTACACGAGACTTTGGGGAGCAACGTATATGTACATACATGCATTTGTTTACTGCCTGCCGGGTATAAAAAGGTAAAAGGAAAGTAGCTTTTAGTAATTACTCGTAGGTAAATATGTCAGTGGGGGCTTTACATATTTTGACTGCAGAAAATGATGTCGTTAGACGAAAAGGTAAATTGAAGTATTTGTTATTCTATTTTGTCAAAGTATAACTATAGGGATAGAGAAAAGGAATGTTTTTTGTTTCTAGGAAATTCAATTAATGAGAATAATTGAAGCGCAATAATATCTTACACAAGCGTGTATCTAGTGAAAAAGTTGTTTGAGAAGAATATATCTAAAAGTACACAAAATAAAGATTGTACATATAGCTTTTAAATAGATGCCGAAAATAAAAAAAATAAAATGCACGACTGGGTTGCACGAACTTGCAACTAGGAATTTTAAAAACGAATTTTATTAGAGAAAACTGTTCATAGGGATAAAATTAATTTTTTAAATTCTTTTAAAGTAAGAGACAAAAACAGAATGCTATGTAAATATGAATTTGTGCAAGAACAAAAATTATAAGTCGTTTTAGTGGTTTCTTAAAAAAAAGCTTTTATATACAAAATGTTTAAAAAAAATTTGAGAAAAAATTTTGGTACGCCAATGTAAAGTTTTTATTATTGTTCGAATAAAAATTAAATTAAAAAAAAAATATTGAGCCGTACAAGCTGTAATATCTTAATTTCAATTTTTTTTTAATACATCAAACATCATAAAAATTAATTGAAAGAAAACAAATTTTATCAAAATTCTAGGTGCCGTTTTCGAGAAAAATACGATTTTTGAAAACCATTTTTTTAAATTTTTTAACATTTGTATGATGGGTACCTTAATTTTTAGGTAAAATAAAATTTTTTTTCTCACATCTTATATATTATATTGCGAAACTTTTATTTACCAAGTTTAAAAAAAAATCTAGCATGGGGTTTTCGAAATATTGAGCTTTGAAAAAAAAATTTTTTTGAAGTTTTTTTTTTAAAATCCAAATTTTTTTTTTGTGAAAATTTGAGTACACAATTCTATTTATGTTTTTGGGGAGCTTTAGCCAAAAAAAAAAATTCAAAATCGGTTGAACCGTTTTTGATAAAATCAAAAACAAAAAAAAAATGGTCCCATGGGGGTACCCTCAATAACCAATTTTCGGAAATTTTTTTTTCAACCATTATCTAGCTTTAACTAAATGAAATTTTTTTGTATTTTTATTTTTAAAATTTGTCAGTTTTTGAAAAAAAAAAAAAATATGTATAAAATTTCGAAAAAAATTCGTATGGCAGGTACCGTTATTTTTGGTCTTAAAAAAAAAAGAAAAAAACATGTGGGAAAAAAAATGATATCTACCAAGTTCAGAGAAAATTGGCCGAGCCGTTTAGGCTTTAGTCGAACAGACAGACAGACAGAATTGCGAGACCCACTTTTTTGGTCTTCGCTATCATCGTAATGTCAACTTTGATCAAAATCTCGAGTTCGATTTTTTTACGAATGCATAACTTGCCTTATAGTACCTATAAGTCGCAAGTAAAAACAAATATAACGAAGGGGAGTTTCAGAGCCTTTTTGAAGTTGTACTATTGGGATAAAATTTGTGATATCTTATACCGTAACTACGGTGGCGATGTCGATTATTGCCAAGCACATTTACGGCCGTAAATTTTTTTAGTTTGTGTATTTTTTTGTGTCAAAACTTGTGATTTTGAGGGAATATATATGCATGTTGTTGCTTTTAGTTCTTCGTGGAAAAATTTTGATTCCTAACTTACCATTATGGCGAGAAATATTCAGTCTTTCAGTCCTTTACTATTGTTGAATTCTAAGCAAGATCCAAAGTTTAGCTTTTTTGTGCATGCCTCTGCTGCCCTGGACATTCTGTTCCATCTTACATTCCACGCCATATTCGGCAGACAAAAGGCTGCAAACAAAACTATAAGTCTAAAAGCCTACTCGCATTGACTCAATAATGAAATTGGCCACTCCATTATTGTGAACTCATTTGGTTCGCTTTCAAGTAGCATCGATTACACCATACGTCTGATTCCATTTGATAAGTTTTATACCCAGACAGACTAAATATAAGTCCTAAAGACTAAAGGAGTCCTGTCTTAGCTTAACGAAAAAGTAATATCAAATAAAGACATCCTCATCTTCTCGAACAGCCAGGCAGCTTTTAAATCTCTTGATTCGTGTCTCTACCAGCTCAATAATAGGCGGTAACTGCCATTCGTTTCTGGTGGAGATGGTGCAGCAGTTTAATATTCACCTCAGTGCTGGGCCACAATGACATTTCAGAGAATTGAAAAGCTGACGAACTCAAAAATGAGGAACAATGTTACCATGATTTCCAGGCAAGACAGATTTGGCCAATGCTGGATTTGATTTCCTCCAAAGGTTTAATATCTTTCAGGTTTCAGCTGATCGCACATAGACTCAGTGATAGGTGTAATAACAGAACACTTTTTGATAGGCAACACGATTTCTGAAGAAGCTGCATGGACCAAGAGGAGGAATGAATCCCACACCTTCTCTGTACATGTCCTGCTACATCCTAAAAACGTAGATTCCATCTTGTGATTTGGAAAATATAGATATACGCAATCCCGCTCGCTTCATAAGGAGCTCTAATTGGATTAGGGAGAAAGATTCAATGTGGTATCACAGTGAATCAACTTATGATCTAAGTGTGTCGGATCTTCTGCTGGCAGCCACAACAACCTTAACTAATCTGACCATTCCTTTATTGATAAGTGAACTTCAGTTTAAATAATTATACACAGTTCGAGCTTTAGGAAAATGGAGAAAGATCTAAAAGGAGATACCAAAATGCACATTAGTTTTGAAATTCTGAAAATCATTTAATAACATTTTGCTTTTATTCAAAGACTTTTTCGGGTATATCATCTGTTACTGCGCAAGTGTTTAAAATGAATCGAGAAAATACAAAAATTGTATCGAAATTGGATGCTTCACATCAACATACCAATGAAAATATACAGTTGTCAAATTAAACTTCAATCGACGGATATGCTCGGATTAAAAAAAAAAAAACATTTCATTTTGATTCTAAACTGTACAATTTAGTACTTGAAATAAGGATGAAATGCCATGCGATAAAAATGTGTATTAAAACTGTGTTCGAGCTACAAATCAAATCAAATCAAATCAAATGAGAAATTCTGAACAAATCTTCAAGATTGAGATCTATTAATACGGGAATTAGATTTATAAAACAAACATATCTAAAACTATTGTTTATTGGGGGCAGCTGTATATAAATAAATACATTTCAATTCGGTGAATGGAAAACTTATATACAGATATGAAGGTACATATACATATAAAGTTTTTTACTTGGCGCGAGTAGATTTTGGTAACCATTTTGTTTTGGTGACGTGTGACAAATCTGTCGTTTATTATTCATTTACCAATTCCAAACCACCATGTCAAGAAACACAATTGAGCAACACGTCAAAATGATAAAACTTTATTATAAAGGGTGGTTAAATTTTAAGGGCCGATGTTGATTTTGAATAAAACACAAATTATTTAGGAAATTATTGTCATTTTTTTTTATTATGATAATAATGGTATGGAACAAAATATCGGCCAAATGACCGCCGCGACTTCGGGGGCACACCTCCATCCGATGGTCCAAATTTTTGATGACGCTGAGGCATAATTGAGGTTCTATGCCGTTAATGTGCCGAATTATCTCATCCTTTAGCACTTGAATTGTTGCTGGCCTATCGATGTACACCTTTTCTTTCAAATAACCCGAAAGAAAGAAGTTCAACGATGTCAAATCACATGATCTTGGCGGCCAATTGACATCGCCACCACGTAAGATAACACGGCCATTGAATTTGTCGCGCAAAAGAGCCATTGTTTCGTTAGCTGTGTGGCAAGTGTCACCGGCCTGTTGAAACCACATATCGTCCACATCCATATCTTAAAATTCGGGCCATAAAAAGTTCGTCATCATCTCACGATAGCGAACACCATTCACAGTAACTGCCTGCCCGGCCTCATTTTGGAAAAAATACGGCCCGATGATGCCGCCAGCCCATAAACCGCACCAAACAGTCACTCTTTGTGGTTGCATTTGTTTTTCGACAATCACTCTTGGATTATCATTCGCCCAAATGCGTCAATTCAGCTTATTGACGAATCCACTGAGGTGAGAATGTGCCTCATCACTGAAGATGATTTTCTTCGAAAATTGATCATCCACTGTCGCCATTTCTTGCCACCATTCTGACCATTGGCGACGAGACGCTTGAAATGGTCAAGAGGATTTAGTTCTTGAGTCAATTGCACCTTGTTAGCGTGTAAATTGGTGGCGGAATTTGAGATAACCGGTTATGAATTCAATCAGACTCAGTCCGTGAAAGTGTGCAGCAGAACAAGGCAGTCGATTCCTCGGCCTTTCACAAATTTTAACTTGGTGAATTTTGCTTCGAGACACCAGTACAAGATCCAACTAACGCTCAAAGTTCAATACCATGTTAAACGCCGTTTGATTTCTGACTGGGTTTCGGAGCGTTTGGAAAAGGACCCAAATTTTGGCTGAAAAATCATATTTAACAATGAAGCTGTGTAAAAGACTGTGTTAACAAACAAAGTTTATACCAACCCACAGCAAGAATAATGCCTAATAGTGACTTACAGCTTTTAACCATTCCTTGGTGAATGTTACCAGAAATAATGGAGTGAACGTAAAATTTTCTGCAGATTTTGAACTGCTAATGAGCAGCACTTTTCATGACAAGAGTTACTTTTGGAGGATTTTTCTTTTCAATTCCTAGCAAGAGGTAGTAGACCCCCGCAAAACAGATACATTCCTATTTAATGAAATTGACAAACAAGAATTTGGATAGAACTCTGAACGCGGTGATTTTAAAGCATGGCTATTGTAATGACTCGTTATAACAAAATCGAAGTTTGCCCTATTATGGATGTCGATATTATTGAAGAATGCCAAGGAAGTTACATCATAATCGTATATCCAAAACTTAAACTAAATAAAAAATCATAAAAACAGTTTAAATTACCCACCTCGATGATTTATTCAAAATACAACATTTTTATAAATATTTGAATAAAGACCAAAAAGTCGCGCATACAAAAACACTGGTGAAATTTAATACTATATGGACTCTATTTATTTTTGAACCTTCGGATAAACCGATTATTTATTATATGTAGCTAAAAATTCATTTCAAAAGTAAAATATTCTTAGAAAAAGAACGCACCACCGAACTATGCTATGTTCAACAGTAATTTGATGTTTGATGCAGCTATTTGATACAACATTAAATTTATCCACCTACATATATTCAAAGATGTTAAGCGCGGAACAGATTGAACCAGCAACAGCACCGTCAACAGCAACAGCGGCCGCCATTAATTTAGAGCCAATGTATTTCAATTGTTCAACACACATAAGAACAGCAACAGCAACGCCAACAGCGTCGTTAGGCCAAAGTCCTAAATTTGCTGTTGCTGGTGCGGTGTTGTCAACTTTCCCACTGCAATATTTAGTGGCACCACAATGAAAAACTTTTTTTCAAGCAGATGAAATGACGTTGCTGGTGGCAATGTGTTTGAGAAATTTTTGCTGGTCAGCGTGCTGTTTGCTGTTGACGATGCTGGTGCTGTTGCTGGTTTAATCTGTTTCGCGCATTATCTAATATGAAATACTACAACTATTTGCTCGGAGCTTTAACGTTCTCAAATTTGTTTGACAAGTACGGCATTATGAATATTTGGTGGATGAAAAATGTAAGCGTTGGTCAAACATCACTTCTTTTTAGAATTTTGACCATGGATGGCGGTTCAACTTTGCTTCAGGTTTCATAAGCATGCGTTCACATTACCAAATATGCTTATCATGCATTTTGAAATCTATCCAGTGGCGCTGGCGCTGTATGAACCGTTCACATCGTCAATATCAAGCTAATCATATCGTGTTTGTCAAACAAATAATAAATTTTGACGTATCGAGAATATTTTGTTGCAGATTTCAACCGATTTTCATTTTCCAGAGTAGACAATAAAATAACAATATTTTTTCGGACTTTTTAAATGTTAACTCCGAAAAGGCATTTTTCCGGAGCATAAAATAAAATGCAACCGTCCATCACTAACCTGAAGGGGATTTGCTTAAAACATTGAATGAACATGCAATGAAATTTGACACCAGTTGTTTTGTCGTTTTGAGTGAGAGTTGAAGAAATGATTGGGGAATGAAGATACTTAGTTCTACATTTATGTAACTATCAACGAAAAATACTAAAATCGGCATTTAAATCCATTGATCTCATAGACAAACTGTTTTTGAGCGCCTCAAAGTTTCCAATGTGAATACGTACACAATATTCCCAATATAAAGAGGGTCTCAAATGCAATCTTCAGTAAGTTAACGTGCTACACGGAACTAGTAAACGTTACGGGCTACACGAACGTATACGTTAGATGCTCGTTTTTGCGTTACTCTACCGCCAGCATATATGTTTACACATAAAATATAATACTTTTAAAAAAAATAAATATATAAATAACTTAATATTATCACAAAAATAAATAAATAAATAAATAAATAAATATATATTTGAATTTCTGTAAAAAAAATAAATCTCAATAAATATATTTCAATGCTCATAAGGTTAGCTTTGAGATGAGGTTAGTTACAACAACCAGAGCCAGACAAACTACACGATACATAGTTAAACATAATTTGAAAATTTTGCGTGCTTTGAAAAAGTTACTTTATATGCATATGCATACATTCATATGTAGCTACATACATATGTATATTCATACATAATTACTTATTTTTTTCACTATGCTTTGAATTCCTAGTTACTAGAAAGGGATACCATATTTTGTTTGTCATATTAATTTATTGTTTGTTGGATATTTAATCCAAAAATGATTTTTTTGTCAAGATGGACTATTGAAACTGGATTCACATTATGTCACATTAAACCTACCGCTGGGTAGAGAGCCTAAACTAAACCATTTTTAGTGCACTGTATAAATTCAAAGACAGCAGTTTCGAAGGCCCTAAGGAAATGAGATATAAATATATTATAATTAAAAAGTGGAGAAGATTGAAATCTTAATCTTTCCTTCGGCTTTTTTGGTCACAATGGATTTGGCAATGAAACGGTAACGTTACATTAACTTTTCCCGACGTTTCGGCAGGGGTTGCTGCCTTCTTCAGGGGAACTTTATTGCACATAAATAGAAAATATATAGTTTGATTACAATTGTGTGACAAAATTACAATAAAACTTACATTATGTAAAAAAAAAATTTTTTGTTACATTAAAATTTACATTAAATAAAATATTTTATTATATTGTTATATATATACACTTCAAAATGAAGTTCCGTCTATGTGATATATAAAATTTGAAAACAATAACAGCAATTGACATGAAGTTTAGTTTGAGACAAGTGAGCAGTATACAGCGGATATATTTTGTGTGTCTAGCTTTCGGTTCATGTTGTTATGGTTGTTAATGATGTGCAGCGTCTCAAGTGTGTATCGCTTTGACGCGTGTCGCTCAGTTTGCAGAACTTGAACATCATCAAAGTCTGGAGAATGACCACTTTCGATCATGTGACTCGCTAATGCAGTTTTCCCAGGATTGTTGGATTTTATGTCGGATTTGTGGTTGGCCATACGTTGACGAAGGAACTGTTTTGTGGTGCCAATATAGCATTGATTGCAAGGATCGTCGGGTTTACCTTTACAATTGATTTTGTATATGACATCAGTGGCTTTGTCTTTCTCTGGTTTAGTTTTAAGCTTAGTATAAAGGTGGCTCAATGTTATGTTGGATTTATAAGCCAAAAGAACATCTTTTGATTTGTTGGCGACCACCTTTTTGAAGTTTTCCGTTAAACCAGGTACATACACGACACTTTTGTAGTATCCAATCGGGTGATCTTCTTTTAGGTCCTGTGGAGCTCTGATTTTCTGCTTATGTATCAGACCACGTATAACTGAGGAAGGAAACCCATTGTCTCGCAGTATTTTGGTGATTTTCCTTTCGTTGGTGTTATGAAATTGTTCATCACTCAATGCAAATACCTTGCCAATAAGGTTGGAAGCCGTGTTCATTATGATGTGTTTGGCTTGGTTGGAGTTATAATTTATTAATCTTCCTGATGCTGTGTTTTTTTGGTGCCAGTTAAACGCGAGAAGCTCATTTTTTCGATGAATTTTCACGTCAAGAAATGCTATTTCACAGTTCTTTTCTCTCTCAACTGTGAATTGGATCTTTGGATGGAATCCGTTCAGGGATGTAAGAACCTCTTCGATCTTATCTTTATTTATAATGGCAAAAATGTCATCCACATATTTTGAGACAAACTTGGGTTTTTCTTCCATTTTTTCCAAACATTCGTCAAGCAAATAGTCCAGGACCAAGTTGGCTATAGTCGGTGACAGTGGATTGCCCATGGGCATTCCAAAAATCTGCTTGTAAATGTCATCTTTATACTGCAAGTAGTTGTTCTCTTTTAAGCAAAAATCGAGAATTTCTAGGAATCTGCATTGGCTCAACGGTGTATTCTCACTTACTACATCCCATTTCTTCTTAACTATATTTATAGCTAAATGTATAGGAATGTTGGTAAAAAGTGAGACAACGTCGTATGAGACCAAAACATCATTCTTTTGAAATTTAACAATTTTTGCTTTTTCAATAAATTCCAACGAATTTTTTACAGAGTAGCTTGATTTTGTTGTCACGTACTGTAATATTTTGCCTACATATTTCGACAGCTCATAGCATGGCAGTTTCATAGATGACGTAATGGGACGTAAGGGCAGATTTGGCTTGTGAATTTTCGGCAAACCGTAGATTGATGGAAGTTGTGCCGTGTATGTAGTCATCTTAGTTTTTTCGCGGTCATCTATGAATTTGTTGTTGTTCAACCATTTAACTAATTCGTTGTTTCGAGTCTGTAGTGTTGTTGTTGGATTATTCCGAACTCGTCTATATGTGCTGCGGTCGGATAACAGATCACACATTTTGTTGTCATACTCTTCTCGTTCCATCGCCACAGTAACGTTGCCCTTATCAGCTGGTATAATGATAATATTCTTATGCTTCTTCAAAAATTGTATAGCTTGTTTGTTTACATTAAGCACATACTTGGCAAATTGATCGTTGCGTTGGTGTCTTTGGAAGGAGTGTAGCATGTTGCTATATTGTGCTCTGATCATCTCTTGGTCCCTTTCGTCTTGAACATTACGAATAACCTCTTCACCATCGGCTATTAGTTGAAAGAGCGGGAAGGTTTTTTTGTCAACAGGTAGTGCAAATTTTTTTCCCAAAGATAACAACCATTTGATTTCAAGAGGAAAATTCATCGAAAAAATGAGCTTCTCGCGTTTAACTGGCACCAAAAAAACACAGCATCAGGGAGATTAATAAATTATAACTCCAACCAAGCCAAACACATCATAATGAACACGGCTTCCAACCTTATTGGCAAGGTATTTGCATTGAGTGATGAACAATTTCATAACACCAACGAAAGGAAAATCACCAAAATACTGCGAGACAATGGGTTTCCTTCCTCAGTTATACGTGGTCTGATACATAAGCAGAAAATCAGAGCTCCACAGGACCTAAAAGAAGATCACCCGATTGGATACTACAAAAGTGTCGTGTATGTACCTGGTTTAACGGAAAACTTCAAAAAGGTGGTCGCCAACAAATCAAAAGATGTTCTTTTGGCTTATAAATCCAACATAACATTGAGCCACCTTTATACTAAGCTTAAAACTAAACCAGAGAAAGACAAAGCCACTGATGTCATATACAAAATCAATTGTAAAGGTAAACCCGACGATCCTTGCAATCAATGCTATATTGGCACCACAAAACAGTTCCTTCGTCAACGTATGGCCAACCACAAATCCGACATAAAATCCAACAATCCTGGGAAAACTGCATTAGCGAGTCACATGATCGAAAGTGGTCATTCTCCAGACTTTGATGATGTTCAAGTTCTGCAAACTGAGCGACACGCGTCAAAGCGATACACACTTGAGACGCTGCACATCATTAACAACCATAACAACATGAACCGAAAGCTAGACACACAAAATATATCCGCTGTATACTGCTCACTTGTCTCAAACTAAACTTCATGTCAATTGCTTGTTTATTGTTTTCAAATTTTATATATCACATAGACGGAACTTCATTTTGAAGTGTATATATATAACAATATAATAAAATATTTTATTTAATGTAAATTTTAATGTAACAAAAAAATTTTTTTTTACATAATGTAAGTTTTATTGTAATTTTGTCACACAATTGTAATCAAACTATATATTTTCTATTTATGTGCAATAAAGTTCCCCTGAAGAAGGCAGCAACCCCTGCCGAAACGTCGGGAAAAGTTAATGTAACGTTACCGTTTCATTGCCAAATCCATTGTGACCAAAAAAGCCGAAGGAAAGATTAAGATTTCAATCTTCTCCACTTTTTAATTATAATCCGAATTGGTCAATAATTCATCTTCTATAAATATATTATATATGTAAGTATGGTCCCAAACAAACCTTTGAGAAACACCAGCAGAAAAGTTTTTTTTTGAATATGAACATGCAGCATTCATGAAAACGTTAAAAGTTCACCCAGTTAAGAATGAGCAAATAATTTCAATTTATGTGATGAATAAAATTCAAATAGTCTTAATATGTGACCCGGTCTATGAAAACGTGGCTTATGACTCAAAAACAAAATTTCGTTTGTTCTTAAATTCCTTCAATCTTTTGAGTAATGAAAGATAGCTTAGTCGATTTATATTGTAATGAGATTTTCAAACAAAAAATTGGTGTACATATGTATGTAGAATAATTTATTTCATATACATAAATATGTATGTATGTATGTATGTAAATATTTAATCTAATTTCTTTTTTTTATTCATTAAATCTATATCTAATACGATATTGTCCAAAGAGCAATCCCTTGAATAATAATAAAAACTCAGATGTAGGATTAATTTTAAAGAATTTACATAATCTATTTTCTTTGTCTATACGATAACACAAATCACATGCAAATAGCAAACACATGCCTTTTCGGGTTGATCGTAGTTCATTGCTGACTTACTTTTGTACAATAAAATATGTTACTGTCGTTTGTTAGAAAACGATGCCCCAGCTTCAGAACCCAGCTTCAGAACCCAACGTCAGCCTTTATAAAACTTTTCGATTTTGCGGACATAAAAAAAAAAGAAAATGTACATACATACATATATGATATCCACAACAATGTATTATTCCGATAGTCGAAAAAGACTTTTGAATTTGAAATTTCTGAAGCTTTCGAAGAAAATAATTTTTTATGGAGAAGTGAGTTTGGGGTTAAAATTTAAATGCCAAGATGAATGATATTTAGGAGGCAGAACCTCTGGGCAAAAAATGTGGTAGAAAAACGTCAGTCACGTAATTGAAAATAAAAAAGTCTTGCATAATCAATTTAAGTATTTGGTATGTATATATATGTACAGTGTACACTCAAACTTAGAAACGAAATCATATTTTTCGATCAACAAAATTATATGAATGGTATCTAAATATTAATACGTTAACACTTTTTTCGTAGTTCCTTTTTAATTACTTAAACTGAACGCACGACAATAAAAAATATACCATTATAAAGATAAATTTAATTAGAACTGCCATCAGAAGAGATTATGTGAATCCGTTGACTATTTGCATGTGAAAATAGAAATAGAAAATATAAATAGAAATCATGCATTCTCCATACAAAATGTCTAAAATAATAAATGCACGATACACACAGCTTTTTGTCAACAAAGTTCACTTCCAACGTGTTTCATGTTGTTCACATTCAATCTTTGTTGTTTCGTTTCGAACAGAGTACATCTACTTACAATGAGTAGAGCCAAAAGCTGCAAGAAAGTCAAAACAGGTAAACAGTAGGTGCGTTTTATTATCTACAGATATAGGTGGATCCGGATCTGGATTAAGCATTAACATGTAATCCTGTTTTCTATCGGGATCTATTTCAAAGATCCAAAAATTAGTTATTACACTGGCGAGTAGATTTGTTTTTTATGGTAAGGTAGTGCAAGCTATAGTGTAAAGAAAAAAGACAAATTTGAAAATCAACAAATATAAGCAAAAGAGAGACGAGCATAAAATACTTCTGTCGCTATGATCCGAACCGTTTTATTTTCAAAGGAAAATAGGGCCTTTGGCTCTTATTTCAAAAGGACACCAGCCAGCTTTCAGTGAACATTGCAGAAATATTGTTGTTTCCCATTTTGGAAGATGGGGAGAATTCCGAGGGAACTTTTGTTCACGATAGCCCTCAATGACTCTGAAATCAATAATTACCCAGTAGAATTTTTGAATTCTTTGAATGTTAGTGGCTTGTCACCACATAACTTAGCATTAAAAGTAAATTCCATTTTTCTATCAATTAGAAATTTGAATACGGCAAAAGCATTAGTCAATGGAACTAGATTGCGTTTGAAGGGCTTGCACACATTATTTTTATTAGGCCTATATTTTGGAAAGAGACTGATGCAGATAACCTACCAGCTGATCGCCGTTAAAAAGCTTGATTTCTTTAAAATTTGAAGAAGTCTGTTCATATTTTAAAACTTTAGCTTCATGTACACTTAACCTGGACGAAATGACACTTTTTGCTCCTGAACTTATACAGCCAGGTTCTACATTTCATTTTCACTCGAAATGGAATTGAAATCGGTATAAAATAAAATTTGGTGTTGTACAATCCACTTTTACCGATATCGATTTTATATTTTTTGAAGTGAAATTCCGTGTTCTAGAAAATATGAAACAAAAAATGCAAAATATTCTTTTCTATTATAGAACAGCGTTGGAACTTGATTTGTGTCCCATCGATGCATCCTATTTTTAAAAACAAAATTTGAAGTTAAATTCATTTAGGATACTTCTTATTATTATGAATTTTTTTAGTATTTTTTTTTCAAATATCAGTTCTTAAATAAAAATTTAATAAAAAAAAATAATTGAAAATTAATATCTGTTTCATTAAAAGAGTAAAAATAATGATTTTATACTGGTGTACTCTCAATTTTGGGAGTAACTGCAGTTCGTTATAATAAATAACATATTTTCATCATCACGACGATTTATTAATACAAAGACAAAATATTCAAAGTTGATTAGAACTAGAAGTAGTTAGCACTGTTCCATTGGACTTCAAAATAATTAGATCATTGAGTGAAATTAATGGAAAACGATATTAAAGTGGTTCGAAATAATTTCGAACTTATGAAAGCGAGTGAAATGTAGAACATTGAAAACAAATTCATTCGATTTGGAAATTCGATTTACGAGAGCGTTCCGATAAGTACTTAGCCCCACCGCCCGATGGTGCCAGCATCGCCAGAGAGATTTACTATCGTCTGGTACAATCTCTTACACGGCTACGATTCAGCTGAATCGGACTTGTAGTTTTGTTTTGACCACGCCAGCTTGAAGCCAGCTTGTCCGCGAATTTTAGAAAAATGGAAAAAGAGCAATATCGGTCGATGATTCGATACTTGTTTTTGGAAGGGAAATCGCACAGCGATTTGGCGACCATCAAAAATTGGTATAACGAGTTTCAACATGGTCGCACATCGAACTCGAGATTTTGATCAAAGTTGACATTACGATGATAGCGAAGACCAAAAAAGTGGGTCTCGCAATTCTGTCTGTCTGTCTGTCTGTCGGTTCGACTACAGCCTAAACGGCTCGGCCGATTTTCTTCAAACTTGGTAGATATGGGTTTTAATTTTTTACCCCCGGACGTTTTTTTTTTTTTTTTTTTAAGACCAAAAATAACGGTACCTGCCATACGATTTTTTTTCGAAATTTTATAAATATTTTTTTTGGTTAAAACTAGCTAATGGTTGAAAAAAATTTTACAAAAAATTGTTATTTTTGGTAGACTCCTGGGTCCATTTTTTTTGTTTTTTGATTTTCTCGAAAACGGTACAGCCGATTTAAATAATTTTTTTTATGCCATAGCTCCTCCAAAGTTTGAATATTATTGCATATTCAAATTTTCAATTTTTATTTTTTTGGATTAAAAAAAAAAATCAAAATTTTTTTTTGGAAACTCAATATTTCGAAAACCCCATGCTCGATTTTTTTCAAACTTGACAAAAAAAAGTTTTTTAACATAATCTACAGGATTTGAGAAAAAAAATTTTGTTTCATCTAAAACTAACGGTACCTTCCATACAAATTTTAAAAAATGGTTTTCGAAAATCGTATTTTTCTCGAAAACGGTTCCGGGAATTTTGCTAAAATTTTTTTTCTTTTGATTAATCTTTACGATCTATAATTTAATAAAAAAAAATTTTAAATCTAGATATTACTGACTGTACCTACCATAGAACGATTTTTCGAATTTTGAATTTCTCATTATCGACATAACGGATTTTAATGAAATTTTTTATAAAAAAGCTCCAAAAAAGTTTAAAAAACATTGCATTTAAAAACTTAAGAAAAAATATTTTTTCAATTTTTAGAAAAAAAAGTCGTTTTTTTTTTGAAAAATTCGATATCTCAAGAACAGATTATTATTTTTTTTTGGAAATTAGACCTTTATTCGTACAATAATAAAAGCTTAAGGTTGGCGTACCAAAATTTTTTCTTAAAAATGTTTTAAAAATTTTGTACATAAAAGCTTATTTTTTTAAGGAACCACTACAACGACTTATAATTTTTGTTCTTGAATAAATTCATATTTGCATAGCATTCTGTTTTTATCTCTTACTACTAAAAGAATTTAAAAAATTAATTTTATCCTTATGGACAGTTTTCTTTAATAACTTTCGTTTTTAAAATTCCTAGTCTATTACATAGGAGCAAGTTCGTGCGACCCAGTCGTGCATTTTATTTATTTACAAACTTGAAAATATCACTCGCCGGGCAGAAATTTGAGTCGAATGAGGCGGTTATCGCCACCACGGAGGCTTACTTTGCAGACATCGAGAAAACCTATTTTTCGGATGGGGAAATTAAGTTCGGGTATCGCTTTATGAAGTGTATCGAGCTAAAAGGAGACTATGTTGAGAAATAAATCGCCACTTTTCCAAAATTTTTGTTTTTCTTTTATAGGCTAAGTACTTATCGGACCGCCCTCGTATTTCGATTTTTGGAACCTGGTTGATAAAAGCTTTGTTTATTTCAGATATACAAATTTTAATAAATTTTTTTTAAATCATTTTCAAGGAAATTTTTCAAAATTATAAAAAAGGTGTAGAAAAGGTAAAAAAAAATAAAAATGTAAAGTGGGGAAAACTTTGGGATGATATTTTATTTGAGATACTTTTAAGTTAAAGGGTAGCGCCTGCTGCTTCTCAATAATACCTACTAATATCCAGCAAGTCAAAACAAATAAGAAAAAGTATCTGTTTAAATGATTGGAATCAAAAGTTTATTATTACTACCCTATTGATGGAATCAACAAAAGCTGAATAAAAATTTCAAATATCTCTATCTATAGATTCTGGATCTGAATGTATTTTATAAATATTTCGCTCTACTGTGGTGGTATGTTACGAGTATATATACATATTTGACTAATAAACAAATACGAGTTTCATTCTCGTGGCCGGAAATGACATGCGAAATAAAAAACAACACTGATTCTTTTCAGATTTTATAATAATTGAATTGTTTTGTTTTTATTTTATAGTGAAATAATCCCAAAAATGTTTTTTCTTCAAATAAAAATAGCTAGTCATGAGAAAATAAAATAAATTCGTTTTGTTAATTTTTATTTATTTTTTCGAGACACGTTTTAGATTTTAAATGTGCTCGTGCTACCTTTTTTACGACTGACATTTATTAGACACGTTTGTTAGGAACATTTATTAGGATCACTGAATTGATCGTTTTATTTTGCGATTTCATTACAGATGATGTCTGAAATTTATTTACCTTAGATATTGATGAACAAGTCTCAGTATAAAAAAAAGTTTAAGAAACAACACTTTTTTTTTGATATTTCTGATGAAGATATTGTGTGTATACTTTCCACAAAGTAAATACATATTTTAACGGATAGGTAATTGATGATGTTCAATATTGTATATACATAGGTCAATATTGTATGTATAGGTCAAGTAAACCGAGTAAAAGATAAAGTAGATTGTTGACAAGTTAAATGACATAGACGTCAGCAACGGAACTCGTCCTTAGGTAAATTACTTGAAATACAATTTTGTATATCTTCCTAAAAATAGCCTTTGAACTGCAAGAAATAGACAAAACTAGATGAATAAATATGTACTTGCATAGGTTAAAAATGGTATTCGATAATTAAATATATCCCTAACTCTGGCATTTATTTATTGTACTTTTGTACTTGTTGTTTGAAGGTTGGAAAGATTATTTTTGTTTAATTCAACGTTTCAATATAAATTGATAAAAGTAAATCTTTGCATAAATGTTATCAAACGAAAAACACTTTTAATGATTATAGTTTGTCTTGTTTATCTTCTTAATTCATAATTTTTTTTCTTAATTTATTAAAATTAATTCACAAAACTGATTATTATTAATAACGTACTGGAACTGAATATACTATTCAGAAGACAATGCAATTCGACTATGGGATTGTTTCATTACATCAGAGTTTCGACTTTTATTGTGAATGAGATTTAGAGAATATAAAAGTAAAAGATAAATGTATTCATCTCTGTCCAGATTGATTACATACATACGTACCAGCATTCGGTTGCATTTTATTGCTTTTATTTTTTTTAGATTCGAGTATTTCGAGCATGTTCTGAATATCCTCTGAACCAAGCGTACTCTGAGCGCTCCGAGTTGTTTTTGAAACACACCTGAACACTAAGCTGTCGCCATTTGTTTTTTAATTTCCACCTGCCAAATGCTTGTTATTTTATTATGAGCTTATAGAGCGCATTCTGAACACGCTCAAAACATACTCAGATTAAAAAAAAAAAAACACATATTCGAAGCTCTGAGCACTCTGAACTAAAAAAGAAATACAATCTACTTTTTGACAAGTCAGGCTCTGTTCTAAAGAAAAACGCCTATTTATGTTTAGTTATACTATTAAGATCGGTTCAGTACATGTAAATGTGCCCAGAAAACAAGAACATCTATTTCAATATGACACACTTGGGAACTTATCTCACATTTACACGCAGCTACAAATTGACTATTTCTATTTTCTTGGCATGAATGACAGTGTCATGAGTGACTTCCCATTTTAGTAATTTGTTAAGATATTTTTCATTGGTTTATGACATTAGCTTCTTTAAGCTAATACTCGGATTATAGTTATAATTGTGAAAATGGTCCAGTGTCTCATTATTTTTGTCAGCATAAAATTAGTGACAGGTGCAAGTGACGTTTCATTTTTAAATTATACTTATTATAGAAAAGTTCAAATTTCTTCGATTCTGAGCGAAAAACCTTATATCCCTCTAGTTTACATAAAGCATCATTGTGGGTGTTTTTGAACCATGTTTCGGATACACAAATGACATCAACTCTACTACCACCAAACACAAACCTGAACTCATCAATTTTAGGTAGCAAACTTTTTGCATTCAGATGACATAATTTTAAACCATTACTTTGATTTGTCAAAACGTTAACCATCGATCGCAATATTCCGTCTCCAGCCGCGAGGCTATTTATTCCGAAATTTAAAACATTCATTACACTAGAGCAGAAAATAAATGCTTTGATGCTTTAATTTCAACAAAATTCGGCAAAATTCCGACAAAAGTAAAAGAAATAAGTTGTGTGAAATTAACTATAAAATATAAAACTAGAAATAAAAACAAGAATAATATAGGTTTAAGTTTGAGAAGCTATTTAAATTTATGTGAGCGTTTCTGTAGGCCTGGTAGTTCCATTAAGTTCTTCGTTATTTTTTATCTCTTTTGCTTCTCCATCTGGTTGACATTTAATGTAAACAGCTCCTCGTATTGTAAATACCGATGATAGTTTCTTAGCCTTTTTCAACTGAAGTGCGCTTTGCAGCAACAAGTGATTTTTTTTTTGCTAAACATTCGCGAATAAATATAGGACTCTCTCGTTCTATTTGTTTTAATCCTACGTCGCTAAGAAAAAGTTGTTTATTGTTCGACTCGCTGCGGTGTTTCGAAATAGCTTTTAAAACATTATTCTTATCGAACGGAGATGCAAACTTGATAAGAATGCTTGAATTGTTGTTTTTGTTAACTGCGCGAGTACGAAAAATGGCTAAAAGTGTAGGTGGCTTAATGTTGAGAGTGTGGCACAGGTGATTGAAATAAGATCTTAAATTCTCATCTTTGACGAATGGGATGCCATAAAGAACAGCGTCCGCAGCAACATTTTTGTTGTTTTGTTTTTCTTGTGCAAATTCTATTTCTTGCATTTTCGTGGTCACCACGGCCAGTTCAGTTTTGACATCATTGAGTTGCGTTTTTATGCTTAATAGAGTGTTTTTTGTTTCTTTAAGTTCATCTTCGATTCCTTTCATCGATGAGCCAAGTTTGTTTACATCGGTTTTTATTGCTTCCAGTTCAAGATGCGTTGTTGAATTTGTGCTTTCGAGTTGTGTTATACGTTTGTTTATATCATTCATAGTGTCATTTATTTCAGTTATTTTAGTTTCAATGTTTTTAGTTACGTTCTCGGCAGATTCTCTTATTTGTGTTGTAATTAAAGAAATGATTGACTTACTTTGTTTTTCTAAAATATCATTCATTTTCTTGATGGTTAAGCTGTCATCTTCTTTGCCCGAGACAGTATGTATTGGGGTGGACATTTTCGGAGTTTGTGGTGAATTTTTTGCAGAGGCAATTGTTTTTACCCCTTTTTTACTTCCGGGCATATTAACTTTGTATGTGAGCTAACGTTGTTTTAAGGCCTTCTTTCACGTTACACAAAATAATAGAAATTTGTTTGTCTTTTTAGAATTTCCACAAGAAATTTATAATTTAAATTAAAGTAATCAGTGCAGATTAAATAATTTCACTTTAAGTTATTATAGTAAAAGTCAGAGTTCGGAGTAATTTGACACAGTTTAGATGAAGGAATGAAAGTGATTATTATTTAAAAACTTAATGAAACAACCGCCAAAAGAAAAAAAACGTCTACTCTGTAGCTAAGATTGACCAAAAACATTTCTGTGGGAAAAAAGATTGAATACCTACTTATTCTAAATAATCTGCCACAATTATCATTTTATTTCATCGTACCTATTTCATCTAAATATCAGAGTTGTCGTCGACCTTATAGTGGATTCTCTATATGATATAGATAATCTATGCTTCAAAGTTCTTAAAGTAAAACAAAGTTTATACATTTGTTGCGCCATTTATTATGTGAATTTTCGTTTCTAAAGAATCTGTTATGCTGTATATGTAAGTGGTGTAAGTTTTACATTAATATGAGCCTTAATGCCTCCTAAACGTAAACTAAAACCAAAAACCATCTGAACGCTTTAAAATTCACGCCATATTAACCCAATGTGACTTTTTTCATTGTTTAATTTTGTTCATACTGTCCAAGTATGTATTTTCTAAGTTCAACAAAAGTATCTTTTCGTTTAAAAATATACATCAAGCCATACATACATACATATCACAAACTGAAACGTGCGACCCAGTTCCAGTTGTTATGCTATATGCTCACCTCAAACATTCATTCGCTTGCCTATTAAATTAGAATTCCCATGAATGGAGTGAGTAATTGTTTTGACTTCCAATGTTGACGTCACTGTTTTGTTTGTATAATTTGTTTATATGTATTTCAATTACTGAAATAAGAGATGACACAAATAATGAATTAGTCAGTTGTCCTATTGTTATGTCCTACATCGATTCATTAAAAAAAACCCCTGTACATAATAGTAAAATGAAAGTTAAGGTATATGTACATACATACTTTTTATTTTAACCTACCAAGCATATCTGACAGCTATATAACTTCAATATTCATGTAGAGTGTAGTGTTGCCACAATATTATTCTACAAACAGTTGCCAAAATAAAAAAAATCTCGCGTTTAGTGCAAAAACTATTACCAGTTACGGTACAATATAAAGACGAATGCTTTGGAACCAAACCAACCAAACCTTTATTAATAACCAACTTGTTCGGTATCGTTTTGTTAAAAAAGCTTATTTGCGACAAACATGAAAATTGTCACTTCTTTTTCCACTTAACGAAAAGTGCGTTCAACTAAAAGACTTAGAAAGGAAGATTAAAATAAAAATCGCAATTAGTAAACGTCATTTTTTGCCTAAGCCTAGTAGTTAGATCGGGCAGAGACAAAATTTATCTCTACAACTCTAATCCCTACAAAAACGTTTCCAAATGCCGCGCAAAAGTTTGAATTTGGATAAATATAAAATACTGTCAAGTATGGTATGTACTCGTATGTATATCTTAAATGATAAATATTCGTATACCAATATAAACAAATCGGACCGATTACAATAACTCCCTATGGGAAGTTAACAATTGCGCAAAATATAAGTTGAATCAGTACGATGTTATACATATCTGTTTAAGGTTTATGCTGTTTTAGGTTAAAACTTTTTTCAAACCTTCTTGACATATGTATGTATGATAATCAGTTCATCAGTTCATCAGTTCTATCAAATATTTTTGATTTCTATTACAGAACTATTTAAGATTTCAAAAGAAGTTAAAATTTTAATAAATTAATTATATTTTATATTTTACAATAATAAATTAAATAAATTTATAATATTAATTTAAATAATTTCATTTAGTTTAAATAATAAAAAATTAAAAAAAAGCCTTGCATGCATATGAACCATATATTTTTTATATTATTAATCATCATTTTAATTTAATAGAACTGTTATTCTCATAATCTTATTTGTAAAACTTTTCTAATATGACAATGTCAAAAGTGACAGCCAAAAGAAATGGCTTCCCAAACACACCAACTGTAAAGATATTTATGAACAAATATTATTAAAGTGTTTTTTTTTTTAATTAAAAAAATGATTTCTGTTGATAGAAATCCTTCATACATTACCACAGTAATTGGTTGTATAAACAGATCTTCAAGATCTTGACGTTTATGAATAAACGAGAGGGGGATGTATTACATGATTGATAATAGATAATTTAGATTAGATAGATTCTTTATTCTTTCATCAAATTTAACAATTTTTACTCTTAAGAATAGGACATGGCAATACTGATGCTGTCTGCCTGTATTTAACGAGTATATGAGTCAATATAAGGCGTTTTTCTTTTTTAGTTCAGAACAGAACCTGAGTTGTCAAAAAATAAATTGTGTTTCTTTTTTAGTTCAGAGTGTTCAGAGTTTCGAAAATGTGTTTCTTTTTTCGTTCTGAGCATGTTCTGAGCGTGTTCAGAGTGCGCTCTATGAGCTCAGAATAAAATAACTGAGCAGACAGAGTAAAATGCTTAACACAAGCATTTTACAGATGGAAATTAAAAGAAATGGCGACAGCTACATAAGTGTTCAGGTCTGTTTCAAAATATACTCAGAGCGCTCAGAGCACGCTTGGTTCAAAGAATGTTCGGAACATGCTCGACATGCTCGAACTCTGTTCAGAGCTCTATACTGAACTAAAAAAGAAAAACACCTATAATGTGAGCTCTGCGATTAAAGTAAGTTTTGAATGTTACTCACCATATTCAAAAGATATTAATGCACTAAAGATAAAACATTCTTAAATCTGTGGCAACGCTATTTTCAATCTAAGTTAATCAAGCATTTGTAAAACAAATAAATAAGCAACTGAATAAAATGGGTACACGTTTTGCGCAAAGCGCTTACTTCTATTTTGTTATCTTTTTACCCATGATATTAACTAGTTGTAGTTAAGCAACAATTATACACCCAAAGACTTGTTTTTTTTTGCATGTGACTTCAGTTTGCTGTCACATGTGATTCTCATACGTGAATGACTGAATGTTTGTATGCATCATGTTATGTACCATAATATCGATCATCAAAACGGATAGGGAAATGACACCCAATTTGTGTATAATTGTATAATTGTGTTTGACACATTTTAATGCTACATTGTTGTAATACAACTAAGTATGTAATAGGAAATTCTTACTTTTTTGAACAAAATAAATTTGTTGGTAAAAGGGGAATTTTGTAAAGAGAACTTAAGAATAAATGATTATTAAAACTTAAAGATCGTCTTCAAAAAAATTTGTAAGACCGTATCCAAATCCAAATCGGACATTTCTCAAGCTTGAGATGGAATTTCTGAGATATCCTCGAGCAACGGAATTGTCAAATGTCAAATCATCAATAAATTACTCATTCATCAACTGCATTTCTGCATCATACAATATGTACTTCCAGTTGGATGTCTGGACCCTTTGTATATATATATATAATCTATACCTGTAGCATTATCATAGAGCGTAATTTTGTGATGCCAACGCTATCCTGGTGGTGGCGCTGAAATTAGCGCACGATTTTACAGTGGAGAGTAGGATAAGATACAAAACAAGTAATAAATATAATGCACGACTGCGTCGCACGAACTTGCTCCTATGTAATAGACTAGGAATTTTAAAAACGAAAGTTATTAAAGAAAACTGTTCAAAGGATAAAATGAATTTTTTAAATTCTTTTAGTAGTAAGAGATAAAAACAGAATGCTAGGCAAATATGAATTTATGCAAGAACAAAAATTATAAGTCGTTGTGGTGGTTCCTTAAAAAATAAGGTTTTATGTATGTACAAAATTTTTAAAACATTTTTAAGAAAAAATTTTAGTAGATACGCCAACTTTAAGCTTTTATTATTGTAAGAAAAATAGTTAAATTTCTAAGAAAAATACTAAGCCTTTCTTGAGATATCGAATTTTCCAAACAAAAAAACGACTTTTTTTTCTAAAAATTGAAAAAAATATTTTTTTTTTAAGTTTTGAAATGCAATGTTTTTTAAACTTTTTAGGAGCTTCTTTATAATAAATTTCATCAAAATCCGTTATGCCGATAATGAGAAATTCAAAATTCGAAAAAATCGTTCTATGGTAGGTACAGTCAGTAATATCTAGATTTCAATTTTTTTTATAGATCATAAAAATTAATCAAAAGAAAAAAAATTTTAGCCAAATTCTCGAAACCCTTTTCGAGAAAAATACGATTTTCGGAAACCATTTTTTAACATTTGTATGGAAGGTACCATTAGTTTTAGATAAAACAATTTTTTTTTTTTCAAATCTTGTCATGGAGTTTTCGAAATATATTGAGTTTCCAAAAAAAAAAATGTTGATTTTTTTTTTTTTAAATCCAAAAAATAAAGAATTGCAAATTTGAATAATGTAAAATAATATTTGAACTTTAGAGGAGCTTTAGCATAAAAAAAATGGTTTAAATCGGCTATACCGGTTTCGAGAAAAACAAAAACAACAAAAATTAACTCAAGGGGGGCTACCAAAAATAATAATTTTTTGAAAAAAAATTTTCAACCGTTACCAACCTAGTTTTAACTAAATTAAATTTTTATATTTTTTTTTTAATTTTGTGGGACAGTTTTTGAGAAAAAAAATATTTATAAAATTTCGAAAAAAACCGTATGGTAGGTACCGTTATTTTTGCCCTTTAAAAAAAAAAAAACGTGTGGGGGGAAAAATTAAAAGCCATATCTACCAAGTTTGAAGAAAATCGGCCGAGCTGTTTAGGCTGTAGTCGAACCGACAGACAGACAGAATTGCGAGACCCACTTTTTTGGTCTTCACTATTATCGTAATGTCAACTTTGATCAAAATCTCGAGTTCGATTTTTTTTTCGAATGCATAACTTGCTTTATAGTACTTATAAGTCGCAAGTAAAAAGAAAATATTTTATTATTAAATTATAAAAAAAAAACATCGAACATCGAACATACTACTAACTTCATAGCCTGGTTCAAAAAAGATACGAGTAGACTATCGCACTAAAAATTGAAATACATTGTATCAATTTGTCATATTCAGTTCGATTAAAGCATTTGTTTTTTTTTTTTTCAGAAACGAAGCAAACAATTATTATATCAGAACAAATTTACCTATATGTTTTAAGGAACATTAAATTAATTAAACTTAAAACTGAAATAATGGCGCCAACAATTTGTTCAGAGAAAAATACTCAACAGCGTTCTGGAGTAAAGGACATTCGAAAGGAATCCAACATAATCAGCCTTTCAACAGCACACTCATCAAATTATGGTAAGTTATTTCTCATTATTCCTGAATTAAAGTTAAGTTTATTAAATGTTTGGTAACGTTTGAGCTGAAACATTTAGCGTCATAAAGAATAAATTATACACTTTGTGTGAAATTTTTACATTTGTATACAAACTTTTTAGCTTGCGAAGTATGTATGTACATTAGGGTGTCCCTTATTTGGACTTTATTTTTGATTTTTGGGTTTCAGGAACGCATACCCCCCAATATTTTTTGTGTTGCTTAAAGCAACTCATGTACAAAATTTCATCCCTCTAGGTTGATGGGAACCCGACGCGACTTAATTTTGAAGATTTTTAAAAAAAGGCTATGAAAATTTTTAAGTTTTTGGTTTAATTCTCTTTACTTTTTTAATAAATAAGGAATAATTTTTACTATTAGAAATTATTTATTATTTCTCTTCAATGTATCTTTTTGCAGTCATGATATAATTGTCTATGCTCCTGTACACATCGAAGGAGGTATTGCTTTTGCTCTTCTTCTGCAGTGGTAAGTCCGTTGAAATCTTGAACGAGCTTTACAGTTCTTTCTTCTGTATGGTTGAAAGCTCTTAATTGAAGGCCTTTTTGTTTTGCAACTATGTAAAGATTGTCCTTTTCCCAAGTAGAGGGACTTAACTCAAGGAACTTATCATTAAGTTGCAGACGGGAAAACATATTTTTACTCCTTGCAGTTACAAAATCATCAAGAGTTTTTTCTGAAATAATATTCAAAATAATTAATTATATAAACATTTTAAACAATTACCATATAATGAGAGCCGCATCTCATCCTGTGAAGGATCATATCATTTTGTGGTGTCAGAATGAAATTCCTTTGTAAGAAACACCATCATCAAAAAGAGATAAAATTACAGTTTGCTCAGTTAAATACTATAAGTACTGGACCGAACGCAATTCACAAAACATCGATCAAGCATCTATGATGTGATATATTTCATATAAATTATGGCTAGAATGTAGCTTCAAAATAAAACCATCTGGTCTCCTTATAATATAAGTTTGTCTGGTATTTTGTTGATAACCCTGTGAGAAATAAGTCAGAAAATTGAAATCTAAAAGCACACCAAGATCTAAGCTTATGAAGTCTATTATCCAAATTATGCGAGAACATTCTGTTATTATTGTTATTGACTAAAATTTGGGGTTACCACTTGGCTCTACGGCTCAACCAATGTTCATCATTCTGCAACAATCGAAAATACTCCATATAACTTATAGGAACTACTGAGAAATTAGGGGGATACCACGCCCCTAACTAGAAATTTCCAAATTTTCGATTTTTCAAAGACAGTCAGTGAGTCAGTTACGGTCTTACCGATTTTTGTAGGACTTCAAGATTAAAAACCACTAATGCTTAAGCGTTGAAATTTGGAAAGGCGTCTGTGTTCGATCAGCTCAGCAAAAGCTTTGAAATTAAATGTCTGCCTTTATTGCTACTAAGTTAGTTAGAAGGGGTCGAAAATTCCAGAGTTTGTTCCCGTAAAAAGGGTGTAGTTCCGCAAACTTGGCTGGGTTCTACTGTGCTCTTACATAATATTTGGTGGTGCATTAGCTCCGAGATTAAAATGTTTTATCAGATATTCTAAAAAATGCTTTACCTTCATAATTTTTTTGTCTGTAGAACGACTTGGTGAGTAAACATTCTTATGTTGCAGGGTAATTAGTAGTGACATTCTAGTCCACTTCGACCTATCGACCATGGGAGGCCCTTCTGCAGAAACAAATTCAACAATCGCATAGCTCTAAGTTTCATCCTAGTAGTCACCCTTCGCTATGTTAAAGCGCTATCATGTGATTTCTTCAATCTCGTTCTATAGTAGATGGTGCGTCGGGCAGACGTTAACTTTGAGGGCACTATATTCAACAAATCTGTCCATAGCTGACGCTATCGACATCATCGACCATTCCCATCGTTCTGTAATACAGTTCTTCACGGGTGTTGAAGATCAGGCGAGACTTTCTAGTCTTGAAGTTAATGAGAACAAGACCAAGAACTATAGGCTTTCAATAAATAAACAAACAACTGTCGATTAGGGCAAAACGTCACTATTGATAGCAAACACTGCCGAGGTAGTTAAGAAGTTCATCTATCTCGGAGTTAATATTAACTCCAGAACGACACCTTTGTGGATATCCGGCGAAGAATTACCCTAGGAAACCGCTGCTACTTTGGTTGAGCAAAACAAATTGGTTAAAAACTCCTCACTTTTAAGAAGAAGTGCACTCTCTTCAAAATTCTTATACCACCAGTCCTGCCTTACGGCGGCGCCGCGTCGGGTGTTGGACTATAAGCGGAAAGGGAGAGAAGATATTGGGCTCTTTCGAAAGAAAATTCTTCCGCGGATATTTGGTTCTCTATGTCAAGAGAGCAAAAGAGAGGAGAAGATATAATCGCAAACTGTATGAGCTCTACCAAGATGTGGATTTAGTCCAGAAAACCAAAACACGTCGACTTCATTAGATCGGCCACATTGAGCGAATGGAAAACAATGCTCTAGCTAAGAGAGTCTCCGAATGCCAGGCTAGCCCTTCATTTTCACACCGACAAGGAAGACCGAATTTAAACGAGACGACGATGGCAAAACAGCAAGCCCAGTGGACGTCCTACCTGTTGACCCCACCAACACAGAAACTCAGACGACTGAGTTTTCGCAGATGTTCAATGTCAGTCGCATCAAAACTCGGGAATTTTTTACATCTGACACAGAGCTATGATTTTTCCTCCTGGAATAGCAGTTTGTTGTAAATCGAATCAGTGCCGACAATTCGTGCATTTTTAAGACAACCTCCTGCTTCAGGAAAATACATCGTCCTCAAAAATCTGCTCATCAAAGAATTTACACCCACGGTAATATTAAAAAACTTCTTTCGCAGATAGACCTAGGAGATAAAAAGCCCTTACGCCTTCTTGAGGAAATGCGAAATCTCGCTGGAGAAAACTTCGAGGACAAATTCCTCGCAGCACTGTGGTTGGGCTGCCTTCCCATGAGACTTCAGCAAATACTGTCTCCCTGGAAACACAAAACACTCGACAAGGTAGCGAAAATGGCCAATCGAATTATTGAAACCACAAACATTGTGTCAGTGGCTACAACCCAGCAACCGAGCAATTCTCACAAAGAAGACCCCTCGCTTTCACAATTAGCCAGGCTGTCAACGCAAATGAAGGACATCAGTAGACGTTTTCGATTGCTCGAACAACGTGTCCGTCGCGATCGCACTCCATCGCGTTCGAGGCAACGAGACCTTCAATGCCGTGGTTCTGAGAAAAAGTTGGTTCCACAACAAGTTTGGATCGAAAGCGACTAACTGCCGACCACCATGCACTTTTTCGACGGAAAACTCGAATGCCGAGTTCAAATAGAGGCGAATAAACTCGGTGCTTCATCAGCTCGCCTATTTGTGTATAATAAAACCACCGGACGTAATTTTTTGATTGATACTGGTGCGGACGTATCTATCATCCCGCCAAAAAATCGCCTCATCTACTACACGAAAAACCAACAATTAAACTTCCTCAGACTTTACGCGGCAAACGGTTCTGAAATTGACGTTTAATTTGACTCGTTTAATTGACTCGTTTTATCGCTCGGCCTACGAAGGACTTTTCCATGGCATTTTACGGTTGCGAATGTAGCGACGCCCCTCATTGGCGCTGATTTTCTTAAGTTTTTTAATCTTTCAGTAGATTTACGAAGCAGAAAATTAATAGACAACTCTACCGAGTTATTGAACGTTGGTTTTATTGTTTCCTCTGACACCCCTCAGGTAAAATTGATCGATACAAATAATCCTTTTTGGTATCTCTTAAAGGAATTCAAAGACCTGTTTGAAAAACAGCCATCCAAACGCAAGGCAATAAATATTAGAATAACCCATCGCATCTTAACAACTGGTCCACCAGTCACGGCAAAACCTCGCCGACTACCACCCGAAAAACTCAAATTCGCAAAGGCCATATTCCACCAGGACAGCACTTGCCGACCGTGTGGAGATTATAGACAACACAGTACCGGACAAATATTCAATCGCCCATGTTCAAGACTTCCTCAACATCTTCCATGGCAAAAAAGTCGTCAGCACCATCGATCTGGAAAAAGCTTACCATCAAGTCCCAGTTGAACCATCTGATGTACCAAAAACAGCGACAACCTTTTGGATTATGGAAATTTCACTACATGACAGAAGGCCTTAAAAACGCAGCACAAACGTTTCAGCGGATGATCGACGAGGTTTTGCGTGGTCTAGATTTCGTGGTACCTTATATAGATGATCTTTTGTGTGCCTCCGAATCAGCCGAAAAACATGAGCTTCATCTTCGAACCCTCTTTGTAAGGCTACGTGAATATGGTCTTACTGTCAACCTATCGAAGTGCGTGTGGGGTAAGTCAGAGGTTCAATTTTTAGGTCATCATGTGACGCCTGCTGGAATCAAACCGTTGCCTAGTAAGGTCACAGCAATTCAGGAATTTGAAAAGCCTACGATAGCTAATGACCTAAGCAGATTAATATCTATGATAAAGTTTTATCGTAGGTTTATTCCGAACGTAGCTACTCGTACATTCCAAGATCACCTACAAAAACTCATCGAAGGTAACGTGAAGAACGACAAACGGCAGATTAAATGGACATCCGATTTCAAGGCAGCATTTTTCAAGTACAAAGAAGCGCTTTGTAAAGCCACTTTTTTAGTTCATCCTACTGCTAACTCCAAGGTTAAGCCATTAATTGGCAGGTGTCCACGTTAAACGAAATTCGGTTCTGCTAACTCCAAGGTCCCCCCCCGACGGATTTCACCTTGTCGTTGTGGGGGGCTTAAGTCTATTCTCTCGCTGCTCGTTCAACTAAGAGATTTAGACAACTAAGAAAACCCAAGGGAGTAGTAGGGTCAAGACGGGTGTGTGTTGGTAAAATCTCCGACTACTTACGTGGCTGGAGATTTTTAAGGTATTCTGCAGGTTTTGTGAAGTCTTTGGTTGCTCGTGTTCGGGCTCTGAAGGGATTGACTGTTGGAAGTGTATTGCTACTGAATCACACATCGGACCAAGGCAGCAAGCGTAAGTCCAAGATTATGATTGTGGTGGCATACCTGTCCGAGTGCAGCTTGCGTAATTCCCACAATCATAATGGGTGGCGGGGAGCATAAGGCCATGGTTGGTCGGTGGTGGTGCAAGTGGTTAATGCATGGATGATGGTCTTGACTTTCGGGGCTCGTTCACTTGTGGCTGGAGACTTTTTGATGGATCTTGGTTGGTAGGTGGAGTGGGACTGGTGAAGTCTTCGGCTGGGAAAGCAGCTAGAGATTTCTAAGGTCTTACTCGTAGTAGCAGTGAAATTAGTAACGTCCCCGGCTACTTTTGTGGCTGGGGATTTCAAAAGTTTCACTGGAAGGGTTGATTAAGGTTGATTTAGGTTGATCTTGGTTGGTAGGGGTAAGATTAGTAGAGTCTCCAGCTGATTATGTGGTTGGAGATTTGAAAGTCTTACGAGGTTCAATAAGGGTTTCTTATTTGTTCCTATTTATAGTAGCAAATAATAGGGGGATCGTCGCCCTCGTTCTTTAGAACAAAGACTAGGGGAGTCTTTCCTAGCTTGCCGTAAGGTGAGCAAAAGACTAGGATGCACATTGAGTCGTTGGTTTCTACCCCGGCCGACTTCTTGGTGTGTATCCTAAGGGCTGACAGGCCCAGAGTTTTGCAGGAGCCCATCTGGAAGTGACGGGTTCAGATCTGGAAATTCCGAAGCTGAGTTAGAACTTGGACTATGTCCGGGTTTCAAGATTCATTTCTTGAATTTAAGAGGTGTTAGATAGACCTCGCCTCCAAAGCAAGAGGTGTGCATATGCTGTAACATATCACAACTTTGCGACCGAGATAGCTTGCTATGTCGGGGTTATTGGTCAGGACTAAATCTGACTCTGATGGTGGTAGGCCACTCGTGGGGTAGAGCCGTAACAGGCAGGTATCCACGTAAAACCCAAAGACGATCTTGCTAACTCCAAGGTATCGTTAGCAGTTGATGCATCGGATTTCACCTTAGGTGCCGTCCTTAACCAGACGATAGCCGATGAAACCAAACCACTAGCTTTCTTTTCCAAGAAGCTAACAGATCCTCAAAAAACTTACTCAACGTACGACCGAGAATTGATGGCCATTTACTTAACAATTTGCTAACTTGATAGTAGTTTACTAACTCATTCTTAATTTTAAACATTTTCTAACTAGTATCGTACTAAAAGAATTTCCTTAATAAATTGCTTCTGAACACACCTAAAACAATGACATTTCGTGTAAAAAAGTAAGTACACGAATCTTTTTTGATGTTTGCAAATGTCAAAGAGTCATATGAAGCTAGGACGATACTAAAAAAATTAAGTAGGTATTCGATGATTTTAACTTTAATAAAAGGATAGAGAAAGAATGATGTTATATCCGATTAAAATTTTCAAATTCGTTGTTTTAACCTAGTATCATACTAAAACAGCTTTAGCATCGTACTAATTCAATTAAAATTTTGCACCAAAGTGTTTATAATTCTACACAAAAGAGATTTTAATACGTAAGGCCTTGTACATGTACACTGCTGATTCAAAATGAAATACCTCATAGAAAAGTTATTCTGTAGATTCACTGAACATAAACTTCTTCATTTTCAATAACATAAAGAATCAATTTCTGATGTCTAGCTAATTAGATCATAAACAACTCGTTCTCATTGCACACAACCTTAACTCATGCTACAACCACGAAAAGTGTGCAAATACACGTGCCCCCATTTCAACTGGGCAATTTTGTATACATTTTTCTCATAACAAATAGCTACATGCCCCTTTCGCCGCTGCTGGCATATACGAGGAATTCTAATTAAAACTTACTTCAGCACTGAATAAATAGGATCGTCATCGGGTCGCTGTTGTCATCGTCGTTTGGCGCGGAAAGACTTAAAATGCGGGAAATGTGATTCTGAAACACGTTGATAACGTACGGTTGGTATGGGATCAAGAAGTGAAATAAATAGTTACGATGTTTTTTTTTTTTTTTTTTTTCTTAAAAAAAAAATTGAAAAATAAATCGAAAAATTAAAATATCCTATTTTTGAAAAGAATACAGTATAAAGCTCTTGTTTGCCAACGTGACAACAAGTACAGAAATATAGAATATGCGACACATACTTTTTGTCGTCTTTAAGTTAACATAAACATTGTTCATACTTATGTCGTTTTTATTTGGCAATCCTGAATCTCTCTCCGATCCGGAATCCCAACTGAACACTTTTTTTATTCTGAAGTTTTTTTGTGATTGTAAATATGTACATATACATATGTGAAACATCAAATATGGACAGTAATGAAAATCAAGAATAATGTTTGTTGAAAGATACACTTCGCACAATTAGGATACCAAAAATCACAGCTGTTGAGTTTGACGTTTACGTATATGAATGTGTGAGTGTTTCTGGTTTCGATTCTGATTTCAAATCCAGAAGCAAATTTCTCTTCTTTTTAGAATCAGAACTTTCATTTTTTCTCACGTGATAACTTTCAGAAGAGTCCAGAAGGCTTCTGGATTGCCAAATAAAAACGACATTAGTTATTTCCGCCCTCAGCCCTGGCATCTGTGGTAAAAATAAAATTTGAATGGTGGTTCGCACTGTTTGACACCTACAAAATGTATTTCTTTTTGGTGACATATAGTAAGGACTGTAAATTAATTTATACTTTCTTACGATAATCGGGAGTGTTAATACTCACTCCGTTGGTAAGTCTGTATGGGATAAGTGTAAAGAAGATTTAATCAAACTTATCCCAACGATGATCGATGAAATTTTGAGACTAAAAACAAAGGTACCTGCCATACGAATTTTTTTCGAAAATTTGTAAATATTTTTATTTTCTCAAACACTGTTCCACAGATTTAACAAAAAAAGATACAAAAAAATTTCATTTAGTTAAAGCTAGGTACAAGTTGAAAACAATGTTCCGAAAAATGGTTATTGAGGGTACCCCCCAAAGAACTATTTTTTTTGGTTTTGATTATCTCAAAAACGGTACCACCGATTTTGATCATTTTTTTTTGCTAAAGCTCTCTAAAAACTTAAATAGAACTGTGTATTCAAATTTTCAAAAGTTTTTTTTGGATTTAAAAAAAAAATTCAATTTTTTTTTTTCAAAACTCAATATTTCGAAAACCTTATTCTGGATTTTGTTTAAACCTAAAAAATAAAAGTTTCTCAACATAATCCACAAGATGTATGAAAAAAAAGTTTTATTTTACCTAAAACTAAAGGTACCCACCATACAAATGTTAAAAAATGGTTTCCAAAAATCAAATTTTTCTCGAAAACGGTGCCTAGAATTTTAATAAAATTTTTTTATTTCAATTAATTTTAACAATCTTTAATATTATAAAAACAATTTTGAAATTAAGATATTACAGCTTGTACCTATCATAGAACCATTTTTTCAAATTTTGGATTACTCAATATCGACATAACGGATTTTAATGAAATTTTTTGTAGAGTGTAGAGATTCTTTTTTAAAATTCCTAGTCTAAAAGTTTAAGCTCCAATAAAGGGAGTTATTTGAGTCATTCCTTTATGCTTCTAAGATTTCTACGATCTATGTTTAAAACTCACGACTCAATCGTGTTTTTAATTTAGTTTCAGATTTTGATAAAATGTTTTAACAATTTAATACGTATTTTTAACAAAATTTTAAAAAAAATATATTTTTTTTAAATAAAAAAAAAATAGCTTTAAATGCTCGGTATTTCGATATCTAGATTAAGGATTTTTTATAAAAAAACACCTGACACGCCACGCTTTTCGTCCAGACAATTTTGATAGCTAACATTTCATTGTCACTAAATAAAACGGTAAATGTTTATAACTGTCAAAAAAAAAACTATAAAAAAAAAACGTTCCTAAGATTGTCATCAATTTTTACTTGCGACTTATAGGTACTATAAGGCAAGTTCTGCATTCGTAAAAAAAATCAAACTCGAGATTTTGATCAAAGCCGACATTACGATGATAGCGAAGACCAAAAAAGTGGGTCTGGCAATTCTGTCTGTCTGTCTGTCTGTCTGTCGGTTCGACTACAGCCTAAACGGCTCGGCCGATTTTCTTCAAACTTGGTAGATATGGGTTTTAATTTCCCCCCCACACGTTTTTTTCTTTTTTTTTTAAGACCAAAAATAACGGCACCTGCCATACGATTTTTTTTTCGAAATTTTATAAATATTTTTTTTTCTCAAAAACTGTCCCACAGAATTTAAAAAAAAAAATTGAAAAATTTCATTTGGTTAAAACTAGCTAATGGTTGAAAAAAAAATTTCCAAAAAATTGTTTTTTTTTGGTAGACCCCTGGGTCATTTTTTTTTGTTTTTGATTTTCTCGAAAACGGTACAGCCGATTTGAATTATTTTTTTTTATGCTAAAGCTCCTCCAAAGTTTGAACATTATTACATATTCAAATTTTCAATTTTTAATTGTTTGGATTTAAAAAAAAAAATTCAAATTTTTTTTTTGGAAACTCAATATTTCGAAAACCCCAATATCGATTTTTTTCAAACTTGACAAACAAAAGTTTCGTAACATAACCTACAAGATTTGAGAAAAAAAATTTGTTTTATCTAAATCTAACGGTACCTTCCATACAATTTTAAAAAAATGGTTTACGAAAATCGTATTTTTCTCGAAAACGGTTCCGAGAATTTTGCTAAAATTATTTTTCTTTTGATAAATTTTTACGATCTATAATTTAATAAAAAAAAATTTTAAATCTAGATGTTACTGACTGTACCTACCATAGAACGATTTTTTCGAATTTTGAATTACTCATTATCAGCATAACGGATTTTAATGATTTTTTTTTATAAAGAAGCTCCTAAAAAGTTTAAAAAACATTGCATTTCAAAACTTAAAAAAAAATATTTTTTCAATTTTTAGAAAAAAAAGTATTTTTTTTTTTTTGGAAAATTCGATATCTCAAGAATGGCTTGGTATTTTTGTTTGGAAATTAGACCCTTATTCGTACAATAATAAAAACTTAAGGTTGGCGTACCAACATTTTTTCTTAAAAATGTTTTGAAAATTTTGTACATAAAAGCTTATTTTTTTAAGGAACCACTACAACGACTTATAATTTGTGTTTTTGCATAAATGTATATTTGCATAGCATTCTGTTTTTATCTCTTATTACTAAAAGAATTTAAAAAATTTATTTTGTCCTAATGAACAGTTTTCTTTAATAACATCCGTTTTTAAAATTCCTAGTCTATTACATAGGAACAAGTTCGTGCGACCCAGTCGTGCATTTTATTTTTGAGTACTTACATAAAAACTGTCATCTTATTGGTAAGTAACAATTTAAACAAAAGGCGATATTATTATATATACATCCTCTTGGCTTTCAACATTCTCATTAACTGCTTAACTTAATTGAACATTGAATATTCGAAAAAAGTAAAACGCACGACTGAATCACTTGTACTTGTTCTAGCTCTTATGTAAAAGAACTTTGGAATTTTAAAATTATTTATAAATAAATATATTACATGGATTTAATGAGATAAACATAATTTCTAGAAAGTATGAATTTATGCAAACAGAGTTTAAAAATCGGTTTATTATTAAATCAATTTTTTATCTAAGAAATTTCGTTAAAATTTTTAGATTATAAATTTTAGATTTTAGGAAATAATTTGAAAAAATAATCCTTCCGTTTTGAGCATATTAATTTTTCAAAAAATGAATTTGTAATGTGCATTTTTTCAATGAACTCAAAAACACATTTTTTCGAATATTTTTATATACAATATAATTTTTAATTTAAGCGGGCTCCTGGTAAGAAATTTTGATTAAAATCGGTAGAGCCGTTAATGAGAAATATTTTAATTTTTTTTGCCAAAATGTAGTCCATGCCCATAATAGCACACCTAATTTTTTGGATTAAAAACGTTAGAGTCGAATCACGAATTGCAGGAACCACTTTTTTCTTCTTCGCTATCATCGTAATGTCAACTTTAATTCGATTTTTTTTAAAATGCAGAACTTGCCTTATTGTACCTATATCGCAAGTGAAAAGTGTGCAATTCGGTTGAATGCCAAATTTTTGTTATCGAACATATGTACTTATTAAACATACATAATAAGGCAATCGTAATGTACATATTGTTTTTGAATATTCAAAAAACTTTTCTTAAGAAATAATAAGTTAAATATAATAACATTGAAATTCAATGAAAGTCATAAATAAATGGCGATTTTATTTTTTCTATTATTAAGATGTATTCAAATTATGTCGCGAATCCATTTTTTCCACAATTGGTTCTCTCACTTATTATTAAAACCAAAAAAGTATTAAAATAGATTGATGTAGGTCTATATAAAAGAGGAGGCCATAACAGCTCTTAGAGAGCCCAAAAATATTGAATCACAACAACTCTTAAACATTCCTGTTTGCATGTTACGAGGAATTGAGGGACTTAGAATTTTCTTTTCATGACAAAAGATGATCTTAGTGGATTTGTCAAATCCTCCAATGTGTATATGTATTTTTGGACCATGTCCTGCAACTATCGCATTGATAGAAATATGTTCGACCAAGGCGCCAGTCATACAAATGCCTACCTGGCTATGATTGAAACTTATCATGACTTTTTATCGTATGTTTACATGGGAAAATTTGAGGTGTCTCAAAAAGAGTTCGCATTTGATTTCAATGAATTGAAATCTCAATTTTAGTACTTTCTTTTTATTAATAGTTATGCGCGAAACAGATTAAACCAGCAACAGCACCAGCATCGTCAACAGCAAACAGCATGCTGACCAGCAAACATTTCTCAAACACATTGCCACCAGCAACGTCATTTCATCTGCTTGACGAAAAAAAGTTTTTCAATGTGGTGCCACTTAATATTGCAGTGGAAAAGTTTACAACACTGCACCAGCAATTTAGGACTTTAGCCTAACGACGCTGTTGGCGTTGCTGTTGCTGTTCTTATGTGTGTTGAACAATTGAAATACATTGGCTCTAAATTAATGGCGGCCGCGCGCTGTTGCTGTTGACGGTGTTGTTGCTGGTTCAATCTGTTCCGCGCTTTAGAACTTTATTTCATCCAAAAAAAAATATGCAGTACACCGTACACGTCTTATGGGAGAGCTTTTTAAAAATCAGTAGCGTGCTATATGTTTGCACCATACTAAATTGAAAGATCTCCTCCATAATAAAGTGTTCGCGCGCTCGTAAAATTACAATTAAATATTCATATGCATTCAGAGTTACCCTTGTCCATTTGGTAACTTGTTCAGTTTTTTTTTTGCTTGGGTTTCTGTTGAGGTGCTTTTGATTTTAGAGCTTTAAAAAAAGGGTCCATTTAAAATCAACACTACAACAACCTTGTGAGAGCTTTAATGAAGGACAGATTTATGCAATCCACTGTAGCCAGAGTGCGAGGCAAACGTCCTATCTTGCCCACACTGCATATTTTTGTTGGACAGAGTATAAATATCTTCATTCCCCCAACATTTCTTCACCTCTCAACCAATATGTCAAAAAAACGAAAGACAAAACAACTAGTGTCAAATTTCTTTGCAGGTTCAATCAATGTTTCGAAACCTCTTCACGTTAGTGATAGACGATTGCGTTTTATTTTATGCTCCAGATAAAAAATGCATTTTCAGAGCTGACATTTAAAAAATCCGAAGGCATTTTCAGAGCAATCAGTTGGCATAAGCAATGAAATATTCGCAATACGTCAAATTTTAATTTAGCTCTTATCTATCAAACCACATGATGCCAGATTTCGAATTAAATATTCCTTCTCCATTTGTCAAGCCTTAACTGTATGATGACTAAGGTGTAAATGGTTAACATTTTTTCCGCTATTTACTTTTTCAAATTCCATTACAAAATGGGAATGATGTCAATCGGATTATCGGATTATAAATATCGAAAAGGGGGAGTTAGTATATAAAGTACACAAACTTAAAAAAAGGGTAGATAAGTTCAGTGTGAACACCGTAGATAGCAGGAAAAGGACATCAAGATCATGATTATTTTTGTCAGTTTTTTCGTCTTTCGTTTTTTGACATACTTGGTGTGAGGTGAAGAAGTTTAGCAGAATGAAGCTACGTTTTTACACAATTCAAACTGTCAAAGAGACGAAAGACGAAACGAACGAAAAAAATAATCACATAATCAGGCTCTAAGGTTGCGCGTACAGTAGTGCGACAAAGCGATGCGATACGAGAAGCGATGCGACAAGCGATTCGAGATGCGATAATTAAATGCGAGATAGTGCGCACAGTAGAAGCAATATTTTCTGCAGTTATGTTGTTGATCCCTTTATAATTATTGCCACCAAAATTGTAAAAAGTTGCACCACACAACACAAGCACTGAAATAACAAAATTTTACTCTTGATTTTATTTTGAAACCTCAAAACAAATATGTGTATAAGAATCAATGTAAATATTTTTCTCGCACGAAAACGCTTCTCGCATCGCATCGTTTTGTCGCACTACTGTACGCGCAACCTTATAGTCAAACTGATGTATCATTGGTGCAATATATGATCGACAAGCACGGCATGGTTGGCTTGATTTTGATAATAATTATTATCGCTCCATTCAGCAGCTTGTCAAGTATGCTGGATGGATTTCATAATGTTTTGATATTTTGGCTGCATGACGAGCATATTTGAGAATATTAACGCATACTTGTCAAGCTTAAAACAAAATTCATTTTCCATGAAGTTCTCGAGCTGTACACAGCGTAAGAAAAATACTTTAATATGAGTTTTATATCACAAATTCATCTTGCCGCGCTTGTCAAAGAAATTTGATAATATAAACGATATTAAGGCTTCGAGAAAATATTCATAGTAGTTATTTTGTATCAGATTATATCTATCTCTGTTTGAGTATAGGTGAAAAACTTAATGTTGTATCAAATAACATCCCTGTTTAAATATAACAAACTTTACGTTTGTTAGACTTAGAACGCACCACGTCCGGTGATGCGTTCTTTTTTAATAATATAAATAAGATTTCACTTAAAGTCTAATAACAATTGATATAAATTCTCTTATATAAGTGTAAGAAACAAAGAATGATCATTCTGTAATATTTAAATATTATAATTGAATAAGCTAACAAAAATTAAAAAAACACAGAAATAATAAGACGTGGGGTACTATCAGCTGTCCTTGTGTATAGTTATTCTGTTATATTTTATATTTAAAAATTGGTTTAAGAAAATACAATCATATTAAATCTCGACTCTTAGACAAGAAATAACATTTTGTAATAATTAATAATTTTAATTATAATCATAATCTAGATCTTATCTAATTGCATTCTTAAAAATTCACTTTATAGATTCGTTCAATATTTTTAAGGTCCCAAGTGAAAATCCAGTTTCTGATTTTATTAAGGAAAGATCTTGAGTTATGTAATCGTAGTTCGTAGATTAAAACCCCTAAGTTGAACACTGAGGAGTTTCTTGTTGAAATATTACCACTTTGTTTGTAAAACTCTTTAAGAACTTTAAAAACATAAAGATGTCGAAGTGGTAATATTAGCAGTTTACAAAAAAGAGGCCAACTTTCCGTACGTTTATTTTTGTTACAGATTATACGAATTATATGCTTTTGGGCAATCAAAAGATGTTCAAAAGTGTTCATATAAGCACCTCCCCAACTTACCAACCCGTGTTGCAGCTTAGACTGTACAAGCCCGTAGTAAATCATTGTTAAGATTTTCTTAGAGCAGAAAGGTTTCAATAAGTACATCTTTCGAGTTATAAGGTTCATATAAGTTTTTATTGACTGTGCATGAATCTTCCAATTCAAATTACAATCGATTTGGACTCCAAGCGACACGTTCAATTTTAAAGCAGGCGTTTGAGCATTGATTGTATACATTAAAATTTTGTCTTCCACATATATGTAACGGTAAAGTTAATTTTTGACAATCATGAGAGTGAAAGAGTATATCAAAATTAAGATCTTCAGGAAAATTTCCCGTAAGTTTAAACAACATAATTTTGGTTTTTTCACTGATAATCAATTTATGAAATGCGAACCAAGCCCTTAAGATTTGTAAATCTTTATTTATTTTCACAATGCAATCAAAAAGAGAAGTTTTGGTATACGTGAAAGCTATATCATCGGCGAAGGCTATGCGATTGCCAGAAAATCTTTGGTGGAATAGTGAGTTAATGTAGATTAAGAATAAAATTGGACCTAGTACTGAACCTTGCGGCACACTGTTTTTCAAAGTAAGTACATCACTGGATATACCATTTGCAAATACTCTTTGTTCCCTTCCAGTCAAATAAGATCTAAACCAATCAAACATTATCTCCCTGAAACCAGCATTGTGCAGCTTATTTAAAAGTATATCGTGGTCAACCATATCAAACGCCTTCGTCATATCAATGAATAATGCCATAGTTGTTTGACTCTCATTAATTCCCTTATACAGATCACAGCATACTTTGAGGATTGCATCTTCAGTAGTTCTACCGGATCTGAAGCCAAATTGATCATTGGAGAAAAACTCAGTTTTATCTAAATACAATAGCATACGTGTTTTAATTAATTTTTCAAAGAGTTTGGAGAACGTGGAAAGCAAAGATATGGGTCTATAATCAGTTATATTTTTTCGATTTCCTTTTTTAAAAAGTGGAATAACTTCTGCATTTTTTAGTGTATTAGGAAATTTTCCACAAAGCACACTAAAGTTAAAAACGTGACAAACTATATCCACAATTTCCCAAACTATTTTTTTTTAGGATTATGGCTGATATACCATCACTGGTGCAAGAATTTTTGTTTTGTAACCCAATATTTACATAACTTTTGAAATAAGTAGGTTCATTCTTTAGATAATAAAGATAAAATACAGAGACTGTAAACCTACAGTCTTAAATATATTCACAAAAAAAAAACTGAAGATTATTTATTTATGGTCAATTGTGTAGATATGAACAGAAAATGAAACAATTGAGTTCGGTATTAGGAATAGACCTACACATAAAATATCATAGCTTTTTTTTTTGTTCTTGTAAAAACAGTTTAATCATTTATATTTGTTGTAATTAGTTCGAAATAATATTTTTTATAATAAAGTCAAAGTCACAATTTTCAAATATTAGATGAGTGTGTATGGGAGCACTGTGTATCTATAGCTGTTTGATTGTTTAGTTTAGTTTATTAGTCAATCAGAAATAATTCTTACAGACTAGAATAAATAATTAATATTGATAAAGATTTAACAATAAAAAAGAAAATTTAGATAGGAAATTTATAAATACATATAACAATTTTAGATTAAAGATTAGCTAATACATTCAACAGTTTATTTTTAAAAGCAACTCTTGAGCAATTCTCAAAAATATCAATTAACATACAAACTGAGTTTACCTCTTTGATGCATCTTGTAATTGGTTCATTGTAACCATAGTTAGTCCGATGAAAAGGAACGAAAAACAAAGCTGTTACCCTTATATTTCTTGAGGGGATACGGAGACCCAATTAATTTAAAAGAGATGAACATTTAATACGATAAGAAAACACATCACGAGCAAACATAATAGAGAAATATTTTCTTCGAAGAACGAGAGTTTGGATTCCTATTAATAAGCATCTCGCATTATAGCTCGGTAAATCACTATTCCAATAATTAAGTTTAAGGATAGCGTATCTGGAAAATCGCCTTTGGACTCTTTCTATTCTATCCGAAGCATTATTGTAATAAGGGTTCCAGATAATAGAGCAATACTCTAGAACTGAACGGACCAGTAAAAAATAAATTGTTTTAAGAGTTAGTAAATCTGAGAACTCACGACTATTTCTTTTAATAAAGCCTAGCATAGAATTACTTTTGCTAATAATATGATCTATATGGGGCTTAAATGATAATTTATCATCTAGAATTATGCCCAGATCTTTTTTTTGAGAAATTCTTTCTATGTTAATATTATTCAAATTATATCTGTAATTAATCCAGATTTTCTTAAGAGAACAGGTTAGAACCTGACACTTAGATAAATTCAGATGAAGGGAATTTATGTCGCACCATTGCGAGAGTCTTTCGAAGTCATCTTGAAGGAGTAAACAATCATGAAAGGATTCAATCTTTCTATAGAGCTTCAGATCATCGGCATAAAGCAAGCATTTAGAATGAATAAAAATATCTGATATATCATTAATAAATAAAAGAAATAGCAATGGTCCAATGTGGCTACCCTGGGGAACTCCTGAAGGCACATAGATAGGGTCAGAAAAACTTGTATCAATTTTCACGATTTGAACTCGACCAGTTAAATACGATTCGATCCATTTCAGTAAATTAGAATGAAAGCCAAGACAAGCAAGTTTATGGAGTAAAATCTTATGGTTTACTCTGTCGAATGCTTTAGCAAAATCGGTAAAAATGATATCGGTTTGTAAGTAGCTTTCAAAATTCGAAATTATATGATTGACAAAGATAGCTAAATTAGTTGCTGTAGATCTTCCTGGTATGAAGCCGTGTTGAAAGATCGATACATGCTCTCGGACAACGAAAAGTATTTTATCACATATGATTTTTTCAAATATTTTTGGGATAACTGAAATTTTGCAAATTTGTCTGTAATTTGAAATGATTTGCTTGGACCCAGCCTTAAAAATTGGTGTAAGGAAAGAAATTTTCCATTCCTTCAAAAATAAGCCATTAACCAATGACTTATTAAACAAAATTGTAGAGAGTTTGCTGCATTTTTTAAAAAAAGTGGTGAAAAACCATCCGGTCCAGCCGACTTTGAAGTTTCTATTTGCTTCAAGGCAACTAAAACTTCATCAGCGTCGATATGAAGGTAACCCATACTAAATCTTTCAGGTATGTTAGGAAGATTTTGAGAGTGTGTTTCGTTAGTATAGACGGATTCGAAGTATTTGGCAAAAAGATTGCATATTTCTAATATATCACTTGAAATTTTTCCTGCGTGACTCATACAATTTGGAAGGCCTGTATTTTTTCGTTTGGAGTTAATAAATTTCCAGAAATGGCCACTATCATTTTTGATCTTAATCTCAGTAGAAGTAATATAATCATTGTATAACTCTAAATTAAGAGAATCAAACAAACGTTGCAATGCAAGATACGTATTATGAAGATCTTGATTACTTTTATTAGATTTGTATCTCTTATAGGCTTTATTTTTCTTATTTTTAAGACGCGACAACCTTTTATTGAACCAAATAGGATTCGAATTACACGATATTGTTTTTTTGGGAACAAAACGTTCTATAGTGTTATTAATTATATCTTTGAAGGTATTGTACGCATTCTTTAAATCAGGTTGATTCATGATATCCCCCCAAGACAACGAGGCAAGGTACGCATTTATTGCATCAAAGTCAGCATTCTCAAAACAATTTACAACTTTTGAGTGAACTAAATTGCTCTTTTTTAAATAGCTATTGCCATAAGTTCATGTCATATGGAAAGCTACCAGGTAGCAGGTAAATGTGCGTTGCATCACTTTTTATATTCGAGTTCCAAACTCTTTATTCTCATACACGTATTGTTATGATGGCCATGATCTAACTGAAACAAACGTAAGGCATTTGGGAACTGAAATAAGAAAAAAAAAACTTCCGACTGGCATTCATACCAGTGCAATGACATACTTTGTTCATTTGAATCACTGATTCCATTGATGGATATCAGCCGTTTGTTTAGTTTATTCCTTTGTATTTTTACAGAAGTACTTTTTTTTATTTTTATCTTTGAAAAATATCTAAGGAAAATGGACAAGGGAAGTCAAATCGTTAAAAAAATAAGCTCTGTCCAAAGTACTTGCATAAAGGTATCCTTTTTTTTTAACAAACCACCCATTCCCCCTATTAAAAGCACATAAACAAAGGATATCTATCTTTTGGGTGTTTCAATAGAAGTTATTATCTTGACCAAGTGGTTTGTATGTGCAGCTGATTACAGAGCAGTACTCGTACACGTGAGCGACAAAAATTACCTGTCGTTGATTACGCCAACAGCCCCTGTAGCACGGTATAGTGTCATCTGGTACTGGCCTTAAAGCTTACATGAGTCAAATATAACCACCTCTTACTGTCACAGTATGTGGGTGGGTGGAATAAGAATGTCTATAGTAGGCTATTGGCAAAAAACTTGTACGGTGTACATTCTCGTGTTGTGGAAGTCACTAACGAGTTACAAACGAGTGTTAACAAAACAAAAAACAAAACGTTGTCATACTAAACGATCCAAGTGCAATGGGTGCTGCAATTGTTCTGTTTCTCATCAATGGCTTGTTTTCAAAGTGTGTTGTACTTTGTGGAATATTTTTTGAATGATTAATGCTTTGTTGGGGCAAAAGTACTTCTCTAGGCTCAGCAAGCACGTGGCATTTTCAAATGTCAGAAAATGATAGTCGCGTAACGATGTAGAGAGGTAAATTGTAGTTTTGTTTTCTCATGCTATTATTTATTAAGGGGAAGTGCATTGTACATACATATGTACATTCATACATATGAACAAACATATGAATTAAGTTGCATTAACGTGCTTCCCTGATAGAATGAATCAAAATGAAATTACATAGTTGGAAAACATTAATAACTTTTGAATTTAAATTAGTTGATTTGAATCCTAATTAATCAGAGATTTTAAATGATTGACAAACATGTTTCAGGAAGGAATTCGATTAAAGGGGATGATTTTCCCCTGATAAAGTAAAATTAATCAACATAAAACTGGAACATCTAATATGTAGAAGTAAAAATTGTATATAAAATTCGTATGCCCTTAGAGATTATTACTATATTATTATTTAAAAAAAGCTATAAAATAATTAATTATTAATAGTATTCAGAAACGAGACATTATTTGTTTGAAGAATTTTGTGACCTACACGCACGTTTTTTTTTTATAATTCACACGCGCTCAAGGGTATGTTAAGAGACCCTTATAATGTTTAACGCAGCACGCGCGATGGGAAATTAGGGGGGAAGAAAAAGGAGGTATCGATGAATAATGGTTTTGAATGTTTGTATAAATTGAAATGGCAAGGGAAAACAGTGTCGGTTAAGTTATTCCACAATAGTGTTGTGCGACTAAGAAACGAATCTTTTTATATTTGACGGTACGACCAAAGTTAGGCTCAAGGGTGAACTGATGAGCATTCCTAGCTAAGCGGGTAGCACGGGTGAATTCATAAAGGGGAGGAATGTAACTGACTATTTCGAGTGAGCATTGCTTGTGAAAGAAGTGATAAAACAAGGAAATACATGAAACATTCCGACGGTCTTTAAGAGATGGGAGTGAATCCATGATAGCTCTATTTCCTATCAGTTTTAACGCCATATTCTAAATTCTATCCAATAAGTGGAAGAAGTTTGTGCTGCGCCTGACCAAAAAGGTGTGAGTTATACTCAAGTTTTGGACGTATAAACGCTCTATAAATAGTAACCAGATCAGAAGGGGTGAAAAATCTCTTACATCGATATAGAAATCCTAAGCATTTAGGAGCATTTTTGGCGGTCTCGAGAATGCGATCATTCCCACTAAGATCGTCGTTGACGCACATACCAAGTACGGAGAGCTTTTCGGGTTTTTCGATGCATCAAGTGAAATTTAAGAAAACGGCATAAGGTGGACACTTTGTTTCAACGATAGACAACATTGAGTTTTCGAACCATTAAACTCCACACGGTTTTTTATACCCCATTTAACAATGCAAAGTAAAATTTGCTCAAATAATATTGCTGATAGACCGTGCATGTTACTCGGCATACTACCAATAAGTATATACGTATAGAAATGTTATGAAGAATATAACCGTTTCTATGTACATAAATAGTGCAATTCGGTTTTGTTGGAAAAACTGTAAAGTCAAAAGAGTTGTAAGGTACAAGAGTTGATGACCCTACACGAATATTGGATTCTTTACGCAATACGCGGCGGTATCTTTTGTGAAGTTGTAACTTTTTGTAAGCACGTGTATGATGTTCAAATGTTACCTTAAATACTAACGACACGTTCAAAATCTTTATTTTCCAATAGTACACTGGGGCGTATACGTGTTTTATCATTGATATTGTCGATTTGAAGAGATCATTCTTATGTAGAAAATTCTATAAGTCAAACCAAAGATATTAAGAGAACGAAAAACTTGTGCTCCAATTGTTGGACATTTTTTTTTATTCAAGTGTCACGCAGTGTATAACAATAAGAACATAATTCCTCATCCTATAACTCATTTCGATAACCAGTCTGGGAACTTCGGAATTCTTTATCTTTACAAGAAAATAATTTACAAACTTGTAGTTTACACAAAAATAAATGAAAGACAAACTACCATAACAGAAAAAGAAAATTATTTGGTATCAAACAGAGATGATGTGTTTGGTCTATTTTTTTTATTTTTTTTATTTTTCGAGAATCCTTGTTTTTTCGCATTAAAAAGATATATTATTAATTATTTTTATTTTTGTGAAATTTTGTTAATCAATTTCTTTTTGATAATGGGAAATTTAATATTTTTGAAAAGTTTACTGTAAGTTCATATGGAATTCAATCTTCTCTCGGTGCTTTCCCTTTTGTCGTTTAGAAATTATAATTTAAACTTCCTCAATAGTGATTTCAGAGTCCAAAATTTCATCCATAATAAAAGGCTTTGCATTTAGGAATTTGATTTTAGACTTGTCATTTAACAGGGATTTAAAGCACACATTCCTATTCGAATTGTAAAATTTGAACCATTAGTTTGTCTGATAGTCTCACTCATTACATGTTGTTCAAGCATAACACTAACAACATGTGATTGAGTTAAACTAGCATGCCCAACAAGGATGAATACCAATAAGATAATGCGAATTGTAAGGCACCGCTTTAGCCGCCATCCCACACATCTTTCCTATCCTTCTTCTCTTCCTTAACTGTACACCTGCGCTGTGTTGAAACATTTAAAGGGTAATCATAATTCCTTGAGCGCTTGTAGATTATAAAAAAAAAGTATTCCAAAATTCCTGTGTATTTTTAACGTAGACAAGAGTACAAGCTTGATAGTTTTCAAAATCGAATTTCTTTTTGATTCACAGATTCTAATAAATTGAAGTTATTTTATGGTACCAACTTCTAAGACTTTGGCAGTTTGAAATTCGGAGTGCATTTAACAAAGTAAACGGTGTTTTACAGGTTAATATGCATTCGCTGTCAAACTAGTTTTGTTTAAATTTAGAGCCATTGTGCGCTATAGTTGTGTTTGTGGAACTCCTAATTTAAGCGAAAAGTTTGGTTGCCATTACTCCTGCCGAATCATTTGATAAATTTAAGCAAGCTAGGTTTTCTTACAAGATTTATTTACAGACATTAATTCTTTGCTGATAAAACATCTGCAGGAGATCTAGTTATTTTGTAACATGTCTGTTGCATATTCCGTCCATTGACGGTTTTTTAATGCGAATTATAATGTTGCTCATTCTCCTGCGAATTGTAGTAATTTGTAAATTTGCTATTTTGGCATTGAATTTACCAATTATCAAAACGCTTCTGTTTGCCAGGTACATCATAATATTTTTAGGTTCACTCCAGTTGTTGCAGTTTATATAGAAGGGATAAATAAAGAAATAAGGTGTGCTTATGAAAAGTTCATACTATTTTTCGAGTATTACAGTTACCGACAAATTTTAATAATTTTTTTATTTTTATGATAATACTAGCGTACCCGTGCGGGAACTCCCGCAAGCATTTTTTTTTTTTCAACCGAAGTTTTTCAAAATAAATCATGTGTTTAAAAGTTTCTGTAGATTCGCTCAGTTTTTCTTGCATTGGAAACCTTGTGTAAATGGAAATCTTGTGTGAAGTACGGAATGTTGTTTTTGGGTGTTTATTTTACTTCTGTGTCATCGTTGAACAGCTCTATTTGAAAAAAGACGACTTACCACTGAAATAATAAACACGTTTAGCTTAGCCAAGAACTATCACAACGCATCTCCTGTTCAACATGAGAAGTTGAAAGCGTACGAATTATTTTTATTTAACGTATGCATGTACCTGGATTAAATAAAAAACAGCAAACCAATAAATCCAATCAAGTCCTTTTATTAAAGGTAATGGAGCCAAGCGAAGGATATTTTGAAAAAACTTACAAACAATGAGCAAATCACATACGTATGTAACTATCCTATAACAATGTATGTAGTTAAACCTGTAGGCACATAAAGTTTAACTTACCTTAAAATAGTTCAAATTCAAAGACACACAAATATTTTTCAAAATTTTTTTTGTTTTTAATTCGGAGAATTTTATTTTTGTTTTATTTTTTTTTTAACTTTTTTGAGTGTTTTTATCGTTACTGCTTAGGTAAATTAATCAAACAATGCCCCTCCTCTGGGCCCGCACCACCAAAGTATGGCATTTCAATGCAACTACTTATGTATATGTACTACATTTCAGTGCAATACGAAGATAGAAGTAAAGATAAATAATTTTGAGGTGTTTCGACCACCCAATGCCCCTCCGCTGATAATAAAAAAAAAAGTAGCCTATACGGTAATCCAGACTATAACTTTTTTGTGTGTTAAATTTTATCAAGATCCATTCAGTTGTTCAAGCGTTATTGAGTAACAAACATCCATACATCGTAACATTCACATTTATAATATTAGTAGGATAGGACTAGTAGGATTAGGGCTGCGCAAACTTTTACAATTATTACACAGGTCTACAAAACAAAAATAATTTTTTGGTGCCTTGAGTTTTGCAGCTGATTTTATTTGTACTTCTAACGCTGATTTCAAAACTGAATAAAGAAATATCCATTTTACCATAATTTAAAAAATTCGTATGCAAGAAATTCATATGAAAGAATGTTCGAAGGGGAATAATTATTAACCCCTCTACCTGTCATAGAAAGATCGAGAAGCAAATACGAGAACATTCGCGAAAATAATAATAAATTTTTTGGTTGTAAGAAAGTGAAGTGTTTTATTTACGAAATAAATAAGTGGAAGTTTTAAACAAAGTAAATAAGTTTTATTTATTATACTTTATTTATACTTTAAGTGATTAAGAGCTAATTTTCAAAAATGTCATGTACCCGCAGAATCTGTGTAAATCATCCCGAGCAATTTTGTTATGTATGTGGTGAATACACGACAAATCAGAACAGAAAATCCATTACTGAATTTGTGAAGAAAGCATACAATGCTTATTTTGGTATCAAACTTGGTGATCAAGATAAATTTTGGGCACCACATGTAGTTTGCAAAACATGTACCGAACATCTACGTCAGTGGACTAATGGGAAAAGGAGGAGTCTGAAATTTGGTGTGCCTATGGTTTGGAGAGAACCAACAAATCACTATGACGACTGTTATTTCTATCTAGTGAATATCAGAGGCATCAATAGTAAAAACCGAAGCAGGTGGACGTATCCTGATTTAGATTCTGCTCGACGGCCCATCCCTCATTCCGATGAAGTTCCCATACCAACATTTCATCAACTACAGTACATAACGCTTATAAGAAACTCAAAAATTGCACAAGATTTGTTTCTTATAACCGAGTGTTTCTTATATTCATAGAACGGATATGAGAAACAAGTTTCTTATACGGATATAAGAAACAAGTTTCTTATACAAATATACCCAGCAGCGTTACCACTTGGAGAAAAAAGTGAAGTAAATTGAGAAAAATCGAAGTAGATTTTAAAATGACTCTATACTTGGTTTTTGAAAAATTAGAACTCAAGATTTGTATCAATTGATATTACAACACGAAAAAGTAGAGATTCCGTCTGTCTGCAGGTGTGTACCTCAACCTACAGCCTAAATGAGAAATTGAAATGTTTTTCTTTTTGCTCGTTTCCTACCATTATGAAATATCATATTTATTTCGAAGACGGCTCTAATGGTTTTTATAAAAAAAAATCATGTTAAGATGCAGTCCGCATTTTTGTAAAAAAACGGTACCTGTCATAGATCCTTATTTTGATTTTCTACTTTCTCATTTCTGAGTCTACCGATTTCGATCAAAATTTTCATATATGAGTTTCTGTGATTTTAAAATAATATTGTTTACAAAACATTTTTATCCTTAAATATATATTATTAAATATTTAAAATTGTCAGTTCATTTCTTTTAATTTTAAAGAAATTTGTATAGCTATAAAGAATTTATATGAACGTTTTTATAATACGAATTCTATATACTACTGAAATAAATCAGCCAAGTAGAAGACTTAGCACTATTAATGGACTTGTTGAATTATTGAATCAAATTAGCTTTTTTTGCCCTTTAGTTCACAAAAATTGGCGTTTCGTCCCGGCGATCTCACATGGACTCATCAGTTGACGAAGCGCCAATTTTTGTGGACTAAAGGCCAAAAAAACTATTTTGTATAAAGAATTTATTTATTATAACACTGAACACTGAACTAAAATTCTCTTCAAATGTCGAATTGAAATGACATTTGCATAGGTTGCTTTGAATTTTTCTCAAAGGTCTGTTCAAGTTTTTTGAGTTTCTTGATTTTTTTGAAAGTTTCTTAAATCCAACCAACTTTACATTGAAAAAAGAACGTTCGTGGTTGAAGAAATGTTTCTTTTATCAGTGTTTTTCTTATAAGCGTGTTTCTTATAAACACACAATTCAACATTAAAATATATGGGAAAGTAAACGGTGCTTTTGTTCAAGTTTCTTGTAAGCGAGGTTTTCTTATAAGCGTGTTTCTTATAAGCGATAAATACTGTACTAGATCTTTCGGAGGATAAAATAACCCACTGCGATTACAGATAAAGACAGTGAATATGAGGACAATGCATCAAGTCCCCATCAATTTAACACCAAAGTGAGTTAAGTGATCTCATCAGGGATCTTAACCTCTCAAAACAATCTTCTGAGTTACTGGCATCCCGGCTAAAAGAAAAAAATCTACTTGAAGGAACAGCAATAACGTTCTATCGTAAAGGGAAGCAGATTGCTCACGTTCTACTCTCAGGAAGAAGATCTCGTTTTCTGTCAGGATGTTAAAGGTCTCTTAACAAAAATGGGCCTTCCCGAGTATGATCCAGATCGTTGGCGTCTGTTTATTGACAGTTCCAAGCGAAGTTAAAAGTGTGTGCTTTTACAAAATGGTAACGAATTGGGATCAATACCTATTGCTCACTCAACCCAAATGAAAGAAGAGTACAAGAATATAGCTATAGTCTTGGATAGTCAAGGATTAAGCATTGAAAAAATAAAAGCTGGCATATTCGATGGACCTCAAATCAGACGGTTAATAAAGGACACCAATTTTGTTGAATCTATGAAAGTAAAAGAGCGAAAAGCGTGGACATCATTTGTGTCAGTTGTCGAAAACTTTCTAGGCAACAAGAAGGCTTCAAATTGTAAGGATTTAATTCAGAACATGCTGACTGCTTTTCGTGAGCTTGGATGCAACATGAGCATCAAGGTGCATTACTTGCACAACCAATTGGACCGGTTTCCTGAAAACTTGGGAGACTTGAGTGAAGAGCAAGGTAAACGATTTCATTAGGATATAAGGACAATGGAAGAACGATACCAGGGCAAGTGGGATACGCATATGATGGGAGATTACTGCTTGAATCTGCTAAGAAATTGTCCGAAAAAACCACATTGCAGATCAAGCAAAAAACGAAGCTTCTTGGGTTCCAGTACATCAAATCAGAAGTGAAAAATATATTGTATATAAAACGTACTCGCTAGTACCTTGTTAATAGAATTATTATTTTTTATATTTATGTGTAAATGTCACTAAATGAGCTTGGATTTTCAAAGAAAAAATGTTTTACTTTCTTCTTTTCACAATTATTTTGGGTATTTTTAAGTGGTGTCAGGTTTGCAACACCCTACCCCATAACATGAAAACGGGAGCTGCTAGGCAAAAACCGATTGCAGATTCGTATTCAGGAGGTCGAATTTTCTAAAAAACAGTTCAAAAAGTATCGGCACCAAAATGTGTGTATACCTGTGTTATCATTCATAAGACCACAAGGCCTGTAGCTTGATTTCCAATGAAACTTAACGTAGTAATAAAAAAGACACTCAGAAAGGTTGTTTAAACTGGTTTGATTACTTCAAATCCATATAAAAAGTGCTTTTGAAAAATTTCAATTGGTAAAAAGTTATAAGCTAACATGAATATCTATCAAAATTGATTAATCTTCTTAATCTTTTAAATGCCTCTATTTACTGATGTAAATTCGAGTTGCTAATAATTATTTCAAAAATATATAATGTTTCCTTTTCTCTTGCAGGTCAAAAACGATCGAAGCTAATACGTCCCTATCCGGCGATAGGAAAACGTCGCAGTGAAAATTCCGTAAATCACATAAGTAGCAGCAGTGATGCCAGCAATGACATTTATGAACGCTTGCATCACCCAAATTCACCAACATCATCAAGCTTTGCAGATAATTTAATTTCCACATCATCAGAATCTTCACATCTCTCGCCAATGTCACTCTCTGCTTTTCGATCAGCTTCGATATCCCAGGAAGACTGCACACCATGTGCGAATCTTCTTAAACCATTCCATCACTGCGCTGACCTATCATCGGTTTACACCATAAGTAGCAGTGATGAGGAAAAAAATATCGATGATGACATGATCTCAAGATCGTTTAGTGTGCTAGCCTCCGATAGTCAAGACACGGTTACTTCAACAATCGAAAATGAAAAAAACAACTCCAGATCACTCTCCAAATTACAAATCCAACAAGAAACTAAGCACACGAAAGGCCTCTTCGAGATCGCGATTAAAATGATCAAACTGGTGCATCGTAATCAGTTGTTGCAGCGGCGATTGTCACAACTCCAATCGGAGACTTCCCAGTTCATACAATCTGTCTTAGCCAATCCGGAAAATCAAGCGTTTCGAGATAAGGTTCAAGTACAAAGTAAAAATTAAGAGACTACAAATAAATCTAACTTGTTCATAGTGAAACATGTGAATGTGGTTTATTGGCAACCAACATGTTGGTTAGCATAATTAGCGAAGTCAAAATCGATTGATGGTATTGCATATTTTTAGGATCGAAATCCTAATTTAATAACACGCTCATATCCAAGAAGTTCTCCTGAATTTATTTCTTATTATTTATTTATTTTCATAGTTGTAGCTTTAAGTTATCTCGCAAATTTAGTTTTTGACAGAATTCTGCGGAGAATTTAAACATTATTTTTTTTTATTTTAATATGTTAAAATATTCGTGAAATTGACATTTTCACTTTAATCAATAAGTAAACTGCTCTGTGTAAACATAAGTTTTGTTCTTTGACAATGAATATTATGAATAGGTTTTTCATTGCAAGGCTTTAGATTGTTCCTGTCAAACATTAATACTTTAAATATACATACAACGTTAGAATAAAACACATTCTTTGTCCCACAAAAATTATCATCTTTGATAACTATATTTAATAAAACATATAACTGTCGTATTATAAATTTTAATACTATAAACTGTATATAATGTTATTAAGTTAAAAAACAAACAACAAAACTGTGCCAGGAAAATTATGTGAGGCATATATCATGTGAAAAGCAATTCCTTTAAATTGAAAAAGTCTTATTACTGCAAATAGATTAGTTTTTTGTTTAGTATTTATTTGATAAATAAAAAAAATATTTAAATAAAAGCAAAACGTTACCAAGTATAAATAAAAATTAATATTAAGGACTTTTTCTACTTTGTACTGAGCAAATGCATGTCAAAATATTTCAATGAGAAAAAAAGTAAATGAAAAGCATTTTCCTAAATAAAAATATTTACTTTAAATTATTGAGTTAATTAAATACTGTTGTTTGATTCTTTCTAAGAGATTTCGTTAGGTAATAGAAGAAAAATTGTGAACACTTAACTTCCCATGTAGTGTAGACCTGAGCCAACATCCAGACATCAGGCAACTTGGTCTTAAGTTAGCTGCCTCGGCCAGGTCCAAACGCTAAATTGGTTGATGTTCCAAACAGCGCAAAATCAAATATAGCATAGCATTGACGTTTCCAGATTGATTAAGATTAAGTTTCAACACAAAAATAGAAGACCTTTGAGTCATCGAGTATTGATCTTAGTTTGACCATCACAAATATTTGGTCGACGCTGTTCTCATCTCTGAAATAAATAAATTATGACAGGGTCGGCTTATATCATTCGATTATAGATTTTTCTGGGACAGGAACTTCTAGTGGATTCTTTATACTTATTTATGTTTTTATTTATTTCATCAATGGATTACACTGGTCGGCATCAAAATAAGAGCAAAAAAATCTTTATGTGGAATTGATACATATCTACGCGCTAAATCTAAATATATATGGTACATAAGCAGAATTTATCTAGCACGTCTAGTTTAGCTGCTATAAGCAATTTTTTTTTGCATTTCGATATTGACAGCGTTATTTGTGAACATCGATGACAAGAATTTCGCTATTCTTTATATTGATCTCGGTGTAAGAAAGAGATAGGTAGTAAAATATTCTTCTTCTTCTTCCTTTGTTTCGGCGCTGTTATGATCTCGATGTCGAGGGGATCATAACTCTCCCACGTATCTGCTTCACACTAGTGATCCGCCTGTGGGGTTCGCCGGGTTGACCTCAAAAATCGGCGGCAAGCCTCCCGGTTTTTCCTTTGTCATGGAGAGAAGTAAATGTTATTTTCATCCCCAAAGCTGGCAAACCTAGCCATGTTAATCCTAAAGATCTAAGACCTATTAGCCTTTCATCATTCCTTCTTAAAACATTTGAACGTCTGATTGAAATCCATTTGAGGGCAAACATTGATAAGTCCTTACTATCCAATGCTCAACATGCTTATAACAAAGGGAAATCTGTAGAAACCGCTCTACATACGCTGGTTCGTACTATCGAACACTCCCTTCATCATAAGGAGTTCACCTTAGTTGCTTTCCTGGATATAGAAGGAGCTTTTAACAATGTCGACGCATCCGCAATCACATCTGCGCTGTCATCTCTAAAGGTGGATAAGTCAATCAGTAATTTGATAAATCATATGCTGATAAGCAGGATTATAAATTCAAAACTGGGCGATTTTACTACTCGAAGGACTGTCAGTAGGGGTACGCCGCAAGGCGGCGTCCTCTCTCCTCTCCTTTGGAACCTAGTCGTAAATGAACTACTAGTGATTCTTGAAGGGGAGGGGCACAGGGTGATTGCCTATGCGGACGATGTTGCGATAGCGATATCTGGTAAGCATCCTAATACTCTGAAGGAACTCCTGCAAAATGCTCTAAACAAGCTTACTAACTGGGCAGATCATGTGGACTCGGTGTCAACCCCCACAAAACTGAACTTGTCCTATTTACCAGGAAATATAAAATCCCACACATAGACCCTCCCCTCATCAAAGGTATACCGCTTAAATTCTCAGACAAAGCAAAATATCTGGGTCTTATTTTGGACAAGAAATTAAGCTGGAAGCCCAATATCCAAGAGAGAGTCAACAAAGCCAACATAGCTCTTTTCTCTTGCAAGAAGGCCGTGGGTAATAAATGGGGTCTACAAACTCATATAACACACTGGCTATACATCTCAGTCATTAGACCGATACTTACATATGGAGTGACAGTATGGTGGACTGCGCTGGAAACAGCAACTAACCGCGATAAGCTCAGTAAAGTCCAACGAACAGCCTGTTTAATCATGGGTGGAGCTCTCCGCTCAACTCCTTCTGCTGCACTTGATGTTCTTTTTCATCTCATACCGCTAGATATTTTTAGCAAACAATCGGCCGCTAACACAGCCATTCGACTTAAAGCCTCCTCGCAGTGGATCAATAATGATATTGGTCACTCTACTATACTGAAGTCGTTCAGTAGTCTACCTAGTAACGTCGATTACACCACCCCTCATCCAAAATTTGATAAAAATTTTCAAGTATCCATCCCCTCCAGGTCTGCTTGGGAAAATGAGTCATTTTTGATAGACGAAGCAATTCATTTCTATACAGATGGATCTAAAACCGATGACGGGGTCGGTGGAGGCGTATACTCCGAAAAATTAAATCTTTGTCTATCTTTTCGTCTTCCCAATCACTGTAGCGTGTTCCAGGCAGAGCTTTTAGCAATAAAAGAAGTCCTCTCTTGGCTAAAAGAAAACGTTATATCGACAACCGATATACGTATCTTCTCAGACAGTCAAGCTGCCTTAAAGTCACTGGACTCTGTCTCCATTAACTCACAAACAGCCCAAAATTGTCGATCATCTCTGGTGGAGATGTCAAAACAGTTTAACATTCACCTTACATGGGTGCCGGGGCATAGAGACATTCCAGGAAATTGTAAAGCTGACGAACTTTCAAAAAACGGAACAATATTAGCTTTGTTGGATAGCAAATCTAACATCGGTATACCCATAGCTACTTGTAAACTTATGCTAAAGCAAGATACCATAAAGAAAGCCAACCACAGGTGGACCAGCACCCCAACTTGCCGGTCTACTAAACTGATTTGGCCATTGTTTGATACTAAACGCTCAAAACAACTAATTTCTATTGGTAGATTGCATATTAGCTCCATTATAGGTGTCCTTACTGGGCACTGCCTAATAGGAAGACATGCTTTTCGTCTTGGAGTTCCTGCAAATGACTTTTGCAGAAGCTGCATGGATGAAGAGGAAGAGGAGTCAATTCCCCACCTTCTATGCTCTTGTCCTGCCCTAGCGCAAAGACGTAGACTCCACTTGGGAGACTACTACTATAACGATCCTAGTGATCTAAATAATTCCGACATTCACTGTCTCAAACGCTTCATTATTAGCTCAAAATGGTTTAACGAGTAAGGGGGATTTTTGAAATCCTTGTGGTATCACAACGGACCAAATATTGGTCTAAGTGTGCTGACCTTTTCCGGTCAGCAGCCACTTTAACCAAACCTAACCTAACCTCCCGGTTTTGTATTGTTCCATTTCTGAGGCCAACTGAATGCTGGTGTTTTTGCATTTGTTTGTACCAGGAGTGTTTAGGCCTACCTTTCTTTTTATTCCGAATTGGAACGTTGTATGATATTGCCTTTTTGATGGGGTTCTCAGGATCTCTCCTTTGAACATGGCAATACAAACTGAGTCGGTCGTGTTCAATTTTTTGGGAAATGGTATTCTTAACATGAAAGCTTCCTCGGATCTTCGTACTTCTAATTCGATCAAGCTTTGTAACTCCTGCTGTCATACGAAGCATCTTTATCTCAGCTGCCGTTAGCTTACTCTCATACTTTTTGTACATTGTCCAACATTGTGAACCGTATGTGAGTGCTGGACGTACAACTGAAGTGTAGAGCTTTCCTTTCAGCTTAGGGGGCATTTTTCGGTCACAGAAGATAGCAGAATTTTCCCGCCACTTCATCCACCCTACGCTTACGCGATGATTGATATCGTCATCACAAGTAGCTTCGTTATTTATCATAGACCCCAGATATTTAAACTTTTCACACTTGGGAAGCACTACTCCATTCAAATAAATGTCTGGAATAGGCCTGTGTGGATCAGAAAATGGGCAGCATAGGTATTCTGTCTTTTTCGCGCTTATGCGGTACCCACTTCCTTCTAGAACATCCACCCATACGTCAAGTGCTCGTTGTAGGGATATCGGGTCTCCACTTATGATGGCTCCATCGTCAGCAAAGAATAACTGATGTACTTTTGGATCCGTCACTTTGCCTTCAAGCAGGTAATCAAGAACTGTAATAAAGAGCAGGGGACTCAAGACACTTCCCTGGTGTACACCTACTGTGATTTCGAATTCTTCGGTGACTCCAGCTGCGCATCTTACTTTAGTAACTGCTCCATCATACATGTCCATAATTATCCGCACATAGGTTTCTGGAACTCCTCGTTGCCTGAGGGCCACCCATATTAGATCTCGTGGTTGCCGATCGAATGCTTTTTCAAAATCAACCAATACGACATGCAAATCCTCCAAAGAATCCCGATGCTTTTCCATAATTATTCTTATACTCAGGATTGCATCCGTGGTTGACTTACCACCGACAAACCCGCACTGGTCATCAGATAGCCTAATTATTTTTCGCAGTCGGCTACCCAAGACTCGTTCAACGATCTTCATGGTGTGTGACATCAGCTTAATCGAACGGTAATTATCACAGCTTCGAGTATCACCCTTTCCTTTATAAATTGGAAGAAGGTAACTTTCCCTCCATTGATTAGGCATGCGATCACCTCGTATAAGTTTGGAGACAAGAATCATGAGCCATCTAAACCCGATGTCTCCCATCTTTTTCCAAAACTCTGAGGGTATTTCGTCTGGGCCAACAGCTTTTCCCTTTTTGGAGTATTTTACCGCCTCACTAACTTCTTCGACTGTGACGTCGGATACTTCGCTTAAGTTAGGTGAAGCTATTGGAAAGTATAGCCTTGGAAATTGTTCGTTTAGAAGTCCGTCACAATACTGTCGCCACCTGTGAAGAATTTCGTTGTCTTCCACAAGTAGTTGGCCTTGAGCATTGTTAATGAACTTTGGCGAACAAATCTCCTGGGCATTTCTTCTTCTTTGAGCGGCTATTTTGAAGATAGTTGCGCCCTTATTCGTGTTTTGCCGTAGCTCCTGAATAGCACCAGCCGTCGGGGTAGAAATTTCATCCAGCTCCCGATACAGGTTTTCTGTATTCTTTGCTTGAATTTGGGCGCACTTCTTCTTCGCTTCTTTCTTGCAGTTTCTATATTCCACTTCGAGGCGTGACTTTTGCTCTGTATCATTAGAGGGGCACTTCGACCAAGCCTTGAAAGCCATTTTCTTTTTACTTATAACTGATTTAGCTTCATCATTCCACCACCATGTTTCTTTGCCTTGTTGGTTATGTCCTTTTGAAACCCCTAACAGTGTTTTGGCTTTTTCTTTGCAAGTTCTCTGTAGGAGATCCCACATACTTTGTGCTGTACTCTCTTCATTTCGAACTATATCGGTGTTGTTATACAGAACGTTTTGCATATTCGAAATAAAAGCTTCGCCTTTTTCCTTATCCAGATTATACCATTTGATCTTCCCAAAAGTTTTTGTATGTTTGTTGTCGTTCACTGTCTTCATAAAAAATTCTGTCAGTAGGAGACGGTGTTGGTGGGCGATCGCTTCTCCTAGTATCACTTTGCAATCTTTTACCCGGGGTTTCATGAAACTAGATACCAAATGGTAATCAATCTGGGTTTCATTTCCACCACTGCTGTAAGTGACCAGGTGTCGGCTTTGTTTGACGAACATGGTATTTAGTACGATAAGACCGTATGTTTTGCACATGCTCAGGATGTCTTCACCAGGAGGGTTCCTGGTGCCGTATCCGAGGCCTCGATGGCAATCTTCATAGTCTTCGTTTGTCTTCCCGACATGTCCGTTCAAATCTCCGCCCACGAACAAAAACTCTTCCTTTGGGATGTCCTTAAGTAGATTGTGAAAGTCTAGCCAAAATGCATCTTTTTGCACCTGCTCACATCCAATTTGGGGAGCATATGCAGTGACAATATTCCACAACTTTCCTTTAATCACCAATTTAAGGGACATCAAACGGTCGCTGGATTTCGAAATGGTCAATACGCTGCCTAATAGATGTTTTGCAAGGATGATTCCGATTCCGTTTTTACCCTTTTCCGTTCCATAGTAGAACATCTTATAGTTTTTTGTCCTCGTATCCAAGAAACGGGCCCTGTTTCCCGTGTTTCGCCATTTTGTTTCTTGAACACATAAGATGTCCACTCGCCTTCTTTTCATCATCTCTTCCAGCTCGAAGCTTCGACCTGTCATACTGCCAACGTTCCAACTCGCAACTCTCAGATTTTGTATAATCTGCGGCATTACTTTGCTAGCCCCCGGAATTCGTCTAGCTCTGACCCGAGCATTGCTGCTCGGTCCAGGATCATTACCATGTGTAACAATGGTAGTGCCTGGCGGGGTAGTGTCATTTTGAACGAGTACTTCCATAATGCTTTAATTCACAAAATCCTGGTTGTAAGTATCGACGTGTGCATGCTCCAGTTTTGTATTTGATCTCTCTTTTACGGCACCGGTGATCTCCAGTCGTGCCAACCCAGGGACTGGCATGCACACTTTTGGGAAAGTTTATAGGTGTTACGTGTCGCTATGTTCACCTTGCTGTTTGTGGCCTAGATGTATTTACTCCCTTAGTCGCCTTTTACGACAAGCGGGGAGGCGCTGCAGGAATATTCTAACCCGTCCCTGCACAGGGGATAGGTAGTAAAATATTGTTTACTACAAAATAAGTTACATACGCCACCGCAGTGATTGTTTTGAATAAGTGAGCTAAAAAGTTATGAAAGAAAACAGAAGAGTTATTTCGTACTTTTCATTGTTTTTTTGGCAAGTGAGTGTTCTTTCCTTATTCTTATTTATTTATTAACCGATGCAATAAAAATGTAATAGCTTTTAATGAATATAAAATTATTCAATACCTTGTGTTTAAATTGTATAGGTTATTGTACCAGCGCCGTTGCCCCTTCGAAAGTACAAACTGACGTGTCATTCGGTATATTCGAATCACTATATGTAAAGTCCAATGAAGTTTCTCTTAGCAGTTTATCTAGTTTAACAGAAGAACCACATCTACTCAACCACTCTGAACTTAATGATCTAGTACGCGATTTGGAACTTACGAAATATAAGGTCCAACTTTTAGGTTCCAGATTACAACAATGGAATTTGTTAAAAAAGATACCAATATTTTATTTTTCAGGAAGAGACATTCTCAGTTCTCTGAAATGTTTTCCAAAGATCATGATTTAGTTTATTGCACTGACCCTCTAAAACTTCTTCAAGAACTAAAGCTGCCTGAAGATCCAACGGCTTGGAGACTCTTCATTGACTCATCCAAACTGAGTCTGAAAGCAGTATTGCTACATAATGGAAATCAATATCCGTCAGTACTATTGGCTCTTGCAGTGAATATGAAAGAGACTTACGAAAACATGAAGTTACTGCTCAATAGAATTCAGTACGATCGCTATTTTTGGAATTTATGTACCGATTTAAAAGTAGTGGCTATACTAGCAGGGTTACAAGCAGGATACACAAAATATTGTTGCTTTTTATGTGAGTGGAACAGCAGAGCAAAAGCATGTCATTACATACAACGAAATTGGCCCTTAAGATCACTTACGATGCCGGGAAGTAAAACGTCGCAAACGAGCATTTGGTTGACAGCCAAAAAATACTTTTGCCGCCACTTCATGTTAAATAAGGCTTAATAAAAAACTTGGTCAAAGCTATGGACAGAGATGGAGAGGCATTTAAACACATAAAGAGTAAATTTCCACGCATTAGTGAGGCCAAATTGAAGAAAGGCATATTTGTTGGTCCCCAAATAAGAGAAATCTTTAAAGACGAATTGTTTAAATCTAAGTTGGTCGATAAAGAAAAAAGAGCATGGACAGCTTTTGAAAATGTATGTCACAATTTTCTTGAAAATATAAGGGCTGCAAACTACAAAGAACTGGTACAAGAACTTCTATTTTCATATCAAGAGCTCGGATGCAACATGTCTTTAAAAATACATTTCTTGGATTCGCATTTAGATTTTTTTTTAGAAAATCTTGGTGCCGTATCTGATGACCATGGTGAGAGGTTCCACCAAGATATTGCGCATATGGAAAAAAGATATAACGGCAAGTGGTCTCCAGCAATGTAAGCTGATTCTTGCTGGGAAATCAATCGTGAAACAAAAGATAAAATGTATAAAAGAAATCGATCTATCAAGTAGTTATAATTAGTATTTTAATTCATTACAGGTTTTAATTTTCATCATATAAGTCATGTCATTTGTCAGATTTGTGTACTTTTTTCCTAATAAATACGTATTTAATATGATAATTTTATTTAAATAAGAAAAGAATAAATAGAATAAATCTGTAAACAGTTTTGAATTCAGCACACTTAAGTCAATTTAAATCACATAACAAAGTTCTTGCTCCCGACTTTTTTTTTTGCCGACCAGTGTTATTACATCTGGTGATTACATTTAATATTCTTAAAGAAATATATACAAAATTTGACTACATCAACTAAATTTACTTAATTTACCTAATAACTGTAAAACATATTGTTTAAATTCATCTCTATTTGTTGTCAATTTCTTGCACATCAAGTTGTGATAATAAGCACGAAATGGGCTCATTAAGACTATAGTTAGTTCTGTGGGTAAATACAATTCGGTATGATATTACCAGCCCTATTCTGCTATTCATTGGGGGGAATTTTTCTTGAAATCCTGCTATTCATTCGAAGCGAATCTGTTTCTGTATTTAAGTCGGTAACGTCGTCGGTAATACTGCACGGTATTCTACTATTCACGTGAACGCATTCATTCCATACAATTCAGATCTGCATATGAAATGAAGAGGATTTTTCATTTATGGATCGTCTGTCTGGTTGGTGCTTGGTAAAATGTAACCAAAAACTAATTTGTCGCCTAATCAAGAATTTTTATTTGTAAATAATAGATTATTAACTTTTTTAGGGGAAGAACCACAGATAAAGATCAATTTACTGCAATAATTACTGCGATGAAATTAAATTCAGACATTGCGAAAAATAATGCCAAAAGGCAACCTGAAGACCTCCGACAATTATGGAATAGCCTTAAAGAGAGGCTCAACCTCCTGGGACCACCAATAAAAGAGGTGACTGAGTGGAAAAAGGTAGATGTTAGGATAAGTTAAATAAACAAATCTTTTTTTATAACTAAAAAGTTTTTCAGGTTTTTGGCGACTTCAAATCCCATTTAAAAAAAAAATACTGTCTCATAATAAACAGGAAAAACGAGTGACAGGGGGTGGACCAAATAAAATGCATACATTTTCAGAAGAAGAAAAAGAATTTATTGCATTAGTTGGTCTGAAGGAGGCGGTGGAGGGCATCCCTAATGTCCAGGTATTTGGATGTCCACAAACAACACTCAGAACCGAAGCAAACGAAGCTTTGAAACTCAGAAAAGTTCGGAAGATATTCTGGAAATCGATGAGAATGATTTTGGTACGGCCAAATGTATTTATTTATCATATACATTCAATTTAATATTGCTTTTATTCAAATTTAATCCATAGATATTGAAGACTTAAAAAATGTGAAAAAAACAAAAAACAAATGACACCATATGAACTATCAATAGCACAATATGAGCCTATGAAATCCCAAATTGAAATGCAGCAGAATTTGAGCAATACAATTCAGAAATCATTGCAATCCTCAGACGAAAATTAAAAAAATATTCAACACAACACAAGAAGAATATATACAAAGTTCTTGAAGATATTAAAGTCCAGAACAAAGAACACAATAAAAAGATGCAAGAAATAGCTGTGAACAAACTTAAATTAAAGCTTCTGCAACTGGAGCTGCAACATAAATTGGACAACAAATAGTTGTTTTTGTTTAATTGGGCACATTTATTTTTTGTACTACCTACTTAAGTTCCTATTTATATGTACTCGTACATAAGGTTTTTTAATTAATTCTGTATTTGTTTTTGAAGTTACTGTTTCTTTTCTTTAATAACTGAACAAAATATAAGGCTGTCTTTTTTTATGGTTATATTGAACTAGTTACTTTTACGTTTTAAGAGTAAAAATATTTTTGGAAAACAAAAACTTATAGAGATATATCATTATTTCGTTTCTTAAGCTTACTACCTCTGAATAGCACTGCAAAGGCTGTACGACACCAGTTCCTTCAGTAGCATTGGCACAGCAGACATTAATTATATCAGTAAAGCACAGCAGACGTTAGTTATTTGTGCCGCTTTTTGAGGCGAATACTGTAAGACTCTAGATAAATCCAAACAACGAAATCTGCACTTCATTACACCAATAGTTCACTCTATAATATTTGAATTTCGATTGTTGGGATCCTGCTTCTACATTTCGAAAAGGAGTAAGTAACCACGGAAATAAACCATATCCTTTATCACCTGAAAAATAAATGTATATTAAAATCGTTAGAGCTGTTTTCGAGATAAATACGATTTTGCAGTACGGGTGTATGGGGGTGTAGGAAACCTTGTTATCTAAATTTCAAAAGTTGCTGGAAAGGAAAATCAATCAAAACCCTACGTCTAAATGACGAGTATACATCTTGTTCGTAAAACAAACAAAAGCAAAAAAAAAAGATAAATCCATGTCGATCGCGAAAATTAACTTTATTACAAGAAATTCCTACTTATCCAATGTAAAACACAAAAAAAAATAACCATCGCCTTACATCCTCAATCACTGCATCAGTCAAACAAATTTGTGCACTTAGCTTAAATCAATGCAGCCGAGCATAAAGTTTCGCTGGGCGGGTACGTTCGGAATCTATGACCTTTGTGTTCCGAGCCGTCCCGTACCAAATGCACAATATCCGTTTCGGTACATCATTCCACATTCTATTGCGTAAAACGAGGTTAGGCTAAGCAAACGTGCCAATCTTCTTTCCTTTTCGCCATTAGTCGCCAACAAGCAAGCAGTACTTCCATCCCCCATTTGTGCTTCACACAAAGTAAGTTAAAATATAAAATATAAGTGCATCAAAAAGTGTCCCACGAGACAAGAAGTTCTCTTTTCATACTTTTATATAAAAAAAAAAAAAGTTAACACAACAAACTCCAAGCAGGATACCCAAAAGAGCCGAAAAAGTAAAAAGGATAAGACTAAATAATGTAGATTTGATAGGAAGTTTTTTTTGCTAAACGGAAATCTTTCCTTTAGAAACATCGTGGATGTAGAGTTCTGGTAGATCGGTGGCTGTGTTCTGGTAAAACCAAATCCTTTTAGGAGATCCTTAAAGAAAAAAAGCAAAACTGAAGCGAAGCAACCTTTCTTCCAAGAAACGGTAAGATTACAGCTTCAATCCGACATAGGACACATCGAAATTTAGTTTTCTTTTTTTGTCTTGCTTAGGGCGTCATAAACCCGCGATCAGTGGTCCTGGCCAACAAATTTAACGTCGGCGACTAACACGTGAGAATTGCCAGGTCTGGGTCAAAACTTTCCGAAGTGTCGTGGAGAACCGATATCTTCGAGGGGGAAGTGTAACCTGGCAATTGGTAGCCTCAGGCCGACCACTTTCTTGAGGCGTCCACCGAAGGTACCTTCCAAATTCCAAGGAAGAAAAAAGAAATTCAAGAGAGAACGTGGAGCTATTCAAGAATTAGCAAGAGCAACTCTCCAAGTCACCCGGTGGCACAAGCGCCGAAGAAATTTTTTTTGAAATTCAAGAACATCCACGAAATTGCATCAGGCTGTGAAAAAAAGTGATACGTAAAAAAAAAAAGTGAAAGTGCTAGAAAAGAAAAGAAAAAACCAAAGAAAAGGCATTTATGACATAATTAACCTACAAATGTACATCGTACATACATTAGGTACATACAGGATTGAAAGGAAAAACTAAAAAGAAGAAAAAACATTTTTATAGGAAATAGAATAAAAAGGATAGGATAGCTGAAAGAAAAGAAAGTTAAAAGCTAAAAGAAAGTTTTGATAAAATAGGAAAGGAGAAAAAGGAATTTATAAATAATAAGGATTAGGCTATAAGAAAAGAGAAAATTAAATATATGTACTTACATATGCACATATGTACATATGTACATAATATTGCTGAAAAGGAAATAGTTTTTTTTAAAAGATAGTTTAAGGCTGAAAACATTTTTGGTTAATGAAAAGTAGAACTGAAGAGAAAGTACATTATGTATGTTCTACATACATACTTACAAACGAAAACGAGATTAGAGGATTCAGGAAAATTAAAAATATTACAAATTCAAATCAAAGCAAATTCAATAATGATTTTTTTTGTTTCGCAAAGAGGAAGTTTTTTTTTGTATTATTCAAAAAAAGAAGATACAAAATATAAATGAAAAAAATTTATTGATTAATATGAATAAGAAAACTAAATGATTCAAAAACAAAGTACAATAGGAATGAAATGATTGAACAGGTGACTTAAATTAAAGGAAGTTGGATAGAAAACGTAAATAAGTTGAAGAACAGTATATCCAAATGCAAATTTTGCTTAGAAAGTTATAGTAATTGATAAGGATTTTAGAGACTAAGATAGGTTTAGTATTAGGGTAAGATAGAGTATAGTAAGAAACTATTTTTTGTATAGTTCTAAGTATAAAATAGATAAGTAAAACAGATGTAACATCCCATCCATCGGATATTTACGATACACAAGTAATTTTTTTTATGGATAAGATTAAGAGAAAGGCGAACTTATTCCCGATCGTTTAATTGCTCGTAATGCCCTTCAGTGTTTATCCTCAATTCCTTCAATCTACTTTTAAAAATTCACCAGGTCAACTAGATGCTGTGCACAACATTTAAGGATCGCTGGTAAGTGAATTTTTTTTGTAACTTTTGTATTTTGAATCTTATATACTCGAATCCTATATACAGGGTGATTGGCATAAGGTGTGACAAAAAGCTAGGGCGTGTAGGTTGGACTTAGACAAGAAAAAAATCGTATGGGAGGGGGGGTCTATTTCCCCCCGTTTAGGCGGGAGGGGCAATTTAAGAAAAAAATCACTTAAAACAGAAAAAAAATTATTAAAAAATAACGGTGATACCTACAGAGTAATGCTATAGCATTTTGAAAAGCCAGAAATACATTCTTTAATTTTGTTTTTAAATAAAGTTGTTCGAGTGAATAGTTTTTGAAAAATTAATTTTCAAATTCAAAATTTTGAAAAAAAAAATGAAATTTTTTTTTTAAACAATTTTTTTTCAAAATTTTACGTAATTAAGTATTTATTTTTTATTCAATATTCAAGGCTCTTTTTAATTTTTGATCAAACACAAAAAACCGGATGTCAAAATGTTTTGTAGTTTTTGAGAAAATCAAAAATAACAAAAACTACTTTTGTTCTAAGAAAAGCCTTTTATTTTAGTTTTTACGTTTTTGGATTCTTATGTAGGTGAATTTACGATTGAAAGGATTAACTTTCTTTTTACTATTCTTTTAATTATCGTCTTATAAGCATACAATAATGTGACAAAGTACTGTATTAACCATATTTCACACATTTTTTCATTGAGAACACCTGCGTGAGAGCATTGGTTTAAAATTGACCTGCCACTTTTTTATTATGGTGGGTTTGGCTTGGCTTAGGTGCATTTACGAAAGAAAGGATTAACTTTTTTTGGGAAATTTTTTTATTATCAGTCTTATAAGCATACAATAACACATTTTTTCATTGAGAACACCTGCGTGAGAGCATTGGATTAATATTGATCTGCGAATGTTTTTTAAATAATGCAGCGTTACACGCTCTAACTAGTGACAGAAAAATGCAATTGCGAAATAAGAACAAAAATGTTCCTGAATCTTGAAATCAATTTAAATAATAAATACATGCATATTTAGATAAAATACATAATTACTGTTTATTTAAAGTTAATCCTTTCTTTCGTAAATGCACCTAAGCCAAGCCGACCCCACCATAATAAAAAAGTGGCAGGTCAATTTTAAACCAATGCTCTCACGCAGGTGTTCTCAATGAAAAAATGTGTGAAATATGGTTAATACAGTACTTTGTCATATTATTGTATGCTTATAAGACGATAATTAAAAGAATAGTAAAAAGAAAGTTAATCCTTTCAATCGTAAATTCACCTACATAAGAATCCAAAAACGTAAAAACTAAAATAAAAGGCTTTTCTTAGAACAAAAGTAGTTTTTGTTATTTTTGATTTTCTCAAAAAATACAAAACATTTTGACATCCGGTTTTTTGTGTTTGATCAAAAATTAAAAAGAGCCTTGAATATTGAATAAAAAATAAATACTTAATTACGTAAAATTTTGAAAAAAAATTGTTTAAAAAAAAAAAATTTAATTTTTTTTTTCAAAATTTTGAATTTGAAAATTAATTTTTCAAAAACTATTCACTCGAACAACTTTATTTAAAAACAAAATTAAAGAATGTATTTCTGGCTTTTCAAAATGCTATAGCATTACTCTGTAGGTATCACCGTTATTTTTTAATAATTTCTTTTCTGTTTTAAGTGATTTTTTTCTTAAATTGCCCCTCCCGCCTAAACGGGGGGAAATAGACCCCCCCCTCCCATACGATTTTTTTCTTGTCTAAGTCCAACCTACACGCCCTAGCTTTTTGTCACACCTTATGCCAATCACCCTGTATATATACAGGGTGTCCCACAGTCACCGCCCCAAATGAAAACCATGAATTCCTGAAGACATTTTAAGTCGAAAAACTTAAGAGGTCATTTTCTCGTTTTCGTCCCGTTTTCGAGTTATAACGGTTTTTATTATTTTTCCATTAACTGGCTTTATCTTTGCCAAACTGCGTCCGATTCGTGAGATTTTTTTTATAACCAATCAAGAATTTATTACAGTTTTAGTTTGTCCAAAGACTTTTTTTTCTGCGGACAACCGTTTCTCCGCAATTTTGCATCAAACCCAATTTTTCGTTTTTTAAGTAGTTTTTTCACTTTGATATCAATTTATTCAAAAAACACGTTAATGAGTATTAATTTTTTTCACTTATTATTAAAGCCCAGTTCATTTTCTAAAATTAAATATGTTTCTTTCCTTAAAAAGAATACTAAATGTAATTAACAAAAAATAAACAAACTGAGTGAATTTATAAAAAAAAAAATTTTTAAATACAAAATTAACTTTTTCTGAGCTATTGTGGTTAAGAAAAAGACAAATAGATAAAGTTAATTAGTAAGACCGTTAACTAATGTAAACAGTAAAAATTTGCATTATGATTTGAAGGTTGTAAATGTCTTTCTCGCGTGAACTAGTGTCCGCGTCGTGTTCTTTCACTTGATACTCCATTTTGGATTTGTTATTCAAGTTGTAGTTTTTTTCAATTATTTGCGAACAATGGATTACACTAATCAAGAATATCTGGAAATGTTATTAGTATACGCTGAAATGGGACAACTTTATCTATTTGTCCTTTTCTTAACCACAATAGCTCAGAAAAAGTTAATTTTGTATTTAAAAATTATTTTTTTTAAATTCACTCAGTTTGTTTATTTGTTGTTAATTACATTTAGTATTCTTTTTAAGGAAAAAAAAAATTAATTTTTATTTAAGAAAATGAACTGGGCTTTAATAATTAATGAAAAAAATTAATACTCATTAACGTGTTTTTTTGACAAAAATGATATCAAAGTGAAAAAAACAACTTAAGAAACGAAAAAAATTGTGTTTGATGCAAAATTGCGGAGAAACGGTTGCCTGCAGAAAAAAAAGTTCTGAGACAAACTAAAACTGTAATAAATTCTTGATTGGTTATAAAAAAAATCTTACGAATCGGACGTAGTTTGGCAAAGATAAAGCCAGTTAAGTGAAAAGAGAGCAAAAATCATAAAAACCGTTATAACTCGAAAACGGGACGAAAACGAGAAAATTACCTCATAAGTTTTTCGACTTAAAATGACCTCAGGAATCTATGGTTTTCGTTTGGGGCGGTGACTGTGGGACACCCTGTATATCGGTGTGGGGAATTTGATTGAATATTATCATGCTGGAAGGGAAAAGAGCAACAATATTAGAAAAATTAAGTTGTTCTATAAGATCAGGCCAAAAGAGGCTTCAGATTACGGGAAACAAAGATGATTCGGTATTTTTTTAAATTCATTTGAATTTGATTCTTTTAAAGAACTTGATGAAGTTTTTTTTCTTTTTTTTATAATCCGCGTTGAAGAAGTAATAACAATTTTCTTGGAACGTATTTCCTCGATGTATGGTGATGAACAAAAAAAAAAAAAACAAAAGACGAATGTTGATAGTTTTAAGGAATAATTTTTTTTTGATACCTAAATTAATAAACATGAATTCAAAAAGGACTATTTGTCGATCTTTTTATACGGATTAGGTTTGCCGAAGTTTTCCGGATGCAGAATTTTTTTTGTTTTTGAATTAAGGTTTAACCCCCTCGGTTCAGATGAAATGTAGTTTGAATTGTTTTCGATCTTTTATGTTTACTGACATAATGCTACAATGATGTGTTAGAACTTAAGTTTTGGGAAGTGGATGTGCGGAAGGTGAAGGATGGGTTTCCAAATGAGGATGTGAAGGGTAGTCATTGACTTCCCGTTTTCAAAAGAGGGCCATTATGTAATTTATGCTGGGAGCAAATGTAATGGTATTGGAATAATCCAAGAACATTTATGATCTTTTTTGGATTATTATTAAGGGTGGGTAAGAAAAGCTCCGAGGACACGACAATCTATGTCCTCCTCTTAGAAGAAGTCAGAAACAGTTAGAAAAGGTTAGATGCGATATCGGTCACCAAGATTCGGGCCCTAGGTCTTTAAAAAGATGGAAATATTTACAATCGAATAATATCTCAGATTTAGGCCTGGAAAAAAGTAACTCCGTCCTGAAGCGATTAGCAAGATCCCCCCCCATCGACGAGCTAAGCATGGCAACCAGCAGGCCTTCAGCTAATAACGCTATGGGACACACCTTTCGGCTCCTGCCTGGACGGGCCGATGGGTCTGTAGACATCGGTCCTAAAGGTAGGGAAAGTCGTTAGGGAAGAACTTTGTGGGAGCAGTAGTATCTTAATGAATTATATCCGGTTTGCATGAATTTTGAGGTCATTTTTTTGAGCCTCTATCGATGTAGTAGTCGGTCTTGCTTGTGTTTTCTTTTGCAGCGGGTCATTCAGGAGATTCTCCTTTTTTTTCAATATTTAGACAAGAGGTGAGGCGATAGGTGACTACAAAGACAAAAATATTAAGAGCGTCGGGTTGTGCTCTCTTTCACTTAGCTCACCGAAGGTCTAAGTATGAAAGTAGGTGAATACACGCACAACAAAACTCATACAAAGTTCAGAAGGTTTTTGTTTGTTAAATAAACAACAAACAACAAAAGAGCAGCAATCATAAAACGTTACAGGGGGTACCGTTAGTTTTGAAGCTAAAAAAAAAGTTTTTTGTGTACTAAATTTTTCTTAAAATTTGTATAAAAAAAATTGATATGCAAATTGTTAGTATTCAATAAAATATATTTTACAACGTAATTTAAAAATTTATTCGTGTATCCGTTTTCAAGATATTGAATTTTCAAAAACAAACTTGTATTATTTTTTTAAAAATCCAAAAACTATTTTTTCGAAAAAATTTTTAGATTATATATTTTTAAATGCATAGGAGCTTCTGCATAAAAATTTTGGTTAAAATCATTAGAGCCGTTGATGAGAAATTCGAAAATAAAAGAAAACGTTCTCTGACAGGTACCCCTAATAACATTTCCTCCCAATTTTTTTTTTTACCGAAATATAGTCCATGTCCATAATATGACACTAGGGTTTTCGCGTTCCCGGCTCTTTTTGATTCCCGGGATTTGAGAACGATTATTTTTGATTCCCGGGAATTCCCGGGTACCCGGGTATTAGTTATTTAGAAATAAAACTCTAGTTTTTCAGTATTTTCTTTTTATTATACAAATTAATGAGTCTGTTTGCCGGAGAAATAAGACTTTAAGAGTACCAAAGCATCCAAAGACCTATCAGACAGCCTGTTTCTCGCTTTGGTCACAAAGCTTCCAGCGATTGAAAACACGCTCTCACTTTCTGTAGATGTTGGTTTCACTGGGATTTGTAAAGCATGATCCAAGTTAGGTGTACGTTTTTTCGTTGCCTCGTATATCTTTAAGAAATATTAACAGAAAAAAGACAAGGAATGAAAAGGTATAATACTCGTATACATTTCCACACAGATAGCAAAAACAAAATGCAACATAAATTTTAAATAAGTTCATGAAAAGGATAATTCAATAATAAATATGTTAAATAATGTGTTAAATAATATATCTATGTTATATGTACCTGAAATTCTCTTTTTAGTTTTATGAATCTTGTATCGGAAGATGCTGGGACAAGTCTGATATTTTGCTGCTCAATTTTAGGCCGTTTTGCTTGCCAGGCATTTTTGGTGCCCGTAGAAACATTGTCAGTGTCTATAATAGAAGCGCTTGGTTGTGGATTATTTTTTTCGGCTTCTACATATGAAACTCTTAGGTTGTGTACTTTTTCTAAGTGTTTCAGTAAACCACTCGTCGACGAGCCTTTGCAAGACAACATTTTTGGACAAAGTGAACACTGAGCCAACTCATTATTTGTATCTGTTTTAAAGTACGAGTAATTCCAGACTTTAGAAGTTTGTTTATTTATGATGCACTACAAAGTAACAATAACCAAAACATAATGTAACGAATTGTGATTGCATTATATAAAAAAACTATATTTTAAAACTTACAAGAATCTCATAAGACTTGCAATTTAACTGTACGAAAATAGCAATAAATGAAGTGTTAAAAATATACTTACCAAATCTAATGAACGTCAACAAACAAGAACTAAAACTTTTAACACACTTTGACTTAAACGAACATGAAAAACATAGCACTGGGGACGAAACTTTGTAGGGCATTTAAAGCCTTGGCTACTAAGATTTATTTCTAACATTTAACTCTACTACTAAGTTTAAGAGTTATTTAAAATTAAAAATAAAGTGTTTCCAAATGATTTTGATATAACGTTCACAAAGAAAATTATTAATATTGAATGTACCCGGGTACCCGGGTATTATGAAAAATTATTCCCGGGAATTAAAACGCCTTCATTCCCGGGAATTCTCGTCTCGGGAACCCGGGACCGAAAACCCTATATGACACCTAATTTTTTTATCAAAATCGTTAGAGCCGTTTTTGAGATAAATGGGGGTACCGTTAGTCTTAGAGCTAAAAAAAAAAATTCAATTTCCTCTCTAGGGAATCACCAAAGACCCTTAAGTACCAAGTTTGAGAAAATACCTCCAGTAGTTTAGGCTGTAGTTCGAGGTACAGGCATACAGACATACACACGGAATTGTCGGACCCACTTTATTCGTCTTCGCTATCATCGTAATGTCAACTTTGATCAAAATCTCGAGTTCGATTTTTTTTTCCAAATACAGAACTTGCCCTATAGTACCTATATCGCAAGTAAAAGCACATTTCATTGAACTTGAATTTGACGTACCAGCATTGTATGCAGGCTGTGGTAGCCCTTTCTGTTGTAAAAGAGATGTGGGTTTCGATAGGGCGTCTTTAAAGAAATGTGGATACCGTCAACGCACATAACAACTCCAGGCATCCCACATTTTTGGTAAAACCAGAGTTTTGCTTCTAGTTTATTTTCTGCCATCATTTGTAGGGTAATCCATTTGGGGCATAAGTGGGCTTGTAGTATATTCAATATCTGCTGCAAGACTTTGCTAAATGTAGACTGAGCGAAGCCAACATTAAAATCCTACCCAACGCCATGTTGCAAATTACCTTCAGCAAAAAACCTAAACAAGCGATAAATTTCTCTTTTCTTGAAATTGAGCTATTTCGCTGTGAAGGTGGAAGATTCAATTCGACAATGTCCAATACTTACTGAAATGCTCTTTTATTTAGCCGAATAAGCCTATGATTTCGAAATAATTTGTATATTATCTATTTCAAAATGAAAAAAAGAGACTGGGTGCGACCCACACTGATAACTTCCTATTTGTGGTCACAAAAATTTACTCTTAGCACACTATGATTCAACTACAACTTTCTTCGTTTTTTTCGTTTCCTAAACAATTTTAGGTATCGATGTATAAAACAACATACTTTAGAAGCCACTATTGGTGTTCATTCCCAAGAAATTCGACTTGAAATACAATTTTAACTAGTTTTCACTAGAAGTCTTTATAGTTTTTTTATTTAAAAAAAAAACTATTAATTCAATATTTGTCAACATTTTACCAATTGTACAAAATTATACTATGTATAAAATAAACTAAATTAGAAGTCAATATCACTACTAGTTCTTGAGAAATTTGAGTCGAAAAACAATTTTTACCAATTTTCAATACAATTTTATATAGTTTTTTATTTTTTGTAAGAAAACTGTAAACTGATTTTTTTGAAATTTTCACCAGTTGTCAAACACATTATTTTTCGTAAAATAAAATTATTTTGAGTTTCGAATTGTTTTCCGTTCTTAGAATATCTAGGTTATGAAATTTTTTATTTCAGTTTTTTTTATTTAAAAAAATAACGGTATGTTCATTTTTTTCCAAATTCATAACAAATCTGTATGACCTTATAATGAGTACATTAAATTTTATTTGAAATCAATAGCATTATTTTTTCGTGAAATATTTGAAACTAACCTAAAGTTTTACTTTTTTTTTAAACCGTTATAGTGAAAAAACTACTCACTGAATTTTAATAAACGCCCTTTCAGCCTCTTTCGAAGTTATTATCTATTGAACAAAATTTATTTGAAGTCAATATCTTTACTCGTTCTTAAGATATCCACGACGAAAAATGGTACCAGAACGTACGGACGTACGAACGTACGAAGCACGACAAGACTTGACACTTCGAAATATTAAGTAGAAGGTGATTCTGTTGACTCTAATCATCTAATCTTGCTAGATCTTTCAAAAGAAGAAAACAATCAGATTCACAGCTTATTTTACGATATAGTTTGAGGTCATCCGCAAAAAGGAGGCAACTAGAATCATTAAAAATATTAGGAATGTCATTTACAAACAACAAAAAAAGTAATGGCCCTAAATGACTTCCTTGTGGAACCCCTGATGAAACAGTGATGTTATATGAGAACGAGCAATCAATTTTAACTTTTTGGATTCTACATGTCAAATATGATTTTAGCCACTTCAATAAAGAAGAGTAAATACCTAAAGAAGATAATTTATGGAGTAAGACTTTATGATTTATTCTATCGAATGCTTTCGCAAAGTCAGTGAAAATACGAGTAATATCAGTTTGGCACATCTTTTCCATATTAGAAATTATGTCATGAGTAATTAAAGCTAAGTTTGTCGCGGTTGACCTACCTGACATAAAACCGTGTTGAAAAACTGATATGTGGCTACGAAATAAATCTGAAAGTTTGTTACAAACTAGTTTCTCGAATAATTTTGGTAAGGCAGAAATTTTACATATTGGTCTATAATTAGTGATTTATTCAAGATTCTCAATGGAACAGCTGTTTACGTGAATGTCAAATTGGTTCGGAATAATGTAGTTCACCCGATGGATAGCAGAATGCAAAGGCAGTGTGAAAGGGAATCGAAGGTTGGATCGGATGTGCGATTCACGTGAATAGCAGAATAGGGCTGTATGTCTGTAACAAAAATTATGCTTTGAGCATTTCTTCTAGCCTCGAGCGTTTTCATATCAATCAGGGCGCATCTTGAGCGAAAATTTGGTATATCGCCTAAACAATGCAATTTGCAGAGTGCAAATCGCGTGAATCTATTTTGAACTTGCGCTATTCATAGTATTACATTCGTACATTTTAATGGCATCGGCAAACATTAGAGAATTGGAGAACGGGTAAATCATTTATCAACAAAAGGAAAAGCAATGGACCCAAGTGACGACCTAGAGATAGACCTGAATCCATATAAATTAGACTTGAATGATGTCGCTTTATCACAACAATTTGCTTTATGTTACAAAGATACGATTTTCGCAAACTGATAAAAGAATTTCTAGTTCTTTTTAAATAGCTTTTGTGTAGGTAAACCATGATGAACACGGTCGAAGGCTTTTACAAAGTCTGTGTAGAGAATATCGACTTGATAACCTTTTTCCATTTGGAGCTGTTGAGCGACCCTTAACAAATCCATGTTGCCAGAAAATTTAGTTATAATCTTATCCAAAAGCTTGGGTAACAGCCGATAGCTTCGAAATGGGCCTCAACAAACTCACTCGATGAGAGAGATATGTTAAAAAGGAGAGTTAGGGTAAGGCAAATTGTGGCAGAGCATCTTGATAGAAGAAGATGGGGTATTTTGCTATAGCCTTTTTTGGAAATGTCTAATTTGCATAAAGCAACAAAAACCTCCTCCACGGATAAGTGCAGGGGCACAAAACTGATCAGCGGATCGATATTTGAGTACATATCACTAACACCTTAAATAAAATCGATATTTAAAGATGAGTTGAAAGATTTTTTTTTATGAATTGAAGAAACCGATTTCGATCTTCAATACACCCTGTTAATTTAAAGCGCTTAAAGCTTTATTTTTAACATTTTCTATTTCTTGTTATCTTTTATTGTGCAATGAAAGCTTGTATAAGCCATTCTTTCAAAAAATCAGTTCAAAAAGTTCTATGCCTTCAAAAAGAATATTTTTCTTTATATTTGGCATACACGAAGGAAACTGAATTATGCAAAGCAGTTTTAAACTAACTTATTTTATCAAAGTCCTGAATAAGTTGAATGTCACACGGCCTGGCCAGATCCATGCACTCTTTTCTTACGAATAACTGAAAGTGGAACTTTCCTTTTCAGTCTATTGTTTGAAATCTTAAGTACTTTTAATATGTAATCCACATTCAGGTTAAGTGTACGTATGAAAATTGGTGAAATCGAGAGGCCGCACCTTTGCCACTACTGCTCAACAGCGTTACCACTTCCGGAAAAAAAGTCAAAGTAGATTTGAAGAAAAAAGTGAAGTAAATTGAGAAAAATCGAAGTAGATTTCAAAATGGCTTTTTACTTGCTTTTAGAAAAAATGTTGCATACAAAAATTTTTTTCTTAAATGAATACATATTACCTATTAAATATGTATTTAAAATTATCAATACATTTCTTTTAATTTTAAAGAAATTTCGCATAAAATTACTCATTTGTGTATTTGTATTGTGTTGACGTTCTTTTATTTTATGGTAATTATGAGGTTATATACTACTAATTAGAGTGCAATAGAGAAAAAGAAGTAGATTTGGGCTTTATTTTGTAAAATTGAAGTAGATTGAAACAGAGATTTTTAAAATGAAGTAGATTTCAGTATTTTGCTGATGGTGCGAAATAGGAAGTAGATTTTAAAATATTTTGGAAAAAAGAAGTAGATCTACTTCAATCGAAGTAAAGTGGTACCACTGCTTAATACTCCCAAAAGAGCTAACGATTGGACACTGTGTATTTCCGATAATATAAGTACCGTTGACGTACAAGTATGTACGTGAGAAATTGAATGGAATTTTGAACAATCGTGTCTTTTGCAAATATCGTTAAAATTATTCAGGGTACACCAGAGTAAGCATTTTCTTAGATCCCCCATACATATATGTATGATATAAAAATTGGAGAATGGTCCTTCTTTACTGTGAAACGATTTTTTTCTTAGAATATACACAGGACTCACGCTCCAAAATACTATGGACAAATTAAGGGACACCCTGTTTTGTATCTACCTACCATAGAACCATTTTTTCGAATTTTGAATTTGTCACTATTGGCATAACGGATCTTCATGAATTTTTTTTAGAGGAGCTTCTAGAAAGTATAAAAAGCGTTTTAAAACTTAAAAAACAAACATTTTTTTGAATTAAAAAAAAATATACTTTATTGTATTCCAGGCTTATTCATTCTTTACGGGAAACCCAGCATATGAGGTTTCACCAAAATCGTTGGATCCATCTTCTATAAAATTTAGCAAATTTTGTGAAAGGTTGTATAACTGCCATTTAAGACTTTTAATATATTTGTATTTGCATACTATATCTATGAGGCAATTTTTTTAAAAGCCTAAAACTAATATTTTAATTTGCATAGCATATTGGGAGCAGGCCTCACTTTTTAAACTACTAACTATGACCAAATTTGTTGGGGAATCAAATCCGTTTTTGTCATTGTTTCTATATATGTAAATTATACATTTTGCCCTCAAAACTAGGGTCACTTTCGTTGATTTTTTGTTCGTTAGCGCCGCCGCCTTTGTCTTACATAAAATTAAATTATTCAAATTAAAAACGCTTGAAAGGTGGTGGTAGGCCGCTATAAACAGTGGGGCAGTATTATGGCGTAGTTTCAATAAACTAATGAAATGTTGAAAGATGCAAGTTGTTATTTTATTTTTTCCTATAAACTTTTAGGTGTCTATAGTTTTTGGGAATAAGGATTAGAATTTATGTCAAAGTTTTGACAATTATTGAGTCGCAAAAAAAGAACAGATGAGCTTGATGCTAGCAACGCCCTTGTGATTTACTGTCGTAGTGAATAAATAAAGCCGGTTTCAATCCAGAATGATTTGCTGATAATATTCAAACTTCAGAAAATCGGGAGCGCATACGAAATCTAAGAAAACCTTCAACATTTTCAGATTTATTTCTTCATTTTTTGATTTAAACCAATAATTATGGTCATTCTATACGATTGTGCAAGAGTTTAGGCGCCTAATCGGTAAAATGACAAATTTGCCATGTGATCAAATTATTGCGAGAGAAAATTTGTTTTCATATTTATCATCAAAGCATTTTGGGATTGGGTTGTTAAATAGTCTGGTAGGGTGGTGTTGATTTTTGAAAAATGATCTGTTTATCAGATTTTCTTAATAAACAGAAATTAGTCTTGACATGTAAGCAACTTGTTGAATAATTTATACAACCTGCTTATTTTCAAACATCTCTTACAATTTTTTGACACCAAATCTTTTTTTTAGTGTAACGACAGATTAATAAAACTGAAAAAAAATACAATAAAATTAGCAATTTTACGAAAAATTAAGATGAAGTTTGAACAAATTAAGAAAAATAAAATGGCAGATATTGTAAAATGTCGACCACAATTTTACACGAAATCTCTTCATTTTGCATCTAGTAAAGGCTACAAGAGCAACTGAAACAAAATATAAATAAGTTTGATGAGATCATTGTAAGATAGGTTAAATAATTTGTTACATCCTGGACTATAATTAGAAATGAAGACCTAAAGGCTTTGGTGTTTTGATAAAATGGTTTTCATTTTATTGTTTGTTTTTATTGATGAAGGTCGGATATAGCAAGTATTGCAACAAATCGAAAGAAATAAATAAAAGCAAAACCAAGCGAAAAATGGAATTTTTTGTATTGTTACATGGCAAATGAGTTCAATGTTAATGAAAGTCGAGTAGATATTATGAATGAAAAAGTCATGAGGGGTGTATCATATCACATATTTTGATCATTTCGAATCGAATGAGGATTAAGTTTTTGATTGATTGCAACAGAAGATAATACCAGATATTGTAGTTTAAATATGAGAGACCGCGAACGTAATGAATAGTGGTGGGCGCATTCGAATGATATAATCGATTATAATCGATTCAGACAACATCTCGAGATATCTCGATTCTCCACACAAATCATTCGAGTACTCAAATCATTCGAATGATTTTTCTTATCTACTAACTCTAAGCAAAATGAGGACTCGACACTCGAATGCCTATGCCTATTCGAGAACGAGAAGCGAATATAGAACGAAAGGACAGAAAAGGAAACGTACAAAATCGAGAAATTGATTATTTGTGTATCTTTGGGTTTATATTTATATTCATTTTCGCATTCGATGCACTGCACAGTGGTCCATTCATGTTCATTAGCTGGACTTAATTCTGATTTGGTGTTTTTATATCAGTTTTTATATAAGAAATATTTACAATTTAATTTAAAGTCATTTCCATTACTTCAGGTGGTAGTATGTTATGAAGTCGGATTTGAAGATGACGAAATTCATTTATTTTTGGATCAGAGGATATTAACATATTATGCAAAATATCGGTATTGGTTGCGATGCGGGACATTTTTCTTGAAAACCCACTTCGAAAAATTTTGTAATCCTTTTGACGAGCTTCTAAGACATCTTCCGAAAGCTGTCCGATAGCCATTGGCAAACTGTCTATTATGTCAGCTCCGTGCAACAAAATTTTGTGAACACTTGTTGGCATATAATACCAGCTATATTTTGATACAAAAAGTTTTGCTGTGTTCAAACAGTATGAACGGAATTTTTTTGTATCAATTTTTAGTCCTGACGTCAAGGTTTTCAAAACAATCGAAAAACGTTCAACCAACTCCCTATCCAAGTCTATTATTCGAGCTGTTTTTGCTGGATCTTTGAAAAATTTTCGGGCTGTGTTGCCGTCATTGGTGTTTCCTCCACCTTGTTTTGGGAAATCAACTAAAATTCCAAGCTCAGTTCTTAATGCTTCCTGCAAAAGTTCTTTCTTTTGTTTAACCGCCAATTTTTCTTCACACCCTCTGGCCTGCCAGTTTTTGTTCTCAATTTTGTACGATATATGTAAAAGAGCTTCCATAAATCGTATTTGCGCGTGAAGGGTTTGCAAACCAAACGAATAAGCACTGGTGTCTGGAGGTTTTTGTAGGCAAAGATCAAGATTATTCATATCTTTAGGCGAAGCTTTGCATATATAGCAAACTGAGCTAGCCCTGTTTTCCATCACAGCATTGCAAGTCTTTCCATCTACCATTGTTTTAAAAAAAGAATGGTGCACAAAAACCGTTTTATCATTTAAAATTATACTTGAAGTTTCAAGGTTGTTAATTTCATCTTCCATTCGGTTGAACTCTCTTTTTATCGTTTCAATATTTTCTTTTTCAAACTCGAAACGAACTGGGCGGCAGTATCTGGGAGAAGATGTTCTCGAGTTAGTCCATATATCATCGTTACTAGTTCCTTCTTTTTTTAATTCTAAGGGAACTATGCACGTTAGCACTATATCGGCATCACTCGCTTCTGGATTTACTAAAAAGTTTTGTTTATATCGCGAGTGCCCTCCACTTCCATCTGATCCCCATTTCCAGGAACACACCAAGGAATCGCCATCTTCCAATTGATTTTCAAAATCTTCTTGGTGCGCGTCAGACAAACGTTGCAGTGTCAAGTCCAATAAAGACTGCAATTTGATTTGACATAATGTTTTAGTTATAATCAAAGAATCGTTTGTGGGATAACACTTTTGTTTTGCTTCCAGAATAGCATTATAAGATGGGTATATATTGGCGTTTCTTTCTTTTGCACTTTTTTGCAGATGTTTATATTGGTGTTTTGTTAGCTTCAAATCAGTTATGAGGGCAAGAGCTTCATCTGGTGTGTATGGTTTCATCGTTTTCGGAATTTCTGGATTTTTCAACGTTTAAGTGTTTTCGGGGAACATTCAACAACTTTTTTTATCACATCAGCTTTCGAACGGTTTCCTTCTTGCCTAAGCTTAGATTCCACAGCAAACGACAATTCTTCGGTTGATTTATCCAATAGGGTTTTAATTTTTCTTTTTTTAGCTTTGTTGCCACATTCTTGAAATTCTTTCTCAGGTCTACCCTGTCTACTTATTGATGGTCCTGGAATACCACGGAAAGGAATCTCAAACACTTTCTTAAGCCATGATTCTTCAGATTTTAAAAATTGTTCTGGAGACTTTTTTTTACTTTAAATTTTTTAAAGAGTTGGCTTACAAATACCTTGCTGTATGCAAGACATTTAATGCGATCCTCTTCTTCAAGATCGGAAATGGACATTCTTGACATTGCGTATAGTAAAACAGCACTTGCACACTCGGTAACTGATGTCTTCAACAAGTTTTCATTCAAAATAAATGAAAAAATGTCTTCACGCAACAAAGGCAAAGGTCGCCCTAAAAAGGGCGGATTGGTATCTATAAAAGAGAAAAAAAGAAGGTTGCGCAATGTAGCGGCACTTAAATTTAGGTTTGTTTTAAAGGCAATATTCTAATCTTTCAATGACAAAAATTTTGAGATTTAACTCCACATTACTTTTTTTTCACAAAGGTTTCAACACATGGTAATTTACACTGAAAAAAACTCACTTTTTTTTGTTTAAATAACTTGCTTAATATTAAAATACTTACCTGTACTAGATTCTGACATCTTTTCTTCAAATAATTGCACAACTTTTATTTCAATAAAATAACTCGTAAACACTTGCTAACACTTGAAAGGTAAATTCGCGAGTGAAGGAAATTTAAATGCATTGCATTACAAAGCTCTGCATTGCCAAACTAACGGAAATAATTGAAAAAAAATTACCATTCCTTGCTATATGAGCAATAGACTTAATGATTAACGGCTTTTTGTTGACATCGAAAGACAAAAAAATCTTACTTTTGACCAGCTAGCGTTGTACTAAATGGACCACTGTGCACCGTTGAGGGTTGGATATGGAATTGTAAAGTAACGACTAGGAGCGAGAACTATTATGTTATGATTTTTTTTGTTTTGGTTTTGCTATTTTTAACTTCCCATAGGGAGTTATTGTAATCGGTCCGATTTGTCAAATTGGAATTTTTGACATTTCTCGACGTTTCAAGGTCCCTAGAGGCTATATCAATCATTTTTAGAGAGACGTCTGTGTGTGTGTGTGTACGTACGTTCGTACGTTCGTACGTTCGTACGTTCGTACGTTCGTACGTTCGTACGTGCGTACGTTCGTACGTGCGTACGTTCTTGTACCATTTATTTTTTTAAATAAAAAAAACTGAAAAAAAAAATTTCATAACCAAGATATTCTAAGAACGGAAAACAATTTGAAACTCAAAATAATTTTATTTTACGAAAAATACTGTGTTTGACAACTGGTGAAAATTTAAAAAAAAATCAGTTTACAGTTTTTTTACAAAAAATAAAAAACTATATAAAATTCTATTGAAAATTAGTAAAAATTGTTTTTCGACTCAAATTTCTCGAGAACTAGTAGTGATATTGACTTCTTATTTAGTTTATTTTATACATAGTATAATTTTGTACAATTGGTAAAATGTTGACAAATATTGAATTAATAGTTTAAATAAAAAAACTATTAAAAATTCTAGTGAAAACTAGTTAAAATTGTATTTCAAGTCGAATTTCTTGAAATGAACACCGATAGTGCCTTTTAAAGTATGTTGTTTTATACATCGATACCTTCCCGTAAGAATGTATATACTAAGCGATATTTCTAAAATTGTTCAGAAAACGAAAAAAACGAAGAAAGTTCTAGTTGAATCATAGTGTGCTAAGAGACAATTTTGGTTAAACTAAGTGACATCTAACAAAATTTTTTGTTGCTCACGACAATGAGATCTTTATTAATGTCGCTTAGCATAATTTTTTTGGCGGATAATACAAATTTCAGGGGGCAACATTATTTTAATGAGAAAACATGCAGTTTAGTTTCCTTTTCATGCATAATAGGTTGGCGAAACCCGGGCCAAAACGTGGCCCTTAACACATAGTATATTTCCTCATCAAAAAGTCATTTTCGAAAAAAGTGTCGCTTAGTACATTCTTACGGGAAGGTATCGACATAATACAATTATTAACATATGGTTAAATTTTGACAAGTATCGAATTGACAGTTTTAACAAAAATATAAAAAAAATCTACTAAAAAGTGGTAATATTTGTTTTTCGACTAGAATATCTTGGGAACGAGCAATGATATTGACTTTGCCATTATTTTTTTTAATTGTTTAATATAGTATAAGATTTGCAGTAATACATCAAATTTATCAGAGTTTATAAAACCAATTGAAAAGACACAAGCAAACTAAAGGTGAGAAATAGGCCTATTGGGGATACCTCGTTAAAAAAAAACGCGTGGAAGTTTACCTCCTGGGTCACGTGGAAACAATCAACAATCTCAATTTCAAATCTCTTTAAATAATTAAAATGCTTTTCAATCTTAAAATAATGTTTGTTTGAATTTTACATCTAAAGTTTGTTTCGCTGAAAATTTGGTTATTTGAAAAAAACTAAATATAAAGTTTTCAAGACCACAAATGGGAAGTTATCAGTGTGGGTCGCACCCAGCCTCTTTTTTGCATTGAAATGGAGTGTTTGTTTCCTACTTTTTTTTTACTGATATTGCTTCGAAAATCATTCGAATGATCATTCTATTCTTTAAATCATTCGAATACTAATATCTCGATTCTTTAAATCATTCGATTATGCCCAACACTAGTAATGAAGATTGTATACACCGGGGCACACGAGCTGATTTTCGTAAGAACTTGTCAAAACTCACAAGCAAACATTTTTTTTTACAGACTGATCAGTTGGAGCTTTACATAGATATTATTTAAGAACATGATTTGATATTTGATTAATTCCACTTGAGTGCTTCTTTTGTATTCATTGAAATCCAAAGTGAAATTTTTGTTGTCTGGCTGCTGCGTTTTGCATTTTGCATTTTGCATAAAATCATAAAAAATGAATTTCAATAATTGGAAGCAAATAAGTTCAACCAACACATAAATGTTTTTAGCCAAAAATCAAAATAATTTAAACTTTCAGCAAATCATTCAAACTTTTAACAAATCGTATTAGCTTAGAGACAAATTTCTTCCACAAATTTATTCTTAAAATAAAAATAGATCTCCTAAGAAATGGAACGACTCGACTTGTAGATAAAGTTCAATTTCCAGCTCGTGAGTTCTTCAAAAAGTGGTTTAAAGTTGCAGTTGGGAAAAAACAACATATTCTTAAAAAAGCAAAATAGTGAAAATGTTTTGTGGATCTGCAACTGTAACTGCACATATGAGTTTAATTTTCGTCCATTTTTTGTGGAACTTACGAACGGTAAGAAAAACAGATTTGGAACTTGCATATCAAAATCTTACCGTTTAATGGAAGTTTACTTATTATTCATAAGTTTAATTATAATGATTAAATTAAATTGTTTAAAATTAATTTACTTTTGGGTTAAAGAAATTTGTTCTTGAGGTAAACTTTTTTGCTATTTGGTTAGTTATATTTGTATATACTATTATATAAAAATCAAAAATGTTCCGCATTTTTCTTGCGGCCCTGCATCAATTTTTTTATTTGTATATTTTTTTTTGACATTATGTCAAATTTAGTATCGCTCTAATTTTTCTAAAGAGGTCCTTTTCAACGCTGTCCTAATCTACTGGTCTATTTCAGTTGATGGAAAACAACATTTTTCGAGTTTGTCCATAAAAATATTGTCCTAAAAAAAAAGTACAGAAATTATCTTAAATTCTTCTTCATTTTTCTATTTGAACGCTCCCACTGTGATTAAGAAACAAAAAGATACTAACTAACTATCTAACTGCTTTAACTTATCTATAGAATGATTAAGTCGATTAATGCAAAAGTTGTTACCCAGACTTTTTTTTAGGATTTTTACTGAGAGAATTATTCAATTTTTTAACACCCAAGAATATTAACTCCCCCCCTATTAACCGTTAAGGAAAAGCTTAATTTTCTTCAAAAAAGTTTTAATTTCTAGGTTACATCAATATCAACCTGTTTGTAAGAAGCAATTTTTCAAAACTCTTTACTTGCGGTGTTTATAGGACGGTTTCCTTGACTTCCAATTTTCTCATTTATAGTTCTATCGGCTTCTACTAATTTGTATACATTTAGGCTCTTAAATAAGCTCGTAATGTAATGAGAATAGGCCAATTTTTCAAATACAAATTCCATCATATTAAGAATTTAGAAATTTTTTTCTCATATCTCTTTCCGCGAAAAAAATATCATAATGTATTCTGCAACTTTTTAGAAACTTTGTAACTGGGAAGAATTTTAAAAATTATTAATCTATCCAAATTTGAATACGCTTTCACGATACAAACGACGAGTTCTTTGATATTTTCTTTTCAGAAGGAAAATTGAAGAGCTGGTTTGTTAAGACTAAGGACCGGAAAGCGTATGGAACTAATGGCATACCTGTTGAATTCTATATATATCTATAAACAAATGATGAACGTTTGATAATGCTGGTCGAGATATCCCAACCAGCTTTCTACAAAAAGAGGATACCCTATTCACGCGGAAACCTACAGAGGAATACTAGGTTTTTTGAAGAGTGGCCGTCGTCGTAAGATCATCTTCTGAGTCAGTTTCAGCTTAGTAGGGTTTAGAGAAAAAACAATCAACAACAGATCAAATATTCGTCCTAATCACTCACATAATTTTATAAGAGTCAAGAAAAAAAATGTATACGTTCTTCTTGTTTAGCGTTTAACAGACGGGAAGACGGGAGAGCACTTTGTTTAAAATTATATAACCGATGATTCTCTACAAAATATTTAAGACTGTCAAAAAAATTTTATGAAAAAACTTGACCAGTAGTTTAGGACGATAAGCAGATAAGAAATGTCTTTGAAACTCCAACGGGTATTACAAAGGGGATATTTTAGGCTGCAAGCTTTTGTTGTTTATACTTAGATAAAATAAAGGAATATCTATGTGGAAGTATACAAGATGGGATAGATGGCAGGTAATCAAATAGATGGAAATGATCAATCAATATGTTATAAAAACGATATCAGAGTTTTTCGAAAATCTCACAGATTTCTGAGGACTTGGACATGAATGAATAATACAATGCTCACAATAGATACTCACAATTTACTTTTGGGGAAATTTCAATAGTTTTTAACTAACTTACTCACTTTCTAACTAACTTAAATCAAAAGTCATGCGAAAAGAATTATTGTAACGAAATATACTCGTACTCTATGGACATAAGAGTATTATCAGCGATTTTTAAGCCCAGAAGAGAAATTTTGAACTAAAATTTCATTCCGGATCGAGAAAATTTGTCAATAATTTGCTCTTTATTCAATCTACGAGAGATGGCGAACATACATGATTTTGTTGGCGGGTGTTATTTTTTGAATGAATTCAGAACCCAGTTTTATGTAAAGCAAATTTCAGAAGAAGCTGAATTGGCGACTATCAATCAAAAGCATTAAATTATAGAAGATTAATAATAATAAACAATTGTAAGCTTTTTAAAACTCGACCAGACGCTCACAGGGGCCAAATGCATGAATTCTTGGCAGAAATTATTTTAAGGCATTAAACTGTTGGAAAATGAATTAAAAGCACATCTCTGGTATTTAAATAATAATATTTTATGTTTTAATGCAAAATTAAATAACTGATGTGGCGGAAGTATCCTAAGTAAATGGGTAGTCAGGTGCCTTCAATAATTCAAGAACATCCTTATCAAAATTACTTGCACGTTTTTGAGGCAGTTTACGCAAATTTGCTATTAATGGGTCCGAAGAATTCAAAAGAGAATTATTCAAAATATCTTCGTTAGTTTTGACACGTGATATCTTACGAGAGAAATTTTCTCTGTATTTTTCAAATTCCTTATTTCGTGCCGCCTGCGCTTCTTCATGTCCTATATTGGCAATAAAGCACGTTCTATTATAACTGGGCCATGAATCAAAACTTTGTGGATTGAGCGTGGCATTGGGTACCAATTATATTTTTCCATAAACAGTCTTGCAGTGTCCATAGCATATTTTTGGAACTTGTCCACATTAATTTCATATGTGCTAGCTATTACAATACATTACATTATATTTTACACTACTCCGTAGATAAATCTACAAAGTAGAGACACTGAAAAGCACTGGCAACTGAGGCCATCAGCTTTAGACAATACAACAGAGAGAGACACACAGAAAGAAAGAACAACAGAAGAAACACATGTCAACAGCACACGGTTGGTATTTGAACGGTTCCCCATCCAAGTACTAACCGCGCGCAATGATGCTTGATTTCGCTGATCGATGGGAAGCGATGCTTTCATCAAAGCCAAGGCCGTTGACGTGCTAGCTATTGTTTGCAATACTACCTTTAACCGTTTGATAACTTCAATATCCAACCTAGTAATCTTTGCTGTAACTTCTGGTTCGCTGGAAAATCTCCTAGCCGTATTGCCATCATTACTGTTTCCAAAGCTGGGTTTTGGCTTATCGACTACCAATTCCATCTCAGTTTTAAATTTGCTTTGGATTACTTTTTTTCTATCAGCAACGATTTTCTTATCTTCCTCTCCACGAGCTTGCCACTTCATCAGAGGTAGTTTGTAACTAAGGTGTAACAAACATTCGCAGAACCGTATCCAGGCATGGAGCACAGATATTCCGAATTCTAGTCGAGAAGTGTCTTTTATATTTGTGTCGGATACTTCTTCAATGTTATTGAAATCTTTAGAAGTGAGTCCGCATACAAAGCATCTTTGTGTTGATTTGGTGTCTGTTATGGCATTACAAATCTTTCCATCAACCATTGGAAAAAGCATAGCAATGGTTACATGTATTTCGATGCTATTCTGGTGATATGTCACTTGCTGTAGTTCTTCAATTTGTTTGCGCATTATTTCAACTTCGTGTTTTACTAATTCTGTTGTTTCATGTTGAAAAATAAACTTAATTGGTCTGCAGTATCGTGTTGATGAAGGTCCTTCATTTTGCCACATAATTAATTGCCACCGCTTTCCTAGATTGTTTGAGAGCAATCGTTTAGGTACAAGGGATACAATGTAGATACTAGCGTCTTTCGCATTTGGGTCAGAAAAATGTTGTTTGTATTCTGACTGTGCCGAACCATCCAAGCCCCACTTACATATTAGCTTCAAATTATTCAAAGTTTCCGTTTTTTGGGCTTCAAAACTTTTTTCTGAGCATCTAATAGTCGATTGACTGTGTGATTAAGTAAAGCCTGCAATTTAATCTTAGCAACAGTATCCGTTACAGTAATATGTTCTTTGGTTGTGTAACACTAATTTTTGGCAAGTTGGACTTTTTTTTAAGATTTAAACTTGGACTTATCGTTTAATCTTATTACATTGTTTTGATGTCTGGTAAGTTTGGCTTCAATGAACATCGACAGAGCTTCTCTCCCAGAAAGTTGTTTTTTTATTTTTTTTTTTGTAGCGCCTTCAAATTTCTTGTATGCCAACCTGCATTTGGTAGCTCTTTTGGGTGAATTTGTAGTCACTTCCCTGACAACTTTAGATGTTTCAACTTGACCCGAAGATCATAAACTCATTTGAGCAGCAAAAGTAGGTCCTTCAGATGAATGTTTCTGTCTAAAATCTTCAGTCTTTTGGCGTTTGGTCCGTTCCGAAGCTTCATCGAAACTTTTTCTGGGGCGATCACATTTTTTATCAATACCAGAATAATTCTTGAAACTGATAGAAGAATCTGGCCAAGACTTATTAGAAATAAGAAACCTATCCTCTTTTCTATAATATTTTTGCCATCTTTTTTTGTAATCAGACATGAAAAATGAAATCCGCTTTTGCAATATAGGTTTCGACATTTAGTACGATTTGCAATGAATTCCCTCAAATTTGCAGATTGAGTTGTTGACATGACATCGCCTAATAGCTTCTATATTCAAATAATGATCGCCTCGTAGTAAAAATATCACTTGACCCTGAACCTTCAGCAAAAAAAAAAATAAAATGCACGACTGGGTGGCACGAACTTGCTCCTATGTAATAGACTAGGAATTTTAAAAACGAATGTTATTAGAGAAAACTGTTCATAAGGATAAAATCAATTTTTAAATTCTTTTAGTAGTAAGAGACAAAAACAGATTGCTATCCAAATATGAATTTGTGCAAGAACAAAAATTATAAGTCGTTATAGTCGTTTCTTAAAAAAAAGCTTTAATATATAAACTTTTTAAAAGCTTTTTAAGGAAAAACATTGGTACGCCAATTCAAAGTTTTTATTATTGTTCGAATAAAAATTAAATTTCCAAAAAAAATATTAAGCCGTTTCTGAGATATCGAATTTTCAAAAAAAAGAAAAAAATAGATTTTTTTTTTCATAAATTCAAAAAATATTTATTTTAAAGTTTTGAAATGCAATGTGTTTTAGACTTTTTAGAAGCTTCTCTATAAAAATTTTCATTAAGATCCGTTATGTGGATAATGAGAAATCCAAAATTCGAAAAATGGTTCTATGGTAGGTACAAGCTGTAATATCTTAATTTCAAATTTTTTTTATTAAATTAAAGATCGTAAAAATTAATTGAAAGAAAACAAATTTTATCAAAATTCTAGGCCCCGTTTTCGAGAAAAATACGATTTTTGAAAACCATTTTTTTTAGTTTTTTAGCATTTATATGGTAGGTACCTTTATTTTTAGGTAAATTAAATTTTTTTTATCGAGTTTAAAAAAAATCTAGCATGGGGTTTTCGAAATATTGAGTTTTGAAAAAAAATTTTTGAAGTTTTTTTTGAAAATTTGAGTACCCAATTCTATTTATGTTTTTGAGGAGCTTTAGCAAAAAAAAATGATCAAAATCGGTTGTACCGTTTTTGAGAAAATCAAAAACAAAAAAATGGTTCCATGGGGGTACCCTCAATAACCATTTTTCGGAAAATTTTTTTTCAACCAATACCTAGCTCTAATTAAATGAATTTTTTTTTCTGTTTTTATTTTTAAAAAAGAAAAAAACTTGTGGGGGCAAAAAATTAAAAATGATTTCTACCAAGTTTGAAGAAAATCAGCCGAGGCATTTAGCCTATAGTCGAACAGACAGACAGAATTGCGAGAACCACTTTTTTAGTCTTCGCTATCATCGTGATGTCAACTTTGATCAAAATCTCAAGTTCGATTTTTTTTACGAATGCATAACCTACAAGTCGCAAGTAAAAATTAAAAAAAAAACTTCTTTTTATAAGTCAAGACCTCAACCCATTCTCAAACCCATTTTGAAAAGCGCAAAATTCCGCAGATTTTCATTAATGTTGGTACAAGTACAAGATCACATGATACACTAACAAATAAGACATAATTCGAAGACATGTTATGACATGTTCATAATTAGAACTTTAGACGCAAAAAAGGAAAATATTTTTGTTTGTTCTAAAAGGACACCCAACTTTCAAATATTCACAAAAATTTTAATTAATCACATCGAACAGTAATTTTACATTAATAACGTTAGCAAACCTGTGTGTGCTAAATCCATTGCAAAAAAAATATATACATATATATAGATCAAAGCACTGCTAAATATTTCGCTAGAACACTTGTTCGATTTTTTGATTTAATTACAGCTGCTACAATCACTTCTCACAATGCAAAAGTTCAATAATAATAATCAAAATAATCAAAAATAATAATCTTCCCACTTTTCTCACAATATATTACCAAAATGTAAGAGGGCTGCGTACAAAAACATCTACCATCTTCTTAAACTCACAAAAATTACCTTACGACATTTTTGCTTTAACTGAAACCAATCTCACTCCTGATTTTCTTAATAGTGAATTATTCACCTCAGATTTTGTCACTTTTCGAACTGATGGTAATAATGATAACAACGACTCTTCTGGTCGTGGCGTTCTTTTAGCCATCAATAACTGTTTTGATGCCACATTTGTCAGGTCCTCTGAGTCAACAGACTTTGAATTCATTATAGCTTTGTATATACACTCTATAGTATTCTCATGAAACCTTATTTTAAGAGGACATCTATCGTCGGCACATTTACTATTTCAGATTATTTCAGAGTGCAAAACTATTCAAAATTTTAAATAAATGGCGGTTATAAAATAAAGGGGATCAAAAAAGGACTTTTTCTTGTGTGGATGATTTTTGTTTATCTTTCTATACCTTCGTATATAGATATTCAATACGTGGTGTCTGGTAAGAAGTGAGACGTGAGGGGCGAGAGATTGCTTTAGTTTTGTTTTTGTAAATTTGGTTATGAAGATTTTTTGTTGAAGTTCTTGACCTACCTTTTGCTCTGTGTATGTTTTTGTTGTTTTGTCCTTGGTAGCATGGTAGCTGGTGTTTGATGATTTTTTTCAGTTGTGAAGAAAATCTTATTTTAGCTTTCAGTATTTTTTTAGGTAGGTATACTATTGTTTTTTATTTGTTTTTGCTTTGTACGCATGCGTATGTAGGTATTTACTTGGAGGATGGGGTTATCTATTTTTCTTTTCATTCATCGCGTTGTCGATCACTAGCAAGGAGTTTTTTTATGTTATCTGAGAATTTTTGTATTTCAGACAAAGATATCAAGGAAGGTTTCAAATAAACTTTTTTTTGAAGGATTTCTCTGTATTCTTTTTAGGGTGAAGAATACATGTTTTTGTTATTTTTGTGATGAGGTGGTAAACTTGGTGGCGGTTGTTTTTTTTTTTTTTTTTTGTTTGCTGGCCTCTACAAGTACATTTTTACTTGCCACAAATAGGTACCATATGGCATGTTATGCATTTGTAAAAAAAAATAGAAGTCGAGATTTTAATCAGTCTTAACATAACAATTTTTACTGGCGACTATTAGGTAAAGCAAGTTATACCTCTCGTACATTTGTAAAAAAAATCGAACTCAGATTTTAATCAAAGTTATATGACGATGATAGCAAAGACGAAAAAAGTGGGTCTTGCAATTCCTTAAACTTGGTAGATACCTAGCTTACCTACCTATCATAGATTATTTCAGCCACAACTGTTTTTTTTTTTTTTTTTTTGTAACACCAAAAACAATGGTGGTATAAGTACGATCTTTTTCTCTAAATTTTATAAAATGTTTTTTTTTCCCAAAAAATATTTCACAGATTTAAAACAAAATTCTAAAATTTTTATTAAGTTGAAGCTAGGTAATGGTTATTGATGGTTGGTACGCCCATAGAACTTTTTTTTCATTTTCTCAAAAATGGTTCAATAGGACTTTCTTTATTTTGTATGCTAAAGATCCCCAAAAGTTCGGATAGTTTTGTGTGCTAGAATTTTTCAATAAAAGTAGTTTGGAGTTAAAACAAACAGATTTTTCATTTGAACTCGATATTTCGAAAAACTGTTCCACAACTAAGCCAGTATTATAAGAGGGACTTTAATATTGTATGTGGAATTACTCTATAATATGATCTAAATTTATGGTTTCACGTTCACTATTTTTAACAGTTTTCTTGACCTACCTATACCTTCATAAGTACATACGGAAATAATACGAGTAATTATATAGTCAACTTTCGTTGTAGCGAAAATTGCTTCAAAATTAAATCAGTTCAATAAATAATTAAAGAACTTACTTACATAGGTGTAGTAATTGATTTTAATTCAAATTTGAAAGATCATATTCATTATTTATTATGATTTTTTGTATTGTTGAATTATATTATATTTTATTTTACCTTTTGTTTTTCTTCATTCTAATTCAATTAAAACGCATTCTTTGTATTCTTTTTATTTTTTATCTGTATATATGTATGTACATATATTTCGAGGACTTATTTGCCTCATCATTAGTAGCTAAAAATAAATACATGCGTTTTTTATTTACATAAATATACGAAATTATATATAAAAATTATATATAATTTTATATATAAAAATTACCAAAATTATTTTATAATAAATTATTTGATTACAATCTGTTTTTAATATTAGACATTTGTTTTTGAAATTAAAAATTAAAAATTAAAAATCATTGAACAAATTTTCTTATAAAGTTGCTAAGTATTTAAAGTGTATAAATTTGTTTGATTTTGAAGTTAAATTTTCTGTAAATTTACATTAACTATTAGACTGTAGTATGTATTAGTGTAGTCTCTTTTATCTGTTTTCTAGTTGCACACAATGCCCTCATTTTTTTATAATTTGGTTAACTTCATGAATTTGTAAATTAAATTTGTTTCTTTCTAATTTTAAAATTAAGCGCCCGCCATTAAAATCAAAAGAATGTGCATTTTTCTTAACGTGATCAGCTAAAGCAGCTATATTTTTGTTTACTGATCCTTCGTTAACTTTTTGACATTCGGTATTGTGTTGATTCATTCTTGATCCCAGTTTTTGAATAGTTTCTCCAATGTATATTTTTTCGCAATCATTGCATTTTACAGAGTAAATTAATTCACTGTTTTCTGTTTTATTAATTTTTTGCTTTGTATTTAGAAAGAATTTTGAATTTTGTTCTGTTAGCTTCATTGCTGCTTTAACATCTGGTACAAAATATTGACACACTTTTGCTAAGGACTCACTTAATTTTGGTACATATGTCATCGCTGGATAAATTTTGTTATCTGTATCTGATGAATCTTTTGTCCGAACATTATTGTTAGAAAGCTGTAGTTATGTTGGTCAAATATTTGAGGTGAAATAATTTTGGCTTGTAGATTTTCGTTTTTAACTGATGAAATAAGTTTTTTGATTATATTATTTGGATAGTTGTTTTTTCTTAATATATTTTGTATCCTTATTATATTATTATTAAAATAGGTCTTATGGCTAAATGAGAATACTTTACAAATAAAGTTTTTAACTATATTATATTTCATTTGAGTAGGATGAGCTGAATAATGATTTAATAATCGATTTGATGCAATTGGTTTATGAAACCAATTTGTGATAATATTACCATCATTGTTTTTTTTTGACTGTAACATCCAAATAATTTACTTCATTTGTAAGTGTGTCTTCCAATTCATATGTAAAAATAATATTTTTGTCAAAAGATTCCAGAGCAGAATAGCTGTTAAATGATCATCTACGTAAATGCTATCCAAAATTGTGGTTCAAAATCTATTTTATCTAACGCATTTAATATTACTTCATCCAAAACCCATTCGACGAGTATTGGAGCCAAAGATGATCCCATGAAAAGTCCTGTTTTTATTCAAATATACTGATTTTTAAAACAAAAATAATTACAATAAGAAAGACAAAATTTTAACATGATCATAAATGTTTGTTTTGGAATTTTTGTTTTAGGTTTGATACGTAAATCAAAGTTACGTTACACAGTTTGTAGTGCTAACTTAGTTGAAATATTGTTAAAACAATTTGATACATCGAAAGATACAAGTATATTACAAATTATTTTGAATTTTTGATTGTAAATTTTGATTTATAAGATTCTTTAAGAATGTTAGCTAAATATTTTGATAATTTGTAACTCGGAGAATTTATTGTTGAAATAATAGGTCGGACTGGTAAATTTTCTCTATGATACTTGTATTGTCTAAATGCACGAGGTGAAATAGCAATATATGTATGTACGAAGGTGTTTAGACTCTTGTTGGCTTATTAATTTTCTATTTTTGTTAAAAATAGTGCTTATTAGGCGATTATTTTTAGGTTGTAGCGATGACGTAGGATCTGAAGCCAAAACTTCAAATTTATCAGTATCATTAAATAAGTTTACTAATTTATCATCAAAATCTGTACGTTTAGCAATAATGTTCACATTACCTTTGTGACTTGAAGACACAAAAATTTCATCATTATCTTTCAGAAACTTTGCTGTAATTTTAGCCGCTTTAATCAAAAACTTTGTAATTCTGGTTTGCTTTTTATTTGATTTTAAATGTCTTGTAATAAGGTAAGTTAATTGAGATCTCATAGATAAAAAATAAAAAGAAAAGAATGCGTTTTAATTGAATTAGAATGAAGAAAAACAAAAGGTAAAATAAAATATTTATTATTGTTGCTTACATAAAGTGTACTTAATAAAGCCTTTCTGTTCTCAAAAACATTCAACAATTTTGTGTTATCGTCTTGCACACTCAAAGTTGCAATACGGCATAACAAGCCTAGGAGGTTCGTATACTAATACTCTTAGACCCTTATTAACCGCACGGAAACATTTAATATAGACTAATAGCCCACATCAATTTTGGGGTGTGATTGATAACAAAAAATAATCCTTAAGTAGTTATTTACAAATGTGAGCGTCTTGCATGCTCTATTGGGAGCAATAGTGAGTAATACTGCATCAAAAATGCAGTTGTTTCCAAAGTCTAAACAATTGTGATAACAAGTTTCCCTTAACTTCAAAATGTAGAGCCAAGTATCTACCCTGATTGCAAATATCGAGGTCCAAGACGTTTTTCTGGTGGCCTTCTGCCAGGCACAAATGTCTTTAATAAATTGCCCTTATTTAAAAGAAATATGCTACATTTGTCTATTTCACTAAACAGGTTATTCAATTTAAGCTACGAATGTATTAAATCTTTTGTTTAATTATTTCCTGTTATTTAATTTGTTAGCTTATGTTTTTTTAGTTTATGAATTGTTAATTTATGTTTATACCTACCTATATAATAATATTTGTTTCTTGTTGTGTTCTAGTAATATTTTATCCGTTTGAAGTAAATTGGTCTGTTTACATTGTGTTGAAAAACATAGATTAAAAGCCTCTGAATATATGTATATTTAAAACCCTCAACTTAGATGTGTAAATTGTTTCACCGGTAATGGAATTTTAATATTAAATATTAAATCTAAACATCAACCAAAAAGCTTTAAATAATAAGTGCTAAATTTACTCTAAATTCTGCAATGGGGAAAAATTACTTTAACTATCAACTAAATGACAATAACATACCTAGTTGATTCTCAATATATCTTAAGTAACTTTCCTGAAATAGAAGAAATAGGTAGTAGTTATAAAAAGAAGGCCATACATAGTTTTTACTTGCAACATATAGGAACTACTCGTACATATATGGCAAGTTATGCGCTCGTTAAAAAAATCGAACTCGAAAAATATAACCAAGTACATATATTTATATTATTGCCTTAAAACTTTAAAATCATAATAAAATGTATGTGCGAACTAAAAAATGCAAAAAAAACCTACCTCGTTAGAATGAAATTTAACAAACTTATTTTCAAAATATTATATGTATATACATACATATTATGTAGGTACCTTCTTGACATTTTTTAAGTTACGTAATCTATCAACTTAAATACCTACCTATGCAAAAATAATTCTTACTTACATTAACTACACAATTGTAAATTTTCTTTGAAAATTTTCTACTCTTTTTTGAAAGACACCAAAAAAATAAAGACACAATTTAACGAGAGTACAAATTATGTCAAGGACACCAAAAAAGCATTGAAAAAATATCCGAAAGGATACCTTTTCCATACCCTTGCATTTGTCCTACATTTAGCGATTTGAAAATTCAAACCAAAAATCCGAAGAAAACAATCTACCCAAGATATTGCAAGGCAAAATACGTAAAACTCATAATGCACACTTATAGATAATCAAATACGTACAAACCTACTATACATATTAGGCTCGCATTCATTCTTACACCTGCATCCATAAGCTAAAGAAAACGAAACAAAATAATTGTGAAATAATCAAAGAAAACCAACCACCAAGATCATCCCCTTACGTCGCGCACGCCGCAGCCATCAACACATTGGCAGACTGTTTGCAAGGGATTAAAAACAAAATCCCAAAAAAAAAATTTCCCAAAAAAATTTCCTTGTTTATTTTGGTCAGGTTCAAATCTAAAATAGCGATTTTGCGACATCTGGATCCGCATGTAATACTACAAAATCGTGTTGCATAGGAATACTATAGAGTGTATATACAAAGATTATAGTAAAAAATTGTCATCTCGGAATGTATTTATCATGTGTTGTTATATTCGTCCATCTCAACCCTTAAGTTCGTATAAACAAGTAATTGACGCAATTGATTTTCTTTTTGATGCTGCTAGCACTAATGACGATATCATCTGCATTGGCGATTTCAATCTACCACACATCGAATGGTCTCCCACCGACGAGAGCAACTTTTTTTTTTTTTTTTTTTATAATCTACCCGCGCTCAAGGGATTATGATTACCCTTTAAATGTTTCAACACAGCGCGGGCGTGAAGTTAATGAAGAGAAAGAAGGATAGGAAAGATGTGTGGCACGATGTTCTGAGACTGTTGGTGGTTGTCTCAGATATTTTTATCTCCAGGGATGGCGGCTGAGCTAAAGCGGAGAAATGCCGTGTCTTATTTCTATGTCGCTTATAATTCACATTATTTTATTTGTGTTCATCCTAGTTTGGCATACTAGTTTAACTCAATTACATGTTGTTAGTGTTATGCCTGAACAACATGTAATCGAGTAAACCAGCAACCCATTGATGACAATTTTTAGAAGGTTTTTAATGGAATTAAAGCGACATAGACGACGGCAGGGATCGAACCTGTCATCATGAGGTTGACAGGCGAGCACACATCCATCGCGCCACGGCCACCCCCAAATAAAGGGTTTTCCAATAAGAGGTGTTATTTTGAATAGCCCGCTATTTCAGTAGCTGTCACTTTTGAAGCTGTCATTTTTTGACATTTTACAAGTAGAAACTACGCTATTAATAAAAATGGAACGATACACGCTTCAACAATGCATTGAAATTATTAAAATTGGGTCCTTGAAATGCATGAAAATGAACCGGAATTTCATCGAAAAATCATCTTGACTGATGAGGCCCATTTCCACCTCGGAGGCTACGTCAACAAGCAAAACTGTCGCATCTGGGGCTCGGAAAACCCAAGAGTTATTGTTGAAAAGCCTCTCCATCCTCAACGCGTGACTGTTTGGTGCGGTTTATGGTCCCGCGGGGTCATTGGACCTTACTTTTTCGAAAATGAGGCTGGAGCAACAGTTACAGTCAATGGATTGCGCTATCGAGAGATGATTAATGATTTTTTATAGCCTGAATTGGATGGTATTGATCTGGACAACGTTTACTTTCAACAAGACGGCGCTACGTGCTACACAAGCAATGAAACCATCGATCTTTTACGGGAAAAGTTTCCGGACCGTGTTATCTCTCGAAGAGGTGATCACAATTGGCCACCGAGATCTTGTGATTTAACACCTTGCGACTTCTTCCTTTGGGGCCACGTGAAAGATAAGGTCTAAGCCAACAGCCCAGCGTCGATTCAAGACCTCAAAGATGAAATTCGTGAGGCTATCGAGGACATAGGGCAGCCACTTTGCGATTTGGTTATGGAAAATTTCATGAAAAGGATATGGTCCTGTAAGCGTGGTCTTGGCGGCCATTTGGCTGATGTTGTGTTCCATTATTAACGGCATACCTTCCTCTTTATAATGAAATAAACATCCGATCATTTATCTCCAAAAATGCCATTTTTCTTTGAATATCAAAATAACACCTCTTATTGGAAAACCCTTTATTTCTATTCAACCAATGCCAAGTCGGAAAAAGAAATGTTAGTGTTAGATTGTATTGCAGACTGAAATCTTTTTCAAGCGAAACTCTCTCTTTCCACTGCAAATCAATTCTTTCCCCAGTACAACAACGAACCTAGTAGAATTTGTTTCCAATGCTCTATGTACATTGTACAATGGTCTATGGGGATGAAGTCGATGTGATTGCAACTGACTTTGACAAAGCCTTCGACAAAATATCACATAATATCATCATGTTAAAATTAAATTCCATGGGCTTTCCTACACTTTTTATCTTGTGGTTGAATTCATATTTGACTGATAGAAATTATGTTGTCCGTTTTAGATCATCTCTTTCCATTCCTTTTAATGCACCTTCAGGAGTACCACAAGGCAGCCATCTTGGCCCACTGCTATTCACCTTAGCTATTAACGATATTGCTCAAGTTCTCGATTGTGGTTTATCAATATATGCCGATGAAATTAAAATATTTAAACGCATTTCTACTGCCTCCGATATTATATCATATAAATGGTGAACTTGTACCCGTAGTCACTTCCTGTCGCGATTTAGGAGTAATCTGTGATAAAGAGCTTAACTTTCGATGCCACATTGATAACATTATTAATAAAGCTAACTCGACGCTTGGCTTTATAAAACGCTGGTCAAAAGAGTTCTCTGACCCGTACATTTCCAAATCTCTTTTCATTTCATTTGTCCGTCCCATCCTAGAATATGCATCTCAGGTTTGGTCACCATATAAAATAACCCAAATTAAAAGGATCGAAGCCGTCCAGCGTAGGTTTATTCGTTTTGCTCTGCGCAATCTTCCGTGGGATGGTAATTATCGACTTTCTCCATATTCGAATCGCTTACTACTTGATCTTCAGTCGCTTGAAAAACGGCGTGAAGCCGCAGATGTGGTTTTTATTCTCAAGGCATCGGCTTTACTTCAATAAGTACACTCTTTTCCGCACAGACAAAGATCTTACCAGAACTGGTACTGCCATTCTGGTAAAATCAAGTTTTCAATGCCAAAAGGTCATTATCCACGGTTTGACTACATTTGAAGTCATTTGTGTAGTTATTGCACTAGGTTAGGTTAGGTTAGGTTAAAGTGGCCGTCATTAAAGCGTCTGACACACTTAGACCATTGGAGGTCCATTGTGATACCACGATCTAATAGGGAACAAAAATAAGAAGGTTTCCTATTAGTTAAAACCATTTGGAGCTTCTGATGAAGCGAAGGAGACTTTTAATGTCTTTGTCTATGAGATCGCTTGGTTCATTATAGAAATGTTCTCCTAGATGAAGTTTGCGTCTGTAAGAGAGAGCAGGGCATGTACAAAGAAGGTGTGGGATTGTCTCCTCTTCCTCTTCGTCCATGCAACTCCTGCAGAAATCGTTTGATAGCACACCGAGACGTGCGGCGTGTCTACCTATGAGACAGTGTCCAGTTATGACACCTATGACGGAGCTGATCTGAGATCTACTGAGGGACAATAGACATTTTGACCGTTTCAGATCCAGTTTAGGCCAGATCCGCTTGGTCGCCATACAAGTGGTAGTATTAAGCCATCTTGTATTCGATTGTTCCAGAGCGATTCGTTTCAGCATAAGTTTACTTGTAGCTATGGGCATACCTATATTTGCCTTTTCGGGTAAGATAGGCATTTCCGTTCCAATTCTGGCGAGTTCGTCGGCTTTACAATTCCCCGGAATGTCCCTGTGACCCGGCACCCAGAATAGGTGAATGTTAAACTGTTTGGCCATCTCCATTAGAGACGAACGACAGTCTTGGGCTGTAATGGAGTTTACAGAGACTGATGCTAGGGATTTCAAAGCAGCCTGACTGTCTGAGAAGATACGGATATCCGTGTTAGATATCACGTTTTCTTTAAGCCAGGACAATACTTCCTTTATCGCCAGAATTTCCGCTTGGAATACGCTACAATGGTTTGGTAGGCGGAAGGAGAGACTAAGATTTAGTCCATTTGAGTACACTCCACCACCCACTCCGTTTTCAGTCTTCGATCCATCTGTAAAAAAGTTTACTGATTTGTTATCTGCCAAAGTCCCTTCCTCCCAAGCTGACCTTGAGGGAATGGTGACTTCAAAGTTTTTATCGAAGACCAAAGAGGGAGTGATGTAGTCAGAGTGACTTGGTAGAGTTCCGAATAAATTCAGAATGGTGGTATGGCCAATAGAGTTATTGGTCCATTGAGAGATGGCTTTGAGACGTATGGCTGTGCTCGCGGCCATTTGTTTGCTGTAAATATCTAGGGGTGTCAGGTTGAGTAGTATGTCTAGTGCAGCGGAAGGTGTCGAGCGGAGAGCTCCGCTGATGCACATGCACGCTGAACGTTGAACTCTGCTTAGTTTATCGCGATTAATCGCTTTATCTAAGGCCGTCCACCATACAGTCACCCCGTAAGTAAGTATCGGTCTGATGACCGCAGTGTATAGCCAGTGAGTAATTTGTGGAGACAAGCCCCACTTGTTCCCTACGGCTTTTTTACAAGAAAAGAGAGCTACCGTGGCTTTCCTTACTCTTTCCTGTATATTAGGTTTCCAACTTAACTTTTTGTCTAAAATAAGACCCAGGTATTTAGCTTGATCTGAGAAAGTGAGTGGAACACCTTTAATCGATGGAGGGTCTAGTTGAGGAATTTTGTATTTCCTTGTGAAAAGGACTAGTTCAGTCTTGTGGGGGTTAACACCTAAGCCACATCGATCTGTCCATTTTAGTAGCTTGTTGAGAGCGGTTTGTATAAGTTCTGTTAAAACTTGAGGGTGCTTTCCTGATACGGCAATGGCAATATCGTCAGCGTATGCAATCACTTTGAATCCCTCTTCTTCTAGGTCTATTAGCAGATCATTAACTACCATGTTCCATAGAAGTGGGGATAGGACTCCACCTTGTGGGGTTCCTCTACTGACTGACCTTCTTGTAGTAAAGCTACCTAGTTCCGCATTTATAATTCTGCTTTTCAGCATGAAATTTATGAGGTTACCAAGTGAGCTATCCACATTGAGATTCTGCAGTGTCTTCGCTATTGCGGCGCTGTCGACATTGTTGAAGGCGCCTTCTATATCTAGGAATGCAACTAGAGTGTATTCTTTGTGATCTAGGGAGTATTCGATTGCGCGTACCAAGGTGTGTAGCGCAGTTTCTACTGATTTTCCCTTGCAGTAAGCGTGTTGTGCTGTAGAAAAAAGGTTTGGTTTTATAGCACTACGCAGATGAATGTCAATCAATCGTTCCAGTGTCTTGAGAAGAAATGACGATAGACTGATAGGTCTTAGGTCCTTGGGCGTAACGTGGGAGCATTTACCAGCTTTGGGTATAAAGACTACTTTGACTTCTCTCCATATACGGGGAATATGAACCAGGTTTAGACAACTGTTCATTATTATCTATAATGTGGGTAAGATAATGTCTAAAGCAACTTGCAGTTCGGCTGGTATTATGCCGTCTGGTCCTGCCGATTTATATGGATCGAAGCTGTTAATTGCCCATTTTAGTTTGTCCCTTGTTATTAACCCTCGGATCTTTATACCTTTGTTATTTGACTCTAATGAGTTAATGTTGCAAATGTTTTGCGAGCTACCTGGGAAGTGAGTGTCAAGTAGCAAATTGAGTGATTCTTCACATGAATTTGTCCAGGAGCCATTTGACATTTTCAAAGAGCTTGGCATGACTGGATTTGTTGAGAGGATTTTTCTCAATCTGGATGCTTCAGAAGTATCTTCTATTTTATTACAGAAGTTCCTCCATGAAGATCTTTTGCTTGTCCTCAATTGTTTCTTATAAATCTTTAAGGATTCTTTATATAAGTCCCAATCTGAGGATTCTTTTGTGTATTTAGCTCGATTGAAGAGTTTTCTGCAACTTTTCCTGAGCGGTTCTAATCCTGAATTCCACCAATAAGGTTTCTTTTTTCCTCTAACTTGAAGAAGAGGACAAGAAATATTCATTGCATTGTTCAGGATTAGTGTCAGATCCTTGACTTTGTTATCTAGATCTGAGGTGTTGGAGGGGATATCTAGAGATTCGGCTGTAAGCGATCTTTCCAGTATATCTCTATACGTTTGCCAGTTTGTTTTCCTATAATTACGAAAAACTGGCCGTGTGGTGGGTACATCATTTAAACTGAATTGAATGTATCTATGGTCTGAGAATGAGTGTTCCTCTGATACTTTCCAATTCGTTATCATTTGATATATAGTGTCAGAGACAAGAGTGATGTCTAGCACTTCTTGTCGGTTTCTGGTAACAAAGGTAGGTTCATTACCGATGTTACTGACTACGAGGTTAGTACTAAGGATATAATCAAAAAGAGACTCACCTCTATCGTTTATGTCCGTACTTCCCCAAACAGTGTGATGGGCATTAGCATCACACCCAATAAGGAGGCTGATGTTTTGCCTTTTTGCCTCAGCGATGATCCTCTTGAGCGTATCGCCAGGAGGGCCAGGGTTGTCGTGGCCAAGATATGCCGACACTATCCAGTACGTTCCATTTTTGGTGTGCATTCTGGCGGCGGTTATATCTCGATCGCTGAAATCAGGGAGTAAATATACATTAGAACTACTTTTAACTAATATGCAGGATCTGGGTTCACCTTTGTCCGATGCATACAGCAAGTAGTAACCAGGAGTCCTGAGTCCCTGAATTCCAGATTTGGCAATCCATGGTTCCTGGATCAGGACTATATCCTCTCGGTTCTTGTGCAGACGGAGAAGAAGTGAGGCCGAAGCCTTGATGGAATGTTGAAGGTTAATCTGAAGTAGTTGCAGCATTTTGGCTACACTCATCCAGACCAACCCCCAACATGGTTAGATTCAGGTCTTCCGATTCAGAGGACGAATCCAGTAGCTCGGCTTCAGAGTCCGAGCCAATGGGTTCGTCTTCACTCAGAAGAACCTTCCTCACGGAGTCTTCAGCTTCCTTCTCGGAGAGACTGTCGACATTTTCAGGAGCCTTTTCGGCGATATTTGTGGTCTTCACTTCAGTCTCAGAGCTGCTGGGAGCATCAATTTCCATTGCTGGGTCGATGTCTACCGCAGATTCTTCGACTGTGGAAGTACCTATTTGTTGTGGAGGAACGGTGTTACCCTCGTCTTTTTTATATACTTTCAAAGTAATCGAAGAAAATCCATACCCAATCACACCTTTGGTTGCCAGTAGAGGAGCCAAGGACTCTTTATTCACTACAATAATTGCAGATCTTGAAGCGCCCTTTGGTTCCTCCACTTTCGCAACTTTCCAGTTGTGAGTGGGCAGGTCTGGATTACTGCTTTGTATGATTTTAAGGATTGTATCCGGTCGAGAAGGTTCCTCTGGAATCCAGGTGCGAGCCCTTGGCCTTGTAGGGATTTGCTCTCTAGCAACAACCTCAAGCTTCGCGCCTGTCCAGATCTCACCTAACTTGCTGACAGCAAGCTTATATAGATCGCAAGATCTCTGATCTCCACAAGAGATAAGCTTTACTTGGCCTCGGTGCCAGCCGTTATCTCTAATAACTGGGGGTGGTCCTGGATTGGCTTTCATGATGTCCAGGTAGCGTACCGAGAGCTCTCTTGTTACCACTGCCCAGCGATCTACTGAGATCTTGCCATCGATATCGCTTCTGTCGATGACTGCAACTATTATATTGGATTTTAGCGCATCGCTAAAAGAAAGATCATCCTTCCTTAACGCAGTTGATACCGTGCTGGTCTTCTGCACTTTCGGGCGCTTGGGTTCCGAAGTGGTTCCCTCAATGGACCTTTGTCGCTTTGACGTAGAGTCACCGCTGGTCTCAGCATCTTGCTGTCTAGCAATGACGCTTTTGGCCCATGCTAGCGATGCTTCCTGCTTAGAGTCACCATTAGTTTCTAGTTTATCACCAGTGGCGAGGCGTCATATTGTTCAAGTCGTGCATGAACGACTAGCTTACAGGCGACATTATTTTAATTTCTATCTAATTAACCCACACCTCATACTCATACTGTTCGTTCATTCCTTATAGTTATATCTAATGTATACGTACATATTTTCCATTTTCCAACTCGTGCATTCCTTCTGTGAACTACCCAAATAAAACAAAACGAACTAGCTACCTGTACTGTTTTGTTTTCACTCAACCGATGTGTATCTACCCAAGTCGTTCATACGATTTGGCAACGAAATGAACCCATAGAAAGCATACAAGAAAAAAAAAAAACAATTCGCTCGTTGTAGGTAGCATTTCGTGCAAATCTGTTTTGAACGAGTAGAGCTTTTTTTTTTAATATAGGTATGTGACGTTAACAATCAAAACGGTGCTAAAGGCACTTTTTTTAAAATATGGAGTGTGGTATACCAAAATTTGCGTATCCAAGAGAGCTATATAATGGTGGAAAAATTGTATTTAAAAACGGGCTGGTTTAGAAGTTATTACTATTTTAATGTTGAGTTAAGGATAAAAACGAGGCTATTTGTTATTTTTTAACAATCAAATGTGTGCTATTTTTCATACAATACTTGTAAATTTCAAAACAGCTCTATTTTTCTCTAAATGAAATCAAATAGATAGGATTGTTTTTCAAAAGGGCGCTAAAATTGTTTATCCTTATAAAAGGATCTTTAGTTTACCTATCGTATTCTTTGTTATTATTGTTAAATAAGTTTTAATGAATTCCAATAAAAAGAACTTTTACTTACTTAAATTTTCTCTTCTTTTTTAATTTTACAGGCATTTGAGAATCAAAATTTAAGAAACTTATTTTCAAAACGCGCTAAATATATTTCTAACAAACAAAACTGACTAAAAAAAAAAAAAAACATTTCACTAAAGGACGAAAATAAAAGGTCCCTTTAGTATTTTTTTTTGGTCAATCTAATAAAAAAGACTTCTACAAATTTTACAAAATTTACTGCATTGAGTTATCTTAAATATTTTAGGAATTATACTCGTAGGTTTCCGCCCTTTTGCTCGGTTTCATGTTCATTTTTTTTAGCCTCTGTTTGATTGTTAACGTCACATATAGAACGATGGAAATGAGGAAAACGGGTAGCTAGGGCGTAGGTAAGTAGTTTATTTATTTATTTAGGTACATATTCCAATATTTTATTTTTTCGAATATGAGAAATGAGACGCGCGTCGTTCATAGGGACGATTTCGTTCAAATCAGTTTTGAACGAGGAAAGCTTTTTTTTCTGTGGAATGAAGGAAATGAGGTACTTAATCAACACATACCTATTTATTATTAACATAAAAATAAAAACATTATAATGTACCCTTATATAAAAAAAGACTTGTATGACTTCTTGGCATTGCAAATAAGAATTTTGAAACTGAACGACTACATTTTTTAGGCACGCGTCGCCGCTGTTTATCACCAAGTCTTTTGATGATCCTCTTAGCATTCCGCAATTCGCGAACGCTTTGCGATAGGGGATGTCTCGTAGTGGTTATAGCAGACCCTTTTTTCAAGGGCGCCTTACCACTGAAATGAGGTTTATTGGTAGTACTACCACTGACCATAGTGGTTACAGCAGACCCTTTTCTCAAGGGCGCCTTACCACTGAAGTGGGGCTTACTGGACGTACTGTCCCTGGCCGTAGTGGTTGCAGCAGACCCTTTTCTCAAGGGTGCCTTACCACTGAAGTGGGGTTTGGGTTTGTTGGTAGTACTACCAACGGAGCGTAGCTTATCAGTCCCGCTACAGCCCACGGACCCTGTCTTAACAGTTGTTCCGCAAACTGTGTCAGGCTTGATAGCCGCTTCGCCTTGTAAAGCTATTGTAGTCGCTGGCGACTTATCCTCGTTAGAGGCCAAGCCCGTGCCGGCAGTCGCGACTCCTGCCGACATTTGAACGTATATCCCCGTTCGAATTTTATCTTTTTCATTAGCTTTATTCATGGTTCATAATTGGGTTTTTGAATTTTGTTTGTTGTCTCTGCTACCGCAGCTGGATTGCTGGGGAAACAGGACATAAGCCTTCCCACCGCGTCAAGGTCAAATTCACGGGAAGGAGTTATTGCACTAGAAAATAACGAAAATATCCTTATGGTATCTTTGTATAATAAGTTCTCCGCATCCCAAACTAAAATCAAACACGATCTCGATTTGCTTAACGCATTCTGCCAAAATTACACTCAATTTATAATTGGGGGCGATTTCAACGCGCGCCATCAACTATGGCACGATACCTTAAGCTCTCCTCAAGGAGTAGCTATCTCTGACTGGCTCTGTGCTAATTCGCACAACCACAACTTCGAGATTGTATCTCAACCAATCCCTACATTCCCCCGAACTCCTTCGACACTTGACTTCTTCATGTGCTCTCCACATCTTATTTGTAGAATTCCCTCACTTATTAATTTCACCTGCACTGCCATTGTATCAGATTCTGACCATTTAGCGGTAAAACTAGTTATTCGTCTCCTGACAAATCTTAATACTTTTGCTACTCCTCAGCAGGAATTCATAAACTATAAAAAAAATTAATTGGGAAGTATTCCAAAGTTCCTTAACGGATAAGCTTCGGAATAACACGCCCAACACATCCGCAAACCTTAGCAACCAAGAAATCGATTACACAATCGATATTATCGAAAGCTCAATCACTGATACTATCACTGAACAGACACAACCGCGAAATTTCAAATCAAAATACATAGATCTTCCCCATCATATACAAAATATGTATAAATATAGGCAAAAGCTTCGGAAAATTCTGCAAAGAATTTTTCATCGTACTTTAAGTACACACGGAGATGAATACCAGAGTGCTCATTCCCAACTCAAGTGCCTCAATACTCTCATCAAACAAAACACCAAAGCATTCATAGATTCCCAATTCAGGAAAAGACTTAACGTCATAAAGCCTGGACCAGACACCTTCAAGCAAATTAACCAAATTGTGGGAAAGAAATCTCCTATACTTGGTGAACTCCAACACAATGACGTCGTTCTTGTATCTGACCAAGAAAAAACGAATGCTTTTGCAGACTTCTTCGAAGGAAACTTCAAACCCAGTCCCCCCGCTCATTTACCGACTTTCTCACCAACGTCAATAGCGAAATATTTGGATTGATATCTCAAAACTCAGACCCTATTACAAGATTTTCTGAAGCAAATTCATCAGTCTATACGACAGCCAATGACATTTTTACTAATCCATTAGACCTTCACGACTCAATCCACTATGGTAATTCAAAAAAATCTTCGGGTCCAGACAAGATTTCCAATTTCGTTATCAAAAAACTCCCTTCAACCGCAATTGTTATTCTCACAATTATTTTGAACAATTGTATCAACAACAGCTATTGTCCAACTAAATGGAAAATAGCCGAGATATTCCCAATACCAAAAAAGTCAGGGGCAAATTATATAAGCAACTACCGACCAATCTCCCTCCTCCCTAACCTCAGCAAACTTCTTGAAATGCTGATTCTTTTCAAACTGCGCTCATTATGCTCTTCAATGGGAATCGTGCAGCATAACCGATTTGGGTTCAAAGCATCCCACTCCGCTTTCGACCCGTTGTTGAATCTCCACGCTGATACAACTTTGGCTCTTAACAAAAAAGAGACCACTGTAACATGTCTGCTTGATATTCAAAAAGCATTTGACTCTGTCTGGATAGATGGTTTGGTTTTCAAGTTGAAGTCTCTTCACTTGCCTAGACATCTTGTCCTCATCATCCATAGTTTCCTCACTAACCGTAAGTTTTACGTACGCGTGGGGAGTACTAACTCAATCCTTAAGAACATCTTAGCTGGAGTCGCTCAAGGATCCCGCCTTGGACCCGATTTATTTAACCTCTATACCTCCGACCAACCTGTAAACCTGCCAATGACAAAAACTCTGCTATTCGCTGATGACTCCATCCCATATAGCTCATCCATTAACCCTGATGTAGCCCTCCGAAGAGTTAAGGCACACATCCTTAGACTATGGGAATATTATCTCCAATGGGGAATTAAAGTCAATCCCTCTAAAATAGAATTAATCTGTTTTAGACGACCCTCGCGTAATGGCCTAGCAACAAAATGCAAAAACCTTTCCTTGACTCTTCCTGATAACACAGTTATCACCCCCAAGCAAAGTGTTAAATACCTTGGAGTTCACTTCTTCGAAAGGTTCAAGTTTAACCAACCCACCAAATTCACTTTTCGTAAGGCAAATAATTAAGGCAAAAAGCTCTCCGCCATTGCACCTCCCTTCACCGAAAACCCAACTCTTACCGCTATTATAGCAATGAAAAGCTGTACGAAGCTTCAGGAATTGTCCCGATTGACAAATATATCTACAATCTGAGAAAAATCCCAACCCATCCCAGTCCTCTTATTAATTTAATTACAGGTAACTCAGCCACAGACGACCGATATCTCCAGGTGCTCTCCATGATGGACCATGCATTTGGAATAGCTGGAGAAGACAGCTTCGCAAACTTCTATGATGTTGCACGGACGCAGCACAACAGAGGTTGAAGCCACCAAAAGACCAGACAGCAATCAACAATGACCCATATCCACCCCTTCATCACCACACGAGCCAACGACCGTTAGCATTGCTCAAGCTGACGTAAATATCATAAATAATAAATATAATAAGAAAAAAAAATTTAGACCTAAGACACAAATGTTATTCAAATGTAAAAAGAAAACATAACCAACATAACGAAGCAGAGCCCCTTTTGTGCTCGCAGATTTTTAAGATAGACTTAAGAAATTAATTATTGTAAATATCATATGAACATATTTTGAGTGTAATTAAAAATAAACTATTGTATATAATATATATATGTGGTTTTTATTCACGACATACTAACTGGTAATATAAACTGTCCGGCTCTAATATGTCTGATTTCCATTAATACCAACCGACGAAATGTAAGGTCAGTACCCCTATTCCGCATTCCTTTTCACCGTACTAATTATAGCTACTATAATCCTATGTCTCGTATGCTGCGTAATTCCAACAACTCCTCAAATATTTTTGATTTTAATATATCTATATCAGTCCTTCGAAATTCTCTCCTCTCCAACCCACCCCAATAACTTTCTCATCCACCCAAATTTTGTATTGTTAGTTGTACTATTATAATTAAAATGTATTATTATAGTTTGGATAATTTTTTTTATACTCGTAATTTAGTTTTTTCTTACACTCGGTATTTTTACTAAATTTTATTTATTTTATAAATATGATGTAAAATCAAAATTAAGTTTTGCTCACTTGTAATAAGTGTACAATAAAATTATAGAAATAAAATTGCAAAGAATTTGGAGTGATCATTGTATTTATTAGTTTGTCACTTAATATGGTATCTATTGGTCTTTCAAACATTTCTCAGTATGCAAAAAAGCAGTGTATACATATAAAATAATAGGAGACATTCCTCAAAAACTTAAAATACAAATAAGTTTGCATTTACTTGAAAACTTATTATTTGATATTCCAATTGTCACATTTAAAAATGAGGGTTTTACTCGCAAAACCCCAACTGGAATTTACAAATTCTTCCCAAACACATCATAGCACCATATTCTTATCATTTAAGCTCGTTTAAACACAAACCTTATGGTAATCGAACCAAGATACGAGTATGAAGCACAATTTCATTAAAATTCATTCGTCGCTGAAAGTATCTTTTGCTGGGTCTCCATTGAACTTGATGGTAATTATTGTCTGTCAATATCATCGACCGACAAGTTTTCAAGTTCAAGTGGAAATACTGAATAGCCGTCCTAATGAACTCTGCACAAAGTCGCTCAACACCACATCCGAGTTCGATTGCGTGTGCCGGGGAGCAGCAGTCTATGTCTTTCGATCGGAATGCGAAGTCTCATTTTAAAGTTAAACTCAATAGGAAACAGATCACTTCGGATCAATAAATTGCAGATATTCTTTTTGTTTTTTTGTTTGTCTGTGGGTCCTATAAATAGCTTTAAGCGTCAGTCATACTGTTAACATAATTATATGTTTTAAATTATTTATTTATAAGGTATTTGTTTGTGCGAGTAAAATATCTAGTCACGGAAAGAGTGCTAATCAAGAGTGCATATGCGTTTTGATTATCAAGTGCTGAGTTTTAGAGGAGTGTAGTCTTGAAGTGCTTGGAAGGAATATAAATATATAATGCAAAAGATATTCTCAAAGAAGAATGCATAAAGCAGCCGAGCTGTAAGGTGATCAGTTTGTAATATACATTCTAAGTAACTGGAATTTAAAGAAGTGAAGCGTGCAAAACATCCTCTCGACAATTACCATAACCTAAGGTATTACAAGTACAAATTAAAAATCAAAAACTCATTCGAGATAAATTTCAAAAATAAATTAAAAGTGTAAAATATAATATTAGATTTTCTGAAAGTGTGTTACACAATAAGTACAACAAAAGTGTACTATTTAATTTATTATGCACACAATACTTGACACGATGTGTACAAAAAAAAACATCAATTAGAAAGCAAAAAAAAAGATATGTAGTTATAAAATATTTGCATACATACTTATTTAAATAAAAATGTATAAATTTAAGTATACCACTGGTTTAAGAAATGATAAAAACGTGAAGCGCATTTAATATTATACTAATAGTAAGGAGTCTAGAGAGTAACTTTTAATCTCAGATTTCATATTTACTTTTAGAATATTTTAAAAACAGTTTTGGCTTTTTAGCTTTGTGCGTTTTTGTGTGTGGAATGGATTTTAGACTCCTTGATGCTATTTTGAAAAAGAATTTTGTGTGCAAATTTGCAAGCAGCTAGAGACTTGAAACAAAAATTTTCTACATTTAATTCTAAGATATGTTTGATAAAGAACAAAAATAGAGGATATCCACGAGCAGACTGGAAACCTAACTTCGTTTTTTGGCAACTGGACACAAATATTATTTTTTAGAATACTTTTTTTTTTCCAAATTCAATATTTCCAACTGTAATGGCAACTTCCGTTGAATTTTTATTAAGCCTATGCTAGTAGTTCTTAGTTCTGCATATCAAAGCTATGTTTTATTTTTCAAGTTTTTAAATCTCTAGGTTTGATTAAGAATTCGACAAACTTATTTTCACGAGCTGCGCAATTTAGTTTGGATTTAGTTTAAGTCCTCACAAAAGATACATGCACGAGGAACAAAAATAATCGATTTCTGAGCTATTCTATTGCACTCACATGACCAGTTCTGTCAAATTTTAAACTTCTTTTTGTAAAATTTTTAACAAAAACATTCAGTTTGGTTCGCTAACTTACGGGGGCGCTTGGGCCCAAAGTACATTTTAGACTAAACCAACAAACATCTCCAGTCAGATGGGTACCTCCTAGCTGAGTTGTCTCCTTGTTCAGACCTCAGTTGCGATCTTCTTTTAACTGGCAACTCCACCTTTCAATAATGAACTCAATGATTTTCCGGTCCGGATGTCCATCAGTTTTATATGATCTAGCCATTTCTATCGCTCGATTTGTAATATTTTGGTTGGGTCGTACAATTTGTTGTTTTTTTTGTTCTCTTTTACTCACCATCTATGACGATGGGACCAAAAATCACCCCGTGAATTTTCCTCCTAAAATAACTTAAAAAATTTCATTCATCTTTGACAAGATCCTTGGCTCTGCGTTATTAGTTTTAGTATCATTTTAGTTGCTCATGAGATTTTACTTTTTTGCCCGAAAAACAGTGATTAGCAAAAGTTGTTCTTCGTTTTTATATCGATAATAGAGTTAGAAGTGGATCCTACTAAACGTACTAATATACATATTACCAAAATGTTAATGGATTAAAGACAAAAACCAGCAAGGTTTATAAAAATATAAATAATATTCCACACGACATTATTGTGCTGACTGAAACATGGTTGAATACATCTTTTGCTGACACTGAGGTATTTGAGAATACCTTTAAGCATTTCGACGTGGTCGACACCTTCTTAATGACTCAGCTACTTTTGGGGGGGTTTTATTAATAGGAGTAAGAACCTTTCTTATTTGCTCACTTGTTGATGATTTTCTACAGTCTTCACTTGAATTGCTTTGTGTAAAAATAAAAGTGTCATCTGGTTACGTGTATGTGGTTGCTACTTATATTCCACCTAGCTCTAACAGCGATATTTTTGAAAATTTTAACACTTCCATTGAAACTATCTATGAGAAAATTGATCCAACTGACGAAGTCATTGTAATTGGGGACTTTAATCTTGCCAACTTGATCTATTAATGATGATATCTATTCTCCTATAAACGCATCGATTATAAACGAATTGCATGTAGATATTGGATCTGTTTTGGCTAAAATCAGCTGAATGGAGTCAAAAACCAAAATGGAAGAATATTAGATCTTGCTTACTTCTCTGATGTAATATGAATACTGATGTTGCTGTTACTCGTATCTCATGCAATTCAAAGCTTGTTGAAGAAGATCGCCTTAACTATTTCATTAAATTTATGTGTATGTAATCTATACTATTATATAAAAGCGAAACCATTTTAAAGTTTGTAACGCACGATCTCAGAAAGTAGTCAACCGATTTATTTGAAATAGATTTTATTATTTTCTATATTGTTATAAGAGTGTTTATGGCTATAATTTTTTTCATTAATAATTTGTCAAACTTAAATATTATTAATTTTACATTTTTTGTCCATTTTTTTTTCATTAGTTGACTTATACAACCACTCATATCTTAAAACCTATACAATAATAGACAAAGATTAGCATTGCTTCATAAAGTCAATATTGTTGCGCAAATTTTAAGCCCAAAATCATTTCTTAGTTAAACATACAACCTGAGAAATAAATAAAAACAAATTATAAAATTATAAACTTTTTGAATTTATTTTATCCAGGAATTAGATTTCATCACAATCGCGAGGTCGCTGCTTTGTTTCATTTCATTATCATTCCAACATTTTTAATTTTCTTTTCTTCCCGTTCCCATACTCTCTCTCTCTCTCATAATATCTGTTATATTCAATAGTTACGTTTTTTCTCTTACCTACCTACCTACATATTCAATTTTTCTGTATTGTATAGTTCAGTGTTTTTCAAACTTTTTGAGTACGCGACCCCTTTGGTAGTAACAAAATTTTGGCGACCCCCCATTATAATGTGTCAGTTATTTAAAAAGCTACATACAATGAACCCCTTCCAAGCCCGGACTAATTACACAAGATTTTACTTATTCGCGATGAAATTTTCTCCCGAATTGCCAAAACAAAATTGTAACAGGCCTTGCAGTAATTTTAATTTTTTGTCATTTAATTTTTTTAAACTGAGAGTAAGTACTTATTTAAAAATTAAGTGTTGTGTTGTTTACGAGTGATTATGGACAAGTTTCTCAAAAGACCGTTGCAGCCTTGCACATCCGGTGCAAGTGGAAGCGGAGGAAGCAACAAAAAAAAAATTGACTTTATGACGTAAAATATCTTAAATATGGTTTCACAGTTTCACATAAAAAGTCTCAATGTGCTCTTTGTTGTGAAGTTTTATCTGCCGAAAGTATGAAACCCTATGCGACATCTCTTAACTAAACATTTCAAAGAAGCATATAAGCCGTTAGAATTTTTCGAACGAAAATTGAAATCCCTTAACCAGCAACAAAGTACTGTGGTTCAGGTAAGAGAAATAAGTCTTATTTGAATGCCCTTTATTATTTTTGGATCAAAAATAATATTTATTTTTGTTTGAACGTAATCACGATCTAAATCTAAATGCATACATACATATGTATGTACAATGTACATACGTAAAAGGGTATGTACAAGTACATGTACTGACCGGCTTTAATTCGCGAAAAATTCCTACGCTTTTTTTCATATTTGATTTATTTTGCTACATACATATGTACTGTAATTTTGATTTACTGTTTTGTTTGATAGATTCTTTTTGTTTTTAAATTAGCTTTAGTTATCGAGTGCCAATGAGAAAGCGTTGTTAGCTAGCTATCAAGTAGCATACCGAGTCGCCAAAGTAGGGAAACCTCATACAATTCCTGAGAATCTTATTTTGCTTGCGGCCCTTGATATGGTTGAAATTATTTTTGGCAAACTGGAGGCAGATAAACTTAAAAATATACCACTTTCGGACAATACAATTGAGCGGAAAATAAGTGACATGGCCGTTGACATTCATGAACAATCAATTGAAAAATTAAAGAAGAGTCCACATTTTGCCTTGCAACTGGATGAATCTACTGATGTTTCAGACTGTGCACAGTTTGTTTTATTTGTTCGTTTTGAAGCAGAGGAAAACATTGAAGAAGATTGCAAAGTTCTTCCTGCTAATACTACTGGCCAGTGTTTGTACGATATATTTTTAGAAAGCTCTCGCAACTACGAGATTGATTGGACAAAATGTTTTCTAATCTCCTTTTTCACACAGAGGTCAGATGGCTGTCAAAAAAAAAAAGGTATTGACACGAGTTCTGGAATTGAAAGCCGAATTATTGATGTTCTTGCAAGATTCAAAATCTGGAAATTCGGCTCATTTTTCTGATCCCATCTGGCTCTTAAAATTATCATTTCTTGCTGATCTTTTCAACCACTTAAACATATTGAATAAGAGCCTCCAAGGGAGAGAAGCATTATAACTGCAAAAGATAAAATCAGAGGATTCCTCGCAAAGCTTCGTTTGTGGTCAGAGTCTTTACAAACAAACAGTTTTGATTATTTTCTCTGCTTTCAAAAAATTCTCGAAGAAATTTCATCAGACGAATCGATATCATTGAGCTCTCATATTCATCTCATGCTCTGTACCATAATTTAGAGAAGAAACTATTAAGTTACTTTCCGGAACTGAATTCTGAAAGTGGAGATAGACAAATATGTCAGTCAAACTCGCCAATCTACCATCGGTAAAGATGAAAGAAAATCTTATAAATTTAGCTGCAGAGTGCAGATGGCATACTGAGAATGGAATTCAATTTGAAAACGATTAACAATTTCTGGATAAAGAGAAGAGAAGAGGAGAGTATCCTCAGCTGAGCGAGGCCTTGAAGTTGTTACTGCCATTCGCCACTTCATACCTGTGTGAAGTCACATTCTCTTCAAATTCTGACATTAAAACTAAAAAAAGAAACAGACTAAATTTGGAAAATGATTTAATCTTAAAAGTGTCAAAAACTAATCCTAGATTTCAACGTTTATTAAAAAATAAACAGGCAAATATGTCGCACTAAAAATTTTTTGTTTTATTTAATTTTTTTTAGCACAGGACATTTGTTTATTAGTCTTACCAGCTTGCGACCGCGACCCCTCAAGAATCTCTTGGCGACCCCCCAGGGGGTCGCGACCCACAGTTTGAAAAACACTGGTATAGTTTATCTAACTAACCGACACACACACATTTTTTGTGTTTCTCTAATTCTATCGTCACATCGTTAAGCAATGTGGGGGTGGGCTCTTTTTACTTGCGATATACTATGTACATACATAGGTAATAGGTACTAACTATAGAACAAGTTCTGCATTTGGAAAAAAAAATCGAACTCGAGATTTTGATCAAAGTTGACATTACGATGATAGCGAAGACGAATAAAGTGGGTCCGACGATTCCGTCTCTTTGTCTGTATGCCTGTATGTCCGTATGTCTGTATGGCTATACCTCGATCTAGAGCCTAAGCCACTGGAGCTATTTTCTTCAAACTCGGTACTTAAGGGTCTTCGGTGATTCCCTAGAGGAGAAATTGAAATTTTTTTTAGCTCCAAGACTTACGGTACCCCCAATACACCCGTAATGCATAATCTTATTTATCTCGAAACGTTTCTAACGATTTTGATAAAAAAAAAAATTTGGTGTGATATTATGGACATTGGACATGGACTACATTTTGGTCAAACAAAATTTTGGGGCAAAATGTTATTAACGGTACCTGTCATAGAACCGTTTTTTGATTTTTTGACTTTCATATCAACAGCTCTAAGGATTTTAACCAAAGATTTTCAACAGGAGCCCCCTTAAGTTTAAAATAATATTGTATATAAAAATATTCGAAAAAACTATATCTAAAATCTATACTACCTACCTAATATTTAAAATTTGGCATTCCAAATTTTGATCTCGAAAATTTTTAGGAAATTCGTCATAACTTAAATATAATACTTAAATATTAAAAAGATTAATCAGACGGCAATTCCATACATTTGAACATTTTTATCTCATTAAATCCATGTTTTATATTTATAAAATGTATTTTAAATTCCATAGTACTTTTACATAAGAGCAAGTTTGTACGATCCAGTCGTGCATTTTATTTTTTAAGTTACTTTAATACACTCAATAGCATTTTGGGTGACAAAAATGGACATTCAATTGACTACAGTGCCGTGCACATGAACTATTCTATAAAAACGATGCCATTTTAAAGTTTGGGTTGAATGATCTCAGAAAGTAATCAACCCGTTTATTTGAAATAAATTTTATTATTTTCTATGTTGTTATATTTATAACATGCACAAACATGAACAAGCTCTTTTTTTTTCAAGTGTGAAAGAGAATCTAATTCGATAGGGTATGTTATACATATAAACTAAAATTAATATTATTGTAGCAAATATGCTCAGTCCCATTGAGAAATGTTTTCATATGCTAATATTAATATTAAGAAAATATTCGTAGTTACAATTTGCGAAGCAACTCGAGTACGGTTCGGCTAGTATTGTAAATATTTGTAATAATCAACTTCAGCACAATTTTAAATAAAATGCACGACTGTGTCGCACGAACTTGCTCCTATGTAATAGACTAGGAATTTTAAAAACGAATGTTATTAGAAAAAACTGTTCATAAGGATAAAATTATCATCATTTTAAAAAAAATTCTTTTAGTAGTAAGAGACAAAAACAGAATGCTATGCAAATATGAATTTATGCAAGAACAAAAATTATAAGTCGTTGTAGTGGTTTCTTAATAAAAGAAGGTTTTATATATAAAATTTTTAAAATATTTAAAAAAAAAAACTACGTCAACTTTAGGTTTTTTTTACGAATGAAAATTAAATTTCCAAAAAAATATTGACCCATTTTTGAGATATCGAATTTTCCAAAAAAAAATGATTTTTTTTTTCAAAAATTCAAAAAAAAATTTTTTTTTAAAGTTTTGAAATGCAATGTTTCTTAAAGTTTTTGGAAGCATCTCTATAAAAAATTTCATTAAAATCCGTTATGTCGATAATGATAAATTCAAAGTTTTAAGAAATCGTCCTATGGTATAGGTACAGTCAGTAATGTCTTGTTTTCAAAATTTTTTGTATTAAATTATAGATTTTAAAAATTAAAAGAAAGACTAAAAATTTAAGCAAAATTCTCGCAACCGTTTTCGAGCAAAATACGATTTTCGAAAACCATTTTTTAACATTTGTATGGAGGGTACCGTTATTTTTAGGTTAAATAATTTTTTTTTCTCATATCTTGTAGATTATCTTAAGAAACTTTTATTTATCAAGTTTTAAAAAAAATCTAGCACGGGGATTTCGAAATATTGAGTTTTCAAATAAAAAGTTTGAAAGTTTTTTTAAAAATCCAAAAAAAAAATGTTTTGAAAATTTGAATATATGTACAATAATATTGAAACTGCTGGGTAGCCTTAACATAACAAAAATGATCAAAATCGGTTGCACCGTTTTTGAGAAAATCAAAAACAAAAAAAAAATGGTTCCAAGGGGGGTACCAAAAATAATAATTTTTTGGAATTTTTTTTTCATTCATTACCTAGGTTTATCTAAATGAAATTTTATGAATTTTTTTTTTAATCTGTGAGACAGTTTTTGAGAAAAAAATATTTATAAAATTTCGAAAAAAAACCGTATGGCAGGTACCGTTATTTTTGGTCTTAAAAAATGAAATAAAAAAAACAATCGGGGGGGGGGGGTAAATCAAACCCATATCTACCAAATTTGAAGAAAATCGGTCGAGCCGTTTTGCTGCAGTCGAACAGACAGACAGACAGACAGAATTGCGAGACCCACTTTTTTGGTCTTCGCTATTATCGTAATCGTAATGTCAACTTTGATCAAAATCTGGTGTTCTGGTGTTCTGGTGTTTTATGAAATTTTGTTTGATTGTTTTTTAGATACCATTCCATTTCACAAACCAAAGTATTTAAGTATTAACCCGCCATGGTGTGATTCGCATATAAAAAAATTGGAAAAAATAAAAGAAATAAAGCCTGGTTGAGATTTAATCTATCGAAGACTGACGAGACATTTCGAGATTATCAAGAACTGCAAATTGACTTTATAAACTATTCAAATCTACTTTACTCCGATTTTATTTCGAACACCGAATGTGAGCTTAAAGAATATCCACAGAAATTTTGGAAGTACGTTAATAATAAAAGGAAATCTGATGGTTACCCAGTTAGTATGAACTATCAAAATTCTTCGAGTCATGATCCCGAAACGATATCTAATATCTTTGCTGTTTATTTTAAGAGTGCATTTGAAGAATTTTCTTAAAATACTACTTCGTCCATTCCTTCTTATATTCAACAATTTTATAAATTTTTTTATTACAGTAGCTTCTATACACGACAATATTTTGAAACTTGTTAAATGTTTTAGTCCTGGCCTGGATGGTGTTCCATCATTTATATTGAAAAAATGTGTGTATTGTCCGTTATATGTTCTTTTCAACGAGTCGCTGAAAAAAACAAAACAAACAAACTATTGCGAAATTATCTGCTATCCCCAAACTGTTCGAATCTCTGGTCTGTGACATACTTGCCTTTAATTGTTCATCTATTACGAGTATTTATGTGAAAATCAACATGGTTTTGTAAAGAAAAAATCCAGTCACAAATTTTTTATTAGATGCGTTTGAAAAACACTCTCAAGTAGATTGCATCTTTACTGACTTTAGTAAAGCCTTTGACAATTTAAGTCACAAAATACTATTAGACAAATTAAGGAATATTGGGTTTAACCGTTGTCTTGTTTTGTGGATATCTTCATACCTCAAAGATAGATTTTATAGTGTAATATTCAGAAATAACCGTTCGTGTCAATTTTTAAGTTAATTCTGGTGTACCTCAAGGAAGTCATCTTGGCCCTTTGCTATTTGTTTTATTTATAAACGATCTTCCCTCTATATTAAAACATTCTATGGCTTTAATCTATGCTGATGACGTGAAAATTGTTCGAACAATTAACTCCATTGCAGATTGTGAACAACTACAAGACGATCTTCGGAGATTTTATGAATGGTGCAATAATAACTGTTTGTTTTTAAATATTGTCAAGTGTAAGACTATGTGTTTTACACGCAACCGTAATTTATTTATATTTGACTACCTGTTGAAATCGTCACATTTATGTAGAGTGTCTAGTTTCTCCGATCTTGGAATCTCATTAGACTCAAAATTATAATTCACTGATTATTATAACTATGTTGTAAAGAAATCAAACAAAATACTTGGTTTTGTCAAAAGATTTTCCCGTGAGTTCCGTGATCCATATGTTATAAAAATTCTTTGTTTCTATTATTAGGCCAATTCTTGAATAAGGATATGTAGCATGGGCACCATACTATACTCTATTCACATAAATAGAATAGAAATTATTCAAAGACGATTTTTAAGATTTGCTCTGCGTTTTTTACCTTGGTCAGATAGAGTTCTATTACCTCCATTCTCTCAGAGACTTCAGTTGATAAACCTTCCATCTCTTTCTGTTCACAGAGAATATTTGCAGTTCTGTTTCATAACTGGAGTAATGAATAGATCTATTTCATCTTCATCGATTAAACTTCAATATAAGTCGTTCTAGTTTAAGAAGAAATTTACAAATTTGTACTATTTTTAGCAGATCAAACTATGGCACTAACGGTCCTCTTAACCAGTTAATAAATACTTTTAATAAATTCTCTTTTCTTATTGAATCTACAAATGTCAATCTTAAATCCGAACTCTTTAAATATAATTTCTATGCTCAAAATCGATAATACTTTGTTTATAGATAAATTAGAATTAGATTTAAAGTAAATATTATATTATAAGCTTAACGTTAGCATTAACGTATTGTAAATAAATAAATTACTGTTATAGCCTCTTAGTATTTCCTTAATATCTGGTGTTTTTTATTTTCCCCTCTTCCACTAGTAGAATAAGTAAGCAACCAATACATTTGTTACATGTACCTACATAATATTTTCTAATAAATTATTTTAAATGTTATAATTTTTCTAAAGCAGACTTGGCTTTGTAATAAACCATTTAGGCTTTAATTTATAGGTTTCCTTGTACCCATACCACTGATGCCAGACCCCACGCTGCGGCCGAATTGATACATTTATTTTTCATTCGATTAATTATTCAAGCAATAAAATTTCACATACAAAATGCGTTTAAGTCTACCACTGACTTTGACCTTCTTAAAATATAGAAATAACAAATCAGTTCAAAATAAAAAAATCAAGAAAATATTTTGAAATGCAAGAATTCATAATACTATACATTAAATTTATTTGTTTTTAAAATAAAGTGAAAGAATCTAGACATTATTGGTGCCTCATACTATGAACTCAACTTGAAATCCCAAATAATTCATATTTTTATGACCTAGCAATTCTTTCAGAAAGTGAGAATTGTTGTTGATCTGAAAATACAGGGTTACACAAATCAGGCCCTGCTAACTCTGCTTGATGTGCAATTTAAAATAAACAATTAATTATCTTTAATTTGTAACATTGACATGCAATTATTGTTATGTTCTTATTTCTTATTCGAATAATGAGACCACACTTGTTTCTTTCATGCGGGGTGTTGCTAATTGGTACTATTTATGCAATTGAGAAACGTATACATACATGACTTATGTTTTGATGGAAATCAATCAGTTTTTATTTCATTAAAAATTTAAAAATCATCCTATGAAATGATAATAATAAGTTTGATCTCTGAAATTTCATTTGAAAATCAGACTCTTTTGGTATCATAAAAAACGCAGAATGCTGAAACTTGGTATATCAAGTGCCGAAAATATCGGCTGCATTTCAGCTAAAGACTATAGAATAAAAAACTCTCCAAAAGGAGCAATATGGCAGGTTTGTCTTGCTAGATATGTATACTACTATATAATGGGATGTTATGCATTCGTAAAAAAATTAAACTCGACATTTTGATCAGACTTGATTGATATTTCGATGATATGTAAAATGCAAAAAGTGGCTCCTACAAATCAGTCTGTCTGTCTATTCGTCTGTTCGACGACATCTTAAGCGACTCGACTTGCTAGACAGCATTTCTAAATTTCTCCGACAGGTTACCAAAAGTAACGTTATATGTCATATAAATTTTGTTCGTAATTTTATAAAATATTTTTGTTTCCTCGAAAAATTCAAAGAATTTAATTTAATAAGAGAAAATGGTAATGGTTGACAAATTTTACAAATTTCTTTTATTTTCAATTTTTTCAAAAACGAAACAATTGATTGTGATCTATTTTTTATGTTGTTTGGTTGGTTGTTTTTTATAAGGGAGTTTAATGAACTATTTAAAAATGAAATTTATGCCTTTGAACATTTTTACTTGCGACTTATACTATAAGGCAAGTTATGCATTCGGAAAAAAATTGAGCTCGAGATTTTGATCAAAGTTGACATTATGATGATAGTGAAGACTAAAAAAGTGCATCTCGCAATTCTGTCTGTCTGTTTGACTACAGTTACGGCCTAAACGGCTCGGCCGAATTTTTTTTAAACTTGGTAGAAATCATTTTTAATTTTTTCCCCCACACGTTTCTTTTTTTTAAGGCCAAAAATAACGGTACCTGCCATACGATTTTTTTTTTTAATTTTATAAATATTTTTTTTTCTCATAAACTGTTCGACAGATGTAAAAAAATAAAATACAAAAAAAAATCATTTAGTTAAAGCTTGGTAATCATTGAAAAAACTTTTCCGAAAAATGGTTATTGAGGGTATCCCCCATGGAACCATTTTTTTTTGTTTTTATCAAAAACGGTACCACCGAATTTAGTAATTTTTGTTGCTAAATCTCCCTAAGAATTTGAATAGTATTGTGAAATCCAATTTAAAAAAAAAAACTTTTTTTGGATTTTTAAAAAATTTCTTGATAACGCTACGCTAGATTTATCTTAAACTTGATAAATAAAAGTTTCTCAATATAATCTACAAGATGTGAGAAAAAAAAATTATTTTACCTAAAAATAAAGGTACGCAACATATAAATGTTAAAAATAGTTTTCAAAAATCGTATTTTTCTCGAAAACGGTGCCTAGAATTTTGATAATTTTTTTTTCTTTCAAGTGATTTTTATAATCTTTAATTTTATAAAAATAAAATGCACGACTGGATCGCACGAACTTGCTCTTATTTAAAAGTACTTTGGAATTTAAGATACACTTTATAAATATAAAACATGCATTTTATGAGATAATGTTAAAATGCATAAGATTGCCGTCTGATTTCTAGAAAAGTACGAATTTATGCAAAAAATCGTTTTATTATTAAATACATTTTTTATACAAGAAATTTCTTTAAATTTTTTTAAGAAAAAAATGTGGCATGCGAATTTTAAGTATTAAATAATATTAATTTTAAGAAATAATTTCAAAAAATAATCGTTCATAGGTTTTTAATATATGTATTGATTTTTCAAAAAAAAAAATTTTTCTAAAAACCCAACAAATATTTTTCTGAATATTTTTATATACAATATTATTTTAAACTTAAGGAGACTCCTGCTGAAAATTTTTGGTTAAAATCCTTAGAGCTGTTAATGAGAAAGTCGAAAATCAAAAAAACCGTTCTATGACAGGTACCGTAAATAACGTTTTGCCCCAAAATTTTTTTGACCAAAATGTAGTCCATGTCCATAATATCACACCTATTTATCAAAATCGTTAAAGACGTTTTCGAGATAAATAAGATTTTGCATTACGGGTGTATGGGGGGTACCGTTAGTTTCGGAGCAAAACAAAAATTCAATTTCTCCTCTAGGGAATCGCCGAAGACCCTTAAGTACCGAGTTTGAAAATACCTCCAGTAGTCTAGGCTGTAGTTCGAGGTACAGACATACAGACAGACGAAATTGCTGGACTCACTGTTTTCGTCTTCGCTATCAGCGTAATGTGAACTTTGATTAAAATCTCGAGTTCGATTTTTTTTGCAAATGCAGAACTTGCCCTATAGTTACGGTGACCATTTTTTCAGGAGCAAAAAAAGGACAGTCTTTTATTAACGTACAAAAGTTTAACAAATAATTATTTTCATTAAAAAGTTTTGTACTTCATATTACAGCTCAGTTCAGTTTTTAAAACAAAAAAATAAAAATAAATTAACAAAATATGTACTTAGATATGTGCATGACTATAGGTATAAGATTCATTCAAAGGAACTATGAAAATGTTTAATGTTGGTATTTTTGTCATATTTAACCTAATTCTTCTTCTTCAAAAAGCCGAACGAAAGCCAATGCTAACGACACTAACTTGCAGATGGAGATGTAAATTTGAAAATCATTCACGATAGCAAACAATATGTGACGGAATTCAATGAAATAAAGCAGTTCTGCTAGTCGTAAAATCGTGGATTGAAAGAGAAAAAGAGGAACTTGAAAGGACAATTTAGAAAAGAGAGGACAAATGTCTGTCCTCTCTAAGAAAAGTAAACAGAAAGGACACGACACAAAAAGAAAGGACTGTCCTCTCAAAAAGAGGACGGATGGTCACCGTACCTATAGTACCTATATCGCAAGTAAAAATTTAAATTAACATATTATAGCATATATATGTACATATATAACGGGTCAATATTTTTTTGGAAATTTAATTTTCATTCGTATAATAATAAAAACTTAAAGTTGGCTTACCAAATTTTTTTCTTAAATCTTTTAAAATTTTTTTATATAAAAGCTTTTTTTTTAAAAGAATCTACTACAACGACTTATAATTTGTTTTAGCATAAATGCATACTTGCATAGCATTCTGTTTTTGTCTCTTACAACTGAAAGAATTTAAAAAATTAATTTTATACTTATGAACATTTTTCTCTAAAAACATTGGTTTTTTAAATTCCTTCAAGTACTTTTTCAACAACATACGTAATTCGATGCACTTTGTCTATCGTGGAATATTTAATTCTTAAATCCAAACTGATATTTAGAGATAACCCTTTTTTATTATTTTTATAAGTCTTTTCACGTACAGTTTTTCGAAAACATATGCAATGATTTCTATAAACGATATTGGCTTGTAAGATGTAACTTCAGTTGGTGGCTTATCTTGCCTATGTACATATAACAATGACTTCTGTAATATTCCAACGATGTGGCACACATCTAAGCTTAAGGTTTGTTATGAATTTAAGTTTTTTGAAGAATATTGAAGATATTTCTTTAAAAACCTGAACAGTTATTGGCTTATACTTCTTTGAGCGTGAAAAATGTTATTTCATATTCTTAAGTTCTATCACTTAACTGTTAGTAATTTGTAGCTGGGTGTGTGTTGAAAATGGCCTAAAGACATTTGCAAGATGTCCAGCGGATATGTTAGCCTTCTATTTCAAGTTTCCGATCCAATTTTCATGGTCAGATTTTACTGGCGGTTTTTGTTTTTGAGGTCTTCTTAGGTGCTTGGTTGGTTTTGGTAGAATCATCCATCGTCAAAGTTTTCAGAGATTTACTAAGTGAATAATTTTAATCTCACTGTTTATTCTTTTTAAGCTCATAGTTCGACCGGTTGAATAGCTACTGCCTTATCGTCTGGGATTCTCGTTTCCATAAGGTATCTGAGGTTAATAAGACTTTCAAGCTTATCTCTGAATTTGTTACAATTTTTTTTCGCTGATAATTCAATATTGGCATGATAAAACTAATTTTAAATTTCTTTATTCCAGGAACAGAAAAGGATAATGCTTCCACTACTGATTTCCTTTTTAAGCTATGCGTCATATATTCGATCTCAACCGTTGGTTGATCTGGCCTTAGATTTGGAGACAAGCATTTTCAATACTCGAATCCCCGATACAAATGAATTTCTTACAACTTACGATTATATTGTCATCGGCGGCGGGTCTGGAGGTGCTGTAATAGCCAGCAGACTTAGCGAAATAAAGCATGCAAAAGTTTTGCTTTTAGAAGCTGGAGATCAAGAAACTTTTTTAAGTGATATTCCTATGACGGCAGCCCTTACTCAGATGACAAGGTATAACTGGGGCTACAAATCTGATCCAGTGAAAAATGCTTGCAAAGGATTGAAATATGGTGTTTGTAATTGGCCGAAAGGAAGAGGTCTGGGTGGAACGAGTCTTATAAATTTCATGCTCTACACACGTGGCCATCGTAAGGACTACGACTATTGGTCTAAGCTTGGAAATACCGGATGGAGTTATGAAGAAGTTCTGCCTTACTTTAAAAAATCAGAAAGGATAGGTATTCCCGAGTTGAAAGATTCCGTGTACCATGGAGATAATGGTACTCTGGATGTTCAATATGCAAGGTACACTTCAAAGCTGCTGAAAGCTTTTTTAAGATCGAGTAATGAAATAGGTTACAACATAACTGATCCTAATGGTGAACAGTTGCTGGGATTCAGTAGATCTCAGGCCACGATTCGAAATGGAAGACGTTGTAGTACTGCAAAAGCTTTCATTAGGCCTGCTTCTGGTCGTTCTAACTTGCACATATCAATGAGGTCTTGGGTCACAAAAATTCTCATTGATCCCAAAACAAAACATACTTTTGGAGTAGAGTTTGTAAAAAATAAGAAGAAGTTAGTTGCATATGCGAAAAAGGAGGTGATTCTCTCAGCTGGAAGTATATCTTCACCCCAACTTTTGATGCTGTCAGGAATTGGGCCTGCTGAACATTTAGCCGAGCTTGAGATACCAGTGATTCAAGATCTCAAAGTTGGATATAATCTCCAGGATCATATCACTTTGAATGGTTTGGTATTCATGACTAATGGAACATCATTAAGTGATAAAACTCTAATGAATCCATCCAATGTTATGCAGTACATTCTTCAGGGAAAAGGACCATATACGCTTCCAGGAGGCGCAGAAGCTGTTGCATTCGTTAGAACAAAAAGTTCAACATATGGTAAAGATATTCTTTATATTTCGAGGAAATTGTGTATACTTATGTTCATTTCAGATAATGACTACCCTAATATGGAAATAGTCCTCGGAGCAGGATCCTTGGGTGGAGATACCTTGGGTGCTATGAGAGATTTAGTTGGAATCACAAAGGAGTTCTATGACCATGTTTATGGAGAAATTGTTGATAAGGTATGCGGTTTTAATAAACATGGTTTTGTCTTCATTTTTAATTTCACAGAACACATTTGGAATGGTTCCGGTTTTGCTGCGGCCTAGAAGTCGAGGACGGATTTCCTTACGAAGTAAGAATCCTTTTCATTGGCCAAGAATGCAGCCAAATTATATGGAGCATGAAGATGACAAACGCGCCATGATAGAGGGAATAAAGATGGTACGGAATAATTACATGCAACTACAAACTTAAGTTCTTCAATTTAAATTCTTCTTTAAGATCTTACAAATTGGTCAAACAAAATCAATGCGGAAGCTGGGCAGTCAATTCCACACCAAATCATTTCTTGGCTGCGAAAATGAACCCTTTAATAGTGAATCCTATTGGAGATGTTGTCTTCGATTGTATGGTTCGAGTTTGCAACATCAGTCGGGAACTTGTAAAATGGGTCCAGTTTGGGACGCTGAAGCAGTAGTTGACCCCGAACTGAAAGTAAAAGGAATACAAGGACTTCGTGTTGTTGACGCTTCAATAATTCCCATTATCCCCGCTGGACATACAAATGCAATAGTAATAATGATAGCAGAGAAAGCGGCAGATATGATAAAACAAACCTGGGAAAAGTTGTAGAGAGATTAAACAAAGAGAGAAAATATATCTGTGATATTTAACAAAAATCCTAGGATTAACTCATAAGCCCATTACTTTCCATAAAAAGATTATTTTATTTTCAATACAAATATCCTTATTAAACAAAACTCATTTCGTAAATATTAGATACTTTGTTTCATTTTAAAGTATTAAAAAATTGGATTTTGTAAATTACTATAAAAATATAAGAGTACCAAATTTCCTTTCATGAAAAAATGCCTCTAATCTTAGCCGTTTGGTTTCGTCAGAAACTTGTAAATTGGCAAGTTTTTGAAGTTTTTATAATTTTTGTAAGGTTCTCAAACTGTAGCGGATTGTTTAAATGTATGGGGTACCCAAACTGTTTGAAGTATTCTAACTGTAAGATGTTCAAAATAACTGTGGAATACTATATCAGACAAAAAACATAAATGTTAAAAAAAGAGCCAAGTTCTTCTATACAAAAACATTTACCTAACAAGTCAGCCAAGTTCTTACTTCATGAAGGTTTAATACCGAACATTTAAAGTAGAATAATATTGAAACAGCTACAATGTAATAGAGAAATTTTATTATTTAATGATTACTGACTAAAATTTGATGGGCTTACTTGGAAAGTTTTTTTTTATGCCAAATTCTAAAGGTTTTAAAAACTTGACAAGTGAACCCATTAAATTTTAGTTAGTAATCATTAAATAATAAAATTTCACTATTGCATTGTAGCTGTTTCAATATTATTCTACTTTAAATATTCGGTATTGAACCTTACTACGAACAAGTCGAGAGGGCCCTCAATGCCTGTCCAAGGTATGATGTTAAAATCATCCTTGGGGATTTGAACGCAAAAATAGGTCGGGAGCCGGTATTCAGGCATTACGCAGGCACCCATAGTTTGCATGAGAACACTAATGACAATGGACTTCGAGTCTTAGAATTGGCAGCATCGAAAAACATGGTCGTTGCGAGTACCAGGTTCCCGCGTAAAGATATCTACAAAGCCACCTGGGTATCACCTGATGGAGTCACTCGTAACCAAATAGACCACGTGTTGATAGACCGTCGCCACTACTCGAACTTGATGACGGTACGAACGTACCGAGGTGCCACTATCGACTCGGATCACTATCTTGTTGGTATGGTTTTCCGAGGGCGGATTGCCTTGCGAAGACGCATTGCATCCGCCGATCAGGTTCGAATCAACATGGCTGCCCTGCGCAATGAAAACACCAGTAACACCTTTGGTAATGCGTTACGACTCGCCCTAGAATCACTTGATTTAGGGAGAGTAAGTCCTGGAGCCAGTATGCTGGGCGTAAATGAGAAGTGGACACGCCTTAAGAATATTGTAATTAGTACTGCCAACTCCATCTTAGGCAGCAGTCGTAAAAATCGGAACGACTGGTTTGATGATGAATGCAAGCTAGCGACTGAACGTAAGAATGTTGCGTACCGAGCAATGCAACAATCTCATAGAACGCGGGCACGCGAAGAGGAATATAAAGAGCTCAGAAGAATAGAAAAACGGCTACACAGACAAAAAAAAATCAGCCTGGGAGAAGAACCTAATCTGTGAAATAGACAATAGCCGAGAGCGAGGTCCGCACCAGGCGCGGAAGTTCTACCAATCCGTCCGATCCATGACGCAGTATACACCACGCTGCACATACTGCAAGGACGGAGAGGGAAATCTGATCACCGATCCTGAAAGCATACTGGAGCGATGGGAAGTGTACTTTAATGAATTGCTAAATGGTCAGCTCACTGCAGAAGTGGAGGCTCCACTACTTCAAGAAGAATACTCTATGTTGCCGCCACCAAGCATAGAAGAGGTTGGGAAGGCTATAGGCCGGCTTAAACAGAACAAAGCCCCGGGAGCCGATGGCATACCAGCCGAATTATTCCATCACGGCGGGCCAGCCTTACGTCAAGCAATTCTTGATATTATAGTACAGGTATGGGAGCAGGAAGAAATGCCAGAAGACTGGCGAAAAGGTTTAATATGCCCCATACATAAGAAGGGAGATGTCACAACGTGCAGCAATTATAGAGGTATCACGTTGTTGAGTACCGCCTATAAGATACTCTCCTCTATCCTACAAGACCGGATAACCCCATACGCTAAAACCGTTATCGGACAATATCAGTGTGGTTTCATTCCAGGCAAATCAACAACTGATCAGATATTTACCCTTAGGCAGGCGATGGAAAAATGTCTAGAATTTAACATCCCAACATACCATCTGTTTATAGACTTTAAGGCCGCCTATAATAGCATAGCCAGGGTAAAATTTTACAAAGCCATGAGAGAATTCGGCATCCCAAATAAATTGACACGACTATGTAGGTTGACCATGACCAACGTAACAAGCCAAGTAAAAATAGCCGGATTGCTATCCAGACCAATCAACATCTTTAATGGACTTCGAAAAGGGGACGTTTTGGCCTGCCTCCTCTTCAACCTGGCGTTGGAGAAAGCAATCCGTGACTCTGGCACGGCAACAAGAGGGACCATCGTCAACAGGTCCAGCCAGTTACTGGCTTACGCAGACGACATCGACATCATCGGAAGAACCGAACAAGCTGTACACGATTTCTTCATCCAGATCGAGCAGGCGGCACAAAATCTGGGGCTGCACATTAGTGAAGGTAAAACAAAGTACATGGTGGCGTCGAATGCGAGAGGAACAGTTGGTCAAACAATCAAGGTTGCGGAGCACGAATTTGAAGTGGTGCAATCCTTTAAATACCTTGGGTCAATAGTAGCAGCCGATAACAATATAGAAGAAGAAATACGCGGGCGGCTTCTCAAATCCAACAGAGCCTGCTATAGTCTGTCAAAGCTCTTCAAATCCAGAAATCTCACCATAACTTCAAAACTGCTGCTGTACAGGACCATGGTCCTGCCAGTACTCACATATGGATCCGAGACTTGGGTGCTTAGCAAAAGGCACTCCGACCTCTTAGCTGCGTTCGAGAGAAAAGTCTTAAGGAGAATTGTTGGCCCCGTATGTGAGGAAGGACGATTCCGGAGACGGTACAATCATGAACTGTACGCAATCTACCTTGAAGCAGATATCGTGACAAAAATTAAGCTCGGTAGACTCCGGTGGGCAGGGCACCTAGCTCGCATGAGCGAAGAGGAACCTGCTCGGAAAGTTCTTTGTGGTACATTCTATGGTAGACGACAGCGTGGTAGACCATGTTTGCGCTGGAGAGATGGGGTAGACCAGGACGCCCGAATCCTTGGGGTGCGCAACTGGATGGCGTCGGCTAGAGACCGGGATAGGTGGAGAGACTTGTTGAAAGAGGCCAGGACCGGAACCCGGTTGTCGAGCCGATGATGATGATGATGATGATTGAACCTTCATGAAGTAAGAACTTGGCGTACTTTTAGATCTCAGTACTTTTCACGGCTGACTTGTTAGACAATGGTTTTTGTATAGAAGAACTTGGCTCTTTTTTTAACATTTATGTTTTTGGTCTGATCTCACTCCTTTTTGCAAAGATTTTAATATTTTGCCATGTCAAAATCTCGAAAGATACGCAAAGATAGAAGGGTGGACTCTATTAAAATCAACTTAGTTTATAGCTTCCGATTTCTTTTGCTACATTTTCTTTTTGTTTTTGGCTGTTTTGATTTGCGCTTCAATTGTTTTTTCTCGTCCTGGCAAGATACCTAACACTAACATACCTACCTTAATTACAGCAATCGGAAGTGCTCCATATAAATTAAACATTTTCTCAGAAAGTGGGCGGATACCACGCCCCTGAATGGAAAACGTCAAATTTTATATTTTGTTCTTTGTATGCAGTTTTAGCCCTACCACTTTACCTAATTTCATCGTCTTACAGCAGTTGGAAGTGCTCCATTCAACCAACACCAATTCGGAGAAAGTGGGCGGATACCACGCCTCCTGAATGAAAAACCTCAATTTTTATTTTTGGTCCTTTCTATGCAATTTAAGCCCTACCGTTTTACCAAATTTCATCGTCTTACAGCAGTCGAAAGTGCTCCATTTAACCAACACCAATTCGGAGAAGGTAGGCGGATACCACGCCCCCTGAATGGAAAACCTCAAATTTTCCTCTGCTTGTATGACAAGACCTACCGATGTGCAAAATTACAAGGTTCTACGATGTCGGGAAGTGCTCCATAATTTTGATGATCTGTCAGTCAGTCAGTCAGTCAGTTACGGTTTTTGTGATTTTTGAGGCCTTATATCTCAGGAACCGCTTAAGCTAGAAAGTTGAAATTTGGTAAGGTGCCTGTGCCTGACTAGCTTAGCATATATTCGGAATTTCAAGTTTCGGACTTCATTGGTACTGAAGATGCGGAGGGGTCAAAAGTCGCCTGAGTTTGTTCCTGTTAAAAAGGGTGTAGTGCCAGAACTTGGCTGGGCACTACCGTGCCCTTTGATTGAAACAGCTGCAATGTAATAGAGAAATTTGACTTGTTACACAAAGGTTTTTGTATAGATGAACTTGGCTCTTTTTTTAACATTTATGTTTTTGGTGTGATGTTCTCATCTCCGAAAGTGTTACCGATAAAGAAAACAGGGAGACAAGCACCTTTTAGATACAAAAATAATCATTCAGTATCTTTTTGAACAATGGCCTGCATTAAAATTGTTCCATAACTGGTTAAAATTTCTTATAGTCTGAAAAGGCAATAATGTGCGTAGTGTTGCATTTTCTTGTACCCGACTGTTGTACACAAAAATCAATACGAAAGCTAAACCTTGGCACAAAACAAAGCACAATTCAACATAATTCCACAGTAATAAATTGCTCTTTATTGTGTATTAGCTTTATTAAGCTTTTTTAATATCTCAGACAACAACCTGCTGCAAATTTTGAATAACTCTTGGTGCGCATGAATCACAAAAATTCCAACAATAGACTTTACAGAATAAAATATACTCTCTCAAATATGTAATTTCAAATGATTTCATTCTCTAATTATTGGATTTTGTGGAGCATTTTGGAGAAATTCATCTTCCGAAAATTGTGAAACGTCAAACTTCAGTTGACGTTCGGTTATCGAGGCAAACGGAAACGGTTCTGCTGCGTTTGTAATATTTAAAAATATTTGGAAAAAAAAAAAACAAATTTTTTGTAGCGAAGTATATTTACCCTTAGATCAAGGTTTAATTATTTAATACAAACAATAAAGGGGAACAAAATAGAACGGTAAATCGAATTTATGAAAAGTGACATTAAACTAGTCTGAAAACGCATTTTTATTACATAGGTATAACATGGGAAAGTCATCACATAAACCTTAACTATAACTAGAATTTCAAAAAAAAAAAAGAAAAAAAAAATAGTGCTCACACGCGAAATAAGGTTGGTTGACTTATATGAAGAAGTTGTAAATCGATACGTGAACTTGTTGTTACTTTGTGTGTGCGTTACGTTTGTTCGTTTAATAGGGAGGGGTCATAACTCATAATTACACTATAGATCCGAGTTGCAAGGCGGGCGTGTAAGCTCGCGTGTTCTATATTTTCACTTTTACCCTGCTTTAACCCTTTTTTTCTTTCTTTAACCAACCCATACCCCACCCTAACCGGAATAAATTAAAATCGAAATTCCCATTCGGGAGAGCAAAATAAAATAAAACGGTTTAAAGTAACAAAATTGAAACCAAACCGGATGATATACAACTCGGAGATTTAAATTACTTTCCGGTAAAAGAAAAATGGAAATCCCGTCGGTTAAAGTGTTGAGGCCACCCACAATAGTCGCACCGGCTCAAGCCCACTAACTCACCCTCGTGTTGTGTCGCGTCGCTTTCAAGCAACTCTTATTGTGGCCTGCTTATGGCAGCCTGTCAAAAGGAACGGTAAAGCGGTAACGGAAAAACCAATACGTCATATCATGTTGGATATATAACGCTGCTTTTGTTGCAAATTTAACGGAACATAGAACTAACAGGGGGAAACGTCTGAATTCTTAACTCGCCTTGTCCCACATTGCATCAATAAATAAAAGTCGGAGTAAAGTGAACAGGATTTCAGCATAGAAAACAGCAGGAAACGTAGAATAAGAACACAGAAAACTAAAACAACAACGGGCAAAGGAGAGAAAAAAAGACCACAAGAGTCCTGAGCTGAGAACACACAGCGAGCGAGAGAGAACGGATAAATATCTAGATACAAAATGACTATGTGCACAATATGTCACCAGTGAAGTACTCATTTGTTTTGTTATGCCAAGGATTTGATATTTGAACTTTAGGTGCAATAGCTAAGGGAGATATATCACAATCATCATCATACGCTCAGAGAAGTGCAACAAGGCAAGGGGGTATTGTTTTGTTCAACCTTATGCCATTAAATCACCAAGCAAATCCTTACTAAAACTATAACATTGGAGCTTTGAAGTGTGCATTCTTCACCCCTCTTCACCTCCGCGCACAAAATGTTCCATGTAAAAAGGACTCACGGATTTCAACAATAACAACGAACAATGTCAATGGCGTTGAAGTCAACAGCGAGCTGCGCGAGGATGTAATAATTTTAATTTGCATTTAATCGCTGTCGCATATGATTTATTAGACACAATCGCCCACCCCCTTTTCATCACGTCGTCGACCGTGTTTCCAGTCAACCAGCCAAAACCTTAGCTATAGCCATCCAGTCCCGGCCTTGTCTCAACTAAGCAATCTTTGAAATTACTACGAAAAACCATTAAATAAAACTCATGCACTTAACATAAATAGGTAAAGGGAGGAGCGCAACAATTATCTGACAAAATGTAAGTACTGCATTAATTAAATAAATTGGGGTCTACCAGCGGGCTAACAACGAACATTGGCGCAAGTGTAGCTCATTATAGTAAGTTCTATAGTATTTTTAGCATGGAAGAGAGGAAGTATCAGAAGAGAAAGGCATATTACTGTTTGGATTTCGGGAATTGTTGCTAACTTACATACAATTTCGTTGAAAACTTATTGCAAAGAATCTAGAAGACAGGATTGTTGGAAACCGTTTTATTCTTTGGTTATAATTTATTTTACTTTAAAAAAGAAGCAGCATATTTAATATTTATAGAGTGGAATGCTGTAGCCACTCAAAAATTTTCTTTATAAATTGGATATAGCGGAATCACTGCCAGGGAAATTTTAAAGCCATTTTGGAGGAAATTCTATAACTCGCTGTTGTTGCTCATTAGTTGTGACAGTGAACATCTTACCACTCAAAATTCCTTCGAAGACAACGTTCTCTGAAAAACCAGCTGTGTCATGGTAAAGGGAAGAGAAGTACTGAACCGATATAAAATAAATCTGATGCCACTAAGAAACGTGATTATTTACTTGGTATCACATAAGATTTGTTTTCTTCTCCAAGGTCCTTAAGTACCTGTCGTTTCTTATAATTTTAGATCTGCTTATATAGGGCAAAACTTAAGAAGCATTGCTGCCCATTTAAAGACCATATTAAGGCGCTAACCAAAAAATAAACAGAAAAATATTATCTTCATTTGAGAAAAAAAAATAAAAATCTTTTTCACATCCGCAAGCTTGAAACGTCTCATTTTTCAAACTGTTTTGGACAAGTCTTCTTCGACTAGAAGACTTGAAAATTTAGCGAAAGTTTAACATGCGACATATAGGTACATACAATATGTAGGCACTATATGGCAAGTTATGCATTCGTAAAAAAATCGAACTCGAGATTTTGAGCAGACATAACATTACGATGATGGAGAAGACGAAAACAGTGGGTCTCCCAATTCTATCTATCTATGTTTCTGTTCGACCACTGCCTCAGCGGCCTTGGCCGATTTTCTTAAAACTTCATATAGATAGCATTTTAAAATTTCCCCCCACACTTTTTTTCTACTTTTTTTTTAAACAAAAATAAATGTCAAAGGCAAGTTTTTTTTATTTCATTTAATTAAAGCTAAATAATTCTTGAAAAAAAATTCCGAAAAATGGTTAGAACAATTTTTTTTTGTTTTTGATTTTCTCAAAAATGGTGCAACCGATTTTGATAATTTTTCTATGCCAAAGCTTAAATAGTATTGTGTATTCAAATTTTATATGAAATATGTTTTGGATTTATGTAAAAAAATTTCTAAATTTTTATTTCAAGACGCAATATTTTGGAAACCCCATGCTCGATTTTCTTAAAACTTGACAGTTGTAAGTTTTTTAAGCCAATGTACAAGATGTGAAAAAAAAAAATAATTTTATCTAAAAGTAACGGTACCCACTACACAAATGTTAAAAAATGATTTTCGAAATTTTTTTTCTTTCGAATAATTTTTATGGTGTATAATTTAGTACAAAAATATTGAAATTAAGATAAAACAAGTATGCCACAGAAGCATTTTTTCGAACTTCGAATTTCTCATAATTCAATGAATTTTTCATAAGAAACTTAAAAAACCATTGCATTTCAAAACATAATACAATTTTTTTTTTTGAAATTTAATTTTTGCTTGTACAATAAAAAAAGCTTAAAGTAAGCGTACCAAATTTTTTTCTTTAAATTTTTTAAAAAACATTTTGTATAAAAGCTTTTTTTTATATAGGTATGCTTTTTTATGCTTTTGAGTTAACTTGAATTCAATTTATTTGAAATATCTTATAAATCATTCCAGAGTTAAGTTCAGGACTGAAAATGGTACCCTTTTTTTATGACAAAAATATTAGCAGGTTTTATAACACATATTTGCGCCCAGTTTTCAGTGCTTGTGGTAACTTTGAGCTAAACCTGCAAATAAATTGAAGCCAAGTTATCTCAGAAATAGTTTTTTCAACTTACAATTAAAATGAATTGTCAACTGCAAAATATCTATCAAAATCAAAGAGTGACATTATAAAAAGGGTGATTTCAATATCACACCCTTAGAATCAATCTTTTACTACGTTTTTACCAAAAGATAATCCGAGATTTAAGGAAAGAGATTTATATGGAGTTTCCCCCGCACTAAAAGATTAAAAAAGAGATTAACTTTGACAGCACTTATCAAAATGCTAATGCTGTTATCGTTAGGATGACCGTAAATGAGGAAAATATTAGAGAAACGTCAAAATACTGAAAAATGGAGTTCGTCAAATTGTCAAATGTTTTGAATTTTATGGGTATAGTTTATTTAGCAAATGTTTCACTTTCTCATGGGGCGTTTAACATAACAGATATTATAATCGTATTTTGAGTGATTTTTTGTTTGTTAATTAGTTTTGCTGCCATATACAGCCAAACTGACCAATAAACAAAAGAACACTTTTGTATAATAGTATACTCGTAGATATGACAATAAATATATATAAGTAATCTTTGACACCTTTGTGTATGTTACTTCTGGACCGTATTTATATGAAACATTGCCTTACGTATACATACGATTGTGAATATTGTCGGATCTGTCAACAGAAATTATGTCTGAAAATCGTATGAACTTACTATTTCATATGACAATATTTACAGAAACCTAATTGTCATACCATTGTCATCAGGCATTTGCGGCGTTATTGGAAATTGTCAGAAGTCATTGTTTTTGGTATTTGATAATTGCTGATAATTTCATAATTGATCGCAATACAAATTAAGTGGTGATCACACACTTTTTAATTAATTTCATATTTTTTTTGGTAATGTGCGAACAAATTAAAAAATTTAAAACAATGCACCATAAATGTAGTCGCCGCTATGATGTCAAACATTTCCATTTGGTTTCTCGAAAGCGTTCAGGAGATTTTTCCACTACAAGCCGTCCATCGCGTCCATCGACAAACAGACCTGTGATGAAAAACTGCTTCTCATCTGTGCAGTTCGGATATTCGCTCGAAATTTTCCCTTGCTACGCCAACTCCAAAATGGCTCCTTTATACGATAGGTCATCAGATGGTGAAGCTGGAAAAACCTACATCAACGCCATCCTAGACCATCGCACGATGCCGTCTTCACGGTAGCCCATCTAAGATTGCCATTGTTATAATCTGCCGTATAGACATAGAGGTATTATAAAGAAAGATTGGCAGCTTTCGGTTGTTGCAGAACTTTTAGAGGTAGAGTCTAGAGATTTAATAAGAATGCAGATTAAATCTAAGTCGTAAGGTAAATTATGACTTTCTCAAAACTATTTAAAAATTTAAAATGTTCTGGACCGAATTTAAAATGATACAAAAGTATTTCAAGAGCTTTGCCATTGCCTTACTTAAACAAAATACCTAAATAATCTCTTCCATAAACAAAAAGAAAGACACTTATTTAATGTCGAAACCTTCAGTTATTTTTGTCATATTTTTATTGCGCAGGTTTTCGAACCCATTTTGTAGTTTTTAAAGAAAACCACTGCAAAAGTTAATGTATGAGCTTAGTCTTCATATAAATGTGGGTGTGGAAAATTGAAAATCACGACTATGGAAATTTGAAACGTATTATAGGGAAAGTTCTGCATTTGGAAAAAAATCGAACTCGAGATTTTGATCAAAGTTGACATAACGATGATAGCGAAGACCTGACGGGGAAATAACTCTTGCACATAAAGTGAGTAGGTATATCAGTTAAGCTTTAAAAGCTTGTTTTTGCATTTCAAATGGATGTGTTCACAGATAATCTTGTCTAAATATTTTCTTTCATTAAATATTGACCTAATAATTAATAACATTTTGGTCAGTTCTTTGCTTGCGTATCACACGGGTGAATCTTGTATTAAATTGTTCCTCTTTGCTTAGCACGATGTTTAATGAATGCGTTAAGTGCGAACACAAACCGTGTGACTCTGATAACGTGTCGTGCTTATACATATGTCGATTAATTATTCCTGCATAAATTGCATAAAACGCATTGTGATCTTGAATTACGAAGTCAAAGTAGCTCTGTCATTAATTTATCTGTTTCAAAGAGGAGATTCTTGCAGAACTACCAAGCATCTGATTATATACCCCCATTGTTTTTAAAAACCTATAAAATATTTTTTGTTACTCCTCTTCATCTAATTTTCAACCTTTCGCTCCCAGAAGGTGTGTTTTTGGATTCATAAATCTAATTCTAAACAAGCAATCGAAAATTATAAGCTTAACTTCAAATTATACCTAAGATCTTTGGAGTTATTGTCAAGAGAAAATTATACGCATTATTGTTAGAGAACTATATCGGAATTTCAGCACGATTTTGTATGTGGAAAGTCAACTGATGTGACAGATGGGCAGTCTTTACTAGTTATTTTCACTGATTTTCTAAGCTATTTAACCGTGTTCAACATAACATTCTTAAATGCAAATCAAAAGGTATGAGTTTCTATGATTTTTTTTTGAAATGGATAAAAAGCTTTCTTACCAATCGCACTCATTCCGTAAAAATAGAAAGTCTTTCATCTAAAATAATAAATAATTATTTAGATCGAGACATACACCAAAGGAAAGGTGAATTCAATTTTCCGAGGTCTGGGTGTCGAAATTAAATTTTAGCAAGAGCTTTCGATTAATGAAAACCAGAAGCCCCTGTATGTTCTGGTTCTCGAAATATTTGTATCCAAAGCGAATTTAGAACTGAATATCAATCTAAACCAAACAAAGTCTTTCAATGGAGATATTTCCGTAAGCAAGGCTCGTAAGAGTTTGCAGTTTCCAGGGCTGAATAGAAACTTGATAGACCTTTCCACGGATATGCCTCCTTAGCAAATATCAAAAAAAGTTTTTGTTTTTTGAGATTTTCAAAGATAGAATCACTTATCTACAAAAATTACTGCCTTTCTCAAAGTTCCCCAAACCCAGCGAGACAAACATAGAAAGAAAGGTGTTTTCAATTCCTATGTGTAAGTACATATAAATCAAAAGTTTCAGCATGGTCTGGTTCTCAAAATATTGCCATGAAATGTTTGTTTTTTCTATACAGCCATTATGAAATATCATATTTATTTCGAAAACGGCTCTAATGATTTTTATAAAAACAATTATGTTCAAACCATACCAACAATACATTTTATCAAAAAACATTTATTAACGGTAACTGTAATAGATCCTTTTTTTGATTTTCTGCTTTCTCATATCTGACTCTACCGATTTCGATCAAAATTTTTATATTGAAGCATCTTTGATTTTGAAATAATATTGTATACATTAAATATTTTCCTTAAATATATGTATATTTTTAAATACTTAAAATTGTCAATACATTTCTTTTAATTTTAAAGAAATTTGTATATACATATGTACATCATATAATAAAACGGCAAACATTTTTTTTGTGGTACACTTTTCTCCAAAAGTATTTAACCGATTTCGATAAATTTTATATGGTTGGAAAGCCACAGTTACGGAGATGTGCAGAATATACTTGAGACACGCATTTACACACTGTGGGTCATTTTTGTTTTTGCACTGTCGAACACTTTGCATATTACATAAAATAAAATTTAATTTAATAAATTTGCTTGAAAACACTGCCAATAATATAAATAATAAATAATAAATAAATTGGCACTCGAATTTCGAGAGCTGGGTCGACTAGTAAAGAATTAATTTATTAATAAAACTTTTTTTTATAAAGAATAACATTCAAATTGCTATAATTCAATATAATTTAATTTTAAAATAAGCAAGCGAAATTTTCATAAGATTCGTGTTTCTATGATTTCAAAATTACTCATTTGTGCATTTTTATTGTGTTCATCAGAAGCTTTCATATAATGAAAACCACAAGTTCTGCGAGGTCTGGTTCTGGAAATATTTTCATACATAGTGAAATTAGAACTAGATATAGATTCAAACGAAAAAAAGTCTTCGGATGGAGATATTTTCGCAAGCCAGGCTCGTACAACATTGCAATTTTCAGGACTGAATAGAAAATTACGAAAAATTGAGATTTAAGAAAAATCACTTTTATACAAAAATCACTATTTTTCTCAATCCCCAAACTCATAGAGGGCTGCATTTCAGTGAAGTCATCTTGATCCACATCTATTTTTTATTTATATAACTTACTTCCATTTGGTTATTTTGAAAGCTGAAAAGCTATTATTTGCATATGATTTTGTTATCTGTAATAATAAGCTTAACGGCATATTCAAAGTTTAACTGAGAAGTGTAGCAAGCATTTCTTGTAATAAGTACAAAAAGATTTAGGGGTTATTTTAGTGCCTGGGCTCAAATTTACTTCTCATATCGATTACATCAGTTCCAGAGCTTACGAGATGCTTTATTTTTTATCAGAAACTCAAGAATTTTACGGATTCATGTCACCTTAAGTCGCTATAAGTTGCACTTATTTTCTTCTCGTTTAACAAGTTCAAAAAAAAGGTAACAAAATTCGCTCTCGGAAATCTCTGTTCATATCTGTGATTACTTTCGTATGAAACAGGATAGAAATATATTGATTTGAAGCGCCTTGTCAAAATGAGATTGTACTATTTTGCTGTGTTTGCCCATATGATATCATATATGCATATTTATGCACCTCCACGCTGTATTAGACCTAGGGAATTCCGAATTCCTTAATGCCTTAAGGTGACGACATGTAAAGTTGAATTTTGAATATTATTTTTTCTCTACCACGAGTAAGGATTTGGGAATATCGAAACTAAGAATTGAATTAAATATGAATTTTGAATAAGCTTACTTCATTTTTATTCTCTATACTTAAGCGTTCATTTACATTCATAATCTCAAGGGAAATTCATTAATATATACCGAGGCAGCATACCTTAATCTTGAAATATAAAATCTATCATGAAAAGATATAGTTATTTGTGTTTTGCATACTAAATATCAAATCCATTTCAAACACTTTGCGAAGTGACGATGCTTGAATATTGTTAATGGGATTTTCTCTTCTATTTCTACAACAAAACTTATAAATACATTCAAAGACTTTGTGTTTCTGCGACAACTTGTTCCGCATTCCTTTTCTTTTCATTCATAGAAAACGAATAAGTAAACAAGGATTAATACAATGCTGTGCAAACAAAATTAAGTCAAGAAGGTTTGGTATAGATTTGTAAAATAAAAAATTAATTGTAATTTTTCATTAGCTTATATAAGCAAAATCATCAAAACCCAAACAACAAGAATTAATTGAAAACCTGTCGAGTTGACGAAGCACAGTGTGGTAAATCGCCAATCTAACTGGACAAAATTAAAAAAAAAAAGTTTAGTCATATGATTTTAAATCATGAGTTTAGCTTCTCAATACAATGGGTAACTGTAATTCATGTTTTGTTTTTTTGTTTTCATCTCGGATTAGCAAAAACTAAGCTTGAAAGTTGGTTCTAGTCAACAGTTGGATAGTGATAATACAAAGTATTCTATTTTTCGATTGAGTTTGGTTGACGATTAAAAACGCTGTGGTACTTTTATTATCGTATTTTTTTTTTATTATTGTTAATCTACATTTGGAGGTAAAGTACCATAATTTATATTTATTAATTACCATTGCAACTATTAAAAAACAATAAATTCCGTAAGAAGGTTATAAAGTGCAAAACAAAAAATATTCTTGTTTTTCAAATAGAGGTAAAGTTAATTTTTCCGCATTTTTCCGGTCTGAAATTACTCAATTAATATTTTGTGGAGTGTTGTCATTAAGATTAGCTAGTTACATGTTTCGCGTTTTCTCGACCGCCATACAACTTTTTTCTCATTTCCAGAATGACTACCCCTTTGTCACGAAATGACATTTTTGAAACTTGGCAAGGAGCAGACAAGATACATCGTAAAGATGCTGTCTTGGCTTTAATAATGGACAGATATGGTTTTCATCAAATACCTGAAAGTGAAAAAAAGAAACTTAAGACAAATATTAGCAATCTTTGCTCCAAGATAAACGAAAAATGGGAAAAAATTGGAAGTCATCGCAACCGCTTCTTTACTTCCAATTCAATTTGACTTAATGAAACATATGTTTTGCCTGAAATAAAATCCGAAGAAGTCACTGTCAAAACAGCTGGAAGAAAACCAAAAAGCTCCGATGAGTGCGGTGAGAAATCGAAAAGAAGAAAGGTGCAAAGTCTTGTAGATTCGAACGACGAAAATTGTGTTTCGGAAAATGGGTAAACGAGATTCAGCCCAAATCCTAAAAGATCTATCGGAATCTTCATCTAGTAAAGGTACGGAAGTGAAAAAACTTTTTCACAGAAAATCGTCTTAATATTTTAATAAAATTGGTATACGATGGGGCCTCGCAAAAGCAATATAAACAATCATTTTCCAAGAGCTTAATAAACCATCTATGATTTTAAGCAGAGTTGTCGATCAAAGATCTGACCTTTGGAATGTCTCCCCTTCATTCATGGATCCGTTTTATGGAGTGTATATTGCACATAGCATATAAGCTTCCAATCATGACCTGGCAAGCTCCAGGAGCAGAAAATAAAGCAAAAGTCGCTGAAGTAAAAAAAAAAATATTCAACTGAGATTTCGCTCTGAGATGGAATTACTTGTGGACATGCCAACACAGCAAGCAGGTAATACAAATGATGGTAATACTGCTAGACGGTTCTTCCGAGGAGTAAAAAAAAGTTCCGAAATAACCGGAGTCAATAAAGCATTGATAGACCGATTCCATATAATTTTGGAAACTTTGGCTACAAAGTATAGTAAAAACAAGATAATTATATTTGAATGAATACCCATGGTATATTATGCCAGTTAGTGTTCATAAAATTCTCTGTCATGGAAGAGATATAATTAGATCATGCATTCTCCCTATAGGACAGCTGTCAGAGGAAGCTCAAGAGGCAAGAAATTAGGACACTAGGAAATTTAGAGAGATGTTCACAAAGAAAACATCGGGACTCAAATGCAGATCTTTTCAATCGACTCTTAATTTCTTCCGATCCTTATATTGCCAGCTTTCGTCACACTCCTCTACGAATACGGGATATGGTAACAAAAGAAGTGCTTTCGTTATTATGTGCCGATAGCTCGATAGCCTAGAAGAAGAATCGTTTAACGATGAATATGAAAGTGATTAACATAAGGCATTTGTATCAGTTCCCTAAATCTTCAAATTTGTTATTTTGTGGGACTCTTCTTTCCTAGAAAATACTTAATAATTTAAATTATCAAAGATTTTGTAAAATATTTAATCTATTTATTACTATATTTAAGGCCATTAATAATTTTTTAAGGATAAATTAATAAAAAAAATTAAATCTTAAAAATGTCTTTTTTCAACACAATAAAAACTGCTTTGTTTGACTATTTTATATGAAAAATCAAAAGTTTTTTTGAAAAAAATCTTTATTTGTTTATGAGTGTTCAACTATTTGCACCCATTAAATAAAAAATATATGAGGAAAAAGTCGATTTAACATGATTTTTTAAATTTGTCCAGCTAGATTTGCGATTTACCACACTGTGCGAAGCTGCAAAATTGATAATTTTTTTCAGTAACTTTAACGAGCAAATACATTTGTGAAGTCGAGTTACCTTATCATTATAACTATAGGTTTTCGAGATAGTCTAAATTAAAAATCCAAAAATAAATTTAACTGCTACATATTTTTTATATATTTGTTACAAATAAAAATAAGTTTTGTTGAAATAAAAATAATTATGGGCTTAGAAAGCACGTACTAAATTTGACCTTCAGAATAATTTTCGATTAATTTCAATACATACATATATTTCTCTGCCAAATATTCAGGAGGAGAGTTATAACTAAATAAAATTTCTTAAAAACTATAATAAAGGATTTTAAAGATTCAAAACATTAATAGTATACATAAGTATTTTAAGATGGTGTAAAGATTTCTTGTAGAAAAATCATTTTATTACATGACTTTAAATATAAGGCATCAAATTCAGGGCATCAGAATCTTCGAAAATATTTTTGACTTCATAATCGAACGCACTAACCATTATAGCTTTTATGTGCTTAGTGGTCATTTTTACTTTTTTACTTATAGGGTATTTTTTACTTGCAAGTTATGCATTCGTATAAAAATCGAACTCAAAATTTTGAGTTGAAATTTTGAAGTTAAAATTACCATGATAGAGAACACGAAAAAATATGTCCCGCGATTCCGTCATTCTGTCTGTATGTCGAATTATCTATATATAGGTATATATGTATGTATTATCTGTATATCTGTTTATCTGTATATCTGTATGTCTTTACCTCGATCTTCAGCCTAATACGCTGGAGCAATTTTCTTTAAAATTAAAGGTCTAGAGAATGAATTTAATTGCTTTTTTAGCTCAATTACTATTAATCTCTAAAACGGCATAAAATTATTTTGATAAAAAAAATTATGTGTACATTTTTAAGTTTGGTCTACATTTTGGCCAAAAAAAATTTTAAAAAAATTATGGAAGTTTTTTTTTATTAGATACGAGTATTTTCGACTTTTTCATTCGGTTCTTAAGAAAAGCCTAATTAAAAAAAATTGTATATGAAAGTTTTCGATTCCAAAAAAAAAAATAAAATGCACGACTGGGTCGCTGTTCATAAGGATAAAATTATCATCATTTTTTAAATTCTTTTAGTAGTAAGAGACAAAAACAGAATGCTATGCAAATATGAATTTATGCAAGAACAAAAATTATAAGTCCTTGTAGTGGTTTCTTAATAAAATAAGGTTTTATATATAAAATTTTTAAAATATTAAAAAAAAAAAACTTGGTACGTCAACTTAAGGTTTTATTATCGTACGAATGAAAATTAAATTTTCAAAAAAAATATTGACCCATTTTTGAGATATCGAATTTTCCAAAAAACAAAATGATTTTCTTTTTTCAAAAATTCAAAACATATTTTTTTTTTAAGTTTTGAAATGCAATGTTTCTTAAAGCTTTTGGAAGCATCTCTATAAAAAATTTCATTAAAATCCGTTATGTCGATAATGATAATTCAAAGTTTTAAGAAATCGTCCTATGGTAGGTACAGTCACTAATATCTTGTTTTCAAAATTTTTTGTATTAAGTTATAGATCTTCAAAATTAAACGAAAGACTAAAAATTTAAGCAAAATTCTCGGAACTGTTTTCGAGCAAAATACGATTTTCGAAAACCATTTTTTAACATTTGTATGGAGGGTACCGTTATTTTTAGGTTAAATAAATTTTTTTTCTCATATCTTGTAGATTATCTTAAGAAACTTTTATTTATCGAGTTTTAAAAAAATCGAGCAGGGGGTTTTCGAAATATTGAGTTTTCAAAAAAAAAAAAGTTTGAATTTTTTTTTAAAAAATGCAAAAAAAATATTTTGAAAATTTGTAACGTGGCTGGATAGAGCATTCATAATAAAACTTAAATATCTACTTATAACTAACATGCTAATCTAGTCATCTACTCGTAACATAATATGTAAAAATAAATAAATATGAAAAAAAAAAAACTAGGCATACTACATTTTTGTTACCCATAATACGTAATTAGTGAAAGGTGATCATGCACACCTTTTCACTCTATCCAAGATCAATAGGACTCGTGTTGGATATGAATCCAAGTATCAAGGACACATGCTCATGATATCATCATACCTATCCATACATGCATAGCATATGTAGCTATATCTATTCTTCAGCTACTGAAAAAAAAAAAAAAAAAAAAATAGATTATTCAATATAAGTAAAGTATAAAAAAAATATATGAAATATAAACTTTTACCCCAGCCTCAGCTATGGCGGCTGAGACTGAGAATATTTGTTTACATCTACTTGATGATAGACTCTGCATACTTACCTTTTTAGGCACCTTAGAGATAAATTGATCAGCAAGGTCTGTAATTATAAAAAAAAAAGTGAAAAGAAAGCATTTATAAAATTTCTTTTTATATATAAATCAACTAAAATAATAAAACTTACCAAAAACCTGTCCAATCACTTCCACGTTCTTATGAATTTTACACTTTATTTGCACAAACAACTTTGACATAAGATTATAATAGTTTTATCTCACTCTTAAAAGAGTAAGAAAATGTTAACATCTTTGCGACGACACGATATCTTTTGCGGCGAATTCATTAAAAGAAATATAATATGAATTGGTGAAATAAATAATACAAGTAATAGATTTTTTTAGGAGTATATTAAATTTCAGGAAACATTAAACTCAATGTCGGTTACTTTCAAAAAAAATTATAAAAGAAAAAAAAAAGGTAATAAGTCCAAGGGTAATTGCAAAAATGAATAAAGGTAGAAATGTGATTCAAAACAATACTGTGATATTAGATATAAGATAGAAATAGATTAGTAGTATAATTTTGTTAAAAGCTATACTTAGACAATAGTAGTGAATGCTAACTTTACATAAAAAGCGTAGAAGAGGAAATGAGACAGAAGAAAAAAATTAATAAAACGTTAATGATATTTGATTAAAATACCTACCTTTGCAGTTATAGACTTATTTACCTGGTTAAAACAAAGAAGTATGAAATACATAAGGGGTCTTGGCAGAAAAAGAAAAAAAAGACAAAGGGATGAGAGATGACTTGCGATTTTCATAGAGTGAAGTTCGAGAAGAATTCTGTTTGAAAGTTTCCTTTATTTTAAACCAGTATAAAAATAATTATTTTTTAAATAAAGTTTAAAATTTCAAAAAAAAAAAAAAAAATATAAATATAAACCTAAGAACAAACGAACAATAAAGAAAAAAAAAAAAGACATATCAGAGGCGCTCCGCACCTACAGTGGTCTTAATAAGTGCTTCTGCCCCCATAAGGTCCAAGGTGCTCTGCCCAAAATCAAACCTATTGGAGAGGATACCTATGTGCAAAATCAGACACTATTGTATTGAAGAGTTTATTATCCTAACAATCAGGAGTGGTGAAAATTCTAATAATTAAAGAATATAAGATAGACATATCGCAAAGGCCCCTACGTATTGATATATATATATATATATATACATATATATTTGGAGGATCTTGAACACAAGAAGAAGAAGAGAGATAAAACTGGAACCCAAGACTAAAAATAAAGTGAAATCCTTAATCAAGAATAAATTTTTTTTTATACTTATTAATTTTACTCAAAAATTAAATTTCATTTTTTTATTAAATAACGTAAATTTCTTTTCGAATTAATTCAACACTGTGTAAAATCCAATCTGTTTTTAAAGAGTGTGTTTCAAATTGCCGCGGAAACTAATATTTTAGTAACAACTAGGTAATTCTCCAGTTCCTGATTTGTGCTGCCGGCAGGACGTCGAGGGACGAGTTAAAAAAAAAAAAAAAAAACCGTAAGTAGTCATAAATACATGTAGAATTTGTCCTGGGATGAACAAAGCAAATCCCCAACGTATACTTTTACTTTTAAAGACAGATATCGGTTCCTCTTTTTTTTTTGATTTGCCTTTCAATTTTAATTTTCATTTTTGTATTTTTCTTTTGCTCTATAAGAGATTTGTTAAATAAAGATTTTAAGATTTTTTTGAAATTGAATGAAATCTGATTTTTATAATTTAATAAGAAGTTGATAGTTGAAATACATCAAGATGATGCATTGTTGAATCTAAAGCGTGTGATGTGTGAAGAGACGTGTCAGGCCGTCTAAAAAAGGTAACTATCATAACAGGACATGGTTAGACGATAAGTTCACATAGCTGAAAAGCAATTTAGGGGCTAACTTCCATAACTTAGGCCAAGGAAGTTAGCGAAGGATGTGTCTCAGACATATGGGTGGGATGGCCAAGCTGTACCAACAACATCAGGTAAAACCTTACTGATTAGAGCGAACCATTGTCTTGGAGAGATGATGGATTGAGGATGTTATGCTCTTGATAAGCTAGGTAGGAAACAAATTAGGTTTAAGTAATTTAGAATTAGATGGGGGGTTAGTTTTACTTACTAGGTCATAGGTTAGTTATAGTTTAGGTTGTAATAGTTGTGTTTCTATCCAACTTTAAGGATGTGTAACATTCAGAATTATACGTCCTTTCTCCAAGGCAGTGGCAAAGGTGAGTGAGTATGCATCTTTTCATTTCCTTTTTTTTCTTTTCATCGTCCGATCAATTGTCCGTCTGATTTTTTTATTTTTTTATTAGTTTACTTTCTTTTTCTAGTTTTTTCTATTAACAATGGCATGAACAATAGTGAAGTTGAGCCGAAGTTGTTTTAGTTGAGACAAGAACTCCCCCGTCCGACGAGCTTAGCTGAGCCGAGACAAGCATGCCACCGTCCCAAAAATAAAGCAACAAAGTCGCCTCTGTGGCAAATAAAGGTTCATTTCAATGGCGCCCAACGAATTTTTTTACAATAGTCCTTACACCATCTTAAAATTTTTACTTTTCTATCAAATTAAAACATACTCACAAGCCGTCTATACTCTTGCCTCAGTACTATGAGTCTGAAAATCTCTGCCCAAAATATAGGTCTATAGAACCAGTATTTCCGTGAGGAAATTTGAGGACTGATATAGATGCAGGAGTGGGACGAGTATGAAGGGCCATATGCATCGCGCTGTCCTGGAAAATAAGGCACAGTCTAATTTCCAGAGAGGCGTGAGCTTTGGTCTTGAAAACTCGTCCGTGTTGATGCGTAACTGGAAAATCATGCCAGCCTCCTATCAGGGTTATTCACCCGTTGCAAGTAGTGGCAGGAAAGAAAGGTTATGCATCAACACTCGCTCTTATCAGAAAGGTTCCAGCTATGAAAAGACAGACTCGACAGACAGGACACACTGACATTAGGTTCCTTAGTAGATAAGGATACCTGGCATAGGATCTTCACACATCACCGCAAAACTATATTTGGCCACTTCTACAAAAAGAAAAAAAATTACATAAATTGAAATTAACAAAAAAAGATAAATTACCTCAAGATTGAATAAAGCATTTTTTTGAGATTTTTGGTTTCTTTTGGTTATTTGAGATCGATTTTGGGATTAATCTTTAATTTTAGTCCTCTCTTTTAGTTTTTTTTATTATTTACCTTTCTTTTTTTTTACTTTAGCTATCAATTTTGAATTTGGTTAGTTTTGAATTTGAAATTACTTAAAGAAAATTTATAAATTTTTCGTTTTTCTTTTTTGGAAATATTTTTCTTTTACTTTTGAGTTTTTGGAGGAGACAAAAGTTTTTATAGTGAAAAAAAAAATATAAAGAATTCATTTTTTTTAAATTTTTTATTTTTCTATTATACTTAGAGATACATTTTCTGAATTTATTTTTTTTGTACTCTTTCTCTAACAATATATTTTTGAATTCCATATATCTTCTTTATTTTTCCTTTTTATACAAATATTTTAAATCAATTTTTTTATCCATTTACATTTCATTTAAACAAACAGATCTTTGAATTTTTTTTTGAGATAAAAGTTTTTTTTTGATATAGAATTATTATATTATACATACTAGTATTTTAAATTTACAATCATGGTAGGTAGAAGCAGAGGAGCTATTTCTAAAACCACCTTACCGAGAACAAGCACTAGGTATCCTCTTAGAAATCTCTTAGGACAGGTTGAGGACAGAGCATCTATACCCGGGGATAACCCCAGTGCAATGTCCACTCTGAACGACAATGCTCTGACTAGGTCACTAGATGACAACCCACCAGGAGCATATGGCTCCGATGTGCCTCTACCTAGAGGTAGAATTCAAAGTGAGTCAGTGAGAGAATTTACTCTTCGTCGGCCAACTATTGAGGAGGTCAACGAGAATAGTAGCCTTCACGGCACCGAAGATGAATATGATATTCTCGATCAGATCCGTTTAATACAGATTGAAGAAAGAACCATTCGCACTGATATGGAAGCTCTTGATCGAAATACTCAGCGTGAACAAACACGTAAACAAGTTGATTCCAACATGGATTTCATTCGAAGAGTTTCTGAAGTGAATACGGAACCTCTAGAACGCAATTCTCAACGAAATAGAAATCGCCAATCATATGAAACAAGTTCAGATTTTATTAGACGAGTTACCGAAGAAAGTATCTCCAATAAGATAGAGACCGCAGTGTCAGTAGCTATTCATGAATGTAATGATAGAACTTTGAATATGTTCCATGATGGTATGACGAGAATGTTCGTTTCTATGGAAAACAAACTCAAAGAAGTTAATAAAAAAATAAGTGAACTTGAATGCGCTTCCATACAAAATGGTTTTCCACCTCAAGCCAAACAACCGGAAAACATATTTCGATCTAGACCTATGGCGCCAGACCCAAGTATCCCTCAAACCTTACCAACATTAACCCATACTTCTAATTCGAGATTACCAAGAAATGTAGACACTCAAAGTTTTAGGGATTCTAGACGGATAGATGTACACAAATGGGGAATCAAATTTGATGGGACATGTAAGTCTATGCCTGTTGAAAGTTTTATTTTTAGAGTTGAGACACTTCAGAGACAGTGTGCACTGAGCAATGAAGACCTGTTTGCTAACTTTCATCATTTGTTATCAGGGGCTGCCCAGATATGGTATTGGCAGTACCTTGAAGAAAATGCAGGAGATGTAATGCTCAATTATTTTGATTTAAAATCTGAGCTACTAAACCAATTTAAAAATAGAAGAAAGGATCCTGAAATTCTACGTCAAATAATGGATAGGAGACAACTTCCCAATGAAAATTTTGATGAATTTTACAGCGATATTAGAGCCTTATTCTTGCAAATGCGAAACCGACCAAGTGAACAAGATCTTATAGGAATCCTAATGCCTAACATTAAAGATAGAGTTGCAAATCTCATCTTCAGCAGTTCAATAAATTCAATTCACGAATTAAGAGAACAGTGTAGGCGGGCTGAAATTCACATAGCAACTAGAGAGGTTAGGTTTCGAAAAAACGTAAGTGAGGTAGACTATAGGAAGCATGAAAGACAGGAAAATGATTTGGTAAGAGAAGATATTTCTTACGTCATAGATGACGATGAATATGATATAGCTGCAATTCAGCAAAATAAAGGGAATTTTAATTATGACAAGAAATCAATAGGTCTACAAAAACAATTAGAAAAAGATAAAAGACATTTAGGTGGAAATGGACATTTGAAAGAAGCAGATATAAATAAATCAACTTGCCCTTCGAGCTTTCATGCTATGACATGTTTTAGTTGTGGACAAGGAAGTATATCTTTCAAATGTGCCTCATGTTTGGGAAAAGTTCAAGTCGGGAGTGCGTCCGGGAATCAACTACCGACGAACAGTCCACTTCCCGGAAATCCGAGCCCCTCGGAAAAGTAAATATTTTGAAAAGAAATGACAATGAAACGAATAAAATAAGACCTGACACAAGGCCTAGAAAAACTCTCCACCAAAGACTAATCGACTACCAAAACGCAAGAAAACGAATTTTCGGTGAAGAGTTATTACAAACTACAAAAAAATCAAAAAATTATAGCAAAATTTTAAAATTAAGGGAAAAGTGTGCAATAAAAAGATTTCATAAGAATAGGATAGAGTCATCGATTATAACAAACACAGATGATAATAGGCCATATACTAAAGTATACATCGATGGTGAAGAGATGCTCGGTTTATTGGATAGCGGAGCATCTGTGAGTTGTTTAGGGAGTAGTGCAATCGATTTTATAAAAAATCACAACATAGAAATTACAAAGATGAATATAGGTATAAGGACAGCTGACGGAAATAGTCAAGAAATAATAGGTAGATTCAAAACAAAGGTTTCATGGGGAAAGAATATTCAAGAAATGGAGTTGTATGTTGTACCGGGCTTACAACAAAAGTTATATTTGGGAGTAGACTTTTGGAGATTCTTCAATGTAGCCCCCCACATCGTCTGTTCTCTTGACACTACATCGCCGATGGGAGGACAAAATCTAGATCCCGTAAGGCAACTCTCACCAGCACAAGCTGCAGAATTAGAGCGGGTCAAACTGCTTTTTCCGTCATTCGCAGTGTTGGGATTGGGAAAAACAAGTCTAGAAGAACACGTCATTGAGATGGAAGACGAAAGCATTCCCATCAAACAACGACACTACCCAATCTCACCTGTAGTACAAAAGCTCATGTATGCGGAACTTGACCGAATGCTCGCACTAGGAGTGATTGAAGAAAGTAACAGTGCTTACAGTTCTCCGGTGGTGCTGGTGAGGAAACCTGGAAAAAACAGGCTTTGCTTGGATTCACGCAAAGTGAATGCAGCTACCAAGAAATTCGCATACCCTCTTCCGCATATAGAAGGCATTATTAGTCGCCTTCAAAATACCCACTTTATATCAAGCATCGACCTTAAAGATGCTTTCTGGCAGATTCCACTGGAGACCAGGTCAAGGGAGAAGACAGCTTTCACAGTCCCTGGGCGGCCATTGTACCAGTTCACAGTCATGCCGTTCGGCCTGTGCAATGCCGCTCAGAGAATGTGCAAGCTGATGGACAAGGTCATTCCCACTCGTATGAGAGAGAATGTCTTTGTCTACCTGGATGACCTCTTGATCTGTTCTCCAGATTTTGGAACTCACATTAAGGCTCTGGAAGAAGTGGCTAAGAGTTTACGTGAAGCTGGTCTCACTATCAACGTGGAGAAGAGCAAATTCTGTTTTAAGGAGATAAAGTATCTTGGTTATTTCATCGGTGATGGGTGTCTGAGAACGGACCCTGAAAAGGTCTCTGCTGTCAAAGATTTTCCAATTCCAGGGACTCCTAAGCAACTTCGTCGGTTCCTGGGGATGACGGGGTGGTACCGACGATTTATACCTAATTTTGCAACTATAACTGCCCCCATGACAGACTGTTTGAAAAAAGGTAAATCATTCTCAATGACAAACGAAGCAATCAAAGCCTTTAATGAACTTAAAAACATGTTGATAACTGCACCAATACTTACGAACCCAGACTTCTCGAAACACTTTTACATTCAGTGCGATGCTTCGACTTCCGGTGTAGGGAGTGTGCTTTTTCAGAAAGATACCGAGGGGAACGAACGGCCCATAGCATTCATGTCCCAGAAGCTGAATTCCGCACAAAGGAATTATACAGTGACTGAACTTGAATGCTTGGCGGCCGTTCTGTCGGTAAAGAAGTTTAGGGCATATATTGAGGGATTACCATTCACTATCATTACAGATCATGCCAGTTTAAAGTGGTTAATGACCCAAAAGGATCTATCTGGACGTTTGGCCAGGTGGAGTTTTAAACTGCAAGGTTTTGATTTCACGATCGAACATAGAAAAGGTATCCTCAATATAGTCCCTGATACTCTCTCGCGTATACATATGGACGAGCTCAATCCCGATAAAGAAATACAGGAAGTTGATCTCAGTTCCCCATATTTCTGTTCACAGGAGTATGAGGAGCTGAAGAAAACGGTAACCGAAAACAAAGACCGTCTCCCTGATGTATGTGTTTCAGAAGGTTTTGTTTATAAACGGACAGACATGAGGACTGGCGACGAACTACAGGAAGACAGAGCTTGGAAACTCTGGGTTCCGAAGGAGTTGCATAGGAGCCTCTTGGAGGCGGCACACGATTCCCCAGCAGCAGGACATGGTGGGATTCATAAGACTTTAGCGAAGCTACGACAAAGGTATTTTTGGCCAAATATGACCATTGATGTAAAAGAATATGTGAGTTCATGTGACGTGTGTAAGTGTAATAAGCCGTTGAATGTTATTTCACGACCACCAATGGGAAACCAGGTGATAACAGAAAAACCTTTTCAAAGGTTATACATAGATTTTTTAGGGCCATATCCTAGAACAAAAGCCGGACACACTCACATATTTATATGTTTAGATCATTTCAGTAAATTTGTCTTCTTAAAACCGATAAGAAAAGCTACCTCAGCTGAAATAGTGAAGTATCTGGAAGAGAATATATTTCATATTTTCGGCGTACCAGAATACATACACTCGGACAATGGGAAACAATTTACTTCGGAACTGTTCGCGAGCTTTCTGAAGAGATATGGAGTTAAACACACCCGAACCGCTTTTTACTCGCCACAAGCGAATGCATCGGAACGAGTAAATCGCTCTGTTTTAGCTAAAATTAGATCATATCTAGACAGCGATCAAAGAAATTGGGATGTACATGCAAGTAATGCGGCCTTTTCTCTAAGAAGTGTGATCCATGATTCTATAGGTTTCGAACCATATTACGCTGTGTTTGGTTCGCAAATGGTCCAACATGGAGGATCATATGAACTCCTGAGAAAATTAGATGCCTTAAAAGATAGTAGTATTAGAGTAAACAATAAAGGCGATAAGTTAGAATTGATAAGGAAGAAAATTTTTGAGAACCTAAAGTTAGCTCACCAAAAAACAGAAAAAGTTTATAACACTCGAAGTAGGGATATACAATACAGCGTAGGACAATTAGTTTTTAGACGAAACTTTAAACAGAGTAGCTTAGCAGATTGCTATAATGCAAAATTAGGCCCTAAATTTCTGAAGTCTATTATATTAAAAACTATCGGAAACTCTTTATATGAGATAGGAAATCTCAGAGGAGAAAAGGTTGGAATCTTCCACGCAAAGGATCTCCACACGTAGAGATCAAAGGAAGTGACGAATGCCACTGCTAATGCATACCCTCTGTGATAACCTGTCGCAATATACTACTGTGATAAAATTTGTGATATAATACTGTGATATGAGTTTATTTTAGATTTTTTGTTAGTTAGAGATTTATTTATTTTTTATTTATTTTTTTATTTATTTATTTAGAGACTTTTTTTTATTTACATGACAACACTAAAATCACAAAGTGTCGAACAGACAGGTCTTCATGTTTCAAAAAGTTTAATGTGCAATATAGTTTTAAGAGCATTCATAATATGCAACATAATATGCAACAAATTGAATTTCTGTGATAATAGTTTTAAGCTTTCCATCTGTGATATCTACACATAGTATGTTTCCTCCATGTAAAACATGAACAACTCAAGAAAAAAAATGATAGACACAACAATGTCACTATAAATCCTTTTACTAAGGAAAATGCCCGGCTAAGTTGATAGAGGCATGATAGTTCAGGGCGGGGCTCTTGCCACACGTTAGATATGCAAGCAAAATGCACTATTGCACAACCTCAGCCACAAATTTTTTTACGAGGCTTCTGACCTCACGACCATTCCGTCACAATCGTCGATACTGTAACGTGGCTGGATAGAGCATTCATAATAAAACTTAAATATCTACTTATAACTAACATGCTAATCTAGTCATCTACTCGTAACATAATATGTAAAAATAAATAAATATGAAAAAAAAAAAACTAGGCATACTACATTTTTGTTACCCATAATACGTAATTAGTGAAAGGTGATCATGCACACCTTTTCACTCTATCCAAGATCAATAGGACTCGTGTTGGATATGAATCCAAGTATCAAGGACACATGCTCATGATATCATCATACCTATCCATACATGCATAGCATATGTAGCTATATCTATTCTTCAGCTACTGAAAAAAAAAAAAAAAAAAAATAGATTATTCAATATAAGTAAAGTATAAAAAAAATATATGAAATATAAACTTTTACCCCAGCCTCAGCTATGGCGGCTGAGACTGAGAATATTTGTTTACATCTACTTGATGATAGACTCTGCATACTTACCTTTTTAGGCACCTTAGAGATAAATTGATCAGCAAGGTCTGTAATTATAAAAAAAAAAGTGAAAAGAAAGCATTTATAAAATTTCTTTTTATATATAAATCAACTAAAATAATAAAACTTACCAAAAACCTGTCCAATCACTTCCACGTTCTTATGAATTTTACACTTTATTTGCACAAACAACTTTGACATAAGATTATAATAGTTTTATCTCACTCTTAAAAGAGTAAGAAAATGTTAACATCTTTGCGACGACACGATATCTTTTGCGGCGAATTCATTAAAAGAAATATAATATGAATTGGTGAAATAAATAATACAAGTAATAGATTTTTTTAGGAGTATATTAAATTTCAGGAAACATTAAACTCAATGTCGGTTACTTTCAAAAAAAATTATAAAAGAAAAAAAAAAGGTAATAAGTCCAAGGGTAATTGCAAAAATGAATAAAGGTAGAAATGTGATTCAAAACAATACTGTGATATTAGATATAAGATAGAAATAGATTAGTAGTATAATTTTGTTAAAAGCTATACTTAGACAATAGTAGTGAATGCTAACTTTACATAAAAAGCGTAGAAGAGGAAATGAGACAGAAGAAAAAAATTAATAAAACGTTAATGATATTTGATTAAAATACCTACCTTTGCAGTTATAGACTTATTTACCTGGTTAAAACAAAGAAGTATGAAATACATAAGGGGTCTTGGCAGAAAAAGAAAAAAAAGACAAAGGGATGAGAGATGACTTGCGATTTTCATAGAGTGAAGTTCGAGAAGAATTCTGTTTGAAAGTTTCCTTTATTTTAAACCAGTATAAAAATAATTATTTTTTAAATAAAGTTTAAAATTTCAAAAAAAAAAAAAAAAATATAAATATAAACCTAAGAACAAACGAACAATAAAGAAAAAAAAAAAAGACATATCAGAGGCGCTCCGCACCTACAGTGGTCTTAATAAGTGCTTCTGCCCCCATAAGGTCCAAGGTGCTCTGCCCAAAATCAAACCTATTGGAGAGGATACCTATGTGCAAAATCAGACACTATTGTATTGAAGAGTTTATTATCCTAACAATCAGGAGTGGTGAAAATTCTAATAATTAAAGAATATAAGATAGACATATCGCAAAGGCCCCTACGTATTGATATATATATATATATATATACATATATATTTGGAGGATCTTGAACACAAGAAGAAGAAGAGAGATAAAACTGGAACCCAAGACTAAAAATAAAGTGAAATCCTTAATCAAGAATAAATTTTTTTTTATACTTATTAATTTTACTCAAAAATTAAATTTCATTTTTTTATTAAATAACGTAAATTTCTTTTCGAATTAATTCAACACTGTGTAAAATCCAATCTGTTTTTAAAGAGTGTGTTTCAAATTGCCGCGGAAACTAATATTTTAGTAACAACTAGGTAATTCTCCAGTTCCTGATTTGTGCTGCCGGCAGGACGTCGAGGGACGAGTTAAAAAAAAAAAAAAAAAACCGTAAGTAGTCATAAATACATGTAGAATTTGTCCTGGGATGAACAAAGCAAATCCCCAACGTATACTTTTACTTTTAAAGACAGATATCGGTTCCTCTTTTTTTTTTGATTTGCCTTTCAATTTTAATTTTCATTTTTGTATTTTTCTTTTGCTCTATAAGAGATTTGTTAAATAAAGATTTTAAGATTTTTTTGAAATTGAATGAAATCTGATTTTTATAATTTAATAAGAAGTTGATAGTTGAAATACATCAAGATGATGCATTGTTGAATCTAAAGCGTGTGATGTGTGAAGAGACGTGTCAGGCCGTCTAAAAAAGGTAACTATCATAACAGGACATGGTTAGACGATAAGTTCACATAGCTGAAAAGCAATTTAGGGGCTAACTTCCATAACTTAGGCCAAGGAAGTTAGCGAAGGATGTGTCTCAGACATATGGGTGGGATGGCCAAGCTGTACCAACAACATCAGGTAAAACCTTACTGATTAGAGCGAACCATTGTCTTGGAGAGATGATGGATTGAGGATGTTATGCTCTTGATAAGCTAGGTAGGAAACAAATTAGGTTTAAGTAATTTAGAATTAGATGGGGGGTTAGTTTTACTTACTAGGTCATAGGTTAGTTATAGTTTAGGTTGTAATAGTTGTGTTTCTATCCAACTTTAAGGATGTGTAACATTCAGAATTATACGTCCTTTCTCCAAGGCAGTGGCAAAGGTGAGTGAGTATGCATCTTTTCATTTCCTTTTTTTTCTTTTCATCGTCCGATCAATTGTCCGTCTGATTTTTTTATTTTTTTATTAGTTTACTTTCTTTTTCTAGTTTTTTCTATTAACAATGGCATGAACAATAGTGAAGTTGAGCCGAAGTTGTTTTAGTTGAGACAAGAACTCCCCCGTCCGACGAGCTTAGCTGAGCCGAGACAAGCATGCCACCGTCCCAAAAATAAAGCAACAAAGTCGCCTCTGTGGCAAATAAAGGTTCATTTCAAATTTGAATACACAATAATATTGAAACTGCTGGGGAATCTTAACATAAGAAAATGATCAAAATCGGTTGTACCGTTTTTGAGTAAATCAAAAACAAAAAAATGGTTCCAAGGGGGGTACCAAAAATAATAATTTTTTGGAATTTTTTTTTCATCCATTAACTAAATGAAATTTTATGATTTTTTTTTTAAATCTGTGTGACAGTTTTTGAGAAAAAAAAATATTTATAAAATTTCAAAAAAAAAAAATCGTATGGCAGGTACCGTTATTTTTGGTCTTAAAAAATCAAATCAAAAAACATCCGGGGGGAAAAAATAAAACCCATTTCTACCAAATTTAAAGAAAATCGACCGAGCCGTTTAGCTGCAGTTGAACAGGCAGATAGACAGAATTGCGAGACCCACTTTTTTGGTCTTCGCTTTTATCGTAATGTCAACTTTGATCAAAATCTCGGGTTCGATTTTTTTTACGAATGCATAACTTGCCTTATAGTACCTACATATAAGTCGCAAGTAAAAATGGATTTTTTCAAAGTACTGTATTTCTGACTTATTTACAAAACGACCAATATAGATAGAACTGCGGTATTATTATATATTTATGTACGTAATTAAATTGACGACAGAACACAATCAGAGAGTCAGAGTAGTTGTCTTTGCAATACCAATTGAAAGTTTGTATTGCGTATACGTATGTATGCAATGCACGTACCTACCTACTTGAACAATATTGTACCCAGGAAGTCAACGCAAGAGTAATTTGTCCTTTCCCATATTTCATATTTACACCCGTCTTCCTCTCCCTGCTTGAAAAAAACGGTTTCTACTGACTTAACGTGTATTTCTGGCTATCAGATCAACCAATGTACATACATAGGTACAACCTCTCTCCAAAAATCGTACAGCTAAAATAGAATTCATGCTATATTCTTTTTCTCCTACATAGGTACATATGATTATCTGTGTTTAGTTAGAAGAATGAAGAGGGTTTATGCAGGGCGGCAGAATACGGGAAAAGGATTGGATGTCCTTGGTGGAACGAAACAAACAAACATTTTATTCGAAATGTACATACATTGAACAGAATATAAATATCTATCGATGTTCAAATACTATATACACATTTGTATCAACAGCATCTGCTGGTTTGAATGGAGGAAAGGATACTGATCTGCCGGAAACCCAAAACAAACGGAAGGAAGGATTTTTTTTTGAAGTTTTCAACTTATTTTTTGACAGATTGAAGTATTTATATAGTAGATTTGTTTAGTTTGACGATATTTGCGCCTTCTGGTATGACTACATAATATACTCGTATGTACTACTCCTGCCCCTTTTTTTTGTTTGTGTGTCTTATATAACTTAATAGATCTTTGACCTTAATTTCCGTTTTCTCTCAGATGCACTGTTAAAGATAGCTATTGAGTATTTAATTTGGAAACATGGGACTTAATTCATAAAAAATGAAAATGTTAAAGTTGTGTAATTTTGAATTTAATATGTACAATTGACGCTCAATATTGAAATACTTATAAATAGGCATGTTCACCATTTTGAGACAGAAGTTATATAAGTTTTCATTAAGTGAATTTGATTACAATTACGATATTTTTTTCCGGTGTGGTTTTCTTATTTGAATATGTTTAAGGGTTAAACAGATTATATAAAAACAAAACACTTCATAAGTTAAATACATAACAAAAGCAGAAATAATTGTTTTAAAATAGCTTTTTGTTACAAAATCAATTCAATCACGTTTTTTCAAGAATTAATGAGAAAAAAGATTCATTGTGAAATTGGCAATTCATAGTATCCGATCTGATAAGTCGTTAACGGAATAGTTGTTTTCCCTCAAGTCCTACAATCTTTTCGAATGGAAGGCCAGACAAATTTCGAAGATACCAGTTTAACTAAAGCATTTTTACTTGGTGTGCGTCGGTACAATAAATTGTGTTTTAAAGGGTCTTGCAGTACCTTGGGAAACGTCACAATATTTCACCAATTGGGTGTTCGATAGTGAAACTTTGACAACCTGTAATGCAGAATCAAATGAATATTTTCGAAGTTCTACGTCACCTCTTTGTGATGCTGCAAGTTCTTTAAAGTTCACTTCCTTTGCTGATTCATTCAATTCGTAACAAGGTATCTGTCACAGAATTTTCCGTTCCAGCTTTGTGTTTGATACCTGTTGAAAACTGAGCAATAAGGTTAAGGTATCTTTACTGTCGAGGTGATGCTTTTCAGGATTCAGCTTAAATGGAAAAATCAAAGGCTTATGGTTCATGCAGATGGTGAAGTTTCTGGTGTCCAACATAAACTTGAAATATTTGATAGCTGAATTGATAGCACCCAGTCTGATACGTGTCGCTTAAAAGTCCGTACTTAAGTATTGGTTTGGGATGAGCAAGCAAGGTGGCTCCCATGAGCCACAAGCAAGCTATAAATGCTTGCCGAAGATTTTGTGTTCAGGCGATAGCTTGGTTGCCCTTCTTCTTTAAGCCTTTAAGACACTCATTTAGTGGTCGAGTTTGTAACTTGGCTGCATTCTTAATACATCGTCTATACAAATTTATATAGCATAAGATTCTTCGTAGATGTTTAACAGTTGTTGGATGTTCACAGTCAACGATAGCTTTGACTCGTTTGAGATTAAGTAATCTAGAAATGTGTTTTTAGATTTACCAAACTCACATTACGTTCACGTTCATTAAATTACGTTCACCATATTCATTAAGATTTTGGAAAAGAGTCTGAAGGTGTTGTAAATGTTATTCTACATCATCCGAATTCACCAAAATGTCATCCACGTACGGAAAATAGAAGTCAAGACCATTCACTTTTTCGTCGATGAATCGCGGGAAAGTCTGGGTGGCGTTTCGGTTTCTAAACGTCAGAAACGTGAATTTTTGATGTCGTTGGTTGCGATTGGAATCTAGTTAAACGCTCTCACCAGACCAAAATTGGAGAAAATCTTTTTGCCTGCGATATTAGTTGAATAATTCTGCAAATTACATGCAGGGTAGTTATCCGGAATCATGTGTTCATTCACAGTGCGGTTATCTCCACATGGACAAAATAAAGCTCACGTTTTGCGATTTACATTTTATCTGGAGCTAAACGTCGTGCTTCTCAGCCTACTGGCAGAGTGGCGGGCTGAGAATGTTTTGATATGGTAAATATTGGAATATCAAATTTCCTTGAACACTTTTTCTGGTAGCATTAAACTAAGAAAATGTTTCGGCAATATGACGCTACGTTATCTGGATATAGATTTGACTTGTACTGAGATCTTATGTGCATGAAAACCAAGTGTTAAAAGTCCATTGAGTCCATCTAATAATCTCATGCTTCATGCAGGATATATATATATACATTGTATATATATGTATACAAGAAGCTTGTAAAAGGCGAGAAAATCTGCTCCAATGAAGGGCTTGCTAACGTCAGCTTTTGTAGTAGCCATGTAAATTCTCAATGGTGCCCAAAGTTCAGTTGTAACATACGAAAACTATAGGTTGCTATTGGTGTTCCATTGGCGGTGAAAAAAGTGCAGTCGGATGGCTAAGACTTGTGACGTGAACCAGTTAATGGAAATACTTAAGAGTCCGTGCCCCCTAAAACTGCATATTTGAGGATTTATCCGTTACGAAAAGACGGCTTGGAGCTTTCATTTGCCGCGTTTAATGAAATCCGTTCTCGTTTCCCTGGTTAAAATTGCATGGCTTACGACAATTTCTCGCGTTTAATCCCCATTGGCGATGAAAAAAGGAAAAATTCTTTTAGCAATTGTTGAAAGAGTGGTGTTTTTCTGATCATTCCAAGCTGGTGATGATGTTGGTTTTCGAATGTGATCGTTATTCTATTCCGTCTGCCACTATCTATAGTCCACACGCTTCATATAGACATTGCCTCTACTTGCTTTGTTTTTTTATTTACCATTTGTACCATACTCTTCAATTCAGATTCCTGGTGCGAGGAGTGCTGGCGACTTGTTGCTGTTGAACGATATCATTTAGACATTAAAAACTAATGTGCATCGGTGTCTCCATTTAAATTGTCTCCAACTTTTCAAAAACACTTGCACTATGCTCAAAAATTTTAAGAGTAGTCATAGTAGTAGTTAGTGCACGCAAAATTATAAAAAAAAATATTTGGTAACTTCGAAACAGTTTACTTACTTTTTCATAATTTTAAAAAACTTTAAAAAAAATAATCTAATATAGTACCTTTGATTTTTTTAAAATTCCTTCTGAACACAAGTAAAACAATCACCGTATTCCGTACAAGATCTCTAGGCTATAAATTTAAGTTGAATGTCCGAGTTTTCTTCAGCCCTATACAGTTAGTTCGACTGTTTAAAATCGGAAATTTCAAACACATTAAGCGACCGGATGAGCAGAGACACTTCTAACTGATTTTCACAATGTGAGAAAGGTGTTTCTAATAATTTTACCGGCTATTGGCCTAAAACCTGCATCGATATTGTACTCTTATCACACCAAATCTCTATCGTGGATTTCGATAACAATATTAAAAAACGTCTTTTTAAATCGTTCACACTACACTTAGGTATGTTCCATTGGTTTTCAGTCCAAATTTTCACACTTTCCCATCAATTTTCAATGAAATCTTAATCATCACATAATGTGCATGTTTTTTTATAACACAACTTACTTAAATATAAGGGGCATTTCACGTGAAGCGGACAACGAAAAAAGTGATGGGTGTTGAAATTCATTCATCTTTGTGTTATTTATACTTCATTTGAATCTAAAAATACATTTAGAAGGATTTTGAATTTTGAGGTCTGGTACTCCAGTTATGGGCTTGTAAACTTTCGACAAGCAATGAGTTATGGTTTTTAAGAAAAATGTTGATAAATTAAAAGAAGCAATATAAAAATAATTTTAATAGTTGAATATATGGTAAAACAGATGTTCTTTCTATTTATGAAATCTAAACCGGAAATGCAATTTTTTCTTATATATAAAACCGGAAGTTACAATTTCAAATAAAATTTTGGTAAACTTGGCCCATTTTTATATTTTATTTTTATGTCTCAAAATAAAGCTCACATATTAGAGAAAATACATGCCAAGTTTTAGAGTGGGATACCCATACGTTTAGAAGATACATAATTTTTAGTGCGTGGACCTCGTGCAAAAAACAGATTTATTATACCTATAGAAAACCGGATGTTGGCGATTCAATTTTAATTTTAAGTAGCTTAGACCATTTTGATATTTTTTTTTCTTTTATTTTACTGTTCTTTATATAATAAAGATTCCAAATACCAAGTTTGAAGATGGGATCTCCATTCATTTAGAAGTTACATATTTTTTAGTGCTAAGGTGGCAACTTCGTGTCATGCGATAAGCCCCTCTTGGTCTAGATTTCTCGCCTTCTCATAGTATGAAGAGACGCCATCTGTTAGGAGTGTAACTTAAATGCTAGAAAAAGAAAGATATAATATGCAGCCACGTTACAATAATTTGTATTGTATGTTTTTTTGATTTAAGTTCTTGCTTTAAATGAATACAACGTTTAGTTAGTTCGCACTTGAATTTAAGTTTAATAATAAATAACACAGACCCACAAAAAAAAAACTTCTCTGACTTTGGGATGTGAACATGTGTCTCATAGGTTTTTCGGGTCGCTGATTTCAAATCCGGTGTCCGTTTGACTCAATCAGGTCAGGTTTAAGGGCATTTGAAGGTCAAATCCCTAAATATTCGTTTACAAATCTGAAAACCTATATATATGCGAGTATATGTTTTTGGCATCGCTGAATTCGAATTTAGGCTTTTTTTGACCCCAACATGTAAAGGTCAAGGTCAAACGAAGGTCAAACCTCTGCAATCTAACGATATGATATTTTTGACCCCAGATTCTGAAAGAGCGTAAAATTTTACATCTAAATTCATCTAGATCTGTTGTTTGGAATGACCTCTGGAAAATATTCCAAGGTCAAATACTCCTTTTGGATCTCTCGGCTGATGTATCGACAGTAAATAGGGATTTGGGCTCTCGAACCAGTTGATTCTTATGTTTTTGGAGTCACTGAATCCGAATAATACCATTTTGCAGACTCTAGGTCATTTGAAGGTATCCATATAACTTCAGAATAGCCAATTCACAGCCAATACATAGGCCAAAATCTAAAAAACGAGTCTTATTTTGGATGACAGAGGTCGGTAAAAAAAAAGTCAACACATATTTGCACGTAAAATTTTACGTTCTTTCAGAATCTGGGGTCAAAAATATCATATCGTTAGATTGCAGAGGTTTGACCTTCGTTTGACCTTGACCTTTACATGTTGGGGTCAAAAAAGCCTAAATTCGAATTCAGCGATGCCAAAAACATATACTCGCATATATATAGGTTTTCAGATTTGTAAACGAATATTTAGGGATTTGACCTTCAAATGCCCTTAAACCTGACCTGATTGAGTCAAACGGACACCGGATTTGAAATCAGCGACCCGAAAAACCTATGAGACACATGTTCACATCCCAAAGTCAGAGAAGTTTTTTTTTTGTGGGTCTGTGTTATTTATTATTAAACTTAAATTCAAGTGCGAACTAACTAAACGTTGTATTCATTTAAAGCAAGAACTTAAATCAAAAAAACATACAATACAAATTATTGTAACGTGGCTGCATATTATATCTTTCTTTTTCTAGCATTTAAGTTACACTCCTAACAGATGGCGTCTCTTCATACTATGAGAAGGCGAGAAATCTAGACCAAGAGGGGCTTATCGCATGACACGAAGTTGCCACCTTAGCACTAAAAAATATGTAACTTCTAAATGAATGGAGATCCCATCTTCAAACTTGGTATTTGGAATCTTTATTATATAAAGAACAGTAAAATAAAAGAAAAAAAAATATCAAAATGGTCTAAGCTACTTAAAATTAAAATTGAATCGCCAACATCCGGTTTTCTATAGGTATAATAAATCTGTTTTTTGCACGAGGTCCACGCACTAAAAATTATGTATCTTCTAAACGTATGGGTATCCCACTCTAAAACTTGGCATGTATTTTCTCTAATATGTGAGCTTTATTTTGAGACATAAAAATAAAATATAAAAATGGGCCAAGTTTACCAAAATTTTATTTGAAATTGTAACTTCCGGTTTTATATACAGGGTGATTGGCATAAGGTGTGACAAAAAGCTAGGGCGTGTAGGTTGGACTTAGACAAGAAAAAAATCGTATGGGAGGGGGGGTCTATTTCCCCCCGTTTAGGCGGGAGGGGCAATTTAAGAAAAAAATCACTTAAAACAGAAAAAAAATTATTAGAAAATAACGGTGATACCTACAGAGTAATGCTATGGCATTTTGAAAAGCCAGAAATACATTCTTTAATTTTGTTTTCAAATAAAGTTGTTCGAGTGAATAGTTTTTGAAAAATTAATTTTCAAAATCAAAATTTTGAAAAAAAAATGAAAATTTTTTTTTTTAAACAAATTTTTTTCAAAATTTTACGTAATTAAGTATTATTTTTTTATTCAATATTCAATGCTCATAATAATTTTTGATCAAACACAAAAAACCGGATGTCAAAATGTTTTGTAGTTTTTGAGAAAATCAAAAATAACAAAAACTACTTTTGTTCTAAGAAAAGCCTTTTATTTTAGTTTTTATACATTTTTGGATTCTTAGGTGAATTTACGATTGAAAGGATTAACTTTCTTTTTACTATTTTTTTAATTATCGTCTTATAAACATACAATAATGTGACAAAGTACTGGATTAACCATATTTCACACATTTTTTCATTGAGAACACCTGCGTGAGAGCATTGGTTTAAAATTGACCTGCCACTTTTTTTTATTATGGTGGGGTCGGCTTGGCGTAGGTGCATTTACGAAAGAAAGGATTAACTTTTTTTTAAAATTTTTTTATTATCAGTCTTATAAGCATACAATAAAGTGACAAAGTACTGGATTAACACATTTTTTCATTGAGAACAACTGCCTGAGAGCATTGGATTAATATTAGCCTGCGAATGTTTTTCAAACAATTTTTTGTAATTAAAAAATTGTTAAAAATTTAAATAAACAATAATTATGTATTTTATCTAAATATGCATGTATTTCTTATTTTAATTGATTTCAAGATTCAGGAACATTCTTGTTCTTATTTCGCAATTGCACTTTTCTGTCACTAGTTAGGGCGTGTAACGTTGCATTACTTAAAAAACATTCGCAGGTCAATATTAATCCAATGCTCTCAGGCAGGTGTTCTCAATGAAAAAAATTTGTGAAATATGGTTAATCCAGTACTTTGTTATAAGACGATAATTAAAAAAATAGTAAAAAGAAAGTTAATCCTTTCAATCGTAAATTCACCTAAGAATCCAAAAACGTATAAAAACTAAAATAAAAGGCTTTTCTTAGAACAAAAGTAGTTTTCCTTATTTTTGATTTTCTCAAAAACTACAAAACATTTTGACATCCGGTTTCTTGTGTTTGATCAAAAATTAATATGAGCATTGAATATTGAATAAAAAAATAATACTTAATTACGTAAAATTTTGAAAAAAATTTGTTTAAAAAAAAAAATTTCATTTTTTTTCTCAAAATTTTGATTTTGAAAATTAATTTTTCAAAAACTATTCACTCGAACAACTTTATTTGAAAACAAAATTAAAGAATGTATTTCTGGCTTTTCAAAATGCCATAGCATTACTCTGTAGGTATCACCGTTATTTTCTAATAATTTTTTTTCTGTTTTAAGTGATTTTTTTCTTAAATTGCCCCTCCCGCCTAAACGGGGGGAAATAGACCCCCCCCTCCCATACGATTTTTTTCTTGTCTAAGTCCAACCTACACGCCCTAGCTTTTTGTCACACCTTATGCCAATCACCCTGTATAAGAAAAAATTGCATTTCCGGTTTAGATTTCATAAATAGAAAGAACATCTGTTTTACCATATATTCAACTATTAAAATTATTTTTATATTGCTTCTTTTAATTTATCAACATTTTTCTTAAAAACCATAACTCATTGCTTGTCGAAAGTTTACAAGCCCATAACTGGAGTACCAGACCTCAAAATTCAAAATCCTTCTAAATGTATTTTTAGATTCAAATGAAGTATAAATAACACAAAGATGAATGAATTTCAACACCAATCACTTTTTTCGTTGTCCGCTTCACGTAAAATGCCCCATAAATAATTTGAGGAAAAAACATGATATATACATACACTGCCGCTCACCTGAATAGGTTCACTGTTTTTCGTAACTTACTGTAAGACTTTCTGCATATATATGGCAATGACACGTCTGTGTTATGTATGTAATGAAAGAGCATTATTTTGCCCTTAGTTTGGGAGAAAAAAATTTCTCTTTAAGCTTACCGTTATTCTCACACGCTTGCTAAACTTAATTCATTAAGAAAAACTAACGTTTTTTTTGGCTCATCTGAATGGGTTCAAAAGAAAAAAAATCATTTTTAATTGATGTGCGCGGGTGATGTGTACTGAAAGTTAAGTTTTTTGGTAAATCGAATTGTTTTAAACCATTTAACAAGGAAAATGGGTCGCGGAAAATTTTTAAACGCCAAGAGAAAGGCAAAATAAAAGCATTAAGTGAATTAGGGCTAAGCCAAAGAAAAATGGTAAAAAAAAATGAAAGAAGCCAAAATTTAATCGGTAAATATTTGCGGAACATCGAAAACTACGGGAAAAATATAAAAGTTGGAACTTAAAATGCCAAATTAATGACCAATAGACCCGCAATCATAACAGCTGCTTCTAATTCGCATGATTTCGCGTCAAAAATTAGACTCAAAACTGGTGTTAAGTGTAGTTTGTCGACGGCGGAACGCGGTATTAAGAGTACTAAACATTCAAAAAGGAAAAAAATACCGAAAAAAACACGTTTGAAAGAAAAACGAAAAGAAAATCGTCTCCAATTTTGCAAAAAATACATGTCGTAAAAATCGCAGTGGAGGCGAGTTATATTTTCAGATGAAAAAAATACAACTTAGAGGGCCCAGATGGCTACAACTATTACTTTCATGACCTTCGTAAAGAAGAACATTATATAAGCCGTCTGCATAGCCGTGAAGGCAGTGCCATGGTGTGGGGAGCAATTACATATTATCGAACTTTTGAGCTGCAATTTCTTACATCGAGAATCAATGTCAATGTGTACAAAGGTGTGCTGGAAAAGGTCTTCCCACAAATCTCTAACCTTTTAGAACCAATACCATTGCCATTCCAGCGTCATAATGCCCCTATCCATACAGCGAGGTCGGTAAAACAATGGATCGAGAAGCAAAATGTAGAGGTGTTGGTATGGCCTCCATACTCACCTGACCTTAACATAATTGAAAATGTTTGGAGACTTCTTTCCCGTAAGGTGTATGAGTCGGAGAGACAATATGAAGACAAGTTGTCCTTAATCGAGGGAATTAAGAAAGCGTGGGCAGAGATTTCGCTGCAATATCTAGAAAAACTGCATGACTCCATTCCAAATCCAATTTTCGAAACAATTTTTAAAAAAAGTGGCAATACACATAATTAATATAAATTATTATGTCCCTACCTATTTAATGGGCAAAATAAATCATTTAATTACAGTTATTTTTCTTTTTTCTTCCATTTTTGGCTTTTGAACCTATTCAGATGAGCCAAAAAAAAACGTTAGTTTTTCTTAATGAATTAAGCTTAGCAAGCGTGTGAGAATAACGGTAAGCTTAAAGAGAAATTTTTTTCTCCCAAACTAAGGGCAAAATAATGCTCTTTCATTACATACATAACACAGACGTGTCATTGCCATATATGTATATGCAGAGAGTCTTACAGTAAGTTACGAAAAACAGTGAACCCATTCAGATGAGCGGCAGTGTATATACATATATGATATATGATATTAGTCAAAGTAATAAGCAATTCAAAATAATATTTCGGACGTCATGAATCTGGTTTAACGTCGAATTAAACTACTCTTTTAAATAAGTTTCGTCAAATTTCTTCAATAACCGTTTTAATCTCCAGGATTGTTCTTGGTCGTTTAGATTTTTTTTTTTTTCCAACTGCTGCCAACAGTTCTCAATTGGATTAAAATCTGAACTATTTCCTGGCCATGGAAGTGAATAAATCCCAAGAAAATCCCTATTAATAACCTGAATATAATGAATATATACATCAATATTACTAAAAATATCTAAATGAAAACTTAAACATGGGGCTGAGTCATCTTGAAAAATTACATTTCACGAATGAAAGAAAATTCCTCCAATGTTGGCAAAAAACCGTTATCAATAATTTCAAGTTATTTTGCTGCACTATACCTTCTAGCATTATAATGGTCCCAACCCCAAATATTTTAATGGCTCCCACACCATAATATAACTACCGGGTTTTTCAATAAGAGCGCTACAAAAGCTTTTTAAATAAAACAAAAACGGTTTTGGATATCAATGAAATTCTTTATTCCTGTGAAAGTATACGTTCGATGTCATTATGTATGGAACTCGATTTCTTTTGCATGGCCACCACGGGCACGCTTGCAGAAGTCCAGACGCTGAACCCAATTTTCGACGGTTTTGAAGCATAAATCGGCCGATACTGCTGCAATTTCACGTTCGATATTTGTACGAAGTTCATCAATCGTCGCTGGCTTGTTGCCATAGACCATAGACTTGACGTAGCCCCACAAGAAATAGTCTAACGGCGTCAAATCGCACGACCGAGGCGGCCAAGCGACTGGACCATTTCGTGAGATAACACGTTCTCCAAACTTGGTTTCCAATAAATTTATTGTGACATTCGCTGTGTGGCTTGTGGCGCCGTCCTGTTGAAACCACATGTCCTCCAAGTCCATATCATCCAATTGGGGCCAAAAATATTCGGTTATCATTGAACGGTAGCGATCCCCATTCACAGTAACGTCCCGGTCTTGATCATCACGGAAGAAGTACGGCCCAATGACGTCGCCGGCCCATAAACCACACCAAACCGTAATTTTTTCGGGATGCAATGATGACTCATGGAGTACGTGTGGAGTGCTGCCTGACGAATACTGCATATTTTGTTTATTGACGAAGCCATTCAGCCAGAAATTAACCTCATTGCTGAAGATGATTTTTCGATGAAAATCTAGACGCTTAATTGTTGATCTTCTAGGACGATTATGACGACCATAAATTGGACGTAGCGCTCTTAACGTTGAGGCCTCTGACTCCGAATTTCGGTAGTAAATTTTAATAATTTTGACTCGTTGTTGGCTCGTATATCTTTCTATCAAAAAATGGCAAACCTTACTGAAAAGAAATGTCAAAGAAGCGGCAAGAAATATGGCGTCGTTTGCTGTCCCTGTCGCTCTACTTTTGTAGCGTCCCTGTTGAAAAACCCTTTATAACATAAGATAATATGAATGTTTTACAGAAGGCAAAGTGCATTCATCTAAATATCTTTTGCATTTTCTGCAGCGGACTATAACGCTTCCATCGGGCCCGATCAAATTTAATTTGGATTCATCCGTTAAAACAACTCGTCCCCAATCATTTCCAGTCTAAGTTTTGTAAGTTTTAGCCCATTCCAATCTTTGTTTTTTGATTCTGCAGGTAAGCAAGGTTTTTCTTGCGGTTCGCGGTGCATTTAATCCCATACTATTAAGCAGTCCTTGCATGGTTCAGTCAGTTATTTTGTTCTAACATGAAACTGAAAGTTTTTGATGGCCCCCGCACGTTGAAACTCATTGGAGATTGAAATTCGGTGAATAAGACGCTCTTCCTATGTAGTTGTCGATTTAAATTCCACTACTTCCATTTTTTAGCGAAATTTAACCCTTGCACTGAAAATTCTTCAGGACTTCACTCATTAGTACCTACCAATCCGATATGAGATTTTCCGGTTCGAAGCATTTTCCTTAAGTAAAGCTGCAATTTGAACTCTTTGTGCTCAAGAAAAAACCATAGCGAAATAAACTAAGGCCGGTTTTTTTTCACTCGGAGTTGAACATAACTTGAGGATTTTTATTTTAAACTGTTGATTTTGTTTTTATTCACTCAAAGTTTACGTTTTCAACTCTCGATTTTCAACTCTAGAATTGGTCAACTTTATATTTTTTCAACTACCGGAATAAGTAAAAGTTGATTGAGCAAACTAGAGAGTTGACATGAAACATTGTTTTTTTTTTTCAAATAAAATACATGCATTTCACGACAAAAAATTAAAGAAACATTGGTAGATATAATGTTCGCAGCAAATATTTTCGGGAAAAGTGTCCATCAACCTTGTCAAGCAGTAAAAGTGAAGATAATGTAACTGAGCTTTTGTTCTTTGAAAGAAGACAACACAAGATGTTGCCGCTCATTGGAGTTGAAAATTAGCACGACCGTGACTTCATCTACCGCTTTCGTCATTTAAAACCAGACAGCAATGATGTTGCAAGAGACGATAATAGTCCTAAACTAATCGTGACCTTAAAACTTAAGTTCCTTTTTAAATATATCTCGTTAATTGTGGACAATCACAAAATTATTGGTAGCACTACGATTTTATGCGCTCGGATCAATGCAATTGACTTTTCTTCAGTAGAGTAAGCATTTCCAGCATTTGTCAATCTAGCACCACGGTCAATTCGAATGCGGGAAATGCATGAGGAAAAGCTTGCTGAGGCTTTTTCGCTAAATCCAAGTTCGGTAGGACAATTAGTTGCAATTGATTGTACACATATCCGAATACAATCACCAGGCGGAAGTATTGCAGAAACCTTAAGAAATCGCAAGGTATGGTTTTCTCTTAATGTGCCTCTACGAATTTAAAAATAAATTATACTGTACTAGCGGCTCGGTACGTGCTTCGCTACGTATAAAGTGAAATAATAAAAAAAATTAATTGCAACATCAAATTCATTTATTCAAACAAAAAAATATTTTATTAATTGCTAGCTATTTTAAAACTTAATCCAAAACATTTTAATAAACAATATTCTTTGTTTTTCCATTTTGGGCATGAATAAACAAACGGCTGGGGGTACCGACTCTGGAACAGACAACATAAAGTTGACCATGTGAAAAACATGATTCCTCCAAATTCACACCACAAACGTGAATTGTTTGCCATTGATCCTTGTTGATGGACATCGCAAATGATAAACGCACAGGATATCGTAATCGTTTGAACTCAAATGGCATATCAGTTGGAATCATAGGGATACGTGGTATCAAACAAACTTCTCCTTTTGATTTAGCAGCTAAGATCGTAGCTTTAATCAAATTGGGCAATAACTTTTTCACTGCCAATCTGGTGCCATTACACAGTTCTGGTGGATTAATATTTCGCAATAATATAATCAAAGAACCAACTTTCAAATTCAAGCAATACGGTGGCATACCAGCTAGTTCCAATGAATTTAAAAATTCAATTGGATAATTCATTGCCTCATCTTGATTCATAACACTGTTGATTACCACGTAAATCTTGCATTGCTCGATTAAATGCTTCTAGTGATTTTTTATTCGCTGTTGTACACTCATCCCATAAAATAATTGGCGTTAATCGCAGAACTTTTGCCATAGCAGAATTTCTCGAAATTTTGCAAGTTGGAGTTTCAATCACCTGTACATTCAATGGCAATTTTAGTGCAGAGTGTGCAGTCCGACCACCTTCTAATAATGTAGCAGCAATTCCCGAAGATGCAAGTGCCAATACAATTTTCTGTTCCGATCGAATAGTTAAAATAGCTAAAATCATAACATAACGAACATTTTGCCTGTACCACCAGGCGCATCCAAGAAATATAATCCACCTGCATTATTGGAAACGGCTTGCATGATTGTGTCATATACGATGAAGTTCCGAAACATGTTGCAATTGCTCATTTCTGCGATGAAGTACAATATCACGGGATTGAAACTGATCACCAAGAATTACAATTGCAATCTCATCAATTGTGGGTGCATTGAATCGCCTTGCATGCTCTCCAAAAGGTGTTCTATCAGCCCTTATTACGATTTTGTGATTATCAGATGGCATACGATCGAGAGCAATTTTAAACAATTGAACTAATGCGTTATGCTGATGGAAAAACCTTTGTAGCTCACGAATAATTTCTCGTCTTGTATTCGAAACAATTGCACAACGTTGATCCAATTCACGATTTTCATCACCAATAAAATAAATTTGCAAAAATTGATGATCAGCGTCGAAGTATGGCAATAACGAACCAGCTTGATGATAAATCTGGCCCTGAATCTGTAACATGTAACATGCAATTTTAGGTAGATGTTGGATCAGAATTTTTAAAACTATCGAATACTTTATGATTCAGATTGATATAAACATGGGACAATCATGTTGAAGTATTTACCTTAAACGTCGGCATAATTATATCTAATAATTTTAGTAGCACTAAAAGAAGTCATTTGAAATGCCGAATTGTGTTGTTGAATATGGATCAAAAAGTTATTCGACGTTTGAGATGCCCCAAAAATAAATGAATACAATGGTTTGGGTGGAGTTTCTAATGCTGGAAATCTCACTTTGCCATTGGCACAACACATGCCAGGCTTTTCACGTGGAAAGTTAGCCGCTTCACAATGTGGACTGTTTTAATTAAAAGCAGCACGCATCATTTTAGCCAAAAGAGCAGCACGACGTATTCGTGATCGGCGTGCAAGGTTCAGTACAGGTACAGGGTCAACAGATCTATTTCGTGCATTACGTTCACTGCGATGCATTAGCTTGTGCGCGTTCATCTGCAGTCTGTGATCGACTTAGTAATGCCACATCATTTGCATTACGCGTTCGCCGACCTACATATATTTGCTCGCCCGGCTTGTGGCATTATTCCTTCATATAAAAAAGAATAAATCAAATTAAAAATATAAGTTTCAATTTGACAGCAAAATCCCCACTAACAAAATGATCCGACATTTATTGAATTCATTTGTTACAAAAAATGTGATAAATGAAGAACCACTCGACCAATTTTGTGCAAACTTCACATAAACCATCTATAAATAAATAGTCCAAGCAAAGTCTTAACATTTGGTTTGGATAGGTAAGCCCGTTCTTGAGTTATAGAATTACAACGAAAAGTGGCATTGATTTTTATATATATAGATGTAGCTAGGTGGCAGGTTTTATTAATAATATATAAAACATTAAGTTTAAGCAAGTGCATTAATATGTTTATTACATTGGGCTCAACACATGAGCAAAAAATATTTAAAATTAATACGATTGAAAAGTAGATTTGAAATATGTACATAGGTGAATTTACTCACTTGGGGACTCAGGCTATTCAAATACTAGTTATCCAGAAATACCCGGATTTGTTGACATGTTAGCTTCGACAAATGTACATCAACAATTCCATACAACACAAAACGTTTCCGATTTTAACAACTTATTTTCAACCACGGTAGATCGAGGAAAACATACATATGTACATATTTCATTACAATAATCACACAAAAACCGAATTTTATTGACCGAATAAATTCAAATTTAATTTTGAAAATGACAGTTTGTATTTTATTTTAACAAATATCCCAGAAATATTTTTCAAATCACAAGTTGATCAACTTTAGATTTTTAACTCGGGAGTTGAGAAAACAATTAGTGAAAAAAAAAGATATTTCAACTTGCGTTTCAACTCTCGAGTTGAAGCCAACTCTCAAGTTGGTCAACGAAATTACGACTTTCTATGTTACAGCTTGTTCTTAACACGTGCACTTTAACCGTTTGTCGGAAAAAATGATAAAAAAGTAATAGATCGGGAAAAATAGGATGAACGGTAAAAGTTGTACATCTATGTACAGGGTGGGCCATCTAGTGATTTATTTTTAAGTCATGATGGGTTATTTTGACACTGACAGCTGTTTCCCACTCGAAATTTTGATAGAAAGTAAGAGTCTTCCCTTCGCTAAACAAAATAAGTCGCTGTACGCTTGAACAACGTTGAGAAATAATGCAAAAAGTTCGTGATACTGGTATGCTAGTGGACAACACTCATGGTCCCCGTCGCAATATAAGGTGCGCACAGGCGAGAATGTGGCTGCTGTAGCCGAGAGTGTAAGACTCAATTTACGAACATTAACTTGCCATCGATCTCAACAGCTCAAAATTTCACGCACTAGCCTGAAAAGAATTCTGCACATAGATCTCGGATTATTCGCTTACAAGGTCCAATTGAATCAGCAAATGAAGGCCCTCCTTATTTAAAATATTCTTGATGTTTTTGTTGGCACTTTGCTTTGTTTTGTATGAATCATCAAACGCGTAACAAGTATTTCATTTGAACAAATAAATCTTATTTACAGAACAATAAATAAATAAAAACCAAGATATGTAGTTAGGTACCCTCTTTAAGATAGGATTTATCTTCTCCACTTCTGCCGATATTAACGTCACTTCAGATGATATATGTACGAGAAATGCGAGACATATCCATATGCGCTGAATACGCACCATGCCAATTTTTAGCAAAAAACACAGACCAAGGAAAATATTTACTGCTTCTCTTTTCTATGGGGAACAATACAATACAAATTTTCCACACCACCACAACGGTAATTCCAATCAATTGAGTGTGAAGGTGAAGGAAAAGAATATAATATCCCCCAAAAGCTTTACAAAATAATTTCCTCCTGTATCTCTTCTCATACTTGTACTTGTATCCCATTCATTTCTGATTCTGGAACTCAGCAGGGTACTCTATAATTATTTATTTTTTTTATTGCAGAACATGCCGATAACTAGGAGTTATAAGTTAACTTAGAATCCTTGCCAAGAAAATTTCTTATAGTGATGTAAAAAAAAATCAAAAGAGTTAACACTTTTTGTTGATCGATTCTAAGCTCAATATTAAATGTGCTAATTGAGACGGAGCATGAAATTTCTTTTGTTGGCTAAAAGCCATATACAGCAACTCTTATAGCCTTCCTGCTGTGTATTGAACAACTTGCAGCGATTATCACTGCAAAGCAATCGATTGGAAAGAAATAATAGCTCTCCGTCTTCGGCAAGCCATCAATTCGAATCCAGCAATGAAGTGGTATAGGAGTATTGAACGCTTGCAGAGAATCCTCGTCGATGATTTATGTGAGGGCATAAATATTTTAACAGGGCAATTGTGCCAGTACCTCGATTGGGTGTTTATTAACAAATGCTTCTCTTGAATAATAAACTCGACCGCGGACTCCCTCTGTATAGGTAGGTACACCCGAATAAACATCTAAGCTTTGTTATAATAAGTTTCAAAGTTATCCTGCCAAATCTCGAGACCACACTTCAACTGCCAAAAGTAACAGTGGGAGTAGTAACTAGGTCACTTGAGACTGGGAATTCTGAGCCAGAAAGAGATAGCACTATGTTTGAGTGAGATAGGTGATAAGCAGTTAATTTTGCGGTTAGGGCAATGAGTTGTGGTGAGACGATAAGGATTTAGTGTTATGTTGTCGGCGAGTAATTGTTTGAAGTTTGTTTGTCGGCATGTGACGCGTGCGGCCGGCGCTTGTATAAAATGAGAATAATAATAATAATTATTCAAAAGCGGTTGTAGTTTGAAATTTCAAATTGGGTTAGAAGATAAGAATTTTAAATAGTAATGTTAATAATGAATGAGTCAGATACAATGAAATTAAAAATAAATTTGAGATGGTAATGAATGAGTCAGTTGCAATGAATTTAAAAATAAAATTAAAAAAAGATTAAAGAGGAAACTGTTTGGTTGCTTTGGCGGGGAAAGTAGTATTTGAAAATTCAAATTTAAAATATTGAGGAAACTGTTGAGGAGCAATTAAAGAGGTAGCACTATGTTAGAGTGAGAGAGGTGATAAGCAGTTAATTTAGCAGGTTACGGCAATGAGTTGCGGTCAGATGATAAGGATTTTGGGTGTTTGGAGGCATGTGACGCGTGCGACCGGCGCTTGTATAAAATGATGAGAAATCAAATGTAGTTTGAAATTTCATAAAAAATGCTATGCTTATAGAAGATAAGAATTTGCAAATAGTATGTTGGTAAATGAGAATGAGTCGGTTAGGCGATTTAAAAAAAAAAAGTGCAATGGGGGTTGAAGAATAAATTATTAAATATTTTTTGGTGATAAGGTATGATATAATAATAAAATAACGTTGAGAATTCAAAGTGGCTGTAGTTTGAAATTTCAAAAATGGGTTTTAGAAGATAAGAAGAATTTTAAATAGTATGTTAATAATGAATGAGTCAGATACAATGAAATTAAAAATAAAATTGAATAGAAATGGGTGGTTGATGAATAATGAATAATGATAAGGTATAACGTTCAGTTTTATAATTTATTGTTCATTAAAATTATGAGTAATTATGTAGTTTACATTTACCTGTCGTATTGTAAGACTATAAATTTAATTTTTTTTTTCATTTGTTAATCAGTCTATAAATATCTTTTGGTAAACAAACACTCCATCAAGTTAGTTTAAAATTATTTCAGAAAATGTCTAACTATTTATTGTTCGTTATATGTACAATATTACCACATTTTATATTCGGAATACCGCTTCCGATAGGTATTGATTTAATTCAATCAAACGCTTCAAATAATCTATCGTTTGCATTGAACTTGCCTAATAATGATACAGTAACAATAGGATTGTCATTTAAATTGTTATCGTATTATCCAGCTGGAATCCTTAAAAATGCATCAAATGTAGATACATCATTCCAAAATGACGTACAAGATGCACTGACTACGCATAGAACAACAACAACAACAACAACAATGAAAAATGAGGAAAGTAAAGTCATTACTGTGGACGAAGCAATCGAAAAATTTAGGCAAGACTTGATAAAAAAGGAGATTGAAATATCAGGAATCATTCAAAGTAAAGACATATTTTATAGGCATTTCAAACTGGAGTTTAACGATTACCAGACACTTACTATCCGATGCTCATATGACAGTAATTATAATTTACGCACGCTGAACATTAAGTGTTATGAATATCACGAATATGAAACAGAGAGGGTTTTAAGTAATGGAGAAGTTGAAGTCTTTATGAAAGAGGATCTTGAGTATAAATCTGATGTCGAATTAATAGATTTCAAAACAATGAAACAAACTTATACAATGAGTGTTTCTTAATTAAGAATATTAATGTTTATTTTAAACGCAGTAAAACAATTTTTTTTGATTTTATGTAAATAAAAGCTTTTGTTTATTATTAAAAATTAATATATACAAGTTTTTTTATTTCTTTACTTTTTGAATAGGTATCCAGGAGTTGTGATCGGAAGAAAATCCCAACCATTTTACAAATATTTTGTTTTTTTCTTTTGCAGCACTTTTTCAAAGGAAATTTTGATTTTTGAAGTTCTAGTTCATAAAATCCACCTTTAATTGGGTTCCCCTGATAATCTTCTAGCAAATATGTAATCGGATTAGTGATTTTAATTTTAACTATTTTAAAAATTTCTGTTGTCCAATTGGGAGTGTAGATACCCTTTTTCAAATACATGTTTGTATTTACTTATTCTGACCAAGTCTCCAACCTTGAATTTAGGTTTTACACGTATTTTAATGTAATCATAAATATTGGTGAGTAGTTGTTTTTCGTTTGCGGTATTAACTTCAGATGGTTTCATTTTAATTGTACGATGTTTAGAATTATTATATTTTCCTGTAAGTTTAGCTATGATATCTATCCACATATAATTGCCATTAACTCCGAATTCTTTCCACATATGAGTTTTCAAGGTTCGATTAAATCTTTCAACAATCGAAGCTTTTAGATGAGTATAGGTTGAATAATGATTTATATTATATTTTTCTATTAGCTTTTGAAATGTACGATTGAAAAACTCTTTGCCATCATCTGTTTGTAAATTCTTTGGCCTGCGACCTTTATTGAATATGTTCTGCAAAGCAGAAGTAACTTCAAAACCGGTTTTATTTTTAATAGGAGTAGCCCAAGCAAATTTAGAAAAAGTATCTATGACTGTGAGAAGATACTTGAAATTTTTATTTTCTGATGAATATGGAATCATTTCCACTAAATCTGCTTGCCACAATTCGTCTAAACCTTTGATAACGACTCGTCTCTTTGGAAAATTTTTACGAGTAGGTTTGTGAAGTTCCTCGACAACTTCTCTTTTATTCATATTTATTTTGAATGCTAAAAAATTAATGTATTTGCTGTTTATGTATGTTTTAATATAATTTATTTGTTTCTTATTTCAATCTTTTATACAATGCCATAATTTTTTTTATTCTAACTAATTTATCATCAAGCATGTAACATGCACATGTGTCAGGTCCATCTCGGCATAGGTTCGAAGACCAAGGACAGTTCTGAAAATGACATCCGTGATTCGAAATCTTGCAGGAAACATTGACGAATTGTTTAAAGAAAACTATGGTTCTTAGTAATTGCTCATGGTGTTCTTCTAGAATAATTTGGCTGTATTCCTCAAGAAATTTCGTGATTTCTTCTACTATTATTTTATAATTAATATTATTAGACATGATGTAAAACCTTTAAGTTCAATGTTTCACCGATGATTAATGTTATTTTATGGAATTTTTCATAGTCTTAGCAAATTCATCTTGAAAGTATTTTTTCATCTGAGCTATTTCTTGATCAACATAGTGTTTTGTAGCAGCGTCTGTCTGTTCTACTGGCTCATGAAGGTTTTGCAATCGTTTCTGGTTTATATTGAAATCGTTATTTTCGGTTATAAGAAAACCTTCTCCAGGTGGTCCAGGTGGTCCGGGTAATCCTTGCTTCCCCTCTACACCAGGCGGGCCTTTTTCTCCTCTAGCTCCCCTAGGTGCTGCTCTATGCGAATAACGGCCAAACTTATCAACACCCATTTTTTGCTTATTCAATAATATTGGATTCTTTAAGTTCTTCGATAATTGAAATAATTTCGTTAGAGTGATTACTGTGTCCTGCTTGCTGTGAAGCAATAAGAAGTCTTATTCGATCTACTAGCTCATTAGGATCATCCCAATATATATATTCTTTCTTGGAATTTGAAAATTGCATTAGACCACTTCCTGAAGCCGATAGCTGATGTGATGATGATATTGGTGATGCTGATGATGATTGTGTTGTTACATTATCAGATAACCCTAATATTTTTTTTATTATGTTTCTATATATATACCCACGATTCCCATGTATTTGATTTTGTGAATCATTACCGATTCTATGTGCATTGGTGTCAATTAAGATGGTTTTGTAATTTTTTAAATCTGTATCAGTGTAAGTGTTTTTATTAGGGTTTTTCTTAAATAAAAGTTCATACAGTCCACTTGTACCTTCAAAAATATTATTTTTAATCTTAATATTTTTATCAAGAATACTAAGCTCTCCATTACCAATGTACCATTTTCCATGTTTGAAATATAAACCATACGTTTTATCTAGCGTATTGGAATTATTTATAAATAGATCTTTATATTCTTGGGGTAGTTGGTGAATTTGTTCTTCTGATATCTGATCGGTTAATCTACGAAGATTTATTTTCTTTTTCTTTGAAGAATTGTTACCTGAAACAGTTAATAAATCATCCAATGTAGTGGAAGTGTTAGGTGTTTCGAAGTCATCCGTGTTAAGTTGTTTCTTCACAAGTTCAATTTGTTGTTGTTGTTGTTGTGACTTTTGTTCAGAGTTGAGTTTTATTTTCTTTGGACGACTCTTAATTTCAACAAAGTGATCTGGTTGATAGTCCTCTTTTTGTTGTGATTTTTTTACCAATTCGTTTAGTGGCTTGGTAATAGGCTTCAGAGTTTCCTCAATTTGAGTTTCGTAAGCTTCTCTACCAATTTTAAGAGCTCTATATTTCTTTCGGAGAGCGTCTGTAGTTTTAATCAACTCTTCTGTTACTTTTACGTCTGTATTTAGCATATTGATATTTTTTTTTATTTTTTCTCACATAAGCAACAGGTGAATATATTTCGTAGTTGTTGGATAATTCGCTCAAAGGGTTTTAGATTGAATTTGATATTAAGGTTACTAGTTTTAACTGACGAATAATATTTCTCGAACTTGTTTGATTCACTTTGTACTGATATAATTTCTTCGTTAATTTGTTCTATATTGCTTTCATATAACATTACTATACTGATATTCAAAAGTGTGGTTAAACCGTTTTAACTGTTATAAACTGTTCTCTTAACTGCTTTGTACTGGTCTCATAACTGGATTAAACCGATTTTAACTGTTATAAAATGCTCTCTTAACTTCTTTGTACTGTTCTCACCGAACAATTCTATACATATGATATGATTAGTATAAATATAATCTATTTTATAGCTTAAGGAAACAGTCAAAGCCTTTTCTATAACGACCTTCATTCAAGGAACTGTCCTTGTCGATAACCATAAAACCAAAACTTGTATTCCAACACTCTGCACACACGTTTTGAAATGATTTAAACGTCATATCTGAATTCACATGATCATTGTAAATATGTTTTAAATTCATTTCGTCTTGTTTGAAGATGATGAGAAAGTTTGCGTTATCTCGAATTAAGTGTTTCGGTATTCTTGTATACGTTTGACATAAGTAAAAACTATCGATGTGATGATGTCTGCCCATACTAAAGTATTCTCGTACTGTGTTTTGTTTTTCACAAGCAATATCATCAAAAATAAATATTGAATTTGGTTTAGCCTCTTCAGGTGTAGTAACATCACTGTTATTACAAAAAGTAAAGAAACCCATATTTTTTATTGGTTTTATAGCTTTAGCTAAAAATGTATACTTTGGCTGATGTAGGGATTTAGAATATAGGTATAATATTTTCAAATTTTAATCCATTTGGTTGTAGTAGTAAACTCATCATGACATTAGTTTTTCCACAGTTTGAAGGTCCAGTAATTAAACCTCTTATACTATTTGGAAATAATTCACTGTGCTTTTTCTTTGCTTTATCAGTTTTAGTAAGATCGACATTTTTTATTGGCAATCGGCATGCTTGTTCAACAAAACGCATTATGATGAAAACTAAATAATTTCTTATAAAAATGAAGTATATATTTAAAAAACGGTCATACTGTGTCGGATCATTCTATTGCAAACATTCCTAAATACAAAAAATGTTTGATTATTCAAAAAAGAAATCAAACATTCAACCAAATATAAGAAAAGGCGAAGGCTTATTAAACACATTAATAAACAAGCTTCCACTTGAACTACATCTACCTGGTTATCAGTACTGTGGACCCGGAACAAAACTACAAGAACGTATAGCTCGAGGTGATTCTGGAATAAATTTACTTGATCAAGCGTGCAAAGAGCATGATATATCTTATTCCAAATTTAAAAATACATCCGATCGACACATAGCTGATAAGATTTTATCTGAAAAGGCCTGGCAACGTGTTAAATCGAAAGACGCTAATATAGTTGAACGAGCAAATGCACTATTAGTTACTAACCTTATGAAGGGTAAAGTTAAATTTGGTATGGGTTGTTCGAACTTAAGAAATAAAACAACAAAGCAAAAAATTAAAAAGAAAGACAATATGAAATCCAAAAAACTCACCTTTAAGAGAATGATTAAATTGATTGAGAATAATCTTAAGAAGCGTAAAAAATCTGTATGTTTAGAAAAAACTATAAAAACAGCATTATCTTCTGCTAAAAAGTCAGTTGATAAAAACAATAATAAAATTAAAATACCTAGAGTTATACCTGTACCAAAATTGGGTGGAGCTATTCCCTTTCTCGTTCCTCTATTCGCGGGGTTATCAGCTCTTGGAGCTTTAACAGGTGGAGCTGCAGGAGTAGCTAAAGCTGTCAACGATATAAGTATTGCTAAAAAAGACCTCGAGGAAAAACAACGTCACAATCTTAAAATGGAATCTTATGCCATTGGACAAGGACAAGGTTTACACATTAAACCTTATAAAAAAGGATTTGGACTTTATGTACAACCTCAGCCAAAAAACTTCTAAGTACGTTACCCAATCGTGCATTAAATGAAATAGATTTATCAAATTTTGCTAAAAAAAATTTTCCAAATTTTCGTGGTGTATTCATGCGTGACAATTTACCAAAGAGTAAACCAATGAAAAATGAGTGCGGAATTGTTAATCTTGATTCTTCAAATAGTTCTGGAACACATTGGGTAGCGTATTATAAAAAAGGTAAACAAATCGAATATTTTGATAGCTTTGGGAATCTTCAGCCTCCTGTTGAAATTATTAATTATTTAGGTGAAAACATTAACTACAATTATAAACAATATCAAAGTTATGACTCTTTTAATTGTGGGCATTTATGTTTGAAATTTTTATATGATTGTTATTTTTAAATAAATAAAAAGATTTAAGTACAAATAATTCATTGTATTTTTTATCATCATGTCGATGACACTTACACTTAGCGGAACAACTTCTGTTCTATCTGTCGACTATTTTCCACCTATAAATCTAGATCAAGACTACGTTTGTGGCTTAATTGATTTTCATTCGTATAATTCTATACCGAATATTGATGAACGCAATAACTTATTCCATATAGGGGAGTATGAAATTGAGATACCTGAAGGAACATATGAAATCGCCGATATTCAAGATTATATTTCCGAAGAATTAATAGCACGAAATTCTGTCACAGAAGTTCGTATTGAAGCAAATAGCAGCACGATGAAATGTGAAATCTTAGCAAACGAGAAAATATATTTCAATAAGGAGCGAACTATTGGAAAATTATTGGGTTTTGGTAGAACTATTCTTTCTGAAGATGATACACATGTATCAGACTCACCTGTTGATATAAATAAGGTAAACGTAATACGTGTTGAGTGTAATATAATTACCGGGTCTTATTTAAATAACATTCTTTTGCATTCAATACATGAGTTTTCACCTGAAGCAGGAGCAGGTTATAAAATCATAGAAGTTCCAAAAAATGTAATCTATTTACCAGTGAATGTCAAACGAATAAGTACTGTTACTTTAAAACTTGTAGACCAAGACGGAGAATTAGTTAATTTTAGAGGAGAAAGAATAACAATCCGATTGCATTTAACTCAGGCACAAAAATAATGTTAATCTATAATAATATAACAGATACCAAAGGTCATCATTCAATTAGTTTACCGAAAGCAGTAAAACTGTCAACACCGAAACTATCACAACTGTCAACACCGAAACTATCACCTGAAAACAAAACATATCTTCTTCAATTAGGATTTAAACTTAAATAAAAGCAATATGCATGAAATTTTAAATATTACCAACGGACCTAGCTATGATAATAGTATAACTAAAATCGAGTACCATAGTTATTCGCCATTTCTTCAATCATTCAATCCAAGTGATGAAATACGTATCCCTATACAACAACAGGACTTATGTATTTTGCCTAGTGAAAGCTTCATTTATCTAGAGGGGAGTCTAACTAAAGCAGATGGAACCTTTTCTACATCAAAATTAACTAATAATGGTATTGCCTTTCTCTTCGACGAAATACATTATGAACTCAATGGAATACAAATTGAGAACAATAAAAACGTTGGCATCACAACAACATTAAAAAATTACGTATCCTTGAACGAAAATGAAAGTAAAAGTTTAGAAAATGCATCATGGTTTATTAATACAAGTACTTCAGCCACATCGAGTACTTTTAATTTCTGTATACCTCTAAAAAATCTTTTAGGATTCGCTGAAGACTATAAGAAAATCATTATAAATGCAAGGCATGAATTAGTTCTAATTCGTACTAGAACTAATGAAAATTCTTATTATTCAAGAGATAACGAAGAATTAAAACTCTCAATTTTTAAATTACAATGGAGAGTTCCACATATAACCTTGTCCGATTCTAATAAACTAACGTTGTTTAAACAAATACAATCAAAATCAATTCAAATGCACTTTCGAACTTGGGAAATGTATGAATATCCAACACTACCAACCACAACTGATCATGTGTGGACTGTCAAAACTTCAAGTCAACTTGAGAAGCCCAGATATGTTATTATTGCTCTACAAACTGATAGAAAAAATCAAAGAAATAAGGACAGTAGCAAATTTGACCATTGTGATATTAGTAACGCAAAATTGCATTTAAATTCAGAATATTACCCTCGTGAAGACTTAAATCTTAAATTTAAATTAGACAGATATGCTGTTCTCTATGAAATGTACAGTAAATTCCAAGAATCCTACTATCAAAAGGAGTCACAACCACTTTTATCGCGACAAGATTTTAAAGATATGGCACCGATTATAGTATTTGATTGTTCTAGACAAAATGAATCAATTAAAACTGGACCTGTGGATGTAAAAATTGAGCTAAAAACAAATGTTGCGATCCCTTCTTCCACAACAGTATATTGTCTGATTCTTCATGATCGTATAATAGAATATAATCCTATTACGGGAGATGTTCACAAACTGACTTAAATTGAATGTGCTGATATATAACCTTGTCAGTACACAAAGTGAATTTATCGAGAACATACTTATTAGCTTTTTTTTTTTTTTATTATGAATACTTTTATTGTGGACTTTCAAGGCTTTGGAGTATTCAATAAAGACTTTATTCTAAAAGAATTAGCTGTACTATATGATGAACATCATCATCATCATTTCATTGTTACACCACCATGTAATTTGAGTCTGTTACCTGCATCACTTCAAAGAGAAGCTCATTGGTTGTATAATAATTATCATGGATTGACTTGGAATGGAGGGAGTACTAATTTTACAAAAGTAAAAATATTTCTTCGAAATAAAATCCAAAATGGAACTGTCTACGTCAAAGGAATTGAAAAAGCACAATGGCTTAAAGAAGTACTTAGTAATGAAAATGTAGAAGTAAAAAACGTAGAAGATTTTTTTACCTGTCCAAATTTAAAGGAACTCAGAAGAATTTATCCTAATCAAATAAAATGTCAAAGCCATGCGAAATGTTGCGCACTTCAGAATGTTTACCTTTTAAGAAATTTCTTAAGTGAATAAAAAGCAAAGATTGTATTCTTTTTATAAAAAAAACAAAAATCAAAACATTTTTTTCTTAAAAATTTTTTTATTATTTCAGAAGTTGTGAGAAGCATTAGTTGAATTTGAAAACTGCCTGCTATAACCGTATGGTAGAGAACTATGGTCTTCCAAAAATCGGCGTTTTTCTGCTCTTGCCTTGTATGTTTTTGTTTCTGGTAAGGTAATAACTTCATGCTCTTGAGTTCTTTTAATGTTATTTGTTCTTATAAGTATGCTGTTTTCATTATCAAACGAAGAAGAATTCAATACAGCATTCTTAATTGAATCAAAATTAACTTTTTGTGATGATTCATGATTGAGACAAATACCTTTTACCTTGCAGACAACGTGTTCAGTATTAGTATCAGTACCAAATACTTTAAAAGCATAATTTTTCGGTCCTCCACTTACGAACTCAGTTATATAACTTCCAAGGCCGTAACTTTGTAGTTCATCGGTCATATCTCCGATAAATTTACCAGTAGGTGGTTGGAATTCTCCTGGGCGGCTTACATATATAACCGAATCAGTGTCATAATATAGGACTCTTTCCTCTAAGCTCTCTAGATATGTGTAGAGCTTAAGACGTGCTAAGGTAGTCGTGAAAGCAGCAATACATACGTTAACTGTCGATAAAGAGTCGGCTGCTTCTTCTTTCATTTCAAAGTTAACCACAATGTTTTCTTCATTTACTGGGAGAATGTGTGACACCTCCACCGATGGATGTGTAAGTAGGTGAAACAATGTTGAAGAGTTGTTCAAAATGGCCGTTTGAACTTGATTTTCATTTTGTCCAAATTTTCCCCAAAACGAATTTAATATCAACTTAGCCAGTGACCTTTTGCCAGGATTGTTGCTAATTTCAGAATATTCCAACTGAATATTTTCTTTAGCAAGAAAATCATCAATATATTTCATCTTTTCTTGGTGAGATGAACATTCACTTGGCCATCCTGATGCTTCTTGTTTTATTTTGAGGAATTTATTCATCATGGATGTGAATAGACCATCAGATTTCTTTTCTATGTTATATTCCGCTATATCATATTCCCATATTTCAAAAACAGTAAGTATAGTATATCCTTTTTGAACTGCTTTCATAACTTCATCGACTACCCAGGTTCCAATCAATGCTCGTTGCTCATCGGAATGAGTGCACATTTGTCCTAAATATTTTTCATCGCTACAGCTTCTGCATAAAGAGAACATCAATTTATTGTTTTGTTTCATAGGCAATACAGGATGAAGTAGACGCTCCGGAGGAAGAATTTTACACTTTACAATACCGTTCATATGTTGTAGTTTTGCTGTTGAACAGTTAGCATCACCATATACATGAATTTTAGGATGACCAATGGGAAATTTTCCGGTTTTGCAGACCCATGGATAAAGAGAACAAATATCTATGTAATGAATTTTTTCACCTTGCTTACATTTGTAATAATTGAATGAGTTGCCAGTTCGTCCACCATAAAAAGCATCGCGAGGATTCAGCGGGGAGTTTTGAATTAATTCATGGGTATTAAGAAAATTTAATTCTTCTTTATTCAATTTCTTAAGAAGATGGTGAAATTCACACGACCACATTTCAATTACTTCGTAGTTAAACTTTCTTAATCGTTCAGTTTTAGCTATTGTTCTCTCATGTCTTAGATTTAATGTATCTGTTTTGTTTTCATACAAAGGTTCATCGCGTTGGTGTTTTAAACATAGAGGATGACCATGAATATAGCAACCATGGAATTCGAAAATTTGTTTAGTTTCTTGACAAAATCCATCTACTTTTACCCCGTTTATGACTTCTTCTTTCCCATTATATGCATGCTTGATGCTAATTCTTCTTCTTTTTTCTTCCCAAATCATCCACTGAATTGCTTGAATAGATTGATTATCTATGCATCTGTACCCTTTTCTAGGTAACAAACCGATAGTGTTTGGCCTTAGAAAGTTTCGTCTGAAGAGGAGATTACATGCTGATGCAATTGTTATCGCTTCTAAAAATGGTTCAACATTGCTTTGATGAAGGAATAATTTTCTGAATTTTAAGCAAGCTCCTGCTAATATCTTTACATCGCTCTTACAGTATTCCACAATTTCGTGTTGCATGTTAAAATTGTCATTTTTATGTTCCGAATACCATTTTAAGAAGTTATCACGCTCCTCTGTTTTCATTGTATCTGGGCTATAAAACTCCAATGCTGGCAATTTGTCATCGTATTGTTCGTTTTCCTTTGTATTGAATAAATACGGAAAGTAACCTTTTTTGAGAACTGGAGCTAAATCAAAGGCTTTCGGGAGTTTCGATAAGGCCATGGGGAAGTAATTTATTGAGTCGATAAATTTAACGTTACCAAGATACATTGCCAATATTTTCGTTCCTCGCATAATTAGTTCAGGGCTTAATTGTGTTTTTTTTAAAATGTAATTCAATATAAACTGATGGTCGTAGGCTTGACCATTATGGGCTATCACAATTACTGTTTTAAAAAGCTTTCTCACTTCAAGCACATGATGAACAAATTTTGAAATGATCATGTCACCGTTTAGTATGTTTATCGACAGCTTACAAATTTGACAAAAATACAAATCTTCATGGTCTATGCATTGATCACATTTGTGTTGAAATACGCACAAATTTGGTTCATGTTGTTTTATTGCTTCGATTTGTGTCTCCTCCTCATCTTTGTACCCAATGACTCTTTCTTGGCGACACTCAAGATCATAAAATATATAAAGTACCTTTTTGAGATTAGGTTCTTTTGTGTTGGGGAGAATGTAACACAAATGGTCTTTCGGTACATGAATTTTGCAATGCTTGCAAAAAAACTCTTCACAAATATGATCTCGCGTTCCTCCGTATAGTATTTTAGGCAAAGGTGACATCTTTTCATTTGGTCGCAAATAGATTGTTTTCCTGATGACCCAGACATTTTATGGTTGTCATAGCAAGTAGTTCCTTTAAAACGGCGGTTGCAGTCTATACACTCAATTTGATTTTTTGTCTCTGAACAAATTGGAGATTGTTGACATTGAGAACACAGTTTGTTGCATACGCGATGGTCACTTTTAGTGTTGTAGGGTATGTGACAACTTTCACAATAGTATGCACAGCAAAATGCAGCGGTTAATGATGTTATAACATTGAAATGGTTATTGAAATATAGTAAATGTATTTTCTTCTCATTGGAACTAGAAACTCCTTCATAAATAATTTTTCTGCCCTTGGTTCCGTATTCATACACCGTTATTTTGTAGTCTTTAAAATAATTTTGAAACAATTTCAGTTCCTCTATTCCACAACCATTCATCGGTATGTCAATTTGTGTTTCATTTAAGAGTGAAATTGTTCGACTTGTTTGCACTTTTCCAATGTCTCTTCTTACTTTAGCGAAATTTACGTCATTGTCTGCATATGCTTTTGCTACAATCAAAGCACGCGGTAAACATAGATTATCATAATTTTTTATGCAAACTATTCCTTGTCGCTTAATGCACTCTTCATCAAAGTTATTGTACATTCTGGAAGATTTTTTACCTTTTCCAAGTGGTATCTTAACCGAAGTTACTGATAAGCAAAAATTGTCAGTGGTAAGTCCATTAGAGTTGCTTTGGAAAATTTTACTTATCATCTCCCATACGTTGGAAAAACTCAATTCAGAGCAGTTCTTAAAATTAATCCAACCACTACCACGGTCGACTGTGAAGCTTTTCCCACTGAATGTCACGCCTACCTTATCGGTAGGACAAAGATCTTGCAAGGCCAGCGTTAAGATGTCTTCTATGGCGTTTTTTATCCAAGAAGTAGGCTCTTCTTGAGTTGGGACTGGATTTATAAGAAAATCAATCTTACGCCCCTTCAAATTGAATCTCTTGACCGTGGTCTCAAAATCAGTCAATATTTTGAATCGCTGAAAAATCAAAAGAAGAAAAAAGCACACATCAAATCAAATCCATAAAGAAAAAACAATTTTTTTATTTTTTTTTTTTGTGTTGTATTTTTTTTTTTGATCAATTTTTTTGTTTACATAAATCTTTGAGAATTTAAAAGATTATTCTCATCATCGAAGAATAAAGTAGGAGTGGGTACAATTATTACCTCTTCATGCTTCTGCTTCCGAGATTTATGCAATCTGGTTGACGTTGTGGGCTGTTGGAATTGAAGTTGTTGTTGTTGTTGAGGTTGCTGCTGCTGTTGTTGTTGTTGTTGTTGAGTTTGCAGTTGTCCTTGTGGTTGTGGTTGAAGTTGATGCTGTTGTTGTTGTTGGGGTTGCTGTTGTTGTTGCGGTTGTTGTTTTTGTTGATTTTCATTTAAAAACTCCGGTTTTAAATGAAAATCAATGCTGTATGATAACTCTCCATAAGGCTCAACAACCTCAAAGCAGCATTTTTCCAGGTTGGAGAGATCTTCGTCACTTAGCTGAGTGTTGCAACGTTTCGGAAGAAACACAACACATTCTTCTAGTTCCAGAAGAATCTGTTCCCCAAATCTTCCGTTGACCCTCTTCGAGCCGACAATGGGGAAATGTTGCTTCTGGATAATTTTCGATAGTCCAAGTATAGGCTTATTTGTTCTTTTTTGGCTATTAACTGACGCTTTTATCTTTTTTAGGAAAGACATTTTGTTAGATTTTTTTTTGTTAACTTTTAGTTCACTTTTGAAAATAAGTAATTAAACTGAGTTAAAAAAAGCAAGAACGTACAGCTTTTATAGTCTGAAATTTATCATAACAATTGATAACTTTTAGAAAACATAAACAAATATTTTATCTCAAAACTGAAAAAATAAATTTTGCATTCTTAGTCATTAATTCTACTCTTTTGAAATCGGATATTGAGGTTTAACGTTTTTATCTTCAAATTGTTTCTTTCTTAAATTTTTATAAAAATTTAAAAAATAACGGACATTGTGGTCTTATATTATTTATTTGAAATGGCTTTTCTTTTTAAAATACAAATAAGAACGGACATTGCGGTTTTAAATTCTTTATTTGAAATTGTTTTTCTTTTTAAATAAAAACAAAACAAAAACGGACATTGCGGTTATACATTTCAATTTTTATATTTTTGCCTTAAAATTTGATAAACATAACTAAATTCCAATTTCATTATATTTGCAAACCGCATGCATAAGTCAAAACACTATCTAAAGACAATTATTTGGTATGGAGATAAAATTTTTATTTTTTTGTTGATATTTTTAATAAAACAATGATTTTCTTACTAAGACATATCCATGCCAAATTTTTTATTTAATTGAGTTGATTGATTTAATTTAGTTGTTTCTCCATTACGACCATATTGATGTTGTCGTCGACTTTTTTCTGTTTTTTTAATTATTTCTGCTTCACTGAATGGACACAGAATTGGATACTCTCTCTCATTCCGATTAATAACACTTGAATTAGGATAAATTGATCCAAATATAGTTATCTCTCCTCCTTTAACTCTCAAACGCACATGTTGTAAGTGTTGAAATTGTAAACGAAAATTTAAAATTGAGGGAATTGTCTCCCCATTCCTTAAGTGAAGTATTGTGCACTCTCCCCCATGTTCAGGTGTTGCACCAAGTTGAAAGGTATCTGAATAAAATAATATATCGGCAAATCGTATCTCTTCCCATGCTGCTTCACATATACAAAACGTTTCGTCGTGTTTCAATCTCTCGCACCAAAACATTTTGGTTTTTCCCCGTTATTACAATGCAACAGGTAAATGTAAACTAATTACTCATAACAGTTTTAACTCCTCAACAGTATCCTCAATATATTAAATTTGAAATTTCAAAAACTACTTCCGCCAAAGCAACCAAACAGTTTCCTCTTTAATCTTTTTAAATTCATTTGCACAACGGCTAACGGACTCATTTGTTATATTTGAAATTTCAAACTACAACCGCTTTTTAAAAATTTCTTATCTCCTACCCCATTTTGAAATTTCAAACTACAACCGCTTTGAATTCTCAACGTTATTATTATACCTTATCATTATTCATTATACATCAGTCACCCATTTCTATTCAAATTTATTTTTAATTTCAATGTATCTGACTCATTCATTATTAACATTACTATTTAAAATTCTTATCTTCTAACCCCAATTTGAAATTTCAAACTACAACCGCTTTGAATTATTATACCTTATCACCAAAAATATTTTAATCAACCCCATTGCGCTTTAATCTATTTTGTTTGGTTTTTTTTACTCATTCATTACCATCATACTATTATATTTGAAATTCTTTATTCTAATCATTTCTGAAATTTCAAACTACAACCGCTTTTGAATAATTATTATTATTATTCTCATTTTATACAAGCGCCGGCCGCACGCGTCACATGCCGACAAACAAACTTCAAACAATTACTCGCCGACAACATAACACTAAATCCTTATCGTCTCACCACAACTCATTGCCCTAACCGCAAAATTAACTGCTTATCACCTATCTCACTCAAACATAGTGCTATCTCTTTCTGGCTCAGAATTCCCAGTCTCAAGTGGCCTAGTTACTACTAGTGGGTCAAATTAATATTTTCAGTGACTAAATTTTGTATGCACATATTTTGAAAAAATGGAGACATTGTTTTTAGATGGATAAGTATCTTCTTATCACTATCAATATGAATATTTTTTTTTTGGTTTTATTCTGTTGGAAATTATGTTTAGGAAAACCTTCTTCCATGTAAGTACGGATGAATTATTAAAAAGAGAGTGTGAGACTCAATTCACGAACATCAACTTGCCATCGATCTCAACAGCTCAAAATTTCACGCACTAGCCTGAAGAGAATTCTGCACATCGATTTTGGATTATTCGGTTACAAGGTCTAATTGACTAAGGAATTGAAGGCGCACGACCATCCACTTGAACAACGTTGTGTTCCATATAGTCCAGTCAAAGCGTCATGAAAAAGGGCCTGACCTTGCGCGCAGAGGCATGGTCATTTTTTTTTTCATGGATCGATAGGTGCTTATGAGAAAAGCTTAAAACCAAATTTGCACCACATGACAACTTTTTTTACCAAAGTTATTGGTAAAAATGTGTTTTGTGTCATTTTTTGGTCATTTGCGAATATCTCGGCTCCACTATCTCGCACAAACAAAAATTAAACATGATTTTATTCCTTATAACATTATCTAAATTGTTCTAAAAAAAACACATTTGTTTAAACAAATGAAAAAAAAGTTATAGGAAGTTAAACAAATTTTTTGTTGTTTAAAAATCACTTTTTCGTGATTATTAAGAAAAAAGCTCATTTAACGATGAAATTTTTATTTTTTATTATTAAAGTTCTTGTAATTCCCTACAATTTAAAAAAAAAATCAACACCCTACGATGAACCAAAGCCGAGTAATAAATTATTGAACATGGGTAAGTCAGCGCACCCACGCATTTTATGATTTTATGTTTTAATTAATATCTCAGCCCTAGTATGTCGCAAAGTGAAAATAAAAAACCGTATTGCTAATAACAATATTTTCTATCAACTTGCATTTAATTTAATATGTTTGAGCAAAAACATAAAAAGTTATCGTTGGTTTCAACGTTTTTTTTCTTGTTTTTAATACCTTTTTTTCATAGTTATTGAGAAAAAAACTGTATTTTACGGTAAATATTTTACAGTTTTGGATTTTTGTTTTATAGTCCTGCTAATTTTCTTCAAATTAAAAAAAAAATTAGTCCATTACGACAAACGGGAGCCAAGATATTCCTGATTTAAAAACTTAGGAAAGCTTACAATTTAGTGTCTTAACCTTGTAGCTTGTAATTTTGGTGTCGCCAGCAACAAGAAGCAATAAATATGTGTAAGTATGTGTGGGGTGTTTGAAGGATACCAATATATCTTGTTGCTGGCGACACCAAAATTACAAGCTACAAGGTTAAGACACTAAATTGTAAGCTTTCCTAAGTTTTTAAATCAGGAATATCTTGGCTCCCGTTTGTCGTAATGGACTAATTTTTTTTTTAATTTGAAGAAAATTAGCAGGACTATAAAACAAAAATCCAAAACTGTAAAATATTTACCGTAAAATACAGTTTTTTTCTCAATAACTATGAAAAAAAGGTATTAAAAACAAGAAAAAAAACGTTGAAACCAACGATAACTTTTTATGTTTTTGCTCAAACATATTAAATTAAATGCAAGTTGATAGAAAATATTGTTATTAGCAATACGGTTTTTTATTTTCACTTTGCGACATACTGGGGCTGAGATATTAATTAAAACATAAAATCATAAAATGCGTGGGTGCGCTGACTTACCCATGTTCAATAATTTATTACTCGGCTTTGGTTCATCGTAGAGTGTTGATTTTTTTTTTAAATTGTAGGGAATTACAAGAACTTTAATAATAAAAAATAAAAATTTCATCGTTAAATGAGCTTTTTTCTTAATAATCACGAAAAAGTGATTTTTAAACAACAAAAAATTTGTTTAACTTACTATAACTTTTTTTTCATTTGTTTAAACAAATGTGTTTTTTTAGAACAATTTAGATAATGTTATAAGGAATAAAATCATGTTTAATTTTTGTTTGTGCGAGATAGTGGAGCCGAGATATTCGCAAATGACCAAAAAATGACACAAAACACATTTTTACCAATAACTTTGGTAAAAAAAGTTGTCATGTGGTGCAAATTTGGTTTTAAGCTTTTCTCATAAGCACCTATCGATCCATGAAAAAAAAATTGACCATGCCTCTGCGCGCAAGGTCAAATGACGCTTTGACTGGACTAATAATTAATATGAATGTTTGCGTTTACTAATAAGGCCATAAGACAAGAGAAAAATTAAATTTTGTTCATTTTGTTGCATTTTTAAAAAGAAACTTGTATTTGGCCCACCAGTGCAATGAATTAAATCAAAAGAAACCAAATCAAAAGAAAAGAAATCAAATATGTAGGGTGAAAAGGTGAGCAGAATACAAATTTTTTATAGAACTGAACAAGTTATTTTAGCTCAATCCATTCGTAGTCTGGATTTGATATTCGTGTTTCAATTACATACATCAGACCCAACTGTCATCGGCAAATATATAAATTTAGTTTAAGCTTTGCTATTTTACATCAGTTTTTTGTCTGACCGATTTCCATTAGCGATGAGGGTCAATTTTCAATCAGTGGATACGTTAAAAATAAAAATGTCGCATACGGGGAAGTAAAAATCTATGTAGATACCTTACTGTCGAAAGATCATTGCATAAACAAAAAGGTCACTGTATGGTTTTCATTTTGGTCTGGTGTTATCATTGGTATATGCTCTTTCGAAAATAAAGAAGGTGTAACGTAACAGTCAATGTTAATTCAAATCGCCAAACAAATGTCAACCGATTTTTACTTGCGACTTATAGGTACTATAAGGCAAGTTATGCATTCGTAAAAAAAATCGAACTCGAGATTTTGATCAAAGTTGACATTACGATGATAGCGAAGACCAAAAAAGTGGGTCTCGCAATTCTGTCTGTCTGTCTGTCTGTCGGTTCGACTACAGCCTAAACGGCTCGGCCGATTTTCTTCAAACTTGGTAGATATGGGTTTTAATTTTTTACCCCCGGACGTTTTTTTCTATTTTTTTTTAAGACCAAAAATAACGGTACCTGCCATACGATTTTTTTTCGAAATTTTATAAATATTTTTTTTTATCAAAAACTGTCCCACAGAATTTTTTAAAAAAAATTCCAAAAATTTAATTTGGTAAAAACTAGCTAATGGTTGAAAAAAATTTTACAAAAAATTGTTATTTTCGGTAGCCCCCCTGGGTCCATTTTTTTTTGTTTTTGATTTTCTCGAAAACGGTACAGCCGATTTTAATAATTTTTTTTATGCCAAAGCTCCTCCAAAGTTTGAATATTATTACATATTCAAATTTTCAATTTTTAATTTTTTGGATTTTTAAAAAAAAAATTCAAAATTTTTTTTTGGAATCTCAATATTTCGAAAACCCCTTGCTCGATTTTTTTCAAACTTGGTAAATAAAAGTTTCTTAATATAATCTACAAGATTTGAGAAAAAAAAATTTGTTTTATTTAAAACGGTACCTTCCATACAAATTTTAAAAAATGATTTTCGAAAATCGCATTTTTCTCGAAAACGGTTCCGAGAATTTTGCTAAAATTTTTTTTCTTTTGATTAATATTTACAATTTATAATTTAATAAAAAAAAATTTTAAATCTAGATATTACTGACTGTACCTACCATAGAACGATTTTTTCGAATTTTGAATTTCTCATTATCTACATAACGGATTTTAATGAAATTTTTTATCAAAAAGCTACTAAAATGTTTAAAAAACATTGCATTTCAAAACTTAAGAAAAAATATTTTTTCAATTTTTAGAAAAAAAAGTAATTTTTTTTTTGAAAAATGCGATATCTCAAGAACGGCTTAGTATTTTTTTTGGAAATTAGAGTTTTATTCGTACAATAATAAAAACTGAAGATTGGCGTACCAAAATTTTTTCTTAAAAATGTTTTAAAAATTTTTTACATAAAAGCTTATTTTTTTAAGGAACCACTACAAAGACTTATAATTTTTGTTCCTGCATAAATTCATATTTGCATATCATTCTGTTTTTATCTCTTACTACTTAAAGAATTAAAAAAAATTCATTTTATCCTTATGAACAGTTTTCTCTAATAACATTCGTTTTTAAAATTCCTAGTCTATTACATAGGAGCAAGTTCGTGCGACCCAGTCGTGCATTTTATTTTTTTGGGCATACAGTTTCACACAACACGAGCCGTTTTAGCTAGATAAATTAGCTGGAAGAGATATTTCCCGTTTTGACGTTTTGAACTGGCTACCAAGATCTCGTAGTTGGTTGTCTTTGAATTTACATATTTTGATAGTCTCTGTTTTTTATGAAATGATTTATATATAAAACTGAAAATATCTAATGACAAGTCAGCTTTTCATTCATTACGAGAGACTTAAGACTAACACTCCATCTTTATTCCCCATTCGCGTTCATCTTTATTTTGTCCTACTTCCAAGTCTTACATACCATAAAATGACAAATGTGTAGTTTTAGGAATAAGTTTTTACATAGTTACGGATAAAAGTGAGATATACAATAACGATTGTGTGTAATTTATACTTGATGTGTGTGGGAAGACTACATTTCACGTAATACTATCATCCTAAATCTAAGCCCAACATTTTAGCTTTCATACTATTTCACATTCAATGTCATTCCATACATATATTAAAACCGAAGCTGTATTGAAATGCAACTTAAGAATATAAAAGGTAATTTGTTAAATGCGTTGTGTTAAGTAAAGAAAAGTAAAGTCAAAAAAAGTACAGTCAAGGTCGAGCTAAAGTTCAGAAAATTAAAATTACCCAATTTTCATAGTTAACCAAACGCATCGGGACACACATCGAATGAAAGGTCGGGTTATGGAATAATGCCGGTCCAAAGTGATTTTATGGATTATCGAGCCACAACTACCTAATATTGTCTTTGGTTGGCGCTATTTCCGAAACCAAGCCTTGTTAGAGGCTCCGGTTTTCAAAATTCCCGATTAGTTTTTTCACAGCTATCCATAGATGAAAACCAAAAACTTCTGCGAGGTCTGGTTCCCGAAATATTTCTAACCAAATTGATTTTACTGAATTTTTGAGAATTTTGAAAAAATCATGGACTAACCACTTGTCTAAAAAAATCACCCAATTTTCATAGTTAACCGAACGCATCGAGACATACATCGAATGAAAGGTCTACTCAATTCCTATATACACATCCAAACGAAATGCTTCTGAGTGGTCGGGTTGTCGAAATATTTTTAGCATTTGTATGGTAGGTACTTTTAATTTTAGGTATGTATCTAAAATAAAATTTTTTTCTCACATCTTGTAGATTATAATGAGAAACTTTTATTAATCAAGTTTAAAAAAAATCTATCATGCGGTTTTCGAAATATAGAGCTTTGAAAAAAAAATTTTTAAGTTTTTTTTTAAATATCTAAAAATTTTTTTTTAAAATTTGAGTAGACAATTCTATTTATGTTTTTGGGGAACCTTAACAAAAAAAAATATCAACGCCGGTTCTACCGTTTTTGATAAAATCAAAAACAAAAAACATGGTTCCGTGGGGGGTACCCTCAATAACAATTTTTCGGAAAATTTTCATTACCTAGCTTTAACTAAATTAAATTTTTATGTATTTTTATTCGAACAGTTTTTGAGAAAAAAAAATATTTATTAAATTTTGAAAAAAATTCGTATGGCAGGTACCGTTATTTTTGGTCTTAAAAAAAAAAACCTGTGGGGGGGGGGGAAATTAAAAATGATGATAGTTTAAAGAAAATCGGGCAAGCCGTTTAGGCTGTAGTAGAACCGACAGACAGACAGACAGAATTGCGTGACCCACTTTTTTAGTCTTCGCTATCATCATAATGTCAACTTTGATCAAAATCTCGAGTTCGATTATTTTTACAAATACATAGCTTGCCCTATAGTACCTATAAGTCGCAAGTAAAAATATAAATGGAAATTAATTCAAATTTCATGCGCTTTTTTTTGCTCCTTTTTCTTTTCCTTAGATTTCAGGGACACATCTTGAATACAAATTATTTTTCTTTTCTAAGTTTTGTTGGATCCGAAATCTTAACCCAGCACTCCCCCTTTCCTATTGTTGTGAGAAAAATTAAAGATTTATGGTTTCCAACTCAAATGCATACCAAGCTACCTACACACATAAATTCTTTAGCTTTTGTTTACTAAACGAGTTTCTAAATTGTAATTACTTAAGACAATTCATCAAAAATAAAAACGGAAAATTGTTTGGTTGGTGGGCTGAAGATATGTAGGTATACAGGAGTTGGGTAATAAAATTTAAAAAAAATACCAGGGTAAGCCACATTGCAGATGAAGGTAGCAAAATTATAAATTAACACAGTGGTGCGAAATTACTCTTTTTCTTATAAAAATCATATTTTCCATAGAAATCTGTTTTGTCGAAATATTTTTTTTTATTTGAAAATAAGCTAAAATATCCTAGATATTCCTGGAATATTTTATGCAGAACATGTTTTCCATTTTTTTAAATCAATACTTCACGAGAGTTCGTGCGTATTTCGAGACAGAATCTCAAAGGCCAAAACCTTTTTGTGAAATTAAGTAACATACATAAATGCAACTAATGGCAGTCTAGCATTGTAACTGGTTTGTACCTGTGGTTGGAATTGATATTCTCATGTGTCTTATTGTTGTGGTATGACGTGTGTTTGTTTTTGCACAATCATCAGGAATCGCATTATCACCACTGAAGCGGACCATCACACGCAACCGAAACCATCTACACTGATGGCCCAAACTAGAGCTTATTGACTGGTTCTGAAGCAGCAACTAATATGATCGAGGCGATCATCCAGCCACTGTGCATTATAAACCATCATCAAAACCCTCAGTCGGCTAGCTCGGTAAAACAAGAGGCTCGGCAAATAAGTAACCGAAGTTAGTCCTAGTCCTAGAGCCATTTCGTCGTGTTGAGAAAACACATCACGACTTTGATCTTCATTTCCGAAAGTTTGTTAATGACGTTCAAAAATGCCAATTTCGAATGACTGAGTTCCAATGATCTCCTCCTCATGGCCAGTGTCCGTTAAGGGTAGCAACGATCCTGCTTATGTACGAGTATGTCTTGCCTGGGTCTGCATATCCGATCAAATGTTCGGGTTTTTTATAAGTAGGTGGTCCAAATCTTCTTAGATATAGTGAAATAAGTTCAACACTTGTTAAGGGTTTCTCAACAGGGACGCTACAAAAGTAGAGCGACAGGGACAGCAAACGACGCCATATTTCTTGCTGCTCTTTTGACATTTCTCTTCAGTAAGGTTTGCCATTTCATGATGGAAAGATATACGAGCCAACAACGAGTCGAAATTATTAAAATTTACTACCGAAATTCGGAGTCAGTGGCCTCAACGTTAAGAGCGCTACGTCCAATTTATGGTCGTCATAATCGTCCTAGCAGATCAACAATTGAGCGTCTAGTGGAAAAAATTGAATCCACAGGCACATTACAAAATGTTCCCGTTCCAGTGAGACAAAGAAGTGCCCGTAGTGTCGAGAATATTGCTGCCGCTGAGGCTTCACTTGCAGAAAGCCCAAATGTGTCTCTCACACGTCGTTCTCAAGCGTTGGGCATTTCTGTGACGTCGTTGTGGCGAATTTTGCGAAAAGATCTTAGCCTACATCCTTACAAGATTAAATTGACGCAAGAACTGAAGCCGCTTGACCACCAAAGCGTCGAATGTTCGTGAATTGGGCTGAGCAACAACTTGAAAATGATTCGGATTTTCATCGAAAAATCATCTTCAGCGATAAAATTCAATAACAAATGAGTTTAACAGTCTTATTGTCTGTGAAAATAGTCGTATCCCGGTTGTTTGAGTAACTTGCATGGATATGAGGCTTGAAAAAGAACTAGAAAAGTCAGTAAGCCGAAAGGATAAAGATATAGACTTAGAGTGCCATAAAAGATTCCTGAACCAACATCACACTCGATTTTGTTTCCTCGATAGTGACATTGGTGCCAGTGCTGATATGATCACAGAAGTGATTTTTCTTAGAATACTTTTATTCCTAACAGAATTAAGAGTATAAATCATAAAGGAATGTCTTGGTTCAATACAAACTGTAAAAAGCTATCAGCTTGAGAGAAGTAAGTTTCCGCTCTTGCAAACCCAATCGGAGAAAGCATAAACAAGTAAAAAGGCAGTAGAAATTTCTGGTCATTTGTCAAGATAGTAAAAGATACAACTTCATCTTCGGTTCCTATGCTCATCTAAATTACAACTCGATAGATAAGGCAAATATACACTGAAAATAAAATCTAGGTATATATATGATAAAAATGAAGGTTGAGCTAATAAAACTGTCAATATACGTCCAGCAAAACATTTCATAAAATTGATAAAAATCACAGAAATTTGTCAGCTAACAGATTCACTTTTTAAAATAACAAAAATATTTTGTCAATATGACTATTTTTTCGCAGAATCTACAAAATTACTTTGTCACATTAACGAAATTCTTTCACTGTATCAACAAAATGTTATTGTTAATGTTACAAATTGTTTTTTTTTATTATCGGACTGAAGACATTCTTTTGTTGAAACAACAAAATATTTTTACAATTAAACAAATTTCTTTTGTTGAATCCACAAAATTTATTCGTCGGCTCAGAAAAATGGTTGTTTCTTGTTCTTTTCCCGCAACACTTAACCGTCCATGTAACAAAAGTATAAAACATGGTGATGATTTTTGTCAATATGACAAAGTGGGCAAAGGTATGAAGTTAAAATTCTCAAAAAATCTGTAAAATCCATTTGGTTAGAAATATTTCGAGAATAAGACCTCGCAGAAATGTATGGGTTTTACACGTGGATAGCTGTTGAAAAATCACCCTGTGATTTTGAAAACCGGCACCTCATACAAGGCTTCGTTTCGGAAATAGCGCCAACCAAAGACATTATTAGTTATAGTTGGGGCTTGATAATCCAAAAATCACTTTGGGCCGGCATATTTCTATAACCCGACCACTCAGAAGCATTTTGTTTGGATGTGTATATAGGAATTGAATAGACTTTTCATTCGATGTATGTCTCGATGCGTTTGGTTAACTATGAAAATTGGATGATTTTTTTAGACAAGTGGTTAGTCCATGATTTTTTCAAAAGTCTCAAAAATTCAGTAAAATCACTTTGGTTAGAAATATTTCGAGAACCAGACCTCGCAGAAGTTTTTGGTTTTCATTTGTGGATAGCTGCGAAAAAACTAACCGGGAATTTTGAAAACCGGAGCCTCTAACAAGGCTTGGTTTCGGAAATAGTGCCAACCAAAGACAATATTAGGTAGGTGGGGCTCGATAATCCATAAAATCACTTTGGACCGGCATATTTCGACAACCCGACCACTCAGAAGCATTTCGTTTGGATGTGTATATAGGAATTGAATAGACCTTTCATTCGATGTATGTTTCGATGCGTTTGGTTAACCATGAAAATTGGGTGATTTTTTTAGACAAGTGGTTAGTCCATGATTTTTTCAAAAGTCTCAAAAATTCAGTAAAATCACTTTGGTTAGAAATATTTCGAGAACCAGACCTCGCAGAAGTTTTTGGTTTACATCTGTGGATAGCTGTGAAAAATCTAACCGGGAGCTCTAAACACTGGAGCGTCTAGCAAGGCTTTGTTTCGGAAATAGCGCCAACCAAAGACAATATTAGGTAGTTGGGGCTCGATAATCCATAAAATCACTTTGGACCGGCATATTTCGATAATCCGACCACGCAGATTCATTTTGTTTGGATGTGTATATAGGAATTGAATAGACATTTCATTCGATGTATGTCTCGATGCGTTTGGTTAACTATGAAAATTTGGTGATTTTTTTAGACAAGTTGTTAGTCCATGATTTTTTCAAAAGTCTCAAAAATTCAGTAAAATCACTTTGGTTAGAAATATTTCGAGAACCAGACCTCGCAGAAGTTTTTGGTTTTCATTTGTGGATAGCTGCGAAAAAACTAACCGGGAATTTTGAAAACCGGAGCCTTTAACAAGGCTTGGTTTCGGAAATAGCGCCAACCAAAGACAATATTAGGTAGTTGGGGCTCGATAATCCATAAAATCACTTTGGACCGGCATATTTCGATAATCCGACCACGCAGATTCATTTTGTTTGGATGTGTATATAGGAATTGAATAGACATTTCATTCGATGTATGTCTCGATGCGTTTGGTTAACTATGAAAATTGGGTGATTTTTTTAGACAAGTTGTTAGTCCATGATTTTTTCAAAAGTCTCAAAAATTCAGTAAAATCACTTTGGTTAGAAATATTTCGAGAACTAGACCTCGCAGAAGTTTTTGGTTTTCATTTGTGGATAGCTGCGAAAAAACTAACCGGGAATTTTGAAAACCGGAGCCTTTAACAAGGCTTGGTTTCGGAAATAGCGCCAACCAAAGACAATATTAGGTAGTTGGGGCTCGATAATCCATAAAATCACTTTGGACCGGCATATTTCGATAATCCGACCACGCAGATTCATTTTGTTTGGATGTGTATATAGGAATTGAATAGACATTTCATTCGATGTATGTATGTCTCGATGCGTTTGGTTAACTATGAAAATTGGGTGATTTTTTTAGACAAGTGGTTAGTCCATGATTTTTTCAAAATTCTCAAAAATTCAGTAAAATCACTTTGGTTAGAAATATTTCGAGAACCAGACCTCGCAGAAGTTTTTGGTTTACATCTGTGGATAGCTGTGAAAAAAACTAACCGGGAATTTTGAAAACCGGAGCCTCTAACATGGCTTGGTTGTGGAAATAGCACCAACCAAAGACAATATTAGGTAGTTGGGGCTCGATAATCCATAAAATCACTTTGGACCGGCATATTTCGATAACCCGACCACTCAGAAGCATTTTGTTTGGATGTGTATATAGGAATTGAATAGACCTTTCATTCGATGTATGTCTCGATGCGTTTGGTTAACTATCAAAATTGGGTGATTTTTTACTTGCGATATAGGTACTATAGGGCAAGTTCTGCATTTGGAAAAAAAAATCGAACTCGAGATTTTGATCAAAGTTGACATTACGATGATAGCGAAGACGAATAAAGTGGGTCCGGCAATTCCGTCTGTCTGTCTGTCTGTCTGTCTGTCTGTCTGTCTGTATGTCTGTACCTCGATCTAGAGCCTAAGCCACTGGACCTATTTTCTTCAAACTCGGTAGTTATGGGTCTTCGGTGATTCCCTAGAGGGGAAATTGAAATTTTTTTTTTAGCTCTAAAACTAACGGTACCCCCCATACACCCGTAATGCAAAATCTTATTTATCTCGAAAACGGCTCTAACGATTTTGATACTAAAATGTTAAAAAAAATGGTTTTCAAAACTCGTATTTTTCTCGGGAACGGCGTCTAGAATTTTGATAAAATTTTTTTCTTTTAATTAATTTTTATGATCTTTGATTTAATACAAAAAATTTTGAATTTAAGGTATTACAGCTTGTACCAACCATAGTACCATTTTTTCGAATTTTGAATTTCTCATTATCCACATAATGGATTAATTCACTTTTTTATATAGAAGCTTCTAAAAAGTCTAAAACACATTGGCGCAAAATTTTAAACAGTTCTCGTTTAAGGAATAAAACCGGCTCTACTTAACGCAGTCGTTTAGCTTGGAGACTTGATCTAACTTTTGCATAATTTTAAACACGTTAGACAACTCTTCTAACTGATGTGGGTTTTACAACAGAACCTAAGCGAATTTGCGTTGAACAACCCTGAATTTGACAGATACATAACTCACACAACTACAAAAACACAAAAAAAAAAGTAAAAAGAATAGACAACTCTAAACCAAATAATTTTTCGCCGAAAAAAGTACATTTTATATACTACCTCGGTACAGATTTTGATAGTTTATAAGTTATTAAACATTATTTTAGATGGAAATAAAGTATAAATCGCAAATTCACAGCATAAAAACTCAATTTCTTGTTGCAAGGTGCAGATTCATTTAGCTATACTCGTTTCGGCCGGTGCGGCGCGCGTGCATACATAAGATATGTATGTACCTACATACATTTGTATTTACAGATTTGTTCATCGTAGAGCACTTTCGTACGATTATTTCGAATTTATAATATTCAGTTATTCAGTCTATTTACAAAAAACATCTTTGAAAAATCGAATAAAACATCAGTAAACATTTTTTCTTCGATTTGCTTTTGTATGAAATGACCACTGTCAATATAGATAAAGTATACTTTTAAAAGATAAACTAGCTATTTGCTGCTGTTAAAGTAAGACGAGCTCTTTACCGTTAAAGTATAGTTTATATCCTTTAAAATTAACAAAAAGTCGGTTCTCGTTTTATACTCAATATTTAGAGTTGACTCCCATTCTAAAATTGATTTAGAGTAGGTTTTAAATGTTTAAAATTTTGCGCCATTGCATTTCAAAACTTTAAAATGAATATTTAAAAAAAAAATATTTTTTTCTTTTCTTGAAAATTCGATATCTCAGAAACGGCTCAATACTTTTTTTTGTAAATTTAAATTTTATTCTATTATTATAACTTTAAATTGGCGTACCAAAATTTTTTCTTTAAAATATTTTAAAAAGTTTTTATATAAAAGCTTTTTTTAAGAAACCACAACAACGACTTATAATTTTTGTTCTTGCATAAATTCATATTTGTATAGCATTCTGTTTTTGTCTCTTACTACTAAAAGAATTTAAACAATTTATTTTATCCTTATGAACAGTTTTCTCAATAACATTCGTTTTTAAAATTCCTAGTCTATTACATAGTTCGTGTAACCTAGTCGTGTTTATTTATACTGTTCATGAAAAATATTTCATCAGATCATAAAGATTTTCCATCTGTATTGTCTTTTATCAACTGGAGTACTTAGAAATACGAACTTATTCAATATTTAAATTTTTATTTAAGTAGAGATTCATCAAAAAATATGTCAAACTTATTATTTTAAGTAAGTTAACTAATAAAAATTAGTTCTTATTAATTGATAAGATAAAGCTGTTGCCGTTGATTTAGTTTAGTATAATATTTTTGAATTCGTTATTACTACTACTGTTTCAAAGATGGTCTAACAGTTTTATTACATTTTATTTAGATATACTCGTAAAACTCTTTGCATTAATAAACCCAAAATTATAGATGTAAAGTGACCAGAAGTTATGGTAGGTATAAAAGGGTTGTGTTTTTTGAGATGAAGATGATTCTCCCTGAAGCAATGCAGATATATAGTAGTGTGGCGCGTCGAAAACGACTTTCAGTTTTATTTTTTTTTTATTTCCTCAGACAAAAAATATATCAAAATGCCACCAGCAGATAGAGTGAAAATTATTAAAATGGTGCAATGTGTACTTTTCTCTTTTGATATAATCCTATGATGCTTGTTGATATTTAGTTTTCACTTTGTGACTTTTTGTTATATTTTTTAAGGATGTATATTTTATTTAATTTTGCTTATGAATTTAGAAGGTTTGTGAAAGGTTGATGTATTTGCTTGAAATAGATTTAGTTGCTTACATTAAGTCTTAGAGAGATAGATAGATAAATATATATATTTGTTTATAAGCTTTTACAAATTGATTGGCAATATATGTATATATATACGTAGGTAAGGTTGTAGGTACAATTCTAAAATGTTTTTTCTTAATAGAATAAGTAAAGCAACAAATACTCGCTTAATAATTCAAGTTTAAACTTTAGCGAAGACCAAAAAAGTGGGTCTCGCAATTCTGTCTGTCTGTCTGTTTGTCGGTTCGACTACAGCCTAAACCGCTCGGCCGATTTTCTTCAAACTTGGTAGATATGGGTTTTAATTTTTTCCCCCCACACGTTTTTTTCTTTTTTTTTAAGACCAAAAATAACGGTACCTGCCATACGATTTTTTTTCGAAAATTTATAAATATTTTTTTTTCTCAAAAACTGTCCCACAGAATTTAAAAAAAAATTTTTTTCAAATTTCATTTAGTTCAAAATAGGTAATGGTTGAAAAAAATTTTACAAAAAATTGTTATTTTTGGTAGCCCCCCTGGGTCCATTTTTTTTGTTTTTGATTTTCTCGAAAACGGTACAGCCGATTTTGATCATTTTTTTTTATGGTAAAGCTCCTCTACAGTTTAAATATTATTACATATTCAAATTTTCAATTTTTTTATTTTTTGGATTTAAAAAAAAATTCAATTTTTTTTTTTGGAAACCTAATATTTCGATTTTTTTCAAACTTGATAAATAAAAGTTTTTTAACATAATCTACAAGATTTGAGAAAAAAAATTTCGTTTTATCTAAAACTAACGGTACCTTCCATACAAATTTTAAAAAATGGTTTTCGAAAATCGTATTTTTCTCGAAAACGGTTCCGAGAATTTTGCAAATTTTTTTTTTCTTTTAATTAATTTTAACGATCTATAATTTAATAAAAAAAAATGAAATCTAGATATTACTGACTGTACCTACCGTAGAACGATTTTTTCGAATTTTGAATTTCTCATTATCGGCATAACGGATTTTAATGTAATTTTTTATAAACAAGCTCCTTAAAAGTTTAAAAAACATTGCATTTCAAAATTTAAAAAAAAAATATTTTTTTCAATTTTTAGAAAAAAAAGTAATTTTTTTTGGAAAATTCGATATCTCAAGAACGGCTTAATATTTTTTTTTTGGAAATTAGACTTTTATTCGAACAATAATAAAAACTTAAGATTGGCGTACCAAAATTTTTTCTTAAAAATGTTTTAAAAATTTTGTACATAAAAGCTTATTTTTTTAAGGAACCACTACAACGACTTATAATTTGTGTTCTTGCATAAATGTATATTTGCATAGCATTCTGTTTTTATCTCTTATTACTAAAAGAATTTAAAAAAATCATTTTTTCCTTATGAACAGTTTTCTTTAATAACATCCTAATCTACTACAAAGGAGCAAGTTCGTGCGACCCAGTCGTGCATTTTATTTTTAGTAGAAATACTAACCTTTAAAAATACGTTTAAATTGAGCTGATATGTTTTTAGGGTTGCCAGATATTCGATTTTAAATGGTGTTCAATTTTTCTTGCCCGAGCAAAATTTTGACTTTGAGGTCATTTTTTTTTTCAAAAAATGCGTAATAAAAATAAAGTTTTCTTATTTTTTCCTGATGAACAAAACAATAATAAGAAAACACAGAAAAGGGAAAATATATTTACAATGCTGTCACCGCATTTTTGAAAGAATCAAGAAAAACACAGAAGCCTTATCCAAAAAAGTACGAAAAAAACATAAATATTCTTTTTCCCAAGTTTAAAATTAAAATAAAAAAAAATTATTTTAGAAGAGTGTTGTAATATTTCGATGTACAGTATCAACCTTCCTAATAAAGATTAAATCACACTTACAAATCACCCCACTTTGGGCGTATTATACCTTCTAATAATTAAGTTTACTTATTGTTCTATGCAAATAAAAAGATGATCCAAGACAAATTTTGATGCTAAGATACAAATATGTAATAGTTTGTTTTCGTGTTGAATAGTATGATTTCTATTTGCTAAATAAAAATATATAATAATAAAAAATATGATTTGTAACTCTACGTATAAAAGCACGCAGCTCCATGGCATTTTAAGAGTGGATATTTAAGCTTTAAGCTGACAAAACATACTTACAAGCACTTTTAAGGAACTCAAAAGTGCTCTCAAATATAATGCAAGTGGGCTTAATGGTTGCTCCTAAGGCGCATCTAGAGCGTGTTTTTGAATAAACGAGCATTAAGACAAGCTCTGAAAGCAATTTCATACAGCTAAAAATGTTTCTTTGGTACTAAACAAACAATTTTCTAACTTATAAACAGTTTACTAACTTTTTCTTAATTTTAACTAGTATCATTCTATGGCTATCTTTGTTTGCCCTTAAACACACCTAAAACAATGACATTTCGTGCTAGTAAAAAAAAAAAACAAAGTAAACACACATTTTTGACGTTTGTAAACTTAATAGAGCCTTATAAAGTTAGTACGATACAAAGAAATAAAATCGCTATTTGACGAATTTAACTTTAATAAAATGCTAGAGAAAGTATGGGGTTGGGGTCGAAATTCGGTATGGGTCATAATTCTGCTTTCAAAATTCTGCATACCAAAATTCTTTTTTGCATAATTCTGTTTGTACAAAATTCTGGATGTCCAAAATTCTGTATTACAAAATTCTGCATTTCAAAATTCTGTACGTTCAAAATTCTGCTTTCAAAATTCTGTTTTTCAAAATTCTGTTTTTAAAAATTTTGTAAATATGTTGTAAAAGAGAAATCGTTTTGATAATGTAAAAAAGTGCGACTTTTTTACATTATCAAAACGATTTCTCTTTTACAACATATTTACATGAATTTTTAAAAACAGAATATTTGTTATGGAAAATACATAATTTAAACATAATAAGAATATACAATATATGTATACACTTAAAACGATTTTAATTTTAGTACCTATTGACAGGATTATAAAATAGTACTACACAGTTTTAATATTGCAAAAAAGGGACGCATATTCATCACGCTTAGATTGAAATCATAGATCATATGTTATCATATTGTTATACATATTTTTTGACGGGAATGGTTATTTTTCTTAGCCAGAATTTCACTGCTCAGGAAACAGAATTTTGCACATACAGAATTTTGAAATACAGAATTTTGAAATACAGAATTTTGCATTGACAGAATTTAGTAATACAGGATTTTGGACAAACAGAATTTTGACCATACAGAATTTTTATAAAAAAACAGAATTTTGACCAAACAGAATTTTGAAAGCCAGAATTATGACCCGCTCCCAATTTTGTAAGATGGGAAATTCTTCAAATCATGGAAATACGAGTATTGACAGTTTCCATATCACAGTTATTGAGCAACTAATTCAAGTCCATCTAGTTATCATGGTGGAAAATAGTATTTTATAGTGCTTAAAAATAATGCAGATTATATCGCATAAAAGAATGTACTCGTATTTTACGAGTTGACAAATAAAAACATAAATAATGAGCCAAAATTAAATCGATAATAATAATATACATAAAAATAAAAAAAACAATAATAACCAAGAGATATGTACTGTTTCATGGAATAGGAACTACAGCTCGAAAAAGTTTCTTAAGTGTTAAAGTATTACGGTCGGCGGGATCTGATGAAGAATTACGAGTACTATGACAAGATGTTCATATTTCTTTTAACTTTATTGAATTAATAGAAACATTTGAGATTCGATTTAATATAAGATATCATTAGTGATATATAAAGTCGTTAGGAAATATTTGATAATTGTGTAAAAATATTTGATAATCCTAATAACATTTCAATTACTTAGTTTCTAGTTGCTTAGCTACGAAGTTCCTTATATAAGGTCAACAACTCGAAAGACATAACTGGACAAAAATACATCTTAAATTGAATTTTGAGAAAAGTTTGGTAAAAAGCAAATTTTTAAGGATCTTATAACTAATATTGATATTATAGCCAGAAATATCATGTCTGAATAATATACCTACATATATGTACATTTCTCAGTGACTTTAATTCTGTATTCTCGTTCAGTTTTGAAAATACGGCTCCAATCAACTGTCACGGAATGTGCATGTTCTTGCACAAGTTATTAATGGAATACAATTGCGTATTCGGTAAAAAGGAACCACATCAAAATTAATGGAATTTTCTTTGGGGTTTTAGTATTTGAATAAAATAATGAAAAATAGATGGTGTAAATAAAGAAGGCGTCCTTTCTCCTTTGGCCCTAGGACGTTTACTTTGTATTTCCGAAGTTACCAATTCCTTGGCATCACATCGAATTGAATTGACAGAGGATATTTTCTTAAAAAGAGACAAAATAACACATCTGTTGTTATCAGTCGCGAGTACGAGTACGAGTATACATAATTTTTTAATCGGAGCACGAAATCCTTAGGCAATTGATTTTGATAGCAGGATTCAAAGTCAAATGTTTTGAAAACGTGTTGTATCTAAAGGTTTATTTTTTTTTATTACATTTATGATGGATTCAGGACACGTTGTTATGGAAAGAAATGAACGCATACAATAAGCAACCCAACTCTATCAAAAATCTCAAACGATAAGAAATGGGATATTGGTTTTAATGTATTATTGTAAGGAGGCTATATGTATATGTATGTATAAGGTTTTGAAATAGGTTGTCAACCAAATAAGAGACGGAAACATTTACACTTGGCGTTAGGGTTTTATGTGTTAAATAAACCCCTTATATAGTTGTATATTTATGGTTTAATAGATTCTGCACACGCTTCCTCATAACATTTTGCGTATCTCTTTCATGAAAGTATCCGATATGATTCTTACATATCTGTTAGATATGTGAACTCAAAAAATACTGATTGTTTGATAGAATAAATACTCCAAATAAAGTCATTGGTAATAAACAAACATTAAAATTCGGATTTTTGTTCCATAACCCTCTTAGACAATATCACAAAAAGTGCCGAGTTTATCTAAATTTTCTTAAAATGATTGGCTGTCATGAAGGGCTGCTTTGAAAAGTCCTCTAATTTTTGCTTTAAGCATACCTCAAATCATATAATAAAACGGCGAACATATTTTTTGTGGTATACTTTTCGCGGCCAACAAAAACCGAAGGGGCATAAATTACATACTAAACGAAAGCATTTTTTGCATAGATGTGCAGAATGCCAAAATTATTTAAATACACTACACAGAAATTGTTTAAAACAATAAATAAAATTTGCAAAAAAAATGCCCGGAAAACAAAAACAAAAACAATTAGAAATGTCAAATCGACTGACACATAATTAGAAATGTCAAATCCAGAATATGAAAAATGAAAACCCAAAATCCAAAGCCAGAACCCGAAACAGTGGGTTCACAGTGGTGTTCACATTACAAATTTACCAACAAATCCACCAACACGACAGAAGTTGATGAACATGTTGTTGTTGTTGAATGTGAGCCTCCCTAAATGAAGAAATATTATCAATATAAATATTAGGCATGTGTTTGTTTAGTATTTGAGCTCGTATAATAAAATTTTGAAACATTAAGCGTTAACTACAATCGAAACATTTTGCAAAAAGTGAAAAAGAATACACACATACACTAGCCACATCTGTTGCTGAAAGAAGCGTATAATTTACAGCACACAATTTCAGTTCAGGCATCTATCGGTGATTTTCTGAAAAAATGTATTCCATGTATGTAATAGTGTTTTTAAAAAGTGAAAAAGTAAAAAGGTAGAACCATTTAAACCATCAAGCGTTTACTACAATTGGCAATTTTTGCAAAAAGTACAATAAGTGAAAAAATGAAAAAGAATACACACATACACTAGCGACATCTGTGGCTTTCAGTTTGGCGACATCTATCGGTCATTTTATGAAGCAATTTATTCAATGTAGATATTACCGTTTTCAAAAAGTGGAACATTTACTTTTTGGTTTTTTGAGATGGGAGATAAAATTTTCAATTGAGTTGGAAAAGGAGAGCAGATTTTTTTTAACATTTTCACATTTCAAGTTCATTCCAGTTATGGCTTTACAATAATAGGGGTATTCATGCAAAAGTGTAAGCTCCGCGTATTTGTATAAGTCAATTATTTTCAAAACTTATTTGCATTTGTCTGCATTTGAATTTTAAATATTTGCGAAAAAAGAGAATACAAAATACTCAAAATGTATTTGTGAGGAAAAGAGAGAACATAGAAAATGCAGACGTGAGACGTTCGCGTCGTCAAAAATGCGGACGAACATGTTTTACGATACAAATTTAAATCTCCATAGCTGAATGCTTTCCATGGACTCAAACCCACCTCATTTTCGGAACACTTCCATTTATGTCATTTTTTGTTGACAATAAACAGATGGCCGATCGATGTGCAAACAAAAAAAACTCTACAAAAGTAAATTGAATTTATGTTTTTGAAGTTAGCTATATTTCTTTAAGCGTATTATGAAAAAATGATGGGACTGAAATTAAAAAAAAATCACATGTAATATGTATAACACAAAATTCAGAGGTTGACGTCACTGCAACGGCGTGGGTTCGAGTCCCAATAGAATGATAAATATTTTTTTTATTGCCGTGATATGAAAAAATGATGAGATTGAAAGTTTTAGATGTAACACAAAATTCACAGGTTGACGTCACTCCGGCGACGTAGGTTCGATTCCAATAATATGGACATAACAACAGCTGAAGGACAATGACATGAAAGAATCGAAACAAAAATTGTTAATGTGTCAAAAATGTGTATAGGTTTGAAAGTTTGTTTACCATTAATTGTTTTCGTTTGGACTCCAGAATTGAGTGCTTAGTAGGTACTTCTCATTGCATTCAACAATTTTAAAAAATCATGAGTTCTCTGTCTTTTATTGAATGATAATGAATTCAATAAATAATTTGGCACTCGAATTTCGAGAGCTGGGTCGGCTAGTTTGAATTAATGTACGAGTATGTACTATATTAACTTGAACTGTGTAGTCTTTTTTTCTTAATAAATATGGAAAGCACACCCAAAATACACACTCTTCTTTAATTTTAATTGGCATGTGATTATCCACCGCTATTAAGTATACTTAATCAATAATAAAACCGAAAAGAAAATTTTCTGATCAAAGCAATCTAAGTATTGCTGTTTATTTATCACTTTAGAATGTCTCAACTACTACTGTCACTACTCATAAAAGCCGATTCATTTTTATGCAATATGTCCTTAAACATCCAGAAGAAAAGTGATAAATTGACATTCAGTTCGTTTGATTCAACAGCAATGAGACAAAAGCATTCAGCATTTTACATTGAGTGTGTAACTGAACCCTCAAGAGATGGCAATGTGACAACGGCATGTCTTCATCTCCGATGCTACCATCATCAAAACTGGCGTTGATTGAACGAATTTATTCATCTTTTCACTATAGAAGAATAAGGGTTTGTATATCTTTCAGGATAATTCATTCGAACAAGTCACATTTTAGAGTGAAACGTTACATCTGCAAATGTATCCTTGCTTGCGGTTTTTCTACACATGCATTTTATCCACCTCAAATATTTAACATAGATATATCTTATATACAATAAATTACAAATATAAATAAAGTTTAAAAAATATTGATCACTTAAAACGCAAAATAGTCGGAAAAAGTAAAATATTCTATCAATGGAATCTGATTTTTGCTCTAAATTAATTGCACTTGGATTTTTGGGTCTTTTAGTTTGTAATGAGTGGATGCTCCTAATTTTTATTTTCAAAAATATCGATTTCATTTACTTTGATAGAATGATAGCGAACATAATATGTACCCACGTAAAAGCACTGATGATGTACCAATACTTATGAAGTAATTGTTACAAGAAATATTTAAATTCTTGTCAAACTGAATCAGTTTTGTCGTTGGCAAATATTGTGAAAAAGTTTAACAATAGTTCAGTACCGTTGGTCTCTATTCATATGGATAATTAATATTTATATGGGGAATTTTCAACCCCGGAAATCCACATTACATTGTTTTTAAGTATCAACTTGAAAGCATGTATTAACTTGGATTTTAAAAGTACGATAAAAAGACTTAATAACTATAAATTTAAGGTATCAGACATTGCCTTAAGAGTTTCAAAAACATACATAATTGAAATTTTTAGTATTAAAGGTTTGTAGTTTATCAGTTATTAGCAATAAATGTTTCCTTTTTCATGTTTCTTTCTCATTTTTAAAATTGAAATTAGAAATTATAAGTCCTTCTCAAACACAAAAATAACATGTACCCCATTTTCAGGTAGAACTAGAACTTCAAAAAAAAAAAATAAAAAGCAAGACTGGATCGCACGAACTTTTTTGTTGTTTAAATTCATAACGTGGAAAAACTTGCAATTAACTTTTTAAGTTTCATACAAAAAATAACATCTGAGAAAATGTAAAAAAATTAAAACGCATTTTCTAATTAATTTTGAAACTCAATAATATTTGAACATAGAGAAAAAATTAAAAAAATTAGAACAATATCGAGAGACCCATCAATTAAATATATTTGGAAAACTACAAAAACAAGACTAATATTTAAGAAAAAAAAATCATAATATTTTTTCCATTTTCCAAATATTTTGTGCATAAACTTGGAAAAAGAATATTGGAACTGTCTAAAAAAAACAAAGACAATAAACACATTGATTCATTACCTACTACCACAACATACAATACACCTTTTATTACTAGAAATAGGATCCAAATTATTTGCTTGTTGGGTGATCAGCCAGGACCTTGAAGTCTTAAGCGTTGCGAATAATCCCTTTTTAGTTTTTGAATTTAAATTTAAAATCTTGGAATACCAGTATGAATACTAAAGCAGTAGAAGAGAGCATGCTTTTTAAGACTCAGAGAATCATGGAATTGTTTTTTTTTTTTAAGTTGGTAACAGTTTACAGATTACAGGTTTGCTTTTCGGACGAAATATAAACATAATTTATTGATGCGTCAACGGCCTGGAGAGTTAAGGAGAAAGAATTTCACTTAAAAATATGCCCATACATAATGACTTGACATAAATGTACTCGAAGCAACGTATTTGCGTAATCGGTACAACGGACCCAAAAGAGAGTTAAAATCTGTTGTTCAAGAAGGCTGTTGAAACAGGGAACTTCTAAGGTAGCATACAATTTGCTCTATAATGCTGTTTATTTAGATAAGCAGTAAATATAAAACTTGGCAATACGATTCCTGGGATGAAATTGTAATTTTTTATCATATTTTATAAAAAATAAATTATCTCTTTCGATGAGAATTGACTCAGACAGAGCTGATTTCCATGGAATTTTCTCTAAAATTGGGCGCCATTAAACATAAAATAATATGGGACTTTTAAAAATGGGACAAATGGCGCGGTGTTACACATAAATTTCCAGCATCTCGAGCACAAAATTATAATTACCTTTAAAACATGTCAATACAAATTGATTGGGATAATCAAACATTTATGTACATGCAGTCGTTAAATCAATAAAATTCGGGCTTATGCCATCAGTACTAGTACTCCTTAGCAAAATGGTTAGTGCGTTTGACTCTAAACTAGTCTCTGAAGGCTTTCGTATGGTTAGAGAGACACTATCTAAAACTGACCAGATTCGGCATCATTAAACCACTAGTAGAAAGTTTGTTGTCAAAAGTGTCAATGTAACCTCTGCCGCATAATCTTTGATATTGAGAATGGTTTTCAGCACGAAACGGTGAACTCGCTGATTCTTTTCTGCATTTACACAAGCGATGTGATAGGTAGTCTAACTTAGGCAATTGCGTATGCCGACGATCTAATAGCATACAGAACATCTCCAAAAGTCGAGGTCATCAGAATTCTGTTGCAGGGTGACTTCGACAAGATTCAGCTATATTGTGATGACTGGAAGTTGAAAATCGGCTTTAAGAAACCTGAAACGATTCTGTTTAGGGCTCCACTGCAGGAAGGACTAGGGGGCCTCTTCCCTGACAAAACGGTTGTTTTACAGCAGCCGGATTGATAGCAGGGTGAAAGTGCTTTGCTACATAGCTTTCATCATAGGCCAATGATTGCCTATGGGTGCCCGGTGTAGTTTAACGTTGCCCCATCCTAAATAGAAAAGATTCGGGTGTTTGAGAGGCAGTGTCTTAGACCTTGGATTACACAGAACATCAGAGTCGGAGTACAAACATTATTATTCAAACGAACCCAACATACTAAACAGAATTAATATTTTTTGGATAAAGCTGTTTCGGGGTCACATTGCGAGAGCGATGTCCACGACCAGCAGCCTTATTTTTGGGGCTTAATACAATACCCTACCAAAGATAATTATGAGTGTGTGCGTCTAAGCGGCTTTATCCCACACGATGAATGTCTCTACTAAGACAGTTGAGGGCTGAACCAGGATAGAATGGCGATTTCGCTAATGTAAGACTGTAGCTTCTGTTAATATTTGGTAGGGATAGTCAGGGTGGGACCAAAAAAAATAAAAAAAAAAATATGTAAAAACTCAAGACCTGCTCGTTTTAGGTAGTTTTAGTTTATTTTAAGTGGCTTTCCGATTTTTTTTGAGAATTGTTCTCGAGAAATATAAAATTATATAGTTTCGTATAAAAATAGTTTTTTAGTTTAAGGATATTAGAATTAAGATAAAGTTAAACTTAGAGCGCCCGCATTGGGTCAGTTAGTTAGTTGCAAGATATTGATAAGCAGACTCCTTCTTTTTATAAATTTTTTTAAAGCTTTAAAAACATAAAAGATTATGTTAGTAAAAATGAATTTGAAAAAAATGCATTGGACTGTCATGCAGATTTCTTGGGCTCGATTCTCCGCTGCTGCCAAAAACTATTTAAGGGGTGTACTCCCTCTTGTTAGGAATTTACAAATCCTCCAAGAGTATCTCTTGTCATAAAAAGTGCAGCCCATTAGTAGTTCTGAACCGGCAGAAAATTGTATGTATCCTGCATTTATCCAAAACACGCACACAGAAATGGTTGAGAGTTGTTAGTCACTAGGTTGATGCTCTCTATAAGCTATCATGGCCTCCTATTTAATTTTTTTTTGTCCGAATTGGGAAGAAAATATAATTTTTTTTCTTATGCCAAACTTTTTCGGGCTTTTTATGCAATATTTTGGGCTTTGTGCTATTATGGCAGAATGATTAATTTTACTATTTCAGCGTTGGGTCGATGCGCGTTTGTCATTACTTAAGATGATTTATTGACCAATTTGGAATTTATAAGTTGAGTGGAATCGATTTGAAATCTTTCCTTTGGCTTTTTTGGTCACTGTAATATTGGCAATGAAACAACTATGTTGCATTGACTTTCCCGACGTTTCGGCAGGGTTTGCTGCCTTCTTCAGGGGAACTTTATTAACACAAAAATACAGAGAAAAACATCAGTTAACTCAAGAGTATAATAACAATTAAAACAATAAAATAAACTCACTTGCTTATAAGTTATTTGTTTTTTCACATAAAATATAAATGATTGTTAAAAAAAAAAAAAAACAAAGAATAAAAGAAAAGAACACTTCAAATGAAGCTTAGTCTATGAAACTTATTTTTAAAATGTCATAAATTAGGAGACAAGAGAACAATAGACGGCAGAAATGTTTTGTGTGTCCTGTTTTCTGTTCATGTTGTTTTTGTTACTCATTATGTGTAATGTTTCTAAGGTATAGCGTTTTGATGCATGTTGCTCGGTCTGCAGGATTTTGACACCTTCAAAATCTGGAGAATGACCGTTTTCGATGCTGTGACTCGCCAGGGCTGTTTTCGCAGGATTATTAGATTTGATGTCAGATCTGTGATTTGAAATACGTTGTCGAAGGAATTGTTTTGTTGTTCCGATGTAGCACAAATTGCATGGTTCGTTAGGTTTCCCCTTACAATTAATTTTGTAAATAAAAAAAAAAAAGAACAGATGTTATTTACAAAATTAATTGTAAGGGGAAACCTAACGAACCATGCAATTTGTGCTACATCGGAACAACAAAACAATTCCTTCGACAACGTATTTCAAATCACAGATCTGACATCAAATCTAATAATCCTGCGAAAACAGCCCTGGCGAGTCACAGCATCGAAAACGGTCATTCTCCAGATTTTGAAGGTGTCAAAATCTTGCAGACCGAGCAACATGCATCAAAACGCTATACCTTAGAAACATTACACATAATGAGTAACAAAAACAACATGAACAGAAAACAGGACACACAAAACATTTCTGCCGTCTATTGTTCTCTTGTCTCCTAATTTATGACATTTTAAAAATAAGTTTCATAGACTAAGCTTCATTTGAAGTGTTCTTTTCTTTTATTCTTTGTTTTTTTTTTTAACAATCATTTATATTTTATGTGAAAAAACAAATAACTTATAAGCAAGTGAGTTTATTTTATTGTTTTAATTGTTAGTATACTCTTGAGTTAACTGATGTTTTTCTCTGTATTTTTGTGTTAATAAAGTTCCCCTGAAGAAGGCAGCAAACCCTGCCGAAACGTCGGGAAAGTCAATGTAACATAGTTGTTTCATTGCCAATATTACAGTGACCAAAAAAGCCAAAGGAAAGATTTCAAATCGATTCCACTCAACGTTTGTCATTACGCCCAGAGTAAAGTTCAAACGCAGTCTTTTAGCAACTTCTCGGAGTTGAGCAACAATATTTTTCATGTGGTTGTAAATAGTCGGTTACATTTATAAGTCAACTATATTTTAACAACGCATTTTAGTTTTATTTTAATAAAAAAAAAGTAATTTCTCATTTCATTGCATTTGTAATTAAAAAAGAATATTTTGAACATTTCTTGCAATTGGCTGCAATTATATCACATGTACATATGTTCGTAAACTATTTTCTACATTTTCTTCTCTTGTTTTTAAAAACTAATTGAATTTCTATTATTTGGAGAAAAGAAATATTTTCTGTAGATAAAGCTAGGACATACATATGGATTTCTGATAATTTCATTTTTCGGCAATAAATACATGAAGTTGAATGTCGAACAAAATTACAATCCAGGGAGTTCTTACCAAATTTTGTGATTGAAATCGTAGTTTAAATGTTCAATTGTAAATTCATTTAAGACTTAAATTTAAACTTAACTCATTTTGTTTAAGGTTTAACATAAGAAAATAATCTAGAAGTTCACACTAATATTGAAGAATATTAATAAAATATTATAGAATTAATTCACTTGATGTCGAGCTAAATAAAACGTAAAATATAGGGGCGCAAAATTTTAATTGAATTGATACGATGCTAAAGCTGTTTTAGTAGTATACTAAGGTTAAAACAACGAATTTGCAAATTTTAATCGAATATAGCATCATACTTTCTCTACCCTTTTATTAAAGTTAAAATCATCGAATACCTACTTTATTTTTTTAGTAGCGTGCTAGCTTCATATGTCTCTTTGACATTTGCAAACAAAAAACGTTCGTGTACTTACTTTTTTACACGAAATGTCATTGTTTTAGGTGTGTTCAGAAGCAATTTATTAAGAAAATTCTTTTAGTACGATACTAGTTAGAAAATGTTTAAAATTAAGTCAGTATAAAGTTAGCAAATTGTGAAGTACTTAGTATCATACTAATACCTTTATAATAGGCTGTTTAAAATTTTGCGCCAGGGAAAATAAAAATACACTGATAAAAAAATCACAAATATTATTCCGAATTTAATAAAATAGAAATTGGTAGAAATTTGCAGTTTTGGGAAGTAAACTAACAGATCTATTAGTGAATAAAAAAAAACATCTTGATAATTAATTTAAATTCAACACGAAACACCCTTATTTCTAGATTCTTGAATTAAAATTAATTTTTAAAGTGAACAAATTTTGACCTTCGAGTATACACATTCTCTAAAGATGTTAAGATATCGTTTGTTTTTTATTTTTACAATAAGTTCACGCATCACACGACTACCATTATCGATTTGCCGCTACCTACAGGGGAAAAGGAAGACCTTGTTTGTGAAAAAGAAAGAACTTTCTGTTTTTTATAAATTAGTTGCCATTCTCAAATCAGAAATTTGTAAATATTTAAAAATAACAATATACAACAATAAGTTCAAAGAAAACTTTTATCCACTTTAGAAAAATGGCGCTGTTTTCGCTCAGAAGGAGACTATACCACGCAAAAAATCCTACTATAAAGATTTTGCTGGACTGGTATTACTGTGGTATACCCCGACAGACATGTGGTTCATTCATATGCTATGGTGTCTATACTAGTTGTGTTTCACTGCATAAGCTTATATCTTACAGGTTTCTAATAAAAACACAATTTTTCGAAATCAACTCTTCTGCTTAAATGTCAAAAATTAATCGGTTTCACTTGTTTTTGTGACCAGCAAAAACTCTGAAAACATAAATTGTACTGAAATTTGTGACGGTGACTGTTTACGAGCACCTTCGACAATCTACAGCTACCTGCGAGTATACCTATAACAGGGAAAGACAAAAATCGATTTCCACTCACTACCAGGATACTGGAATAAATTGCAATTGTTTTAAGATTGGGAAAGCCTATCTGTGTTTGTGCCCATACAACTTTTCAAGGGAAAGAATGTACATAGATTGAATAGAAAGCCACAGACGTATCGTGTAAGCAATTTTTGGGTATGACATAAAAACGGTGGTTAGTTTTGTCTATAAAGAGTATGTGTTTCATCAAGGAAATGACACTACTATACAAAGTATATTTTTGTAGATTTGGGTCAATGGAATAACTCATTCAAAATGACTTCGTCAGCAGAAATTTAGTTTTGGTAGAACTTAAATGAATGAGATCAATTTGTCATGCAAATGAGATGGCGCAGTAATTTGTTTTCGAGTTTTCTTATTCCTAGTTGAATACTGCTTACATGAAATGGTTGTCGTTTGGAAAATAGTACATTCCTCTCATATGCTACCTATGTATGTACATATGTCACCAAACATACTTATATCAACATGTTGGAATTTTTCTCCGGGAAATATTAACAAATAGGAATAGGCTGAGAATCGATCATGACACATCCCACGTTCACTAAACTTACCCATGGAGAACCACACGAATTTTGTATTACACATATTTATGACTCGTACCCTAAAATTATATAGGTATTGAAAAAATACTATCAAATTCAATCGTGTACCTTTGACCATATTGTGGAGTCTGTTCACTTTTCTGTGTTATTTTATAACTCAGAAATCTAGCTGGACTCAACTATTGTATATATGTGTATAAAACTATTTGTAGAAAATTAAATATACTACCGAAATTGATAGTTAATATTTACAACTATCTGTCGGTATCTTGGGCTACGTTCTAAGGGGCTTAAAGCGATTATCGTGTTGACAGTTGAAATTTAATTTCCAAACTCGAAGGAGAATTGTGAAATTGGAAATTTTACTTAAGATGATAATGACAACAAATAATTATCGATAATAGAAGCAATGTTTTGGTAGTGATACCCCGTGGTGTAATATGTAATTAGTTGGACTTTCACGTGAAAGGTCATTTTCTTTTTTTGAGAATTTAAAGTCACTAGTTTCTTAGGTGCAATCTTGTCAACGCCACGTGGCAAGTATTTTTGGCTGCAGTGAAGCTCTACATTGATTTCATAACGAACTGTATCCTACGGCCCTTATCATGGTCTTAACACCTGTTGGTCAACCGTTAGTGTAACTTGCATTATCTAAAATACCTCAAAGTACGTCTTGTTGAAAGATGAAATGTTGAATTTTTATCACAAAAAAGTAAGCAATTTATCGTATATCGTATATCGTAAAAATCGTATGGCAACCCTTTTAATTAAAATTCGTTGAAAAACTAACAAACATTACAAATATTACATTTTTTTCAACATAAATGTTTAATAGTAAATAATAGCTTTAGGAAATTAAATGCAAAGCGATTTTTATTTTTAATATTTAACTTTTTTTGTTGATAATTCAACAATAATTTCTGACTTTTCAACATGAATAACAAAAAATTCACATCGTCTGGAGTTCAACTGCTAGTTTTAATTTTCAACAAATTAACTTAACTTTAGACTTAATTGTTGGTTAAAAGGCATTTCTCAACTTCTGGACTTAACTTTCAACATAGTTAGTTATTTACTGAACTAAAAACACAAGCAATCAGCATTCATGCTGGTTTCAGAGCATGCGTGTTGAAAGATAATCTTGTATTGATGAAATAACCATGTTCTTTGATTTTTAAGCATGAAAGCTTAAAAATAATCATCATTAGATGGAAAATTAATCTTCAAAAGCTTAAAACTCAAAATAAGTGATGAAAGATAAGCAAACATTAAATTTTTTTCCAAATGTTTACTTATATTCAACTTAAAATTGCTGCTTTTTCAGTAAAGATTTTGAAAATTCAGGAAAATAAAACTAATTTACAAATATATTTTGTTGAAAATCCAATCGAGTTGTCCGAAATTTAACAGCTTTCTCCACATAATTATACGTTTATGTTGAATATTAGATTTGGCTATGATTTTATTTTATTTTCCTGAATTTTCAAGATCTTTTCTGTAATTAAAAGCTTAGTTTACGTTGATTGAATATTCAGGTCTTCATGTTTTTTTTTTTAATTCAATACATACCATAGAATATCTTACAAAATTAAAGACCATGAAATACATTTATTTACGTTTCCTTTCTATTTATTTAAAAAGTACGAATACAATACTGAAAAAGCAATAATAAACAATACGTGAATAAAATTTCAATTAAAGAGGTTCTCTGTCCAGAAACACTACGTTTTCTGTAAATAATATAAAATCATCTATAAACAATCAAAAAAACATTTTTTTGAGAATTGTAATATTCAATATTTATTAAATTTGTTTTCCACATCTTCGGCAAAAACAAAATTATTTTAACGAGTTGTAAAATAATGAATAATTTTCCAAAATTGTTGGAATTCAAACATTTTTCCAGTTATTCAATCTTACACAACATTAAAATTAAAAACAATCTAATTTACAATCTAAAACAAACAATATTAAACAGCAAATATTGTATACTTACCTTGGAATTTGATACTTTTATTGTTTTTCTTTTCACAGCTACACAAGATTTTTACATACTCGTAGACACACATACTTTGTGACTGTTACTGCGAGACTGATTTTGATCTGATGAATGTTTTTCTACGTTCTTACATTTCCCACTTTGTTTTCTCACGATTACGAGATTATACAAATTTACAATTTATATTCAACAAAAATGTTGAATTTGAGAAAAACGATATCCCTAACGCTGAGGAAAACTATGTTTGTTGAAATTTCGTCTCTCCTTCACCTTTTACAGCGCTTAATTGAGTATTCAACAAATGCATACCAGATTTTCAACAAAAACTGTTGAATCAAAGAAAAAAATGATATCCCGCAAAAAACAATTGTGTTGAAAATTCATCTCCGTTCTTATTTTTAAGTAATCTATTAAATATCAAACAAACGGGTCTGAGTTTTCAACAGCAATGCTTTATTTTCTTCAAAAAGTGTTTAATTATGTTGAGGATTCAACATTATGTGTAATTTTCAACAAGAAATTGTTGAATTTTAAGCAAATGTTTATTTTTACTACACTTCCAATTCGTTACTACAATAATTGTAGTAAAATTAAATCGGTGTTGAAATACGTTAAACACTTATTGTAGTAATTTTTCGAATATTTCTTAGAGTGTAGAAGAAGAACGGATTCAAACGACGCATTCATTAGCTGTATTGGACGGCATGTCTGACTTCCTTTAAAACATGGATTTATATCCCAAACAAAAAAAATAAAATTCTTCCTTTCGCATTTAGAATTGTGGACCCTTTAAGAGACAGAACTTGTAGAATGAAATTAAATAATCCAAGCTCGATTTAGTTTAACTAACTTAATAAAAATAAATTTGAATTTTATTACCTCGATTTTTTTGAAGATCTTAAATTTGAGAATAATCTATTCGTCATCGCACAGACGAAACCTCTGCAAATAGCAAACATCTGACTCTATGTGAATCCAGTTGGAGATTATTGGTCCATTGGGATCACAGATCATATTACACTGTTCAAAGTCCATTTTTTAAAGCTTCAACTTGCACCGGACAAACACGTTTGAAATAACACGTTTGGCCTTAAAATGAAATTTATAAGAATTTCTTATAAAGTTACCCATAGTCAATTCCTGACTCGTTGCTTTATTGAAAAAATTTACTTTATTTAATTTTTTAACGCCACTAAGTCGTTTCTAAGTCCAAAAACTAACTTTTAATTTTTCCCAACTCAAAGCTGTATTTACAATTTTTCTATTCTGTCAAATGATCGATTTTGACAATTCTTCAATTCCATTGGGCAATCAGTCAAATTTTATTGGAATATTTATTAGAATAAACCCGGATTGATCTCCTGTAGTTCAATTAACTTTAACAATCAATCAATGGCAAACCCACATACAATTCAGTTAAAAAATCATTCTTCTATTACCAACAGAAATGTATTAGGGTAATGGTACCAATACCCGAACACTTAACGGTAAATCAGAAGTAAAAACGCTATCAAAATGTTTGTTTAAAAGAAAACCAAATAATGTAAATTTAATGCGATAGATGAAATGTTTTTTTATCAGAAAAATGTAAATTTATATTTGTGAATGCAATCGTTTATTTATAAAAAAATAAAAACTCGAAAATCTTTATTTTCACCAGTTGTCGAACACAAGTTTCCCAATTCCGATCACTTAGTTTCCTGAGTTCCGAACACCAAAATTGAAGACAGTTTTTTTAAATGATTTTAAGTTAAATTTATTTGTAAAGACTTTTAAAAGTATATTAAATATTTTGCTGTTTTTTAACATAAATAAATAAAATAAATAAAATTAAAAACAAATAAATACGAGAACTTCACGACAAAAAAAAAACTGTAATTCAGAAAACATTATATTTTAGTTAAATCTTATAACTAAATAAATAAAAAAATTGATTAATAAAAATTAGGAACACAAATATCACATAAATTCATCTTTTTTTGCTTCCTTTTGAACTTTTTTAAGACTTATAATACTTTTAAAAGTACATTAAATATTTTTCTGTTTTTTAACATAAATAAATAAAATTAAAAACATAAATAAATACGAGAACTTCATGACAAAAAAAAAACAGTAATTCAGAAAACTTTAAATTTCAGTTAGATCTTATAACTAAATAAATAAAAAAAATTTATAAAAAAAAATTAGGAACACAAATTGCACATAAATTCCTGCTCTTTTGCTTCCTCAAACTTTAATGCACAAAGTTTGGTGCAACCTAAATGATACCACCGATCGCATGCATCACAACCAATGTTTTTTAACTGGTCATCCTCGGCGTCAGTATCAAGCTCGTCTTCGCATGCACCACATTTCTGTTTTTGGTTAGATTTTTTTAGATTCTTTGTTTTTTTGACTTTTTTATGCAGTTTTTTTGACAGTCTCAAGCTCTTTTTTTCCTCAATATCTTTCTTTCTTTTTTCCTTTGCTTCTACTGTATTTTGATGAAAATTCATCCACTTTAAGGACGTTATTGCCATCGGTGCTCTTTTTTCGGGAGGAATTTTGGTTCCTTTTTTTGTGGCAATAGCTTTAGGAAATTTCAAGTGCCTGTCAAAAGGTGAACAAGTGCTGCTAGGCGAATTTCGGTGACTTGAAACTGGCGTTATTTGCATAGGAGCGCCTGGTGAGGCATTCCATAATGAGATATCAATATTGTCTAAAACAATGAAAACAAAAATAATATAAGACTTTTTTGATTATTGCTTACGTTACGAGAACAAAAGTGTTTACCTATATCATCACAATCTAAAATTTGCACTATAGCCTCATCAATTTCATTGTTGATTGAAGTCTCTTCAAGAAGTACATTATTTTGCAACAACCTTTCAGCCTCCGTTATGTTATAATCAGCCTCCGTTATGATATCATACTGCTCCAAAATATTGTCCTGTGATGATACTATTTGTCCTGTTCCATCAGTGCCGGATGTGGAGGGGCCTATATCATAATATGCTTCGGGCTCCATAATTGATGGAAATTTCTTTTCTTCTTCGGAAATATGTTGTAAGACCGTTGTGAAGTGTACGTCTTCGCTTAAGTTTAACTTTTTCTGTAGGCTTAGTAATGTTTTTTTTGTAATGGCCATATTGTTTTCAGATAAATCACTGTTCGCTGGATTTATGTCTTGTGTTCCTTTGTTTAGGCTTTCAAGACGGTTCTGGATACATTTGCTAAAATCAACAGAGTTCGGGTCAAAGGGATAAATGCCACATTTCATAAACGCATTTTTTATTATTTCCGTTCGGTCCTTATTTTCTAAGACAATTTTTAAAACTTCACAGAAATTCGTTTTTGTGATCGATTTGCCGGTATTTTCTGTTAAGCTCGACCATTCCCTTACTGTGGCCCGGTAGTCGCTTTTAAGCCCCTTAAAGGCCCCAACATCTGCCGGCTGCAGTATATGTGTCGTATTTGGCGGAAGTGAATAAAGGATTATACCATTTTCTCTACAAAACTCACTAATCTGCAGTGACAAATGAGACTTATGTCCATCCACTAAAAACAGGATCGGCTTTTTGATTTTGTTTTGCATGAGCCAATTGTTAAAATCGTTTGCGACATATTCATAAAACGTTTCTGTCCGCATCCATCCCGTTTCTGAGCGGCCGACTATCCAATCCGGAGGCATTGAACTTACAACTTTAGCTGGAGGACGCAAATAAGGAAAGACGACTACTGGAGGCAATATTTTACCGATTGCGGAGAAAACCAGGAGCACTGTAATGTTGTCTTTTTCATTGGCATACTTTACCTGATACAGGTTTTTATAACCTCTTGGGCCAATCACCGCTCCCGTCTTTGGAGCTAAGCTGAAGGATGTCTCGTCTCCGTTATAAATTCTGCTTGGATCCAACAGAATGTCTTTACAGCCTTGCTCTTCTAAAAATTCGTTTAAGTCATGAAACCATTTTCGAATCGATTCCTCAGTAACAATTGCTCTTGCTTTGCTGACGGTCTCCGAAACTCTTAATGAAAGCTCTTTGTGCCGTTTTAGGAATCCATAATACCACTTTCTTCCCGGTTTTCCCTCTTTGAAAGGGGTTTTTCTTTTATCGTCCTTAATGATTTTTTGAACTACGTCCAAAAGTTCATTGGGTTTCTGTGGGAAACCGCATTTTGCTATATTAAGGAGCCACTCCACAATCTTTTTCTCTTCGCTATCTGTTAATACAGTTGCTGGACCTTTTTTTTGAGTTGAATCTAAAACTTTGCCTTTAATTCTATCATGTAGGGTTGTAACTGGCACCCCAAACTCTCTACTAGCTTTTCTTAATCCCATATCATTGGATCTTATTGCCCTCAAAGCAGCTGCTAGGGAACTATCATCATATTTTTTGACGGAGCGTTCCATTTTAACTTATACCTTATTATAGGTGTGAATCTGTCAGATAAATTATATGATTGAGAAGTAATATGAGAATGTTCGGACAAAGGATTCAAAGAAAGCTGTTGATTCCTTTACCCGAACACTGAGGAATGTGGTGTTCGGTTACTGGAACATTCAATCGTTATGCATTTTTGTATATAAAATATGAAAGAGAATACAGTTTATGTTAATAATTACTCTTAAAATGATAAAAAATGTATTTCAACCAGTTGCCTGTTTCCGAACAGTAGTGTTCGGGAAAGGAAACTCGTGAAATTTGGTTTCCTATAACCGAACAGTTCACAACAGTAAGGAAATAAAATAAATTTCGGACTAAATTTTGGAAAAACTGCTTACTTTATGTCTTTATCAATATATAAAACTATTTAAATCAACTTACATGATGTTTTAGCACAAATAAACACTATTTCCACTGACCACTTTCACTAGCAATTTTTTTGGTTACACATGCGCGTCGTCACTCATCAGAACTTGCAGAGAACTGACGGATGTTTGAAAAGGAATTAGAAGGTGTATGAGTGAGATGTCGCATAGATGGATAAAGGAAAGAGTACATATTCATTTTCTATCGTTGTTTTACTCATGACAAGAAAAATAACGTTATTTTAACGTATTTCAGTCAAAAGTGTTCGACTACTGGAGCTGTTCGGAAATAGGTACCTCTACCCGTAATGGTACCAATACCCGAACACTTAACGGTAAATCAGAAGTAAAAACGCTATCAAAATGTTTGTTTAAAAGAAAACCAAATAATGTAAATTTAATGCGATAGATGAAATGTTTTTTTATCAGAAAAATGTAAATTTATATTTGTGAATGCAATCGTTTATTTATAAAAAAATAAAAACTCGAAAATCTTTATTTTCACCAGTTGTCGAACACAAGTTTCCCAATTCCGATCACTTAGTTTCCTGAGTTCCGAACACCAAAATTGAAGACAGTTTTTTTAAATGATTTTAAGTTAAATTTATTTGTAAAGACTTTTAAAAGTATATTAAATATTTTGCTGTTTTTTAACATAAATAAATAAAATAAATAAAATTAAAAACAAATAAATACGAGAACTTCACGACAAAAAAAAAACTGTAATTCAGAAAACATTATATTTTAGTTAAATCTTATAACTAAATAAATAAAAAAATTGATTAATAAAAATTAGGAACACAAATATCACATAAATTCATCTTTTTTTGCTTCCTTTTGAACTTTTTTAAGACTTATAATACTTTTAAAAGTACATTAAATATTTTTCTGTTTTTTAACATAAATAAATAAAATTAAAAACATAAATAAATACGAGAACTTCATGACAAAAAAAAAACAGTAATTCAGAAAACTTTAAATTTCAGTTAGATCTTATAACTAAATAAATAAAAAAAATTTATAAAAAAAAATTAGGAACACAAATTGCACATAAATTCCTGCTCTTTTGCTTCCTCAAACTTTAATGCACAAAGTTTGGTGCAACCTAAATGATACCACCGATCGCATGCATCACAACCAATGTTTTTTAACTGGTCATCCTCGGCGTCAGTATCAAGCTCGTCTTCGCATGCACCACATTTCTGTTTTTGGTTAGATTTTTTTAGATTCTTTGTTTTTTTGACTTTTTTATGCAGTTTTTTTGACAGTCTCAAGCTCTTTTTTTCCTCAATATCTTTCTTTCTTTTTTCCTTTGCTTCTACTATATTTTGATGAAAATTCATCCACTTTAAGGACGTTATTGCCATCGGTGCTCTTTTTTCGGGAGGAATTTTGGTTCCTTTTTTTGTGGCAATAGCTTTAGGAAATTTCAAGTGCCTGTCAAAAGGTGAACAAGTGCTGCTAGGCGAATTTCGGTGACTTGAAACTGGCGTTATTTGCATAGGAGCGCCTGGTGAGGCATTCCATAATGAGATATCAATATTGTCTAAAACAATGAAAACAAAAATAATATAAGACTTTTTTGATTATTGCTTACGTTACGAGAACAAAAGTGTTTACCTATATCATCACAATCTAAAATTTGCACTATAGCCTCATCAATTTCATTGTTGATTGAAGTCTCTTCAAGAAGTACATTATTTTGCAACAACCTTTCAGCCTCCGTTATGTTATAATCAGCCTCCGTTATGATATCATACTGCTCCAAAATATTGTCCTGTGATGATACTATTTGTCCTGTTCCATCAGTGCCGGATGTGGAGGGGCCTATATCATAATATGCTTCGGGCTCCATAATTGATGGAAATTTCTTTTCTTCTTCGGAAATATGTTGTAAGACCGTTGTGAAGTGTACGTCTTCGCTTAAGTTTAACTTTTTCTGTAGGCTTAGTAATGTTTTTTTTGTAATGGCCATATTGTTTTCAGATAAATCACTGTTCGCTGGATTTATGTCTTGTGTTCCTTTGTTTAGGCTTTCAAGACGGTTCTGGATACATTTGCTAAAATCAACAGAGTTCGGGTCAAAGGGATAAATGCCACATTTCATAAACGCATTTTTTATTATTTCCGTTCGGTCCTTATTTTCTAAGACAATTTTTAAAACTTCACAGAAATTCGTTTTTGTGATCGATTTGCCGGTATTTTCTGTTAAGCTCGACCATTCCCTTACTGTGGCCCGGTAGTCGCTTTTAAGCCCCTTAAAGGCCCCAACATCTGCCGGCTGCAGTATATGTGTCGTATTTGGCGGAAGTGAATAAAGGATTATACCATTTTCTCTACAAAACTCACTAATCTGCAGTGACAAATGAGACTTATGTCCATCCACTAAAAACAGGATCGGCTTTTTGATTTCGTTTTGCATGAGCCAATTGTTAAAATCGTTTGCGACATATTCATAAAACGTTTCTGTCCGCATCCATCCCGTTTCTGAGCGGCCGACTATCCAATCCGGAGGCATTGAACTTACAACTTTAGCTGGAGGACGCAAATAAGGAAAGACGACTACTGGAGGCAATATTTTACCGATTGCGGAGAAAACCAGGAGCACTGTAATGTTGTCTTTTTCATTGGCATACTTTACCTGATACAGGTTTTTATAACCTCTTGGGCCAATCACCGCTCCCGTCTTTGGAGCTAAGCTGAAGGATGTCTCGTCTCCGTTATAAATTCTGCTTGGATCCAACAGAATGTCTTTACAGCCTTGCTCTTCTAAAAATTCGTTTAAGTCATGAAACCATTTTCGAATCGATTCCTCAGTAACAATTGCTCTTGCTTTGCTGACGGTCTCCGAAACTCTTAATGAAAGCTCTTTGTGCCGTTTTAGGAATCCATAATACCACTTTCTTCCCGGTTTTCCCTCTTTGAAAGGGGTTTTTCTTTTATCGTCCTTAATGATTTTTTGAACTACGTCCAAAAGTTCATTGGGTTTCTGTGGGAAACCGCATTTTGCTATATTAAGGAGCCACTCCACAATCTTTTTCTCTTCGCTATCTGTTAATACAGTTGCTGGACCTTTTTTTTGAGTTGAATCTAAAACTTTGCCTTTAATTCTATCATGTAGGGTTGTAACTGGCACCCCAAACTCTCTACTAGCTTTTCTTAATCCCATATCATTGGATCTTATTGCCCTCAAAGCAGCTGCTAGGGAACTATCATCATATTTTTTGACGGAGCGTTCCATTTTAACTTATACCTTATTATAGGTGTGAATCTGTCAGATAAATTATATGATTGAGAAGTAATATGAGAATGTTCGGACAAAGGATTCAAAGAAAGCTGTTGATTCCTTTACCCGAACACTGAGGAATGTGGTGTTCGGTTACTGGAACATTCAATCGTTATGCATTTTTGTATATAAAATATGAAAGAGAATACAGTTTATGTTAATAATTACTCTTAAAATGATAAAAAATGTATTTCAACCAGTTGCCTGTTTCCGAACAGTAGTGTTCGGGAAAGGAAACTCGTGAAATTTGGTTTCCTATAACCGAACAGTTCACAACAGTAAGGAAATAAAATAAATTTCGGACTAAATTTTGGAAAAACTGCTTACTTTATGTCTTTATCAATATATAAAACTATTTAAATCAACTTACATGATGTTTTAGCACAAATAAACACTATTTCCACTGACCACTTTCACTAGCAATTTTTTTGGTTACACATGCGCGTCGTCACTCATCAGAACTTGCAGAGAACTGACGGATGTTTGAAAAGGAATTAGAAGGTGTATGAGTGAGATGTCGCATAGATGGATAAAGGAAAGAGTACATATTCATTTTCTATCGTTGTTTTACTCATGACAAGAAAAATAACGTTATTTTAACGTATTTCAGTCAAAAGTGTTCGACTACTGGAGCTGTTCGGAAATAGGTACCTCTACCCGTAATGGTACCAATACCCGAACACTTAACGGTAAATCAGAAGTAAAAACGCTATCAAAATGTTTGTTTAAAAGAAAACCAAATAATGTAAATTTAATGCGATAGATGAAATGTTTTTTTATCAGAAAAATGTAAATTTATATTTGTGAATGCAATCGTTTATTTATAAAAAAATAAAAACTCGAAAATCTTTATTTTCACCAGTTGTCGAACACAAGTTTCCCAATTCCGATCACTTAGTTTCCTGAGTTCCGAACACCAAAATTGAAGACAGTTTTTTTAAATGATTTTAAGTTAAATTTATTTGTAAAGACTTTTAAAAGTATATTAAATATTTTGCTGTTTTTTAACATAAATAAATAAAATAAATAAAATTAAAAACAAATAAATACGAGAACTTCACGACAAAAAAAAAACTGTAATTCAGAAAACATTATATTTTAGTTAAATCTTATAACTAAATAAATAAAAAAATTGATTAATAAAAATTAGGAACACAAATATCACATAAATTCATCTTTTTTTGCTTCCTTTTGAACTTTTTTAAGACTTATAATACTTTTAAAAGTACATTAAATATTTTTCTGTTTTTTAACATAAATAAATAAAATTAAAAACATAAATAAATACGAGAACTTCATGACAAAAAAAAAACAGTAATTCAGAAAACTTTAAATTTCAGTTAGATCTTATAACTAAATAAATAAAAAAAAATTATAAAAAAAAATTAGGAACACAAATTGCACATAAATTCCTGCTCTTTTGCTTCCTCAAACTTTAATGCACAAAGTTTGGTGCAACCTAAATGATACCACCGATCGCATGCATCACAACCAATGTTTTTTAACTGGTCATCCTCGGCGTCAGTATCAAGCTCGTCTTCGCATGCACCACATTTCTGTTTTTGGTTAGATTTTTTTAGATTCTTTGTTTTTTTGACTTTTTTATGCAGTTTTTTTGACAGTCTCAAGCTCTTTTTTTCCTCAATATCTTTCTTTCTTTTTTCCTTTGCTTCTACTATATTTTGATGAAAATTCATCCACTTTAAGGACGTTATTGCCATCGGTGCTCTTTTTTCGGGAGGAATTTTGGTTCCTTTTTTTGTGGCAATAGCTTTAGGAAATTTCAAGTGCCTGTCAAAAGGTGAACAAGTGCTGCTAGGCGAATTTCGGTGACTTGAAACTGGCGTTATTTGCATAGGAGCGCCTGGTGAGGCATTCCATAATGAGATATCAATATTGTCTAAAACAATGAAAACAAAAATAATATAAGACTTTTTTGATTATTGCTTACGTTACGAGAACAAAAGTGTTTACCTATATCATCACAATCTAAAATTTGCACTATAGCCTCATCAATTTCATTGTTGATTGAAGTCTCTTCAAGAAGTACATTATTTTGCAACAACCTTTCAGCCTCCGTTATGTTATAATCAGCCTCCGTTATGATATCATACTGCTCCAAAATATTGTCCTGTGATGATACTATTTGTCCTGTTCCATCAGTGCCGGATGTGGAGGGGCCTATATCATAATATGCTTCGGGCTCCATAATTGATGGAAATTTCTTTTCTTCTTCGGAAATATGTTGTAAGACCGTTGTGAAGTGTACGTCTTCGCTTAAGTTTAACTTTTTCTGTAGGCTTAGTAATGTTTTTTTGTAATGGCCATATTGTTTTCAGATAAATCACTGTTCGCTGGATTTATGTCTTGTGTTCCTTTGTTTAGGCTTTCAAGACGGTTCTGGATACATTTGCTAAAATCAACAGAGTTCGGGTCAAAGGGATAAATGCCACATTTCATAAACGCATTTTTTATTATTTCCGTTCGGTCCTTATTTTCTAAGACAATTTTTAAAACTTCACAGAAATTCGTTTTTGTGATCGATTTGCCGGTATTTTCTGTTAAGCTCGACCATTCCCTTACTGTGGCCCGGTAGTCGCTTTTAAGCCCCTTAAAGGCCCCAACATCTGCCGGCTGCAGTATATGTGTCGTATTTGGCGGAAGTGAATAAAGGATTATACCATTTTCTCTACAAAACTCACTAATCTGCAGTGACAAATGAGACTTATGTCCATCCACTAAAAACAGGATCGGCTTTTTGATTTCGTTTTGCATGAGCCAATTGTTAAAATCGTTTGCGACATATTCATAAAACGTTTCTGTCCGCATCCATCCCGTTTCTGAGCGGCCGACTATCCAATCCGGAGGCATTGAACTTACAACTTTAGCTGGAGGACGCAAATAAGGAAAGACGACTACTGGAGGCAATATTTTACCGATTGCGGAGAAAACCAGGAGCACTGTAATGTTGTCTTTTTCATTGGCATACTTTACCTGATACAGGTTTTTATAACCTCTTGGGCCAATCACCGCTCCCGTCTTTGGAGCTAAGCTGAAGGATGTCTCGTCTCCGTTATAAATTCTGCTTGGATCCAACAGAATGTCTTTACAGCCTTGCTCTTCTAAAAATTCGTTTAAGTCATGAAACCATTTTCGAATCGATTCCTCAGTAACAATTGCTCTTGCTTTGCTGACGGTCTCCGAAACTCTTAATGAAAGCTCTTTGTGCCGTTTTAGGAATCCATAATACCACTTTCTTCCCGGTTTTCCCTCTTTGAAAGGGGTTTTTCTTTTATCGTCCTTAATGATTTTTTGAACTACGTCCAAAAGTTCATTGGGTTTCTGTGGGAAACCGCATTTTGCTATATTAAGGAGCCACTCCACAATCTTTTTCTCTTCGCTATCTGTTAATACAGTTGCTGGACCTTTTTTTTGAGTTGAATCTAAAACTTTGCCTTTAATTCTATCATGTAGGGTTGTAACTGGCACCCCAAACTCTCTACTAGCTTTTCTTAATCCCATATCATTGGATCTTATTGCCCTCAAAGCAGCTGCTAGGGAACTATCATCATATTTTTTGACGGAGCGTTCCATTTTAACTTATACCTTATTATAGGTGTGAATCTGTCAGATAAATTATATGATTGAGAAGTAATATGAGAATGTTCGGACAAAGGATTCAAAGAAAGCTGTTGATTCCTTTACCCGAACACTGAGGAATGTGGTGTTCGGTTACTGGAACATTCAATCGTTATGCATTTTTGTATATAAAATATGAAAGAGAATACAGTTTATGTTAATAATTACTCTTAAAATGATAAAAAATGTATTTCAACCAGTTGCCTGTTTCCGAACAGTAGTGTTCGGGAAAGGAAACTCGTGAAATTTGGTTTCCTATAACCGAACAGTTCACAACAGTAAGGAAATAAAATAAATTTCGGACTAAATTTTGGAAAAACTGCTTACTTTATGTCTTTATCAATATATAAAACTATTTAAATCAACTTACATGATGTTTTAGCACAAATAAACACTATTTCCACTGACCACTTTCACTAGCAATTTTTTTGGTTACACATGCGCGTCGTCACTCATCAGAACTTGCAGAGAACTGACGGATGTTTGAAAAGGAATTAGAAGGTGTATGAGTGAGATGTCGCATAGATGGATAAAGGAAAGAGTACATATTCATTTTCTATCGTTGTTTTACTCATGACAAGAAAAATAACGTTATTTTAACGTATTTCAGTCAAAAGTGTTCGACTACTGGAGCTGTTCGGAAATAGGTACCTCTACCCTATACGCCTCTGTTGCCATCAACTGTATGATACATAAAGAAAGACATTTTACTTTGACCATAATTTACGAACAAACCCTTTGCTTGAAGTACCTACATAATGTATGTAGTATATACAACATACATACATACATATGTATGTATATATTTTTAATGGAATCCGAACATTCACGAGGAATCTGAAAATATTTTATAAATTATTTTGATTATTTTTCCAAATTATTTTGACAGCCTTTCGATAGTTTTAAATGTGAAATAAAAAACCAGGCTACTGCGGATGTTTTTTTTTTTTAATTTCTAATTGGACTATATACGTAAATAAGAGAAGTAAAAGTATAGTCCCTCAAAAACAATGCGAGATCATCCGAGTTTGGGAGTTAAACTCTTAAAAACATTCTATGTGTAGGTATGTCAAGTGAGACAATTCAATTTAACATAGGTGCATACATGTGTCAAAACTGAGAGCTAGATTGTCTGGTGTCATTTTATAAATATACATCAAGATGAATTACCATATATTTCTTGGTAGATACAAATAAAAAAGTTGAATCCAGAGACAAAATAAAAAATGATATTTGAAAGATGAAAAATCAAAAATTCAAATTTCATCCATACCAGAACGAGTTATAGTGACAGGAGTCTCCTGAGGAATCTCCCTTTCATCACTGTATTTTCTGTATTTTATACATTTTGCCATACATTAAGGTTTATTTTCCCAAAGAAATTCTACACACGTAAATATATAATGTTGTACGACGGACCGTGACGTATCCATTCCCATCATTATCGTTTGCATTGGGATGAATATTATTTTCGTCTTAATTACAAGTTAATGTGTTGAAAAGGAACTACCCACGTGATAGCTTTGTCCCATCATCACCATTATTATCACCATCAGCATCCCGTACCGCCACCACTTAAAGGTTTTCTGTTGTACCTATATGAATCTCTAACGCATATGTCAACGTCCTTTTTCTTAAATTCTTTATTTTTTGAGGTAGGTTAACCGTTCGTTTTGATAACGTTTCTCTATTTATACACTTAGAGAAAACAATAATGACAAAGAAATTAAGTTTCTATAAATTAAATTAAACACGTCATCAAAAGTTGAAATTATGTATCTGTTTAACCGAAACGTGGTTTTCTGAAAAATAAAAAACAATGATCAAATGCATAGTTTGAGTGGTTATAGACTTTTTCGGGCTAACAGACTTGGTAGGGGAGGTGGAGGATCTGCCCATATATGTACGTACGTAAAAGTATCGCCTGCAAATTAATTTGTAAGCTTGCAGTAGGTAGTGAGTTGGAGTACTTGTTTCTTAGAAATCTTTGACAATGAGGGTACTTTTCTTGTAGTAGTGGTTTTTAAATCTTAAGCCTAGTACGCAGATCGAACTAAATTTTATCTTCCATACAAAATTCTCTCCGAAATTTAGCTAAGCTAAAATTATGTCAAGCATTTTAGCCGAGAGGTACGCTGCTTCAGCTAAAAAATCAAATTTTCTCTTCGAACTGTACATAACTTATCTGTCAAAATTTAGCGCACGAAATAAGCTAAATTTCAATTTCAATTTGAAATGTAATAATAGGTGCGTTTTATTATCCACAAATCTATCTGGATCCGGATCTGGATCTTCCCTTGAAAATAAAACGATACGGATCCTAGTGACAGCAGTGTTATAAGTCCGTCTCTTTTTATCCTTTGGTTTGTAAATTTTCAATTATTTCTTGTCTTTTTTCTTTACACAATAGCTTACACTACCTTATCATAAAAGCCATCTACTCGCCAGGGTAATAACTAATTTTTGGATCTTTGAAATAGATCCCGATAGAAAACAGGACCCATGTTCTGTAACTTTCGAAGCGATAAAACTCGTCGAGAAACGGTGAGAATTGGGACGAAATTCATTTTATCGCATCATCGGGTTTCTGTAACTTTGACAGTCGTTAATTCTATCGACTGGTACAAACGGAATAGGAATCCTGGAAAAAATCGATAAAATGGGTTTCTGTATCTTTGAAAGGCGATAAGTTTTTCTCTTCAAATGTCAAAATTTATCACCACATAAAAAGCAGGCGAAACGAGAAGGCAACAAAAATGTCGGAGGCAAAAAAGGTAATACATAAATAATAAATAACTGAATTAAGAGCTTAATTAATAAATATTATATTTTTAGAGATGCGCCAGAATATCCAAAAGCCAGAAGGAAACACTGGTAGACTTTATGGCTGAGGACAAGCCGTTTGCCCGCGGCCAGTTTACCGATGCCAACAGCCGGCAATCCAACACCGAAACTTGGGAGTCCCTATGTTTCCGGCTCAACTCCCAAGGGCCAAATATAAAGACGGTGGAGCAATGGAAAAAGGTATAAATGATTCTAAGTACACATCACACATTTTTTTATGTAAACCATGTATGTATGTCTTTCAATTTTAGTGTTGGACTGACATAAAATCTGCAGCCAAGAAGCAGGCAAATGAGATGAAGGCCTTCATAAATAAGACTGGTGGTGGAAGCATCGCCGATGGACCTCGTCCTCTAAGCGAATTCGAGGAAAAGGTCCTTTCCATAATTACAATGGATGCTGTGGACGGTGATGCTTCCACTCCTGAGATGGGACTGGCAACCCCATTCCTTGAAGTGAGTACATACATACATATGTGCATTGTATATATCTACCTATTATTTTGTTGAATTGAATAATTTTACATTTTATTATTTTTAGAGTCTAGAAATTATGATTGGGGCAGCAGCCGTCGAAGAAGAGGATGAATTCAAAGAACCATCCTCAAAAATAAGAAAAAAAAATAAAACCTACGATAGTGCTCTGCAAGAGGTAAGAGCCATGCACACATCAGTGATGGAAAAGCTGGACAACATTATTTCCTTAAATAAGGAAATACTAACTATATTAAAACGTGAATAACTTTTTTCATTGTTATATTTTTTTTTTTGTATTTTATAGTTGTTTGAAAGCTTTATTTTATTTTGTGTTATGTTTAGTTTTAATTCAACGATGTGATTTTATTTTTACTTAATTTATGTGTTCTTTGTTCATTCTTCCTTTTTTTGTAATTTGGATGTGCTTTATTTTACTTTTTTGATTTTTTTTCAATTTTATGTATATATGTTTATCTTCTGTTTTAACGTTTCATTAAAAAACTAATAATTTCAATAACTTTAAAGTTTGCATTTCATTATTAACAAAAAAAAGTTCACACATAATGTACATAAATACTTACATATCATGCATTTCTGTGAAGACTTTACTAATAGCTCTTAAGGAACTATTTATTATGAATGCGTTTGATTATATCCTATTTGTTTCTAGATAACTACCCGAGCTGCATTGCACGAAGTCTTGAGCAGCTGAAAATAAAGGAGTTACGTTTAATTTCGTTCAGGTCCTTGGATAACACAAGAGACTTTTAATTCCTTAGTCTTTTGATTTTTAAAACCTCGATATTTAAATAAACTTAAACAAATTGAAGTACAATTATTAAAACAACTTTGTTTGCTTTTACTTATAGTTAAGGAATATTAACCAAAATACGACCGTAATTTTCAAAATATATCTTTTTGTAATACTTTCCACTTCGGTCAAAGATTCAAAAAAAAAAAAACAAAAGTATTATCGGAACTATTTTATTTTAATCACTTAAATATTTGACCTGAGCCGGTCGCGTATAGCTGTTGCAGCCCTTAAATGAACAGAATTTTGTTCAGGATAGTACATGTCATCATCTTGTTCATATTCTATATCATGTTCTAAAACAGAATGATCATCCGTAATGCCATAGCTTAGGCGGAAGTTGTGGAGTACGCAGCACGCATTTATAATTGTTCCAGCTCTTGATGGTGAGTACGAAAGACCTAGCTTCAAACACCGAAACACGGACTTTAAAACACCATTCAACCGTTCTATACAATTACGCGTTTGGGAATGGATTGTGTTGAATGATCGATTAATCGCACCTCCTTGTGAAGATCTGTAAGGTGTTATCACCCACGGACGCAGAGGATATCCGGAATCACCTAAGTTTTAAAGAAAGATTTGTAAAATTGTTGAGTTTATTTAAATGTTGACTATTTACCTAAAAGCCACGAATTATGATGACCGGGCTCGCAAGATTCATAGCGTCTTTCAAGTAATGCATTTACTTGTGAAGCTCTCCATATGAAGGCATCATGTGCAGCACCTCCGAATCTTGCAAAACCGCCAAGAATCTTTAGATTGTAATCACATATCTAAAATAAAGATATCATAATTTATGTTTTAATGTAAATTCTTTAAAGTATTTTTCCTTACCAGCTGAACATTTTTTGAATGAAACCCTTTCCTATTCAAGTAGCAAGCTTCTATATCTCTGCTTGGCTTTTGAATTCGAACGTGCGTGCAATCGATTGCGCCTATTACACCAGGAAATCCAGTTTTCTCAAAAAATCTGAAATTAATTATTCACAATTAAATATTTGAATGTATTTGAATACCTTTTTATAACAATTTTACATCTGCTTGATGGGCTCGTATTCTTCGATGCTTGGAAACTTAATCCATTTCTCCATGAGTTTGTTTTGAAGAACTGCAGCTACTTCACATATGCTCCGCGAGACCATTGATCTACTCATTGCAACAGAAAAATCCTGACCGATATCCCTTTGATATGAACCGGTTGCAAAGAAATGAAGAGCGGTGCAAATGCGAAGATTAATCGGGATGAATGTTCTTCTTCGTCCTTGCACCATATGTGGTCTTAGTTCCTCACACAAAAGATGCGCCACCTCACGACTTAACCTATATAGCTCGCGGAATCGCTCTTCGGGCATATCGAACGGATTCGTGGTGTCTCGCAGGTGCCTTCGTTGAATCCGCATTTTATTACGGCGGTCATTGGATTCCCCCAATAATACCAAAGCGAACATTGTTTTTTTGTTTTTATAAATTGATTTAAATAATTTTTAAATTGAATATAATCTTAACACACAAATACTTTTGGATCTTGAAAACGAAAACACTGAATTGACAAATGTGGATTTACATGTATCTGCAATTGATTTCTGCAAAAAAAAAGGGATGCCAAATGCAGAAGTCAAGATTATAGTAAAGACGAACATATGTAAATTTGCGGAATTCTCACATTTTTCTATAATTTTTTTTGACGGACTCATGATATGAAAAAAAAAAAACATTAGATCGAAATGGAAGAGAACGGAGGTAAGTTCAATTTTCATTGCATTGTTTCGTATAATTTATTTTGTATTTAGTTTTTCAGATCATACTTATACTTTCCATTAATTCCTGCTGATTCAGAAATCGAAGTTTTAACGGACAAACACTTTGTTAACTATCACAGGCGGAAGCAATTCACAGCACACCCGAACATCCACAACTACTTTAATGACCCACAAGTTCCACCACACAGTCATAAGATTCCAACAACTTAACAAGCTTCAACAACAACTCAACTTCCAACTACTTCAACAACACCAGTCCCAAGTACAAGTTCAACAACAACAACTACAACAACTGAAGTTCCAACTTCAACAACAATCACATCCCCCGCCCCAGAAACAACCAGAACTGATAAGCCTGTTCATTATCACCCTCATACTACTAAAAAAGCAACTACAACGACCACCTACTTCAACAACTACCACCTCTGAACCGACTCTAACGACTCTATCCACATTCGCAACCTATCGCCCAACACCTCCAGCAACAACAACTGAATCCCTCCCAACCTATCTTCCTGCTACGACTTCAACAAGTCCATACCACCAAACTCCAACTCAATGACTATCTCATAACCACTGATAACATTCCCTCATTCTTGAAGCAAGCTAAGTTGCTAAATCAACTAAGTGAAACGGAACAAGATCACAATACAAAAACAAAAACAACAACCACAACAATACCTTACCAAATTGTTCGAAAGGAAGAAGAAGACGCAGACGAATCTAAACTCCTAACCAACCAAGACGAGACCGCACAACGTTTATCGAATTTCGCCCAAATAAACCCAGCACTTCATTTGAGTGTACCTGAAATCAAAGAAACCTCTCTAAGACAACCGATGAATCTCCGGCAGCGTTGGAGAACTCCGACACTATGTGGAGGAAAAGAATGAAGCCACAACCCCTCAACCCCTTCTCAATTTGAATAAGAAATATTAAAATGTATATGAATTTTTTAATATTATAACTGCACTTTGTAATTTATATTATTTTTTTTCTTTTACAAAAATATATTTATCATTAAAAGAATCTTGTAATTCTGAATTAAGTGAAAAATTATTAAAAAATGACAAATAAAACAATCCCAGTCCATAAGGTCCCAAAATGTCAGAATCGTTAAAGAGTCCTAGTAAAGTATTCGCATCCAGAGAATATGAATTGGTGCGTAGTAAATCTTTAAAAGTGTCCAAATCGTCCTGAACAGTACCCAAGTGCATGTTGACTTCATCACGCATATCGTTGCTGTTATGAAAGTTGTTGCTATTGTTCACTTTGGACAGATCGTCATCATAATCATCATCGTCGTCGTCATCTAAAACTGTTATATTTTCTATTAAGCAAAATAATTGTAAATATTTATTCCAAATTTTACCATGATCTCGACGTTTTCTATAATATGCCTTCTCTGTCGGCACTGGCGGCGGTGGCTGATCTGTTTCACCATTAAGCAAAGAATTTCTATACAAAACCAATGATTGCCATTTTTCGGCTTTGCTTGAAGGTATTCCAGGAGATATTCTTCGATCGAGGAAATTCAAAATGACTTTATTATTCGGTTTCAAGAGTTTATTATTGAACTCATTCAGTATTTCCAAGAACAAAAGACGTGTTGGTGCCGCCGATGGATCTTCGGGAATATCATGAACAGCAAACAAAATTCCAGCTCTGTGTAAAGCAATAATTGGTTCACCATTTTTGATCGCATCAAAGCCAAATGTGAGAGCAAATCTCTTTGTCAACTCCTTCAGTTCGCTGAAGTCATGAGAAGATTTCGGAATGATTCCACTATCGGAAGATTTTTGAAGACCGCAATTAAACTAACAAAAGCGAGAAGTTAACCTTGTTGATTTCTCTTGCTTTGCCCAAGGTAGCCTTGATAATGTGTCCGTATTCATTATAGCACTAAAAAATCGAGCTTAGTTACAAAACTGTATGAAAGGTTTTTGCAAGTTTCTTACTCTGACATAATGCTTAAACAGCCCTGCAGCACTCTTTGTAGGAATGATATTGTAAACGATCAGTTTACAGTAAGATGCCAGGAAGTTTCTCTTCTGATGTAGTTCTTCGATGCGGGTTTCATCATGGCATTCTGTTGATAAGCTCAGGCATAAGTATTTAGTTAGGATATTAATTCAAAACTTCATTACCTTCAGGTTTAAGGGAAAAGACATAATGTTGTACAAAGTTGTTTAAAATTAACTGTTCGTCTAAAGCAGATTTATACTCCAGAACTCTGATGTGTTCATTTTCATTTGTGGACAATTGATCGGAGAAAATTATGAGAAGATCACAAACTGATTGATATGCCTAAAATTCAGAAAGAATAATTTTAGAACTTGCATCGCCGATATGTGTGCACTTTGAACAAACCGATTCCTGTATTTGTGATGCATGCATTGATATACTTATGCAAATTCGTTCTTAACTCGGCACATCCACTCTGGACACTAGAGCTCTCGCATTGAGTCTCCAAATAATATAAACACCAAGCAGGAACTCCAGCTCCGGTTTCATTAAATGTGTGCATTTTCTTGACACTTTTTATAAATTAAATGGAATATTTGATTTTGTTTTGCTTTTTCTGTTCTTAAAAATACACTACATTCAATTAAATTTTGTTGGTCTTCCATTTTAAAAACAATTTATCTAAACAAATTTCACAGAAAACACAAATTAACTTGCAAGGAAAACATATGATTAACAAGTCAACATGACAGTTCGTCTTATCGCCTTCCAATGGAAATTCCAGTCAAAAAATTTCCCAAATTCAACTTATCGCATTGTGGTACAGAAACCCATTTCTTTCCAGACGCGATAAGAGGGGAATGAATAGTTTCATTTTTTAACGATGTGATAAGTTATCGCCTGAGTTACAGAACATGGGTCCAGGATCCCAAATTGTTTTTGTAATACATGTTAAAACTTAATCCAGATCCGGATCCAGATAGATTTGTGAATAATAAAACGCACCTAATATTTGAATAATATTTAGAAGAATATTTGGTGACGCAAATCTTACAAGATTTTCCACAGCAAAAATCACTCATAATTCATAATTCTCATTCGTTCTCTTTCATAATTCTCAAACAATCATACTTTAAACCCAATTCTTTTAAATCTTTGAAAAAAATTCATTTAGAGAACAGCTGTTTTCTGTGAAATATTCTCCACAAAGTTCTTATGTCAAAATTTAGCTTGGAATTTAGCAGATGCTTGGAGAAAAATGTGGGAGATAAAATTTAGCGCGATCTGCGTACTAGGCTTTACAATGATATATAGATGTCAATCCATTGCTTATACCTTTGGAGACTATCACCTTGATGCCGACTAAGATAATTGTGTGCGGAGATTTCTTTTAGGACAGACTTCTCTTAACGAGGGTATGAAAACTTTTAATTTAACACCGGTAAACACCACTGTTGGTACACATTTTTCTGGAGCACCACAAACACTTTTAAATATTTTCTTTGATGTAAGTGACGTTCTTTTGTATGACCAATTGGTAGCTTCAGCATTTTCAAAACAGGATGTCATTTACCTAGCTTTTAACTTTTTATTTCAATGTCAAATTTAACGAAACTTCCTACAATTTTAGAGATTTGAAAAACATTATTTAAGATTCAGATTTGGTGCAAAGTTGTCCGTTGGTAATGTGTTTTTAGATTACACTCTCCCGATGATCAAGACGAATTCCTAAGCAATAATATTACTAACCTATTGAATAGATACGTTCCTCTGAGTTCCTGAGATCATTCTGAGAACTGTTACAGATGTGAACGTCTCTTGGTTAACAATTAAATTCGAAGACTCATATTGAAACGGCATATGTATAGTGTTTGCAAACGTTATCGATTGGAAATTTATCATTAAATTTTTCGTAGGTTACGTAATCAAGTGGTTTACAAAATAAAAACAGCAAAAATTCAATTGTATTATAGACAAATTAATCCTTCTATGAATGAGCGTCAACTATGGAAGAACTTAAAAGAGATGAGTAAAGGTAGAGAAAACCAAATATGTGATGAGAACGTCAATGTTGGCTCTTTAAATCAGAAATTTTTCGCGTTACTGTTTCCAGCGTTTTTCGATGCTCACTCCGATTTAGATGACGTGTTTCTTCTTTCTTTCATCTAAGCACTATCGCTTCCGTCAAAAGCATAGTTGCACTACTGCTATTATCAACATCGTTAAAGATATTCGACTTGCCTTAGATGATGATCATGTGACATTCCTTGTACTGATTGATTTTTCTAAAGCATTTTACACTGTTGACCACACTAACCTATGTCAGAAGCTAAGATCCTTTTTATCGTTTTTCACCTTCTGCAGTACTCTTATTATCATCCTGCCTTCGGGGAAGAAAACAAGCAATTTCGATTGGCAATAACATTTCAACCTACCTTCCAACAGTTAAAGGAGTCCCTCAGAGTTCTATCTTAGGACATCTCCTTTCCTCTCTTTATATCAATGAACTTTCCGAAGAGATAAATGGATCATCCATCCAAATGTATGTTGACGATGTTCAACTATACAAAAGTTGTCTTCTTGGACATATTGAAAATTGCGCATACTTAACCAATAGGGACCTCGAAGACATTGCTCTCTGGTCAATATCTAATGGTCTGTTTTTGAATTCCAAATGCATAGTTATAAGTACGAAGACTCTTAACCTCGAAATTGTTCCTAACTAACTTCTCGGTATGTTGCAATATTACACAGATATTACAACTCGTTTGTTATTGGCTAAAAAGTTGGTTATACCAATACTTGAAAACGGGTGCGAGATCTATTGGAAATGCGATGCAGTCAGCAGGCGAAGGTTTAACGTAGATTTTATTTTAATGATACTGATAACATCTCGATGAATCTTCAACAGAGCAATACTTTCCTGTGGCAAAGGATAGATAAGGATCCGAGGAATCTAAAAATCTATTTAGTACATCACGATATGAATTAAGCCTTGAAGACCTTCGGCTGAAATGGTCTTGGAAGCCCCAATAGGAGTATTCCTTATTACTGGTTTCCTGAGCTTTTTCGAACAACTGTCCGAGCCCAAGTGGCAATATGCCAGCTTCGATTATTTGTTTCGAGTGCATGAGAAGTTTATGTATATTTTCGGACATATGCTATCTGGCATTATGTTGAAGATAAGTATCCTTCGTTTCATTGGTATAATTTCCAAACATTTCTGCATCAATTTCGTATTTATTTGAAATTACTTCAAGTAAAATTCTGAAATGGTTGATCAGGTCAATGTAATGTTTCAATCTTGAATAAAGCTCCGCTAGATTTCAAAAATAAAGTTAAATAAAATCCACACCAAACGGTAACTTTTTGTTTGGTCATTGCCACCGGTGGATCTCTTGTAGATAGGCGTCGTCCTACTATATAATATAACCTTTCATCCAAAAATGTCACCTCCCAAACAACAGTCAGCGAAAAAGTAGCTTATTTACAATATGTTCATTAATTTTGAGCTTCTGGGTTAGATTTACTGGTGCAAGCTAAGTACCAAAAAAAAAGGCCTAAATTGAAAGTCTGTGAAAGGGCGAGTGTGCAGTGTGAGAAATTGACTACCTCGGGTTCTTCTCCACATCTTTTGACGTTGGCTGATTGCTTAACGGACCGATTGTTTCCAATTTAACGAACAAAGACTGGAGAGTCAAGATTGAAGGTGATTTGTCATGGTGCTTTGATATAATTGACTGAAAAATAAGCAATTGACAGGTGCCACAAACTGTCAACATGAACAAACAAAAACTTTGAAGAGATATTGACATTAATTCAGTAGTTGCTGGCGAATTATATGGAACTTTAGTTGTCTGTTAATGTGATGAGAATTGTCAAATTATGCATATCATCCACTCGAAAATAAATAAAAGCGTTGCTAGAATGAAAATTAAAAATTAACAAAAAGTAAAAGTGTGTAAAATGGTACCAGTCCTTTTCGGTCGTAGTTTTAGGCTTTATCTCGATTTCCACTGAATTTTTCGCGAGCTTAGTTAAAACTTGATGCTGTTTTAAAGGGAAGTCATTAAGTGGGAAATAATAAAAAGTTACAATATCTGTCTTGGTGCCAAATAAATCCACTTTACAGTAAAAACAGGGATGTAGGATGTTAGTAGTGTATTTCGGGAAGTTCGGAATCATTTTATTAATTGACAGAACAACTCTTTATGAGGGTTTGAGTTAAAAACCCAAATCTAATTTTGATCAATTTGTTATGCTTAAGCTCTTAAAATAAATTTTTATTTTTCTCAAAAACGGGACATAGAAATTTGTAAATCAATTTATTTATTTTTCAGTGCCATATGTTCTCAACATTGCAAGAATTTAAATTCACTCATATTATTGGCCTTAATTGTTTTCTGAGCTGGGTATTCACTTTTTTAAAAAACACGGCTGGTATGAGTTTTCATTCCAAGTGGTACGACGAAGAATACAAAGGAAGTAGGAAAAAAAACTTCGCTCTCTTGAAACTTTTCCGAAAAACAAATAGCTCAGTATTTAAATCACTATACCTGCAGTCAAATCAGTAGATAATAATAAAGTATTATTATTAGGAATGCCCATCAGTTTAACCTAGAGCCCAACTTCGACGCACTGTTAAATACAGAGATTCTTAAGATAAATACTACCAAATCGAAAATATATGGTTTTCAGGTCTAGAAACATATGTATTGGGTATGCATGGAACTGGACCTAGATGGTGAGATTATTGAAGTGGTAGATGAATTTAAGTATCTTGGATATATGTATACGAGTAATGACATACAGCTGGAATGTTCAAGCGCATATTAAAGCAAGAACAAATGCTGCGAAAATTGCAATACATAAAATATTGTCTCAATTTTTTGCCAACAATTTGCCAGTAAATCCAGTTTCAAAATTCAAAGTCTTAACACTACAGTGAATAGTTGTCACTACTATAGGAATGAAGTGTACGGGTACGAAAAGATAGAAGAAATAGAAAACCTGCAAAGGTATTTCTTTAAGCCAATTTTTAGGTTACCTTTCAACAACCCTAACTAGGCTATTCACCTGGAGTCAGGTTTACCCCAAATATTCCTGAAAAATTTAAAGTCTAATCCGGATTTTATTTTTAAGGTATATTAAAGCGATCAGACCGAAACTTGCAGAAACGGATTCTTATGATTTGTTTAAGATGCGGTTACAGTCCAATCAAAAACTGATATGACCTTGCAATAACACATGCCTTGCAATACCCTTGACAGTGGACAATTTTGAAGAATTGAAAAATTCATTATACGAATGTATAGTATAATATGTAATAGATGATACAATGTTCCAACTGTGTGTTTTGCGAGGGACAGAATGGGCATCAAGGAGTACATACAGACAGCTCTAACTGAGAGAAAACAACTATTTTAGAGCCGAGTTTACAGTATTCGAAATGAGTTTAGTTTTCAAGATGAGAACCGAAATGCTTGATCTGAATTTTAAGCCTCATAGAACAGATTTAAAACTGTGTGCTCCCTTGCAATCTTAATCAGAACGAAGATTTCTTTCATTTCTTAGAGCTTTCTATAGTTCTGCAGAAAATCCGAAGACTTTATTTTTGTTCTAGTTTTATTTCGCTAGCGGAATGTGTCAGGGTTCTTATTGGAGACCTTGGTTGGAAGCCGCTTATACGCTATGTTTCACACGCAAGAAATTTTCGAAATGAATATTTGAATTATGTTTTGAGTTAATATGAGATATAATTATTATTGTTAATTTTTGTGTTAGAATAACTAAAAGCCTTTACCAAAAATAAAAATTTTTAATTATTATATGTATATGATTTTAAATATTATATTTAATTTTAATTAAGCTTAATACAAGCCACTTATACTATATCACAATAAAAATATCTTAAGTCTAACATTAAGTACTTAAGTCTAAAAATTAATAAATTGATTAATAATAAGATAATTTGGATAAGTATCAGGAAGGGTGGCGTAGTAGGGCATGTTTAAGTGAGGGTATACTAAGGTTTAAGTCTAATATGTTAGAATTATTTACCCTACTCAACATTCTTGGGGTTCGTTTCGTCCGTAGTCGGTACTATGGCATTGGAGTCGAAAAAGAGTCGTAGATCGGAAACGAAGTTGGTTAGTATTAAAGCCGATCTGTTGTATTAAACAGGGACAGTCAATGTTACATGGTAATAACTGATGAACGAAGATAATATCAGAAGTGTTACGGTTGTAAAACTTAGAAGCTTCAGACGTTCTTCATATGGAGGAAGGTTAAAAGGATCGTCCCAGCCAAGTCCACGCAAGGCAAAACGTAAAAATCTTCGTTGGACGGCTTCAATACGATTAATGTGAACTTGATAATAAGGCGACCAGACCTGAGATGCATATTCTAATTTTTTTTGTAACATAGGAATCGGAGAATTCTTTCGACCAGCGTTTAATAAATCCAAGTGATGAGTTAGCTTTATTTATAATGTTATTAATATGAGAGCGAAAGTTCAGTTGGGAGTCGCATAAATAAACCTAAATCACGGATCGAAGTAACAATGGGAATGGGTTCGTAATTTATAAAATATTGTCTTTGAGCTAATGAAGGACGCTTACGGGTATATGTTGTGGCTGGACATTTATTAACGTTGAATTCCAGGAGGTTTTTTTTTGGCACGAAATGTAGAATTTGTCCAAGTCGATTTGCAGAGATTTTGAATCTTCGGTACAAGAGATCTTTCGGCATAGCCTCATGTCATCTGCGTAGATTAACAGATCAGAGTTCGAAAATATTTTTTCAACGTCATTAGTGGTTAGAACGAAAATAAGTGGTCCTAGGTGGCTACCTTGCGGAACTCCGGACGTTGCACGGATGGAGGTAGCTATACACGACCTGAATATAACGTTGTATTGTCGTTTCGATAAATATGATTAAATCCATGAAATCATTAAAGCCGGAAAGCCGAATTGTTTTAGCTTAAATAATATTATGTTATGGGATATTTTGTCGAAAGCTTTGCTAAAATCAGTAGCTATCGCATCGACTTCTTCTCCTACTTCTAAAGCACACAAGGTAGTATATACAAAATCTACCAGATTAGTGGTAGTGGACCTGCCCTTTAGGAAACCATGTTGTTTAGTTGAAAAAATCGGCTTACAAAAAAAAAGAACATATTGTCATATATAATACATACTCTCAAAGAGTTTCGGTATCGGTATGCAAGAAAGTTTTGCAATCGGTCTATAGTTAACTATATTATTTTTAGGTCCTTTCTTATGCACAGGTATAATAAAAGCATCTTCCCAAAACTGGGGAAAAATTCCTGTTGAAATAGACTTTTGGAAGAGTGCAGTAAGTGGCTGGGCTAAGTTGGCAGTACATTTTTTCAACAAAACAGAAGGGAGACCGTCAGGACCAAAAGAGAAATCATCTTTAAGCAGATTCATTTTATATATCACCGATGATATGTAAATATTAATGGAAGTTAGGGAAGTCTGGGTGCAGCCGTTGATATAGCTAAAATAGTTAACTCAATTAAGATAGAAAATTATTTCTGTTTAAGTGGAGTTAAGTTAACGTCAGCCTCAGAATTGTCACACGAAAACGCTGCCTCGAAAAATTCTGCAAAAAGATTGGATATAGTTTTTGGATCCATTGACGAAGAATCGTGTAATTTTAATACATAGGGGAAACCATCAAATTTTTTTTTACTATTAATAAACTGATAAAACAATTTTGGAAATTTGAGAAAGATATCTTGTGTATAAGTATTCACACAAAACGGAGAAGTTATTATAAGCTAAGGTGTAATTAGAAAAATTAGACTCTGATTTGAACTTTAGAAATATTTGCCAAAGTTTGTTCGTTTTATACCTATTTATTTAAATTATTTGCTTAAATTATTTTCTCTTTTTATATGTAGCATTACTACTTTTTAATTTTTTTTATTTTTTTTTTTATTTGAGTTCTTCCGGCAGACGGCCAAGCCATGCTTTGTAAATCTGTTTAATCCAACTAATGTACTTTTAAATGATTGTTAAATATAGACTTTATCTATCTATCTTATTAATTTAAAGGGATGTTTTTTTGCAGTGTATTATGTAAAATGTAAATACATATTAACATATCTATACTGCGCACAAACATTTTATCTGGCAGAACACTTGAGAAAAGTTTATCTGCTTCACTTATGAAAATGAGAAGTTACGTAGAATAACTGCTACATACATATATGTACAATACGAGTACACACATACTACTTATAATGTACACAAGGTGTTCTTATGCACGGAAGTACTTAAAATATAAAGGGCCCCGGCGACATACTCGAAAAATACCTTTCGAGGGATTTCTTAGATTAGTGTTTGGATGTACGAGTATTGTATAATGACGACAAAGAAGGAATAGCTTTTTCCCCAAGACGTAAGAAGACCGAGTTTTAGTCGAAACATTTGATCATCAAGTAAAGCATAAAAGGATGTTATTCCCTCGTTAAAAGATGCCGTCATAATTTGCATGACACAAGTACAAAATATTATAAGTATGTATTTGTTTTTGGAGGATGTATCAAGAAGGAACGCCCCTTCGTAAAGGTGTCAATAATTTCAAGAAGTGTTTAATGGCACTCTTATCATTAATTTGCTTCTTAATACTAGGTGTCATAAATATACAAATAAACCCTAAGTTTGCTTGCATAATTTATGGAAATGAGTCTATTTATTTTTATTTTTTTTAATCTCAAGTAGATATTCAAGGAGGATACACTTTATAGGGGTTTTTTTTTTTTAATAAAAAATGAGGTAGACCCTCAGTTAGGTCGTATAAGATTTGAATTATTGATATACACATTTTATAACCCCTATAGATTACAGTCAATTTGAATAATAGTCTTTATAGTTGATTACACAAATTTGCTGCCTTGAGTCTTTAGCAATTCAGCACTAAAAAATTGTCAAGCCAAACTCGTTTTTCTAGAATTCCAGTTAACAAATCCCCCAGCTAAGTCGGCGGGAAACAATGAACTTGAAGCTACTGTTCAATAGTCTTGTTTTACTTCAAGTTCACAAATAGTTGATATTGAAGAAATTGTGCTTACCCTCGATGATCTAAAAGATAAATTGTCAAGTTCAAAAATATCAAAGTAACCTGGTTTCGATAAGTTACGGAACTTATATTTTAAACAACTACCAATAAAGGGTATTAAGTATCTCCTAAATTTATTTAATCGATGTTTCAATTAATGTTATTTCCCGAAGGAGTTTAGAAAAGTAAATTATTCCTATTTTGAAACCAGACAAGGATTCTCCCATGCCTTGCAACTATAATAACAGTCAGCTTACTGAGCTATCAAAAACAAACTTAAGGATTAGTCGAGAACAGCGCTGCCGAACTTACTCCGATAGGAGTATTTTACTCCTTTCGTGGAGCCGATGCTCCTATACTCCCCATGTTACAAAAATACTCCCCAAAAAAATAAATAAAAATTAAAAATAAAACAAAATTGCAACAAACCAACTTATAGCAAACATATTGTTTTTTCGACAAATTGCACATCTCTGTTCTTTTTCCATACAAGATCGCATATCGTTGAACTTGTAAACATTCCTGGATAACAAGATAAAAAGACAGAGATAATAAATACTGTTTCCTCTTTTTAATTTAAAAACTGCGAGCGAGATAGTTAAATCGGACTTCGTTCAATCCAATCGCTTCTAAAGAAATACAAATTGATCGTTACATAGCAAAAAAGTGCAGATGAAAGTTAATTAGCAGTTTTTCAGACGAACATTTTGTTAAAAAAAGAAATATGAACTTACTCTAAAAGAATGGAAAAGTAAGACCATCCTTTCATATACTTTGAAACTATAATATAGGTACATTATACACATTATGTTCAACACAGGTTTTTAATACGAAAAACAAAACCAACACCAGAAGCAGCACCACCTGAACCAGCACCATCGACCTCAGTTGAAATTCCAACTGAGACAGGTCCATCAATGTCCAAGACCATTATATGTGTCTCTTCTCCAAAAAAAACAAAAACTAAATGTAGATGACAGAGATGACACAGGGGACCTTGTTCAGGATCCGAAATCTGAAAACCCAAAACGAAAAGAACAAAAATCTTGAAAATTTCAACGGGATGGAAGAAATAATAGGCCCAAACGAGACTCCAAGACCATACTGCAAAATTTGCATGATTCTTCTAACTAACAACAAAGGACATTTATTGAGGCACCAGGAGTCTCAACAGCACATCAAGCAAATGTCTAGTTTAAAAAAACAACCCATGATCGACAACACCCAAATGATAACAGCCTTTCAATCAAAAACCAATAAAATTAAAATTGCCGAGTTACGCATCATTATGTTCTTAATAGAACATAACTTGCCATTCAACTTAATCAGAATCACAGCCATCATAGCATTAATTAAAGTTATGGCTCCGGACTCCGATATTGCAAAAGGGCTAAAATATGACAGAACAAAAGCAACGGAAACAACGACCCAGCCATTTTCACTAACCATCCATCGATGAAACACAAAATGCCTTGTGATTGTCGTTAGGTATTTCAATTATATTTTATATAAGGTCCAAAATAGGTTCCTTGCACTGATAAAGTTGGAGAACTGCGATAGTTTGGCAATTTACAACACAATTGTAGGTACACTTTTAAAAAAAAAAAAACCGATGTCCCTTTTAACAATCTCGTTGGCTTCGCATCCGACAACGCATCAGTAATGATGGAAAAAAAGTCTGGAGCGAAAGCTCTTTATCAGAAGGAAAAACCACACTTGTACGTGATGGGATGCATTTGCCACTCACTGCATTTGTGTCCGTCAGCGGCATTCAAAAAGCTACCACAAAATCTTGAGGCTCTAACGAGAAATATTTATTATTTTTTGCGCACAGTCCTAAGAGAAAGCAAGAATTTCAAGAATTTCAAAAATATTTTTCTGTAGAAGTCCACAAGATTTTAAGGATATCTTCCACTAGGTGCCTTTCATTGGAAAACGTTATTTCCAGAATTCTTGAGGCCTACTATGTTGAGTTACGAGTATGTAAACAAATAATGTCTCGAATAAAATTTGATGACAAAGTGTTAGTTACTGTTCAAGGCATCAACCCAACACCTTAACACCAAGCTTAGTTCCTTAGGTTGATCTTTTCTCAAATTTAGTGGATGAGGCCGAAGTTGAGGAGCTTGATAATGAATGGCGTATTTTAAGAAACCAGTCATTAGTTTCAAAGGATTTAGACTTTGTCGAATTTTATAGGAATGTATTTACCATTAAAAACGGATTAAATGAATTCATGTTTCCTCATGTACGTAAATTTATTGGAACAATTTTTGCTCTTCCGCATTACAGTGCAACAGCAGAGAGGAAATTTTCTGATGTTAGCATTATAAAGGACAAAAAGCGGAATTGCCTGCATGTGGAAACAGTAAATGCCGTACTTACTGCCAAAGAGCTTTTAAACGGCAATTTTGCAGGAAAGTGGGAGCCATCAAAGGACTTGATCGAAAAATACAAAAAACAAATTTAAGTTTTATTTTGACTTTTGTTTTTCTTTCAATTTCTTATTTATTAAAAAACACAAATATTGAAGTTCCTATTTTTATTATATTATTTATTTATTTTATTTGTACAAATGAATTAAAAAAAAATTAATTTATAGAAAACGTTTCTGTGTTTTTTTCGTTGAACTAATAATTTTCTTGATATTTTGGCGATACTCCTCAACTATCGTAAGTACTCCCCAAAAAATACAAAAAATACTCCTCTGGAAATTTTTAAAACGGCAGCACTGCTGTGTAGGCAGAACCATCCTTGGTCCGTGTTTTTACATCTAACTATTGTTGGTAACAATAGCCAACCGCGTGACTTGGTTGGTATAACCACAGCCACCTCGTGCTCTCTTTACACAGGACCTACCCAAGTAATAATGAGTCCAAGATTTTTATACCCTAAAGGCTCTAACGTCATTATTCCAGAGGTACCCAATTTGGGTTATTTTGTTCTTTATAAATTAATAAATTAATTTAAATTAAATTAATATTATGAAGTTATTTTAAAAATATCTCCAAAAATATAACACGCGCTTGAAAAAACTAAGCAAGTAAGTTATGGAGTAGAGACTCCGTGGTGCACACCATAGCTGACCGAAGCTAACCACAATCTGCACCAATATTTTTGATTAGTCTTTTTCGCCCTACAACGAACGGGGAACGATAGTGCTAAGCAATCAAGGACCATCAATTATCCAGATTGCTAAACCAAAACATCGAGCAAAAGAGCAAATACTTCTCAATTGATTTTCTTTATATTTTGGCAGTGATTTCCCCATATCACTCGCCCAAGATTTTTATATAAATAGTATCAGGGATCCGTTGCTCAGATTACCTGAGATAGGATATAGCACTAAATTTGTATGGATACAGCTTGAGTTACAACTAGTATCCTTAATTATTCAAATTAGTCTTTATTCGCCTTACAGCAAATTAGAAACGATCGTCCTAAGCAATCTTACTCTACCATCATAAAATCAATTCCATAGATTGCTAGGCCAATACATCATAGTAAAAGAGAACACTATCTCTATCGCTTTTCTTCATGTTTGGCCGTGACTCCTCTGGTCACTTTTGGGTTTTCTTAGTTGCGTAAGTCCCCAGCTGGATTGGCGGAGAAATAGGTTTAAGCTTCCCCACCACGACAAGGTAAAACACATCGGGGAGGAGAAACAACAACAGAAGAAACACATGTCAACAGCACACGGTTGGTATTTAAACGATCCTCCATCCAAGTGCTAACCACGCACAATGATGCTTAATTTCGATGGTCGATGGGAAGCGATGCTTTCATCAAAGCCTAGGCCGTTGACTACAAGCAAATAGATTATATCAACCTCATGAAGTAAGTTTTTGCTTGAAAAATATGGAAAACAAATGTCAAACTGATGTTGTTTTTACAGATTTTTCAAAGGCGTTTGATAGGGTTAGCCATCGAATTTTATTACAAAAACTATCGTTTTTGGGATTTCATTCTACACTCCTTAATTGGTTAAGCAATTATTTATGCAATCGCTCACAGTTTGTAAAAATTGGATCAAATTTATCATTTAAAATTCAAAACTACTCGGGTGTGCCGCAGGGAAGTCATCTTGGACCCTTGTTATTCTTAATTTTCATTAATGACCTTCCTAAAGTGATTAATTTTTCAAAATGTCTAATGTTCGCGGACGATGTTAAGATCTTTAAGTCAATTAAGTCAGTGGCTGATTGTTTAAATTTTCAAAAAGATATTGATAAATTGAATGAATGGTGTTATATAAACTCTTTGGACTTAAATATAAACAAATGCTCAGTTATGTCTTTTTCAAGATCATTTATGCCTATTTTATTTGATTATAGAATGGTTAATGTGATATTGCAAAGAGTTGTTAGTCAAAAGGATTTGGGAGTCATTTTAGATCCACATCTTTGTTTTAGTATACATATTGATTATATTATATCGAAAGCTAATGCTATGTCTGGGTTTATATTTAGGAACTCCCATGAATTTCGTGATCCCTATACATTGAAAACTCTTTTCATCACATTGGTTCGTCCTATTTTGGAATATTGTTGTGTCGTTTGGTCTCCTCTTTTCAAAAAAATTATAATCGTATTGAAAAAATTCAGAAGCGATTCACTAAATATGCACTTCGAAAATTGAATTGGTCTGCTTCAATGCCATCTTATGATAGTAGATGCTTATTAATTGATTTAAGGCCTATATCTTGTAGATTATCGTACTATTCAGTAACATTCGCAAGAGATGTCATAACGGGTCATATTGATTGTCCGCCTCTTTTAGCCTTGTTCGGTATATATGCACCTACTAGGTCCTTAAGGCCTAGATGTAATGTACTTTTGTATGTCTCTCGACATGCAAGAAATTATGGCTAAAATGAGCCAATAACAAATGCTTGTGTTAATTTTAATAAATATGCAAATGTTTTCGATTTTAGTCAAAACAGAAGTAATTTCAAATCCCTTATTTTGTTAAGCATAACCTAATGTTAAATATTTGTCCATGTTTTTTTAATATGTTATCTAATAATTATTATTTTGTACATATGTATGTATCTTAGTCTAAGAGAGTTGTAATACTTATAGGCGAAATAAATAAATAAACTAAATAATGATCTTTAGGATGCATCCGAGAAGAAGACTATACGTGAAGAAATAAGGTGTCTAAATAACAAGTGGATAGATAACGTGCCTAAATTTCTAATACCGCTGTGTGTTGGTAAAATCTAATTTAAACTTTGCACCACATGCGAAAGAAAAACTTAGTGAGGCTAAGTTGGCACTTTACATATTTATATTTCCTCTAAAAATCTTAAGTTTTAATGCTAAAGTTAAAACTTATATGCATTATGAAGCGCAGGCATTTAGAGTCAGCCCATTTGACTACTTTGAAGTTGTTCAAAGATATTTATTTAAGCGAATGTTCCGCTTAAGAAACACTACTTCGATCTTCGACATATGCTATACACGCTGAATGCGCCTGGCTTAGCGCCCACCTATTTGAAACCCCATTCTGCCATGAAGGGAAATAAGTACAGTCTCCATAGATACATTTTATTAATGTTATTGCAATTCAACACTCCTCTATTGAGTGAATAGCACCAGCTGGTGTTATCTCACGATCTGCTCGTATCTTTGTTCGAAAGTCAAGTCAATCAATAATCATATCTTAAGTTTATGACAAAATCTTTTATCAAACTTAATTAGAGAATCAATATCAGCTTTCAGACTATTCTACAAGAACCATAACCATAAAATAATATCTGCAGAAACCTATTTCGATAATAACTACACATCCCATTTTTTACAGCCAGAGTAAAATAATTGAATTTAAATTTCAGAACTGATACTTAGCAATCCTTAAACCTTTGCAATAGAGAATCTGAAAATTCTTTTTAATTCATGTTGATTTGCCGAATCTTACAAAATATCACACGATTATAAAGGGTTTTCTAACAAGCATTCCCGAACATTGACAATGATGGCAGCCATATTTTTGAACTACATCTGTCAAATAGGCTGTTATTTATAAAAAAAAACTTGTGCAAATGATTGAATTGTCTTATAAAAGTGGGTCTTCTCTTTGAGTTACGTTCCACTCAAACCGTGCCACAATGGACATTTTGCATGAGCGATTTCCGAACATATGGTTGTCTCATGCGGAGACGCCGTGAATTGGTAACCCTGATCGTGCGATTTAACCCCGTTAGATTTCTTCTTGTAGGGTTCTCTTTAGTTACACGCTTATGTCAATAAATGCATAACCACTATTCCCCGAAAGCTAACACATATTCAATTCCATTATCAAATTCAGTCTAATTTATGCGCCTGAGTTATGGTAAGTTGGACGTTTCGAATGCGCGTATACCAATAGAATTTGTCATTCGATAAATTTATTTTCGATAATTACACATGGATTTTGCCGAATCTACGCAGTTTATAATCTATATTATTTCATTCACACACATAAAGTTATCCCGTTAATAATGTTTTCGGAAGCGAGAATATGAAATAAGCGAGTCGATAATAGACATTATAGTGGGAAACACTGTCTCGTATTCCATATATAAAACAGTATACGGAGAAAAATCGAATAGGATGAATATGCGTGATGTGAACATAGCCGAACGTAAATCTGCCCAGCACTAGGTATCGAAAAATAGGGTAATTGCTTTAAAAAATAGATTCCTTACAATTTAGGTGATTTTACCAAGTAATGGAGCAATTTTCTAATTACTCTAAACTCTAAGGGCGAAGCTGTTACCAAGACCTGATCTTATTTTACCTAGAACTTTATGTGATTTGACTGTAAGCCTCAAAAAAAAAACTGCAGACTTAAACAGTCCCTGGGGTTAAAACTCACATAAGCAAAATTTTGGCAGATTTTGTGAAAATGTCTATTTTTATACAAATTTCCATTATTCCCGTGTTTTCTCGGGAAGCTGATGTTTCATATGTACAGTTTCCAGTTGTCCAGCTCTATGAAAAACTTAAAAAAAAAAGAGAAATGATTTTGTTAGTGATAAAGGGAATACTTATATGTAGAGTAGTAGTTATCAAAGGGCACGGTAGTGCCCAGCCAAGTTCTGGCACTACACCCTTTTTACAAGAACAAACAGGTGATTTTTGACCCCTCCCTATCTTCAGTACCAATAAAGTCAGAAACTTAAAATTCCGAATATTTGCTAAGCTAGTCAGGCACAGGCACCTCGCCAAACTTCAATTTTCTAGCATAAGCGGTTCCTGAGATATAAGGCCTTAAAAATCACAAAAACCGTAACTGACTGACGGACTGACAGATCATCAAAATTATGGAGCACTTCCTGACACCGTAGAATCTTGTAATTTTGCACAACGGTAGGTCTTCTCATGCAAGCAGAGAAAAAAATCGAAAATTTGAAGTTTTTTATTCAGGGGGCGTGGTGTCCGCCTACTTTCTCCGAATTGGTATTGGTTGAATGGAGCACTTCTGACTGATGTAAAACGATGAAATTTGGTAAAGTGGTAGTACTTAAATTGCATACAAAGAAAAAAATATAGAATTAGCGGTTTTCCATTCAAGGGCGTGGTATCCGCCCATTTCCTCAGAACTGATGTAAATTATATATGGCGCACTTCCAATTGCAGTAGAACAATGAAATTTGGTAGAACGGTAGGGCTCAAATCGCATATAAAGGACCAGAAATAAAAATTGGGTTTTCCATTCAGAGGGCGTGGTATCCGCCCACTTTCTCCGAATTGGTATTGGTTGAATGGAGCACTTCCGACTCCTGTAAGCCGATGAAATTTGGTGAAGTGGTAGGGATTAAATTGCATACAAAGAAAAAAATATAAAATTTGAGGTTTTACATTCGGGGGCGTGGTATCAGAACTGTTTTAAATTATGTATGGCACACTTCCGATTGCAGTAGAACAATGAAATTTGATAGAACGGTAGGGCTCAAATCGCATATAAAGGACCAAAAATAAAAATTGGGGTTTTCCATTCAGAGGGTGTGGTATCCGCCCACTTTCTGAGAAAATGTTTAATTTATAGGTATGTTAGTGTTAGGTATCTTGCAAGGACAAGAAGAAATAATTGAAGCGCAAATCAAAACAACCAATAACAAAAAGAAAATATACCAAAAGATATAGGAAGCTACAAACTAAGTTGATTTTAGTAGGTAGAGTCCACCCTTCTATCTTTCCGTATCTCTCGAGATTTTGACATGGAAAAATATTAAAATCTTTGAAAAAGGAGTGAGATCAGACCAAAAACATAAATGTTAAAAAAAGAGCCAAGTTCTTCTATACGAAAACCTTTGTGTAACAAGTCAGCCGTGAAAAGTACTGACATCTAAAAGTACGCCAAGTTCTTACTTCATGAAGGTCTAATACCGAATATTTATAGTAGAATAATATTGAAACAGATACAATGTAATATAGAAAAATTTTATTATTTAATGATCACTGACTAAAATTTGATGGGCAGAAATCTGACCCTGAAGCTCCCCGATGGGTCGACGATAGCAGCCAAAAGAAATGTTAAATACCTCGGAGTCCACTTCAACAAGCTGTCCAAATTCAACCCCCACTCAAGGCAGATACTAAGGAAGGGCAACTTCACGTTTCATCGCTTGCACCCATTTCTAGCCAGAAGAACTGGACTAAGCCAGCCAGTGAAATTCTTCATCAGCTTATCAGACCTGTTATCAGCTATAATTTTCCTGCATGGTACGCCATTTCAAAGACAGCAATGCAGAAGCTCCGACTAAGCTTCGATCGACAGCGATAGAAGCACTACAGCAACGAAAGATTCTACGAAGAAGCCAAGATCAAGCCACTGGACCAGTTTCTCGTGCAATTGACAAAGAAGCTTATACATAACACTGCCAACCACCCTAACCCGCTGATGAGAAGGATGACCACCCAGGAACGACATCCAGAGCCTAGATACCTTAGTGCTTTGGATATGATAGGAAGGGTTCCAACCTACAACGAAGAAGAAGTTCGATTCTACCCTGACGCGGAGTCAGCATACCACTACGGCTAAAAACACCTACCAACCAACCCTCAACAAACCCACCAACTGGACAACGGGGACGAAGCAACCCGAGAGGTATATTGTATGTTGTAATTTTAGAAATAATGTCATAGTTTAAGTTAGTCCTCCTATTTGCAAACAAATTTTTATTCATTTTATCCTTAAGTTTAAGTTTTCCAATTGTATAGTATATTAAAGTTCAATAAAAAAAAAAAAACCCTGAAACCTTTAATACAAGTTCGTGTTCTAAGTTTACTTCATATTTTGTACCAATCTAATGTACGAAAAGGCTTAAATTATATGCGGGAAACGAATAATTTAATTAGCTGTCGTTGTGATGGGTACAAAGTGTACCAGACTGTAGTTTCGAAAAACTATTTTGGGTTCTGAACCCCTACTTCCGGCTTAATCTAACATTTCCCCCAGCGTATATATTTACGCTTCTCTTCTTCTAAGTGCAGCATGGATAAGACATGCCGACTTCTTATCTTTTGCTAGGAGCAGGACCGTATCCCAGCGATTTTCTAATTGGCTACGCTTCTTCAAAGAGTTCCACAATAATCTTGCTAAAGCGAACAAAGAAAGCACGGGTGCTAGGAGAAGGAAGGTAGTTTGTACCTGTTTATTTCTACGATCCACTTCTCCTAAGTATACTGGGGACAGAGATTAGCCTATGCCGATTGTTTTCTAGTCTTTTGCTAGGAGCAGGGCCGTATCCCAAATGTTTATTTCTGTAGCTACCCTTTTTCAAAGAGTACCACAGACAAGCTTTCTAACGAAGCCTCTATTTTTCCGCCGAAATATCGCTGGAGCCATGGTTGAACCATAAATCCGTATATGAAGTAAGTATTATGTTATTCTATTGTAAGAATATTCATTGTTAATTATACGAATTACCTTGTAGTTAAGTAATAAGAAAACAACTAAAGAATTGTAAACGCTGTAAACGAAAATAAACAAAGATTGAATTGATTTAGAGTTAGGAATCTTCTTACCAGGTTTTTTTTCTTTCTTTGGAATAAATCCTGGACACCAACGACACGTAGGCTCATCATAAAAAAGCATCACAGTATCAATCATACATTTTTGTAAAGTTCTGATTGCTTTCATTTCAGAATAAACATCCTATTCCTGTGAACGAATCTTAATCACATTTCTCTGTACATTATGGTATGTATAAATAAGATTGACTATTCGATATCTGAGGGACTTCATATCAATTCTGATTGTGACGTGATCAATGTGTCAATTTCTCACTGTTCACTAGAGAGAATAATCGTGTGAAATTGAGTTATGGATAGCTAAGAACACATTTATAGTGTTGATGCTCATATACATAAATATAGCACCTGCGATACGTAATCTGATTAAAAAGTCAGACATACCCAACCCATACAGGCCAAAGACGATGCAAGAACAAGAACGGGATGTAGGGAGGACGGATTGAGAATTGAGTAAAACTACCTCACCTACATTATACACTATACAAAATGGCCGGGGGAAATTGAAGTGAATGGATAAATGGTGTATTGCGTTGAATTGAATTTTATTATCTATGACGATGAATGGAGTTAGGGTAGTTGAAGTGGCAGGAGTTGAATACCATCAATTGAGGATTTACGTCTTTCTTTTCGTACAGAGTCATCCAGTCAGATAACCATTAAGTCATACAGCCAAACAGCCAACGAGAGACAAACATTCAAATCTATAAAGGAGATTTTCATTTAATTACTATTGATGTGATTTTGTATTAAATATTTCGTTGCCTTGTTTTGTGTTGGATGTTGGATATATGTATAAAAGGAAGGATAAACTTGAAGAGGATTTGCTCGCACTTTGTTGATAATTACTTATTTTCTATACAAAAAATGTTTCGATAATGAAGAAGAATGATTGAATTGTAAATTTCAAGAGATGAACGTGATAAAATTTACAAGCAGTATAAGGAAAAGAAGATATAGACGGAGTGGTTATCGATTTAAGATTATTGGGATTGTGCTTCTCAAGGACGAAGTGCACTTAATTATCCTTTAGAAGTTGAAAAAATAAGCTAAGAAAATGTGTAGCAAGATTTTATTTTATTTTATAAAGAATGTGTGCTTAGAGGAATGAATGACAAAAAAACACACTGCCAAGGACTGTTATGGGTGATTAAGAATACTTAAGTCTGGATCTTGAGAAAATATACGATATGAAAATACATCATGTACAAACAATACACACTGAACAACCCGTCTTTTTTCTGCCCTGGCAATAAATATAGTCTACATGCAACGAAAACGATAACTTTGGATCAAAAATGACTCCAAGATTACGAATCTCAGATTTGCGATCAAGAATCTGATTCAAAAGTTTATATTTGTGAATCATTGGAAATAAAGTACGGTGTGCTGTATCCATTTCAGAAGCGAAGCGAAGCGAACCATGAATACCAAAAACTTTAAGCTTAGCTATAAGAATTTTATGCCAAATTGAGTCAAAAACTTTGACAAAATCTGTGTAGATGGTGTCTACTTGGTAACCAGATTCAAAAGAGTCGGTAATGTATTTACAAAAAAGCATGAGATTTGTCGAGCTAGATCTTCCTGACATAAATCCATGCTGCTCCACACAAATATGTTCTTTTATATTAAAAAGTAGATGATCTTTAACTATAAGCTCAAATAACTTAGGGATTGCAGATATGTTAGAGATTGCTCGATAGTTAACTACCAAGTTCCTTGCTCCTGATTTATAGATGGGACTTACATAAGAGAATTTCCATCGATTCAAAAACTGACAATTAGAAAGGGATTTATTAAAGATTATTATCAGAAGCGGCAAGGATAATGAGAACTGACATTGTTTTAAAACATAAGATGGAATTCCATCAGGGCCAGGATTTACGCTGGACTTAAGTTTTGAGATACCATTTAATATATCACTTTCAAAAAGCTTCAGCATTGAAATGCAAGCATTGCCGATGGTAGAGCTTTCTGTTTGATTAATATTTAGTGCAGTATGGTCAACATAAACAGATTTAAAAAATTGAGAAAAAAGTTCACACGAACTTTGTAAATCATTTGATGTTTGGCCATTACACTCCATATTTTCTTGAAGAAAAGTAGATCGTTTTTTACTATTTAAAAAAGTCCAAAATGCCTTTGGATCACATGAAATGCGGGTTTGAATGTTTAGCACGTATTGTTGGTGTAAATATTTATTTAGAAAATCATATTCCTTTCGAAACTGGCAAAAAAGCTGTTTAAAAGCATTATTTTTTACATTTCTTAAATTAACCAAACGTTTATTAGACCAAGGAGTTTTAAATGATTTACAAGACTTTCGTTTCGGAATATAATGATTTAAGCCTATCGAAAAAGTATCCACAAATTTTGTATACGCACCTTGTAAAGACAAATTGGCAAGAGCAAGCGTCCAGTCAGTAGATGCAATGAAATTATTGAGTTCGATGAAATCTCCGTTGTTAAAATCAAAAAGCATATTGCAACATGATGAACTGAATTCTTAAGCAATGGAAATTGAACTTGAATAATTTCAATATTTATATTATTTAAAAAAATCAGGTCTAACAATCTATTTAAAGAATTGTGAATATGATTTACTTGAAACATACATATCTAAAGAAAACGTTGAATCAATAAAATTATACTCATAATCTTTTTTCATATTATAAGAAATAAGACATATCTTCATTTGAATAATGCCATGTAACATTTCCTAAATTAAAATCACCTACAATAAATGGGTACTGATTTTGTAATAAATTACTGACAATATGTTCTACTTTTTCAACTTTTATCGAGATCAATTTATTCCGCAATCATAGTAGTATGCTCAATACAAATTTTCATCCGAAGTTGACTCGTAATCCTGCTTTCTTTTGTTATAAGTCCGCCATATTTAAGCATGGGTTAAACTGATACAAACACAAGGCTTTAAATATTATTGTTATTGCATTGATTTTAACTTGCCAAAAAATAGTCTAAAAATTGTTGGGAGTCTCTCAATGCATTCTACAAGAAAGCCATTAGATATAGAGCCAAAAAGAAATCAAAATCGATTAAAGTAGGTTCCACAATTCTGTTCGCCTGTCTGTCTATTCGACTATAGCCCAAAAGATTCTTTTGTAAACTTAATAGCTAGCATTGTGTTGATTATCCCGCTGACAGGTTTTTCTCATTTTCTTAAGGCTAAAAATAACTACATAGATTCATATTTGTGTTCAACAGATGTTTATAAAAAGAAATCAGAAAAATTATTTTAGTAAAGGCTAGCCTATAGTTAAAAACAATTCCAAGAGTAGTTATTAAACTAACCTATCTGTTTTTTGTTAGATATCGATTTTGAAAAAAAAAAAACATAAAACTTATTTTGATCAATTTTTTTGTCTAGAAACTTAGGCAAAATTTAAAACAGTATTGTGAAAAAAAAATTGTTTTGGATTACAAACTTTTTTTTAAGCTCAGTTATGTATCTAAGAGATCTGAAATCAAATCGGTCTCTTATTCAAAAATAAAGTTATCTACAATACAAGAGTAAAAAGTACAAAAGTTAAGGTTTTGGCCCCAAGAATTTTTAATTTTTTTCCTCCCGCTAACTTTATACGATCCATACAATTTAAGACAATTAATAACCGATTTAAATAATTACATAAATAAACTTGTAAGACGATTTAAAATTATTGCATTATCAAACAAAAACTTAACAGATATTTTTTCGTAGGAAAATTCGTAGCATAAATTCATATTTCCAAGAAAAAGCATGGCATCCTTTTTTAGCTCAAACTACAAAACATCCATGTGTTCAGAGGCGGATCGTGAATTTGTGGGGCCCTGGGCTGAAACTATTTAGGGGCCTACCTACGTATTTAACTAATAGCCATGTCAAAAAACTGTATCTATAGTGATATATTATTATCATATATTCTTTATTGCACAAAAAAAAACATAAATGTTACTTAAATCTACGCAAGCATTACCATATATAAATTATAATTTATAAATCAACCTTTCTGCATTTCTGTGCTGCAAATTCCTTAATTTGGTCATCACATTGCAAGTGTTTTGTTAAATCACAATTTATCGAATTTTCATACATGAGCTTAAAAATGTCACTGGAAGAGGTTTACGATTCTGGCTTAGATTGGAGTAAGTACGATTTTAATTGAATGCACTCATTCACTAAATGCTCGGCTACGTCTTCTGGATAATAATCAATAATATGACGCGCACTTTCCAAATCTATGTTTTCGATATTTTTGTTTTGCAAATCCATTAAAAATTTGAATTTTTTGACACAGTGACATTAGCAAACCTTATTAAAATGACTCTGATTAAAAAAAATACTTTGCGCAACTGTTTTTTTTGCTCATAATTACACCATCCTATCAAATTTCGCCTAATTTGGTGCAGTAGTTTCGGAGCAAATTAGCTGTGACAGACAGACGGGCGCACTAGTGAGGGCGCATGAGTGATCATATAAGGGTTTCGTTTTTCATTTTTTTGTACAGAACCCTAAAAATACCATAAAGAAGAAAAACATGATCTATTATAAATATTTTTACTTACCAAATAAAACCAAGAAATCTTGTATTAATAAACAAATGTTACTTATTTAGACATAACTTTTAAGTTATCACTTACTCATTAGTAAACTGACTCATTAAACACAGTTCTAACAATTAACACAGTCAGTTTGTCTCTTTGATGACGAGAACAGAAGTGCGGAAGAAGAAACAAAATCACGTCAGGCGTTACGTTAAGCATCGCGGCGGGAAGTCCCTCGTAAGAGTAGATAAAAAGGTAGTAGCCTATGTTGATGATCTTGCGTTATTAGCGAAAGGTAAATTCTTACCCACTATCAGCGAACAGATCGAATACGCCCTTTCTAAGGTTAGTAGATGAACTAGAAAGTGCGGCCTGATGGTTAACCCGTCAAAAACAGAATAAGTCCTTTTTACAAATAAGAGGAAAATACCAAGCTTCAGAATACCTTCAATTGAAGGCACCCCACTGAAGATTTCAGATCATGCAAAGTATCTTGGTGTGATTCTAGATAAGAAATCAAACTGGAGTCTTAACACTAAGGAAAGAGCAAAAAAAGGAATGATTGCATTCTACTCCTATAACAGAATCTTTGGGAAATCCTGGGAACCTATCCCAAAAATTATCAGGTGGATGTATTTGGCGATAGTCAGACCAATACTAACTTATGGTAATTTTGGATGGTGGAATGCAACGGAAAAAAGGCACGAACCTCAAAACTCTGACAAAAGTTTAGTTGGCAAGACAGATGGTAAGTATCCCACTCTGCAACATAAAACAGAAAATTTCAGATTTAAACCTAAAGATATCCAATGAAAGGTGGAGTCTACTTGACACCTGTGATACCACTAGGAAAGTATGGCCTTGCTTTAACAAGCAGAGGACTGACAAAATTATGCAACTTAGTAAGAAGTCCCTTCGCTCTCACGAGCATAATCACCGGACATAATTCATTAAAATATCATAAATTTATAATGAAGAAACAAAGACACATTACACTTTCTCTGTCATTGCCCGTCACTATGCCACCAAAGAAGGAAATGGATTGGTAGTTACTTCTTTGACAATTAAGAAGATCTTTCTACTCGTAATATTCAGGAATTCACATATTGAACTTTGTCAATGCCTCAAAATGGCTTGACTGATTAACAGAACACATAGGTTTTTTTCTCAGAAAAGAGTGATTACACTCACGGGTAACACAATGGATCTACAATGATCTAATTGTGACGACAGTTACATCAATTGTCAGCCCAACAACCTAACCTAATCTAAGAGTAGAAAAAATACAACGATCAAAAACAAACGACTGGGAATACCCGTGCCGTTCCATAGACGCGCATATACACTATTCGGCATTAAACTGAGCACGATTTTAGAGAGAGAGAGAGAATAAGTTCGCGCAGCGCGTATTTACTCTCTCTCTAAAATAGTGCCATCTAGCTTGCCGGGGACAACATTATGGTAGGTTTTTTAATTTTAATTTTTTTTTTGTTCAAATTAACGCCTATTGTTTTCAACGGGGTCTGGGGGGCCCTTGTGACATCGGGGCCCTGGGCTGCAGCCCATACAGCCCTTAGGTAGATCCGGCCCTGCATGTGTTCATTTACAACATTTCAAGAAATCTCTTAAGCATATTTTTTTAGAAAGCATATTATACAACCAAATCAATACAAGAGGTATAATGGCAGTTTACCTGGATTAAGTGCGAAATTTTTCATTAATAAAACAAAATATCTGCTCAGTGACGTTTACTAGTTTTGAATAAAATAAACCACAGAAGAAGGTGGTTTGGCGCAAAAATAAGAAATGAAATTGTCAAACTTGTTTTTTATTGCAATATTAAATAAAATGCACGACTGGGTCGCACGAACTTGCTCTTATGTATGTAAAAGACTAAGAATTTCAAAAATGAATGTTATCAGAGAAAAACTGTTCATAAGCATAAAATTAATTTTTTAAATTCATAAAACAGCTCATTTAGTAGTTGGAGCTTAAAACAGGATGCCATGTGAATTCAAGAAAATATTAGTTTATGCAAGAACAAAAATTAGAAGTCATTGTTGTTGATTATTCAAATAATATGCATTTATATACAAAATTTTTAAAACATTTTTAAGAAAAAAATTTGGTTCTCCAACTTGATGTTTTTATTAATGTACAAATGAAAAATAAATTTAACAAAAAAAATGTTGAGCCGTTTTTGAGATATAGAATCTTACAAAAAAAATTATATACTTTTTTAAAAACTCAAAAAACATTTTTTTTAAGACTTGAAATGCAACGTTTTCTAAAGTTTTTAGAAGCTTCTCTTCATTAAAATCCGTTCCGATAGTAAGAAATTCAAAACTCGAATGGTTGCATGGTGGCTACAGGGCTACAGTCAGTAATATCTTAATGTCAATTTTTTCTTATTTAATTATTTATAGATCATTAGAATTAATCGCAACAAAAAAAAATTTATCAAAATTCCCGAAGCCGTTTTCGAAAAAAATTCGTTTTTCGAAAACCAATTTTTAACATTTGTATGGTGGGTTATTTTTAGGTTAAAATAATTTTTTTTCTCTCATCTTGTAGATTATATTAAAAACCTTTTTTTTTATTAAGTTTTAAAAAACCGAGCATGGGGTTTTCGAAATATTGACTTTTGAAAAAAAAAAAATTTTAATTCAAGAAAAAAAAAAATGAAAATTTGAATATTTAAACTTTTGAGGAGTTTTAGCATAAAAAAACTGATCAAAATAGGTTGTACCATTTTTGCGAAAATCAAAAACAAAAGATGGATGGGGTACCAAAAATAACTATTTTTTTTGGAAAAATGTTTTCAATCATTACCTAGCCTTAACTAAATGAAATTTTTTATTTACATATATTTTTTTTTTTGAAAAGCACAGCAAAGAATAAAAGCGAGAAGTCGTGTTAATCTTAAGTGTGATTTTATTGAACTAACTTTAACAACGATAAATGTAAAGAATAAAGTACAGAGTAAAAGGAAAGTATTAAATGAATTAGAGTTGCCATGTAAACATTTTCCAATAGACAGAATTGCGAGACCCACTTTTTTTCGTCTTCGCTATCATTCATCGTAATGTCAACTTTGATCAAAATCTCGAGTTCAAGTTTTTTACGAATGCATAACTTGTCTTTTGACCGGGATAGGTGGAGAGACTTGTTGAAAGAGGCCAGGACCGGAACCCGGTTGTCGAGCCGATGATGATGATGATGATGATAACTTGTCTTATGGTAGCTATAAGTCGCAAGTTAAAAAAAAAACATGCTTTGTTATTTTCACTTTTACGTTGGTTTTGTGATATTGTTTATTGCTTTCTTTTATTTGAAAACAATCCACAAGTAAGTAACACACAACTAAATTGGGTAGATATGGTATTGAAAGAAGAGAATTCTTAATTATTGTAGTAGATTTTTGATAAACGTCACTTTACTATTCCGAGAGCAGTTCCTATTTTTTAATGTAAAAGTATAAGTTGGGACTTAACTCCTGTTCGATAGTTTAGTAAGAGCGTGAAATAAAGGTGGAATAAGAGTTTTTTTTTATTAATATGGCTGATAAGGATTTAAAATTATTATTTCACTTGTCATCTGAGCTCACATGACAAGATCATTTGTATTAATAAGCAAACATTTTGTAATCATGATTACCTAAAAAAATCATTCTTATCTTTAAAAAAAATCTTGTAATTAATTGCAATGCACTCAATCCTAGAAATATCTCTTAAAGAACTTGAACATTTTGGATATGGCAAAATAATATTAATGCACCTACATAAACTTACACGTGTTTATTATATTAGTATCTACATGTTAATTCCTTTGATATTTGATTTACTATGAATCGCAAAAACTCTTACAAACATCAATTTGTACCTATGTACATATGTATGTACTAATCCAGCACCTTTTAAATGTCTTTTATCGCTTGATTTGAGATTCGAAAAAATACTCTTGAAATCTCGCAGTCCTCCTACACTCACAATTATTCGTGTAAACAATTCGCGCAATTTTATGAAAAGCAAAGCTATTTTTGATTTGATTATTCCTTCCTATACAATTCGATTACAAGCCCCCATGTTTCACACGGCTACGATAAACACACAATTTATTTGATATGAAAGGTCGATTTAAAATCGCAAGATGCCTACTTGTTAAATTGTTCCAAGCAAAACAAATACGGCGTATTTTTATTTTTAGAATTTCAATACTTTAAATTCTTTGAGTTAGATTCTCAGTCCGTCTTGTGCTATTTCTATTGCTGAACATAAGCTAATCAGGTTCACATTTTGTAAACATCCGAGGGATTCAATGAGAATATAATTTTATTTGTAGGCGCTTTATAGCCACAAAAATGAGAAAAACGTGATTGCCAGGCAGGTTTTTTTTTAATCAAAAAAACTTAATTAGATCATGTTGACACTAGCTCTCGTGTTCAGTTAGATTTTCGGATTGTTCCTTATATTCCTTTATTCCAATCAAATTAAAAATTGTAACTCCCAAATTTTCAAACACGCTGTCAAAAAACCTTTACCTTGAACCAGTGTTTGGACAATAACGACTACACCATCTTTTGTGAGGCAAGAGTCGATTTGTATCCCCATGGACTGCTGGACTGTAATCAATAAATTTATTATATGATTTTTGTTCAGGTTACTAATTTATAACTGCAAAAATATGACAGGATAATAGTTTTATAGTATAGCAATAGTTATAATTGGTTTTCAAAAATCGTATTTTTCTCGAAACTGCATTTAGAATTTTGATAAGCTATTTTTCTTTCGATTAATTTTTACGATCTATAATTCAATAATTAAGATATTACTGACATTGAACCACTTTTCGAATTTCTCACTACCGGAATAATGAAATTTTTTATTTTTTATTAAAAGTTTGAAAAATATTACATTTCAAAACATAACAAAAACATATTTTTGAATTTTTTTAATAATTTTTTTTTTGTTGAAAATTCGAATAACGCGTTAGTATTTTTATTTGAAATTTAATTTCTTTTCGAACGATAAAAATCTAAAGTTGGCGTTCCAAAATTTTGTCTTAAAAATGTCTTACGAACTTTTTATATTTTCTTTAAAGCCGCTACGACGTTATAATTTTTGTTCTTGCATAAACTAATATTTGTTTGAGAAATCACATGGCATCCGGTTTTTAGTTCGAACTACTAAATTAGCTGTTTTAGTCAATTTTATGATTATGAATATTTTGTTCTACTAACATTAATTTTTAAAATTCAAAGTCTTTTACATAAGAGCAAGTTTGTGCGATTTAGCCCTGCATTGTATTTCTTGGTTGCATCTATATTTCCCGTAAATGGTTCAATGGAGTTTGTTTAGAGTTTATAAGCAGGACACTTAAACTAGTAAAAATAATATTAAATAATAAAACTATATTATGTAAGTATTATAAATATTTTTTTTAAACAAAACATCACTTTCTCCATCATTTTATAACTAAATAATACTCGTACCCTACATCTTTAGTGCTAAGGTTTGTTATAGCCTTTAACCATATTGAATTATTTGCTCTATTGTCTTATATTGTTTTCTGTCAACTGCAAAAAGTATTTGAAAAAAAAATGGCAACCATAAACAACGGAATTTTCATTTTGAAGTCTTCTAATAATATTGCCCCTTTCAATGGAAATAAGGTGCAAATTGTATCGGATGGTAATTTTGAAATTCTGTTTGTGTTTCCACCCACTGTGTTCCATAGCAATCGACGAAAAAATAAAAGAAAAGAGAATAAAGTATGAAGAGAGCTACTGGTTAGACGTGTTTTTTTTTGTGGGCAATTTTATCTCGGTTTTATTCAAGTACAAGTTATTCAAATTTACTTCTTTTAAAAAAAATAAATAGCAAAGTTTGATTCTATTTAATAAAAACTGAAAAGTTATAAAGTGAAGTGTTCTGATTGCCTTGTATAAACAATTAAACAATTAAAATAAATCCTTTGTTCTGTGACATTTAAGTAAAAAACAATTCTTCATACCTTTTATTTGATTCGAACTTTCTCAAATGTCTGGCCCAAACAATCTAAGAAGCAGTTCATCTTGCTCTAAGGTTCTGACTCAATCACCTCTAACTCACTCGGACGCAGCCTCCATTAAACGAAATATTAAAAAGAATATGGCTGATGACACTTCGCTGCTTGATAAATTGGATGAAAAACTAAATAAACAAAGTGAGTTTATCATTTCTCTTTTATCGAAACAATTCAAGGAAGATACTGAATCACTCGCGCAAAAACTACAATCGCAATTCAGCGAAGTAAACAAAAACATATCTGATGTTATAAGCAGAGTCTCACAGCTTGAGTCATCTATCACAAATTCTATTGTCGATATAGATGCCCTAAAATCTGACGTCACTTGTTTAAAATCGTCATCAACTAATGTCAACACTGAACTTGCAAACATCAAATCCAAGATGACTGATTACGAACAACACCTTTCCGAAATGAGAAATAGACTTGCCGACGTTACAACAACACTTCATAACACTATCAATTCACAAGAAGACCTAGACAACAAACGAATAGCATCCGATGCGGTTCTTTTCGGTATCCCGCACACACCCGATGAGAACCTTCGATCAATGTTTAATTTTCTTTGCCACGAAATTAATATCAAACCTCCTGCATTACTAGACATTTTTCGCACTCGCCCGAAGACCACGAACAACAACAACACGGCGATCATTCTAAAATTCCGATCAGCATACGATAAGAACTTTGTGATCACGTCTATAGCCAAATACCGAAAGGAGAAAAACACACAACTATCACTTTCAAACGTAGGGCTATTAAATTCCAATTCGAAATCACAAATTTACTTTCGCGAATGCTTAACTAATAAAAACAATTTGTTGTTGCGGACTGCACTTCATTTAAAAAAACAAAACAAAATTGCATCGGTGTTTACAATTCGTGGTCTTGTCTACGTCAAACATCTGCCATCTGATGAGAAAGGAGTATGCATCAAAAACATCGAAACCCTTGATGGAATTGCCAGCATCATGCATGAATAATTAATTATCTTTGGTTAAGATTTTTTTTGCACTATTAATTTTCTTTTTTTTTATATTATATTTTTGATTACACATTTTAGTTTTTTTCTCTCTGAAACTTAACTTTCTGATATTATAATCTTTTTTACGCCTTTTTTTTTTAATTATACTATTTAAATCAAACAATTCTCCCTTTTTTTAGTATTTAATTGTGCTACATAACATCTCTATTAGTTATTGTTCTATTTTTTGGTCTAAGTGGTTATTTATACAGAATGTTTGATAATTTGTTTGTGGTTTTGATTCCGGTGGATCCGCTTACTCGAATTTTAGTGCGTATTATTATATTTCTTCTATTATATAGCTATGAACTACGATAATAATGATGATGATTCTGCTGTCGATGGTGGCGATAGAATTCTTCGCTCGATGGTTCAGGTCCTCTGCAAACAAAAGACGGGTTTACGGGTTTGTCATTTAAATGCACAAAGCTTATATTGCAAAATGGATGAGTTTAGAGATGTGTTTGAGGAATCTGATGTTGATATAATCTGTGTTACTGAAACGTGGTTCTCCGATAAAAATGATGATTCAATGTATTGTTTGAGTGGTTTTAGGCTTTTTCGGGCTGACAGACATGGTAGGAGAGGTGGAGGAGCCGCTGTTTATGTTCGTAATGGCATAAAAGGCAAAATTAATTGTAAGTCGTCATCAAGCAGTGAGTTGGATTACTTGTTCCTAGACATACTGGACGACGAAGGTACTCTTCTTTTAGGGGCTGTTTACAGACCCAATAATGATGTAGATATAAGTCCATTGCTTTCTATTTTGGAAACAATTACTCTGGGCCCATCTAAGATCATTATATGTGGTGATTTCAACAGTAATCTCTTGAATCAGTTTTTTCTCGTTGATTGCATGCGAACATTTAACCTAACTCCGGTCAACACTACAGTTGCTACACATTTTTCTAGGGATTCGCAAACTCTTTTAGATGTTTTTTTCGTTAGCGATGTGAGTGATGTCCTCTTGTATGATCAGTTGTCAGCTGCAGCATTTTCAAAACATGATCTCATTTTTTTGTCTTTCAACTTCAAGGTTAAAAGTCCTCAAAATTCTTACGAATATAGAGATTTTAGGAACGTCGACTACACTGGCTTAGAGCTTAGCACTCGAAGTGTTGATTGGGATCAGATTTACTTTGAACTTTCACCTGACGAGAAAATTGAGTTTCTTAACAATAATATTAATAATTTGTTTAATAGATATGTTCCGCTGAGAACCAGATCTTTAAAACAAGGTGAACGTCCTTGGTTTACCAACGAAATTCGTAGGCTTATGGTCCAACGAGATCAGACCTATAATTTATGGAAACGTTCAGTTTTTTTTTTTCAGCGGAAAGTAGAAGAAGAATAATGTGTAATGTGGCACTGGCTCGGCTCATTAGAGCCACATGTTCTCTGGGCCTAATCCAGTTCGGGTACAAGAAAGTTTTTCAACGTGCCTCCATAGAGTTCACCACTGGTAGTGTTTGAAAAAGATTTGTTAGGCGAATGTTATTTTCAATCCACTCACAAAGAGACCAAAAGAATAGGAGAGAATGATGGAGTGCCATTGGTTTTTCCAGCGTTGAAGAAATCTCTTCAGATCAATGTGCGGGATGCCATCCGGGCCAGCGAATTTATGTACATCGAGATTTGTCGGTACTTCTGCAACTATACGAATGCGAAAGCAGAAATGTTTCCCACACAGTCGTTCGCCTTCTTAAGTACAGGAAAATTCATGTCATTTTCTGGCAGAATGTTATTGAAGACGATCTTCTTCAATGCAACTTTACAAAACTCAGAATAACAGGTTTAAAAAGTCTTCACGTCGAGTAAAAAAGTATTGTTACGAATTTCGACAATTAATACTTTCAAGAGATCCAATATAGCTTGTCAAAAAACATTTATTCGCCAAATTCTGAACTACGCCAGTACATCATGGTGGATGAGAATTCGCAGGGATATATGTATGTATTTGAGAGCCTACATGCAGATGTATAGAAATGCATATTCTGACTTTCAGTTCAAAAGCCTATTGCGCTAATAAAACAAAATAATATTAGATGATTCCGGTATGCGCGATAATCGAAAGAATCATTTCAGGTATTTCTAAAATTCTCTGGAAAGTGGATATACACCAGAAATATTTTCCTGACAAATAGGTTATCGAATTGACTCAATCAACGTCCTCGTAATATATCACGCCGAACTATGAGCAACTGATAAAAGAAGCCTTGAGTTCCCTTTTTGATTTGGAAGATGAGAGTACTGACCTGTGATTTTTTTTTTCACTATCAGAATTGGTCGAAGAAAGCTTAAAGCAAGCTCCGTCTTTCGACCAGTTTGCCATCACAGAGAAATGTGTTATACCACGATACCACCGGCTCATCATTTAGTGCAGTGTTAGTTGTTAGTAGGCAAACTCTATTACAATTAACACTGACACAAGAAAACATGAAAAATAAACAAATAATATTACGTAAGAACGAAACAATAACATAACATGAAACAAAGAACATTTAGGAGCGTGGACCACTGGTTTTGAGTAGGTTTTTTAATTTACTTTTATTTATATTAAAATCCAAAATATTTGAATTCCAATTTACAAGTCTACCCATACGTGTCAAGGGCTCATGCATGCCATAGTTGGTCCTATGTGTTGGGACCTTAATCATATCGAGGCCTCGAAAATTATAACCTCCTCCCCGATAATTAAAATAAACCGAGCATAAAAGATCTGGTGCATCTGTGACGCCTGTTATTAATTGGTGGAAAAATGCCAAATCATTGTTTGTTCTTCTTTGTTCCAAAGTTTGCATCTGAAGAATAGATAATCGTTGGTCATAAGAGAGGACATACGAAGGATCACTCCATTGAAGTCCTTTCAAGGCAAAACGAGTAAAGTTTCTTTGCACAGATTCTAATCTCTCAATATGAATATTATAAAGAGGAGTCGAAACCTGCGATGCATACTCAAGGTGGGGACGCACCAAGGAGTTGTATAAAGCCCGGGTGACATTGGGAACAACAAATTCTTTAGACCAGCGCTTAATAAACCCTAACATTGAATTGGCTTTATTCACGATTTTATTAATATGAGCAGAAAAATCCAAATTTGGTGTAAAAAGAACTCCAAGGTCCCTTACAGTCATACCACGAGTTAAAATGTGCCGTGAGATAACATATTCATGAGTGAAAGGAGAACGTTTTTTAGAAAAAGTCATAGTTTGACATTTTGTCGGGTTGAGGTTCAGACTGTTCTTTTCACATCACAAGGCAAAATGGTTAATATCATCTTGCAGTAGAGCCCGATCATTTGAAGATACTAGGGGTATTCATGTAAGCGCGGAAAACCCTCGTAAACCTCGTAAACCAGATAATTTTATCTCCGCAGAAACGAGCTGTCAAAATTTGTATGGGAAAAAGTTTCTGCAAATCGCATAAAATTATCTCAGAAATTTGCTGCGGAAAGTGCAGAAATAAACCTCGTAAACTAAAGAAGTATGGATTCTGACTTTTAATTTGACATTTCACAAAATATTTCCCACATTTACGCAAGTATTTCTTTGGGGGTGTTCATGAAAACATGCTGCGGAAAATTATATCTTTCTACAAAGCGGAAAATTATCTCGTTACATGAATACCCTTACTATATTTTTTATAAAACTTCATATCATCTGCAAAGATTAGAATTTCGCTATTGCGAACACACAGAGGAGCATCATTAATAGCCAATGTAAAGAGTAGTGGTCCCAGATGGCTTCCCTGTGGAACACCTGATTTGGCAATAAATTCTCTTGAGTATGAATTTCTGAATTTGACTTGATATAACCTATCTTCAAGATATGAAGATATCCACTTGATGAAAGATGGTGGAAATCCGTATGAGTGAAGTTTAAACTTGATAATCTCATGAGACAGTTGATCAAAAGCTTTCGAGAAGTCAGTGTATACACATACACAATCAACTTCTTGACAACTTTCTAGAGAGTTTAAACATTTATTCAAAAAGACAACAAGATTAGTAACAGTAGAACATTTTTGCATAAGACCATGTTGTTGGTTGCAGATAATAGTTTTACATATAAATGTCAAACTGTCACATACAACTTGTTCGAACAACTTCGGAATGCAAGAAAGTTTGGAAATTGGTCTATAGTTGGTAATATTGGCTTTATCTCCCTTTTTAAATACTGGCGTTAAAAATGCTTTCTTCCAAACTGCAGGGAATTTACCTAATTTCAAGGATAGAACAAAAATATTACGCAGAGGAAGAGCTAAAACAGACTTACATTTCTTCAATAAAGCGGGTGGTATTCCATCGGGTCCATTAGAATAGTCGTCTTTTAAATATGACAGAAAGTCCAAAATTTTGTCATGATCTATTGTAATATTATTAAATGATACCTGAGGACAATTTCGTAAGAATTGAAAATAGTTATCGTCAACAACAACAGGGGAATCAATGAAGGATTGGCTAAAATTATTTGCAAATCCCTCACATATTTCTGTAGTAGTACTCAAGATTACGTCATTATAAACGAGATTAACATTATAACCGTCGCTTTTCTTTTTGGAATTTATAAATTTCCAGAAGTTTTTCGGGTCTAATTTCAGGGAAAGCCCCATGGTTTGAAGATAATCATTATAACATTCATAAGAGAGTTTTTTGAATTCTTCTAAAAGGGAAATGTAAACCACTTGATTCTCTACTGTCATGAACCTTATATATTTTTTCCAAGCCTTATTTCTTTTATTTCAAAGGCATTTGAGTTCTTTTGTAAACCAAGGATAACAAGAAGAATTAGAGGGAATAGATCTTTTTTTAGGGACAGTTTCATTTATGGATCTCATCAAAATAGAATAGAAGCTTTGAGACAGTTTTGTCAAGATCATTAGAAATCGGTAAACGTTCTATACCGGAAATAATTAAGCTATCTATGTAAAAGCTGTTGAAAATCACCTCTCCGAAAGTCAAAAGTATAAGAACAGTCGTGGGGACTACTATTTTCTAGTAAATGACCACTCAAGTCAAGAGGCGGGTGATATTGATCTATGTTAGATAAAGCAGAGATAGATTCTACCACTACTGTACTAACGGCGTCAGATGAGAATACAAGGTCAAGTTGTCTATTCATATTATTTCGTATACAGCTAATTTGCTGTAAATCTGTAGAGATAATATTATCCAACATTTGGAGCTCTTGTTGGGGTGAACTTGTGGAAGCTTCAAAATAGGATTCGTCATCAGAGGGAACCCATTCGATATGGGGAAGATTAAAATCCCCTAATAAAAGAATTTTACTGTCAAGGCTACCTAAACTGAAAATAAAATCGAGTGCTTAAGAAAGTTCAATGTATGTATACGGAAACAGGAATTTTAGGTGGAATGTAAACATTTAAAACAAATAAGACTAAATATTCCTTAGTTATTTTGACCCATAACAGATCAATTGTCAGATTGAATAGGAAGACTATTTGTGTTGAGCAGAAATTACTTCTAACAGCAATAATGTTGTGATACAACATTAGCATACCTGAAATTTATGTAAATAACTTTAACCGTGAATCGAGCACAATATACGTACTGGGGGGCCGATTCTGGTTCTGTGAAAAAGTGAATCGAAAAGCTTTTCACTCTTTCACGCATAAATGCGATTCTCGTTCTGTGAAAAAGTGAAACCAAACGTCAAAAACATTCATATGAATAAGTTGCTTTCACGCTCTTATTCGATGGTGAATGTTCAAAGTGAATAGGTGAAAGCGGAAAATATGGAGATTTCTTTGAAAAAAAAAAAATAAATAAAGGAAAGTGTGACACAGGCACAAACAGAATTTTTGATTATTTTTTTGGAAATAAATTTGGAGATTGCTCATGATAGGTACGAAAACAAGTTTTGAAAATTTATTTCATCGCGTCTTAATTTTTTTTTTTGTAGATTTGTTTCAGTTGACGTTTCAGTTGATACAATTGTATGAAATGCTCCTCCGTATTCATTTCGAAACGATTTTCGTAGTCTCTCAAATTTCGCCTGATAATCCTCATATTTCTCCTACAAAACAAAAATCTATAGTATCTAATACAATACAAAAATATCTACATCTATATAAAGCACAAATAATTATCAAACCTATGAGCATTTCTCCGATTTGTTTCCATAAGAATTCTTATATATGTATATTGAAGGCATTATAAAAACGTATACAAACAATTTAATATATTAATATATTATAAACAAATTCGCAAATGTAGAAACGTTTGGTAAAATTGAAACAACAATGGAAAATAATAATTTCGTTTTGGCATTAAGCATTTACAATAGTAGATAAATTCATAAGAGACAACAAAAAATCATCCACCACGGCAAATGATATTGAATTCACCACACCATTTTCATTCACGGAACCAGAATCGCTTATTTCCACCAAGTGAATCGAAAAAGTGAAAGCAATGCATGACAGCGAATGTGAAAACAGAACCAGAATCGGCCCCCTGGTGACTTGATTCGATTTTAGCCAAATCCAAGGTTTAGTAATACTAGTATACCTGACATGTGATGTTTGATTTGATAATAACTGATAGAACAAAGCTTTATTCTTTGCTCTCAAATCGAATATACTTTCCTCAGCGAAATCTTCTTTTCAATATTTGTGTTTTGCTATAAAATAATATAAAATAAAATTTTAATAAAAGTCATAATCGTTTGGGTGCACATCGACTTTTAAAAATTAAGGGAACCTACTTAGCAGAAATTGTCAAGTCCGAGCATCTGATATATTAGAAGCACTTTTCATGACAAGAAATACTCTTTGAGAATTTGTCACTTGCACTGAAGAGGCAGTATTTATTTCTTGGTAGCGGCATTGATATTAATCCTTTTAAATTCTCTCTGACTTTCCTAACGCTCCCATATGCTTAAACATTTAAAGGGAAGTCAAAAGCCTATAATTGCGCGCAAACTGTTTAACTTGACAGTTCAACGCACTTACCATTATTTCAAGAGGTAGGTACTACAAAACAAATGTGTAACGGTTGCTAAAATAAATCTAGAAGGAACGTCGTCTTATATATTAAAACATAATCAAGAAAGTCCTACATCCCACTCAGAAGTAAAGCATCAAAAGCTCTTATTATTTCGTTAATCAATAAAAACCTTTTGACAAAAAAAAAATTACAGCATTCCCACCAAACTCATCCTTTTTAAATGAAGTTACAAAACTTCCCTGTCGGGTTCCATATCTAGACTCTGGACTGAAACAAATAATTTAATTATAACAAACCAGTATACCATACAAATTCTTTCGTTACATATTTCAAAAGTAGTTAAGTATTCCTAAAGTAATTTAAAACCCCGAATAATTTTCATAAACTTTCGACCAACTTTGTCAACTAAACCAGAAAGGAAGAACTCAATAAGAAAAAAAAATGATAAGTAGGTAAAATAAATCCTTAAGCACCGTTACGACAACGATGCGCCAGAATAAACTTAATGAATCCTTTTCTAATTAAATGGAAATAAAAAGTGAAAACAACCATTCCACAAAAACGAGAATAAAAAGCGGAAATTCTGGTCTTTTAACAGTTTATAACTTATAGTCGCACTTTAACTAGGAAATGGGCTATAAGCACATCCTGTTGCTGTGGACATTTAGAAACATTTCTTTCTTCTTTTTATTTTTTGAAAAAAAAAAAAAAATCTCTTGTTTTCTTTTTTGCATTGTCCATGGATAGAATGCTGATTATTTTCAAGAGCTGATTATTATTTACCTGGTAAGAAAATTAAGGAACTGTCTATAGCATAGAGAGGAGAAGAGCATCATTTTTGATATAACTTTTAAGGTTTTCGCGGTGGTTGGACATAATCAACGCGGCTAATTCGAAAATACTTTTGATTATAATTTTTGATGTGTAAACATCCTTGCCTGCCGTAGGGTAACTCAAAAACGTGGCTAAAACTTATACGTTCTGTGCAGCCCGTAACCACGTTTCGTGTACCAACAGCAACTTACCTTAGAGAAGATTGCATTTAAGACGCTGTTTATATTGGATATATTGCGTACTTACTACATCGTCTTTACATTGGAAACTTTGAGTGCTGAAAGTTCGATTTAAGTACTTTCCATTGCTAGCTAGAATTAAATATATTCACTCTCCCAACATTTCTTCACCTCTCGACCAATATGTAAGAAGACGAAAGAAAAAACAACTGGTGTAAAATTTTATTGTGGGTTCATTCAATGTTTTGAAAAAATACACCTCACATAATGTAAGTGATGGACGATTACATTTTATTTTATGATCCCAAAAATGCATTTTCAGAATTGACATTTCAAAATCCGAAAAATGTTGTTCAGAGCAATCAGTGGACATCTGCAACGAAATATTCTCGATACGTCTAAATTTAATTTGTCCCTTATCTGTCATGCCGAAATTCGAATTAAATATTCTATATGTTATATCAAAATATAGATCGTTTTCCATCTGTCAATCCATGAAGTGGATGATGACTATGACTCCAATGGATTAAAAAATTTAGTTTTTCCGCTTATATTTACTTTAACAATTTCCATTATATGATGGGAATGATGTCAATCGGTTTATAAATCTAATACAGAAACCTCAAAAAAAAAGTCGGAGGATTTAGCTCAGTGTGAACACCGTCTATAGCAGAAAAACGACATCAAGAGCCTGATTACATGATTCTTTTGTTCGTCTTTAGTCTTTTTGACATATTTCCTGTGAGGTGAAGAAATGTTGCGGAATGAATCTACGCTTCTATACCTCTCATTTAAACTGTCAAAAATCGAAAGACGAAACAAACGGAAAAAAGAATCGTAATCAGGATCCAGAAGCCAAACTGGAAGTATCATATCACCATTAGGGGCGGTCACATTCTCAAATATGTTTGACAAGAACCGCCATGATTCGCTTGATTTTGATAATGTGAACCCCCCATCCACCGGCTAGATGGATTTCAAAATGTTTTAATATTTTGGCTGCATGCATATTTGAGAATGTAAACGCACGTTCCTCAAACCTAAACCAAAATTTCATTTTCCATTTCTATGCACATCGTAAGAAAATATATATCAAAATGATATAATTCAGGTGGATGTAAGTTTGCGGCAGACTTAGAATATAAAATTCAAGTAAATTTCCTCATCTAAAATTTCATCTATGCTCTTAGTTGGTCCGCCATGGTCAAAATTAACAGCATGTTTGACGAATGCGAACGCTCCAGTTTTTCATCCATCAAATATTCATCATGTCGTACTTGTCAAACAAATTTGAGAATGTAAACGCCCCTATTAATGCTCCTAGCAAACAGTTGTAGTATGACTGCTTTTAAACGATGCGATATTACTCTGCAGTTTAGAAGCATGTTTGCGAGAGACGTATGTGATGGCGTGGTTAAACGCAATTGCTGAGGTTGAGAAAAATGCGAAGTTCTTTCTTCTTTCTAGTTTCCTTTATTTCTCGAGTATGTTTGATTTCGTTCGCTTACTGAAATTCGCTTAACTGAGTAGAGTAAGGAGTGCGAAAAGATAACTCCTTTTCGCTTGAACAAAGTAAACTTATAGTAAAAATCGCTATGCTTAAAAGCACCCATGCAATCGTTTTAAAAAAAAAAAAAAGACACGTTTCTGACTTCTTAAGACATGTGCTCATTTTTAGGAGCAACCTCTAAAGCTAAGTGTATACGATTGGCAGATCTTACAATATTGTCAGATCTGTCAGTGAAAAACATGCTTACAATGTCTTACAATCGTATAGTCTTACAATTAATTGTCAGAAAATTTGTCTGACAAATAATTGTTAGATCATTAGCTGACAATAAATTGTAAGAAATCTGACAATCATGTGTACGCTAGCTGAGAATTAATTGTCAGAAAATGTATCTGACAATTAATTGTAAGACGGTTAATTGTAAGGTATTTGATAATCGTGTACACACACAATTTATTGTCAGGCCTGCCAATTTTTATCGTTGTCTGACGTTTCTGACAATGAAGAAATAGTAAGATGTTCATTTTTTAGCATCATACAATTTTTTCATTGTCAGGCAATTTGCAGCCAAGGTTCAATTGAAGCAATTTCGATAACCAACAAAAACTGACAATTAATTGTGTGTGTACACGGTTGGTAGAAAATCTACCAATCTCTTACAATTAATTGGTTGGTATTAAGCCGGCTATCTAAAAATAAATTGTCAGCCAACTTCTGACAATAAATTGTAAGAGATTGGTGGATTTTGTACCAACCGTGTATACACACGACTTAATTGTCAGCTCATTGGTAGATAATTGTCAGACATTGTCAGGTTTTACAATATTGTAAGATCTACCAATCGTGTACACTTACATAGCTTAGGCTCTGATAATTTCCAAGTTTCGGCAAGAAACAAAGTTTTACTGTCAAACAAAATGAAATTGCGAACCGCTCAGAAGAAATTCATAATTGAGCGCTTTAACACACCTGAAGTTGCCAGAGTGTACAGAGATCACCTAAACGAGAAACTTTGCGCCGTGCTTTAACCAACCATTGACGCCAACAATAAGTGGTTTCAGTATAACTATATTATCAAAGAGCCAGTAAAGACCACCGCACCGTAGGCTACCTACCATTGGCATCGTAAAGAAAGAACCGGTATGATGATGAATGCGTTCAACTGAAAAAATACGAATATGTTGCAGTGCTAAGCAAGAGCATTGTGGGAAGAGGGAAGAGTACGGAGAAAGGTGCAGAGCTATGAAGTTCCTTATTAGAAACTAGAGAAAATGTGCAGCCTCTCAGCTCAAGATCGAAACAACCCCGGAAGCTGTATATGATAGCCAAGCAATTGGCTGCTTGTCCAAAGAGCGGAATGGAGACTCCTCGTACAGCTAAGGTTCCCTATTAATTTGTAAGCACACTTTCCAGCAGATTCTAATTGAGCATAATGCAGATCGATTAATAGGACGAAAAAACAACCTATTTCCAGTCAATGAAGAACAGTTTCCAGTACAGAAGTGGTGCGCTAAGCCATAAAAAAAGCTTAAGAACAACAAGGCTGCACGATCTGATAGATTAGTTGCATCACTTTTCAAATACGGAGTTGATGTTTTGATAGAATGTAAGCATCAAATCATCAGCCAAATATGCGGCCGTTCCCAACGGTCTTTAATAGACTCCTTCAAGACGATTGTATAAATTAGGAAAAACTTGTTTGTTAAGTTGAAGTAAATAAAGACAAGACTTAGTACAAGCTATCAACAAACAAACAATCATCCGCCCTACGACTAGGATAAAATGTCACTATTGAAAGCAACAACTTTGAAGTACCTAAGGAATCCATCTTCCTCAGAGTACCCTAGGAAATAGTTACTGCGTTGGTTTTGCGAAACAAATGGGTTCAAAAGTTCTTTAGCAAAAGACGAAATGAATGCTCTTCAAAACCCTTATATTGCCAAGCGATTCTCAGGAATTAATTTTGTGATCAAGAAAAAGCTTAAGAAATATATCGAAGAGCGAAAGATCGGCAGTAAGAAAGACTGTCGTAGAAAAAGGTCAACTGGTTGCCGATGGCATATCTTACCGATACATGGAACCAATCTTTACATTATTTGTTTGATAGAGTTTGACACGAAAATTTTCTATCGAAAAGGCGTGCATTTGATATCGATGCGTCTATCCGTCGTTGGATTAGAAATCCTGCTTTTCTGACCGCTCAATTCGAGTTGTTCTGGACGGTTTTAAGGGTTTTTCTCAAAAAAATATAAGCTCCTACATCCCCAGGCTCCATTTTTTCTTGAACACTCTTCTTTATCTTCATATGTACATGATCTCTTGTCTTTCAATATTCATTTCCGGTCCGGACCATAAACCGGTCCTTCGGTTGTGGAACTAAAAGGCTTCGGCGAGCGTATGCTATCTTAAAAGATGCAAGAAATTGTTTCACTTCTTATATTCATAAAATACTGTAATCTGAAAATTATTTCCAATTGTACGTTATAAGAAGTTAAAAAAAAATTTTGTATTTAGGAATTGAAAGTTTTGTTTTATTTTGAACTGAAACTTATTCCCTAATTTGTATTTTTAGATCAGTGCCGTAAATTTGTAAATCCGCTCATCCCTCGAATGGTGGAAGAAAACTTAACTTGAAATTACTTCCTCTGTTGACGCTGACTGGCGTCTTCATTTTCATTTGCGGCGATAAAAGAAAGTATTACAAAACAAAACAACAAAAAAAAAACGCAGAAATTTCCGTTGGGATTCACAGATGAAAAATCATAGCTCATCCTTTTTTTTTTTATTTCTTTTTATATTTGCACGACCGACGGACGTCCACGCTCCTTATATATTTGTTTTATTTTCGTTTTGTTCTACCTTTGGGGATTTTACTTTCAACGGATTACCATTCTGCTTTAGTTTATCACTCCAAGGACATTTTGAGAAATTCATTTTTCTTTTGTAACATGCAAAGCCCGCTGGAAGACCACTGGCAAACAAAAAAAAACCTCTTATGGACAAAATTAACCTTCACCTACTAAGAATATAAAATAAGCCCCTCCTTAAAAACACATTTAGAATGAGTTCATATTAAGCCCAAAAGTATGCGTCATGTAAAACTTACAGACTGGACTTTGTTCATGATTTTACACTTCAATCGAAATGTAAACATAATAAATGTACAACGTATGAACATGTACTCGTATAGATATATTTAAATGTATGCAGGGGTAGGTACATTTCGTCAGATATCCTTTTCGAAATTTGATGTCGCTGGGGAACGAAATAAGCTTCTAACTTCTTGGCATTGCTAAGGATTTTACAAATTCACAATTCCTGAGTAGGCAGTTGGTGTGTAGTTATTGTATATTTCTTTTACACACTACATAGTCTATAAAGATCAACAAAAATAAGGATATACCAGGGTGGTATTTGAAGGTACCATATAATACCTACGCTTTTAGAAAAAAAAATGATATGATTTGTTCGAAATACAAGAGTTTCGCATGTTCATATAAAGTGATATTCGTTCCAATTGACTTAGGTATTTCACATATTCTACCAGAGATATTTGAATTGAATAAATTGGGGTATAAATACACTAAAGATCTATTGTGCCCCCATCTAGAACTGGATGAGGTTATCTCATTATTACAGTTCTTCCTTCAAGTTTGTTCCTTTGAGGAATCGAAGTATTTGGAGTATTCTAAGGGAGGATAATTCACTCTCTTTTATGTAGTGCTTGCCCAGATACCTATGCCTTTGATGCACGAGTGCATCACATTTCCCCAGTATGTGGTCAGGTGTCTCTTCGTGAGTGTTGCAGAATCTGCAAGATGCGTTGTTCACTAGGCCAAGGATGTTGAGGTGTCTTCTTAACTTGCAATGGCCTGTGAGAAGTCCTGTGATTTTCCTGAGGTTGTTCCTACTTAAGCTGATGCAGGTTAGAAAACGCTCTCGGTTTTGTAGTCCCCGAGTAGCAGTTTTGCCTGCCTCAGCTTAGGGAGTTCTTTCCAGATTTTTGATCTTTTCGCCTGCACTTCTTTTTTAATTTTTTTTTAATCACGTTTTCTCCAATTCCAAAGTAGGGCTCAGGCCCTGTAAGGGGTCTCGATGCACCTATTTTTGCTAAGGAGTCTGCCTCTTCATTGCCTTGGACACCAACGTTTAACGTTTTCAACAGTTTTTGAGAAAAAAAAATATTTATAAAATTTCGAAAAAACATCGTATGGCAGGTACCGTTATTTTTGGTTTAAAAAAAAATGTGTGGGGGAAAAAATTAAAAATGATATCTACCAAGTTTAAAGAAAATCGGCCGAGCCGCTTAGGCTGTAGTCGAACAGACAGACAGACAGAATTGCGAGACCCACTTTTTTAGTCTTCGCTATCATCGTAATGTCAACTTTTAACAAAATCTCGAGTTCGATTTTTTTACGAATGCATAACTTGCCTTATAGTACCTTTAAGTCGCAAGTAAAAAGTTGGAGGATTGGCTTGATCTTGATATGGTGGATGCTCCGTCTAATGACTTGTCAAACAAAACATGTGTTTACATTTTCGCTGCATGACAAGCATATTTGAGAAAGTGATAGCATGTTCGTCAAGCATGTTGGTCCGCCATGGTCAAAATTCTATTGAGAAGTGATGGTTGACGAATGTGAACGCTACTTTTTGGGTGGCGGAGTTAAGTCAGATAAAAAAAAAACCCAGAAAGAAGAATGAACAATAACTCCGCATTGTTCAAATGCATGACAAGCATGTGCAAGTCTATTAGTAAATTTTGGTTGAAGTTGCATAAATACACACATCAAGTATCAAATCAAAATATTTTGATTTTTCTTCAAGCTTACATCTAATCTTTACGTGTGACTTTTTCACTAATACACTTACATGTGTTTGTCATGCATTTGAACAATGTATATCTGGCCTTAAAGGTAATTGCTGAGGTTGAGAAAAATGCTGAGTTATTGATCATTCTTCTTTCTGGTTTCCTTTATCTATATTTGGCGTTCGCTCAGTAAAATTCACTTAACTGAGTAGAGTACACTGAAAATAAAATCTAGGTATATATGACAAAAATGTAGGTAGATCTGATAAAAATTTTGTCAATATACGTCCAACAAAAAGTTTTGTCAAATTGATAAAAATTATAGAATTTTGTTGAGGTAACAAAAAATATTTTGTTGTATCCACAAAACTATTTTGTTATGCTAACAGATTAATTTATTGAAATAACAAAAATGTTTTGTTAATATGACAAAATTTCGTGGAATTTACAAAATTAATTTGTCATATTAACAATATTTTGTTGTATTAACACATTTTTTTTGTATATGTTAAAAATTTGTTTTTTTTTATTATTAACGGATTAAGAAAATTTTTTTGTTAAATTAACAAAATTGTTTTGTTAAATTAACAAAATTGTTTTCTTAAATTAACAAAATTGTTTTTTTAAATTAACAAAATTGTTTTGTTAAATTATTAAAACCTTTTTATATATATTTTGTTAAATTAACAAAATATTTTGTCAATTCAACAAAATATTTTGTCAATTCAACAAAATATTTTGTCAATTCAACAATATATTTTGTCAATTTTACAAATTGTCAATTTTACAAATTTCTTTTGTTGAATCCACAAAATTAATTTTGTCAAAATAGTTTTTTTTTGGGATTAAAGGCCACAAAAATTGTCGTTTCGTCAAAAATATTTGTCATTTTAACAAAAACGTTTTCATTTTTTGTTAAATTGACGAAAAAAAAAGTTAACAAAAACTTGGTGATATTGACAAACATTTACAAAATAGATTTTTTGTAGATACAACAAACATTTTTTTAACATCGCAAAAAAGTTTGTCGATGTGACAAAAATCTCTGTTTTATTTTGTTATATTAACAAAACTTGGGTTGTTAAACTGACAATATTATTTGTAGTGTATATTTGGTTAAACTGACAAAAAATCATGCTGAATTATAAAAATTTTGTCAAATCAACAAAATCATTCTTTCGTATTGACAACAATTTAATCAAAATGATACAATTGTTTTGTTGAAAGGCAACAAGTAGATGGCTTTTCATGGTAAGGTATTCTAACAAGACACATTTGAAAATCAACAATCATAAGCAAGAGGGAGATGAGCATACAACACAACTGTCACTATGATATATATCGTTTTATTTTCGAGGGTTAATCTATATGGATCATTAGCGATAATAAAACGTGGCTAATGTGAACACTGTCTTGAAATTAAAGATTAAAAAGTCAATCATAAGTTTAAATGATGGCTATGTATAACTGGCGCATTAGTCGCCCATATTTCTATCGATGCGATAGTTACAGGATATGGTCCAAAAATACACATGTGTTTTGGGGGAAAGCGTTATGTAGGGGTAACCGGGGATAGTTGGCTCCAGGGGCAAGTAGACTAACCGCCAATAACTTCAAAACAAAACAATTTCTTTCAAGTTTATTCTTTTTATTACATCAAGCACAGCTGCTTGCTTAGTTTCGTGTTGTCTCTCGCCAGAGTCCGGCGTCGTTCGGAGGTTATCGCGAAAAAACAACTTTTTGCTTTCGTGAGTAATTTTTTTGTTTTGTTTTCTTTTTCTTCTTTAGTAAGGGTGCTTTTGCCTAACGTCAATTTTTTTTTAGGAAAAAGAGCAAGTAAGTGTTTGTATTCATAACACCAGGTAGTTATATGTTCATTTGATTTCTGAGAACCGAAAAAAAATCATTGAATGCTGAAAGACCGATCGGGGTAAGTTGACATTTTTTCTTGGGGGTAAATTGACTCATTTTTTGTTTGGTAATTTCTAGAAAAATGAGGACATATATGTAAGAAAAATATCATGAGGGGCAACTAAAATAACAATTTTGGAACGTGCGTGCCAGCTTATTTGTGGAAAAGGAAAAAGCATACGATCTGTTGCTCATGACTATGGTATTCCATATAAAACCATGCAAATATAATAAATATGTGCAAAAATTTAATTTGTTTATTTAATTTTTTTTTATATGCATCGCTTTATATTTTGTGTATAATAATAATTTTTTGTTTCAAACAAAATTAATTTTTAATTCTATTTGCTTATAGTTTTAGTATTAAAAAGCTGGAAATAAGAATATAGTCAACTGACCCCATAGCCTTAGCCAACTTACCCCGGTTCAGGGGTTATTTGACCCACTTGAGGTCGTTTTGTAAAATTAGGAAAAAAAGGTCTTAATATTAACTAATTTTAGAAAACATATTTTTTTTATAAAGCAAAAAAGATGTTTTATAAAAGGGCATTTAATTTGTGTTGATATCTTTCTTAGTTTTCTTAAAAAAAATATATAAGAAAATTTTGAGTCTACTATCCCCGGTCTCCCCTACAGCTACATATATAGAGATATTTTTGGACTTAAGTATAAGTGAAAAAGTTAAGTTGTGGGAAAAATAGTGGCTTCATTTGAACATATAATAAAGTCACAAACTAATACGATTGAATTGTACGGCTACGTTCGATAACAAAAATTTGGCACTCGGACGAACGTTGATTTTTACACATCTTAACCGTCAGTCCTTGCACTAACAATTTTTTTTTTATTTTTAAACATTTTATCAATAATTTTGATTAAATATTTTGCTGCACAACAACTTTAATGCAATAAATAATACTATTTGTTTGCAACGAACAAAAATCCACAAGGCAGGAATCCACTCTGTCAGGTTTATGTTATTTAGAAATACCATTTTGATTGTGAAATGAATGGCGGTATTTAGTCCGATAAAATTTAACAATGTCTTCAAGTTTCTTTCGGGAATATTTAAGTTAAAACTAGACAAAGGGTACAAATATTCTTCTTTTTTTTTTTTTTAATTTTAATATTTGAATAAAATTAATACAATAAAATAAATAAAAATATCGTCTCTCAAGACTAGACTAGTATAATCCTCTAAGCGCAAACCTCACCGTATTCCATAATAGTTCGAACAAATGTAATGAAAAGCTGCTTTATATCAAAAGAATAACACTCTATCTCTCTCTCTCTCTCTCTGTCTTTATCCAACCAGAATTGAATTGGCTTTATGAGTTATGGAGTTATGTATAAAGATTTAAAAAAGTTTTGTCGTCTGCATAGATGAGACACACGATGACAACACAATGCTTCAACGTTCATCATAGATGATAAAATGAAATAAAAAGTACTGAGTATAAATAGCTGCCCTGTGGTATGCCAAAGTTAACGTTAAAAATGTTTCGTTTTTATGCCCAGAAATTAGAAAATAATTTTTCTATACAAATTGAAATACAAACGAGCACTACAAAAAAATATCAACAAAAATTGGTTAACACAGTTTTTTTTAATAGTGGAAGGTATACCATCAGGGACTGGGTTATAACTTTAGTCAAGATTAGATATATTTACCAAGGTTATGGCTTTCTTTAATCACAGTTTAAGGTATTACAATCGGTAGTAATACAGATAAGGACATTTTGAAAATAGTTGTGCTATTAATATGAAGATCAGAAATATCGTTTGCTTGAAAACAACGGATAAGCAAAAGACTCTCTTTTACTGATTATAAATTGCTTAAAATAATTCGGATTTATTTAAAAATCTCTTTACACTTTTTGAATATAATTTTTAAAAATTATTTTTTAAACTTAGTTTCACCTGGGGATAACTATCTTGTACAAATTTCAAAATATTTAAATAAATAATGTTGTGAATAAATTTGGCTACTTTTCCGCCCGTGTTTGGGGCTCCACTTGTCTCAATCCGCCACTGGTTGTCATGGACTTATTTTCTTAATTCAGAATAAAAATATGGGTGGAGCAATTTAAATGGAAATTTGAATTCTCAATTATTTACATAAACGATATTGTTGTGTGCGGTGGAGCAATATACCAGAACAGTATTACAAAGGACACGAAGCAGTTGAATTAACTTGAATTAAGATTTTATTTTTGTCACCAAAAGACTTAACATATGGAAAAGTGGATTTTTATTCTTCATTGATTTACGGTTTGGGACATTTTGTAGGAAACTACGCGACGCAACGGGAAATGTCATTTGCATATTTTGAGTGTGGGTGTTTTCCACGAAATATCTAATAACAATGCTATTTCCTTTATAAAAGCGTAGGTCTTTGGTTTTGTATGCAAAACAAACAAAAAGATTATTCGAATCTAGCTTATTCATAATAATTCAAGGGCTTTATGGTGTGCTCGTTTTTATTTTGGCTTATTTTGCATAAATAACAGAAATGGAACTTTGATCCGATTAACTTATCTACAATTTTCGTAAAATTTTGCTTACAATATCGACCGATTTTTTAATTAAATTTTGAAAGTGTACATAAATATATTTTAATATCAATAATTTAATATTTTACTTACGGATTGTTCGATTATTATTATTTATAATCATTGGTTAGTAATCTTATTTATACACAACGGTATTAGGTATGTAATCTAAAAAAGAATGAAGTTTCAGATTGATAAAATTTCTCTTACAATCTTACTTTTATTTTAAGTTCTAATTTTGGTGGGAGCAATATCCCCATTTATTAGGTTTGGTACAAGCTAATTCTTAATCTAACTTAAATATAGCTTTTATTATATGTATAAATCTAGGATTGGGGGGAATTTGAATGATGATTAAGACGGAGTAAGGTGAACTGAGCTAAAAGTAAAAACAATTAATTCGTTGAAACTGTTAGAGGTACGCTGGGTGGGCAGATGGAAGAGACGAGGATTTCTAAGATTACGGGAATTAGTGTTGAAAGAGATGTAATTGTAGAGAATTGTGCAGTCAATAGTTCCTGAAAGTAGTCAATGAATGACGTGAATGTCGCTTTTTGCTATTCGTTCTTGCAGCGTATTTAAGTACCTAATTCATAGAAGTCGATCTCGATACAGATGCTTTAAGAGTAATCCCGTCAATATATTTGAGAAAGTTGAGCTCTCCATCACATAAATCACTAAGGTCACAAATTAACTCACCGGTGGATATAACTTGCTAATGAAGAAGGTAGAAACGGGGAGAAGATTATATGCGTTTTCAAGAAAAAACTGATTAAATGACATTTGGAAATTGTTTGCTCTTAGCAATTTTCAGGCAACAGACAGAGAAACTGCTGAGATCAAGTGGAAGAAGAATAGAATCATGTGTGGAAAAACGGGCCTAGAAAAACTTGTTATCTTTGGCGTAGAATGTAATATGGGAATATATAAAAACCATTTCAATATCGTAAATAGTAAGAATATAAAGGAGAGGTCCCAAATGGCTACCTTGTGAGACTCTGGAGGCAACTAAGAAATCATCATCAACTTTATAGAAGTATTGGGAGAGAAACTTGTCGGAATATCCGGAATATGCCAGAGAAATGAACTTACAAAATACTTAATTCTGGAGCTAAGTCGGGGATACAAATATTTGATTGACATATTAGTTTCACAACTTTAACTTTATTTACCTTAGACCCAAATTATCAGTTTTCAATCTGCGGTAGTGGCTTCTCTGACACTACCGCAGATTAATTCTATAGTAACGTGGTAAGACCATTTTTTACCACCCTGTAATCACCGTATAAAATTCCAAGACAAAAAAGCTATGGAGTGAGTAAATAAAATCAACAATCTGAATTATTTATCCATAGAGCTATTCATAATCAGGCCCTAATATAGTTTATCGCAAAAAAAAAAAAATGTTCTTAATAATTTTGTTAATAAATATCAATCATCGGCAGTTAGCTGTGCTAAAATAGCATCTTATAGTACTGTATCTGAAGGTACAGTCTCAAATTGCCTATATGTTTGCATACAGTTTGATATTATATGAAATAAGGCAATTTAGTTGAGGTACTGAAGTAGTGATAAAAAATTGTTTAAATATTTTTAAATTTCAAATATTATTTTGAATATATATTCTTAATGTCCTCACAAAGATATACTATGTATAGTTAAATAATTTGTGTTATTTCTTTTTCTTTCCAGGTAACGTGTTTCACACACTGCGAGCTTAAAAAAAAAATTAGGGTATGACTTCTTTTTAATTATCTTTTATAATGATTTCAGTATATTCGGTATAAATGGAAACGTGGCCATAAACAATTTTTTAAAAAGTTAAACTATCGCATTCAGAGCAAGACTTTTATAAATGTCGCATATTACTTTCCTTAATTCATGAAATCATGCGACTGTCAAAATGTTAGAATTTATCCCAAAGAAAAACGAATCCATCCTCAAAACAACATCACAAATAAATAAACCAACTTCTAGATAAGATATGTTCGTAAAACTTAATGGGACTTCCAAATTATCGGTCACCTATTCATCACCTTTATATGTGTCGTCTTTTGTTAATGCAGCAAAAAAAAAAAAAAAACACCACATCTATAAATGCTCGTCATTATCTGAAAACCATCCTCACCATAACCTTCTGTGATGATGGTGTCTTTGAAATGCCAAAACACACATCACATTGTGTATATCGGTTTGAAAACCGAATATCCCCCGAATATCATTAATATAAATCGAAATTTGTGACAAAAGCGTTGATGCATACCACAAAATCCCGCAACACCACCCACATCAAGACACGGAATTTTACATTTTTCATTTGGAATTAATGACCTCTGATGATGATGTTGCTGCCTCTTTATGAGGGAGCATAGGTATACATTCATACATATGCCAAAGCCACTGAAGCAATCTCTGCTTCTGCTGATGATGGTGAAGATGACGATAATGATGCTTGTTTTATGTCAAAGTCCTCCTACAGGTAATTTTGAAGGCTTAATCACTAAAGTATCTAATTTATCACATCCCAAGAGCTTCATTAAAATCCAGTGTTTCAGAGGGTCGATAAATGGTGAAAATCATTTGAAAAATCTCGTATCTAGGCCTTGCCTCATGAGTTTTTTAAAGTGTAAGGCAATCTGTATCAGTTTTCTTACCCCAACCGTTGTCGCAAACATCATACCTTGTGTGACGTTAGGCGTTAAAAAAGGATGTTAAAAAAGTGCTGAAATGACTTTCCAGCTGGAAACGAGTTCAAACAATCTACCACCGACACTTGAAAGATCACGGGCCTCACATGTAAGAAATTTTTAACCCATTTGTTTCGTCAAATCAAAGTAGCAGCCGTTTCTTAATTAAATTCTTCTCCACTTAAGTGACATTCGTGTATTTAATATTTACTCCGAGGTAGATAAACACTGTAACTGATGTTTTAACCGAGCTCGGGGCTTCCATTTCGAGAAACAACATGTCCAGAAAATTTTTCTTCAAAAAGAGCAATTCAAGATCTGTGTTTACGCCCGTCAGCTGGAAATAATCTTCATAGCATGAGTATCCTGGAAAAAAAATACACTCAACATCGTTGGGTAATGCATTTCATTCAATTAAAAACTATGACCCAATGTTACCCCAACACAAAACCCAACCTAAATACCACTCGTTGTGGGTGGGGAAATAATCGAACTTTTGTTTTGTGTTTCGGAGCCTTCAATGTGATAATTTTAATTATTCACGTCCGATTCCTCGACGATCCTGTCCGCCAACCATTACTATCCTACTCCTATCAGAACTATCGCTTCTATTATAAAAAGGACAGAAGTTTAAAGATTGGTGGAATTAAATTTGACGTTGAATAGTTACAAACCGGTTTTGAATTACGAAGTTCTTCTGTAAACATTCTTTCAGATTCGCAGTCTTGACTGTTTGATTTTACCTTTAATTTAAACTTCCGAACTAAAGCTCTCTATTTTCTTGATCAGGTGCTTCTCATTCTCTTCTTAAGAGGTCCACCGTCAGGAGCCAGATTAATACCGATGCTTGCAATGAGATCGGTTTGGTGTCTCTTTCTACCACATCAGATGTTGATGAAAAAAATGTTGATGCTAAATCTACCCAAGCTACTGATGTTGCTGCTGCTGGTGGCGAAAATGGATGTGAAGCAATTGGTGAAAATGATGATGCTGCTGAAATACGAGTTGCAGAAACACGTGTTGATGTTGAAAGGGTTGTGTCCCTGCGGGATATTTTCATGATGTGCTTCGAGAGTCTATATGGCCAATAGGAGTCCAAATTAAACAATTTATAAGCCGTTCAAAAAACGATCTTGGCAAATAACTGGAGGTCGCAAAAACATAAACAACAATTTTCCTGCTTCTGAAACCATTAATTACTTTTCTATGTATTATCATAATGTTGGAGGTATGAGAACAAAGTCTCATGAATTTTTTACTGCTGCTGCTGACTGTTCTTATGACGTTATTTCCCTGACAGAAACATGGTTAAACGAAAAAATTTTCACTAGTGAATATTTCAATTCTGATTTCAACGTTTTTCGTAAAGATCGTTGTTACGAACGGACTGGCCAAAATAGAGGTGGCGGTGTTTTATTAGCTGTAAAATCTATTTACTTAAGTAAAGAAATTAATTTATCTCAAGATTCTGTTGAACAAATTTGTGTACGTGTAGATTTACCTATTCACTCCAATCTTGAAATGATTCATGTGTACTTTTTTGTTTCTTATATTCCACCTTTATCGCAATATGCAATTTATGACACTCATATCAAGAATATTACATATATTGTTAAAAATATCGATGAAAATTGTTATTTCGTAATTGTTGGAGATTTTAATTTGCCTAACGTAAAATGGTTGTTCTCAAATGATGAAAAAAGAATGTTTCCTGTTAATGTCACCAAAGATTTTGAATATAATGTGATTGATAATATAACTGCTTTAAATATGTACCAAATTAATAATATTCCTAATTCTTTAGGACGTATTTTAGATCTTATTTATATTGATAGTAATTTTGAAGCTCAATTAAATGAATCAAGTTTTAAATTATTGGAAAATAGTATTCATCACAATGCACTTGAGATTGTATTTAACTTTTCTGTTTTAAATGAATCAAAATCATCTAATATTGTTCAAAGGTATGACTTTAAAAATGCGAATTATGTGTCAATGAATATTTACTTAGAAACTATTGATTGGCAGCCAATTTTTAAGTGCTCAAATCTGGAGCTAGCTTTTACTATGTTTCGGAACATTCTAGAATATATTATTTCAAATTTTGTCCCTTTAAAACAAGTTAAAAATTCTAAGAAACCTGTTTGGTTTAATAAAAGTTTGTCCAGGCTTAAAAATGTCATGAATAAATTGCATAAAAAGAGTAAAATTTTTGCTTCATTTCGTGAGCAATTCAAACAGGTAAGGAGAGAGTACGAATTTTTGAGAAAATTTATTTATAAGCAGTACATTTGCTCTCTTGACTCGAACATTAAAAAAAATCCGAAGTGTTTTTGGTCATTTTTAAATACTAAACGTAAATCGCTTGGGATTCCATCTAACGTTTCATACAAAGGGGTTGCCTCAGATAATTTGAATGTTATTTGCAATAGTTTCGTATCATTTTTTCAGTCAAATTTTATTGACTTGAAATTAAATTATGATAATCTGGAAAACTCACCTTCAGTTGTTGACGTTGGTAGTCTATATTTATCTGAAGACGATGTACTAGCAGTTTTATCCTCTCTTGATGAGAATTTTTCCGTTGCTCCAGACAACATTCCGCCAATTCTTTTGAAGGCTTGTAGATTTAAACTTGCGGTTCCATTGTGTTTTATATTCAATATGTCTTTAAATCAAGGTGTATTCTTGGATACGTGGAAATATTCATTTATTACTCCTCTGCATAAATCCGGTTCAAAAAGTGCTGTTGAGAACTACAGACCTATTGCAAAACTTCAGTTGATCCCTAAAGTTTTCGAAGCAATAGTGAAAAACAAACTGTATTTTTTAGTTCAAAATCATATATCTCAGCACCAACACGGTTTTATGAGTGGAAGGTCGACATCGACAAACTTATCGATTTTTACCAGCTATTGCCTTGATCATATGGAAAAACATTTTCAAATTGACACCATCTACACAGATTTTTCAAAGGCTTTTGATCGCGTTCAACATAATGTACTAATAAAGAAACTTGAAATGTTTGGTTTTCATTCTGTGCTGCTTAGTTGGATTAAAAGTTATTTAGAGGACAGAAAGCAATATGTCAAAATTGGTTGCGAGTTATCTAAGGAAATAGTGAACTTCTCAGGTGTACCTCAGGGTAGTCACCTTGGACCGTTACTGTTTATTATTTTAATTAATAACTTGCCCAGCCTCCTCTCTTTTTCAAGATGCCTTTTGTATGCTGATGATCTTAAAGTTTTTAGCTGCATAAAATCGTTATCTGATGCAAATAATGTCCAAGCTGATCTAAATAAAATTCTTCAATGGTTTAAGATGAATGGACTCTTTTTTAACAATAACAAATGTAGTGTTGTTACTTATTCAAAAGTACTGAATCCTTTCTGTTTTGAATACAAGCTTGATAGCCACTCTTTACAAAGAGTAGATTATCAGAAGGATCTCGGAGTGATTTTCGACTCGAAAATAAATTTTTCGCTTCACATCGATCATATAATTTCTAGAGCAAACTCGATGTTCGGTTTTATAGTCAGAAATTCAAAATGTTTCGAGGATCCTCATACAATTAAAACTCTTTACACGAGTATTGTAAGACCGTTGCTGGAATATTGTAGCATTATATGGAATCCTTACACTAAGTCAAGTATTCTTCGTATAGAAAAAGTTCAAAAAAGATTTACTAAGTTTGCCTTACGTAAAACTTTTGGTTCTTTAAGTGTTCCATGTTATGAAAGCAGATGTGTTCTCATCGACCTAAAACCTCTCATTTTGAGAAGAAAATTAAATTCTGTACTCTTTGCTTATGATGTTCTCAATTCTATTATTGATTGTCCAGTGCTGTTGTCAATGTTTAATATGTATGCACCTGCTCGTAGTTTGCGACCAAGAAATGGTGATTTTTTATATGTTCCATATCATAGTACAAGTTATGCTAGGCACAGTCCAATCACTAATGCGTGCATCGATTTTAATGAATTTGATTATGCAATTGATTTTAATATGAATAGAAATGAAATTAAAAGAAAATTGATAAGCTTATTGCAAATACTATAACTTATGTTTAACTTAATTAATTAATTTATCTTTTTAAAATTGTATATACATATGTACTTATATTGAAAGTTAATTTTAATGGGTAGTCTTCATAAAGTCTTGTAACTTGAATGACGGTAAAATAAATAAATAAATAAATAAATCCTCTGCAAATTTCCTAAAATGCTCGCACTGTGCTCAAACATTTTAAAGGTAGTCATAATCCCGTAAGCGCATTCGGTTCGGTCCCTAGCCGATGCCACCTAAAGGTGTGTCCACACCAAAGAAACATTTCAGGAAACATTGTTTAAAAAACGTTTCTGAAATGTTTTCCATTTGTTTAAAAAACATTTCAAAAACATTTCAGAAATATTTCTGATTTGTTTTTTTGGTGTGGACGCTTTGGGAAACATTTCTGAAATGTTTCTTTGTTTCCCATTGTTTCCAAATTGAGTAGTCTGTAATTTTTTTCTCGCCTGTGTTGCACTTTAAGCGCGTGAAGTTTTTTTTCTACTTCATCTACATATATCACAATTTATATTTTCGCAAATATCAGATATAGCATCGGCTTTTTTGATTTAATTTTTAAAATTTTCGTCAACAAATCTTTTTTTCATTTCATACACACTTTGCTCCACACTTTTCGCGACATTTTATATTTATATTAATAACCACTCTCACGCACTTTCTACCTATGTTAATGATTGGGAAAGAAATAAAGTTTCCCATTTGGAATGGGAAACAGAGAAAAATTTCATAAACATTTCAGAAATGTTTTACGAGCGTCCAGACCAAAGGAAACATTTCAGAAATGTTTCTCTGTTTCTGAAAGGTTTTTTAAATGTTTCTGAAATGTTTCTTAAATGATTCTGAAATGTTTCAAAAATGTTTCTTTGGTCTGGACACACCTTAAAAATACACTGCCGCTCATCTGAATAGGTTCACTGGTTTTCGTGCCTTACCGTAAGACTCTCTGGATATACATATATGGCTATATACGTCTATGTTATGTATGTAATGAAAGAACATTCTTGCGCGTTTAGTTTGGGAGAAACAATTTTCTCTTAAGGCTTATCGTTATTCTTACACGCTAGCTAAACTTAATTCATTAAAAAACTTATGTTTTTTTTGGCTCATCTGACTAAGTTCAAAACCAAAAAATGGAAGAAAACAAGAAAAATAACTGTAATTAAATGATTTATTTTGCACATTAAATAGGTAGGGACATAATAACTTATATTAATAATGTGTATTGCCACCTTTTTTTGAAATTGTTTCGAAAATTCGATTTGGAAAGGATTCTTAATTCCATCGATTTAAGACAACTTGTCTTCATATTGTCTCCCTGATTCACACACCTTACGGGAAAGAAGTCCCCAAACATTTTCAATTATAAAAATGTTTCCTTTCTTCGTGACGTTTTCTTTTTTTAAAAGGTCAATTTTTTGTTATTTTTTCTTTATTTGTGACGTTTCGGATGTGATTCCACCCTTCTTCATGCCCGTGGCACACATCTAGTATAGACACCATAGTATAGGAATCAATCACATGTCTTTCATGCTATACTACGGTAATACGAGTAGCAGGCGAGTAAAATTGTATGAGCGTAGTATCTATACTACGGTTTTTTGCGTAGTATATTCTTCTCCTTAGTGAAAACAGCCCATTTTTCTAAGGTGGATAATAGTATTTAAACTTATTGTCATATTGATGTTTTTTATATTTTTTAATATTTTAAAATTTGTGATTTCCAAATGCCAACGAATTTAAAAAGCGGAAAGTTCTTGGTAGCGACCAAATCGTCCAGATTTTGAATATTTGAAGGTAAAATATCGACGGCTTAAGGGGGAATATATTTCTATTTGGTGTGATTAAGCTGAAAAGATCTATCACAAATTCGAAATATCTTTATTTGAAAGATTGAAAATTTTTGTTTACCAGAATATGACTGTCAAACTATACTGTATCGAACGGAAGCTCATATATCGAGCAAAAAGCTATATGAGCTTTGGTTCGATGTTCGAGACTTGTTTTGGTGAATTTCCCTTCTGTGAAAGAGGAAAATTCACCCTAGAGTAGTTAGTTGAAATGTAGCAAGCGAAGCGATAAGTTGAATAAAGCGGAGATAGATAGTGGTTTTTCTGGCATTAAGCCTTTTCCACTCTAAAATGGTGCGTTTTATTTATTATTTAATATTGGCTATATTTCTTCTCCTGAGCTCGAAACATTTGGTCAATCGAGCCAAATTTGAAAAGCGACCGGATAAATTTAATGAATTAATAGAGAAAGTGCGGTTTTCTTAGAATATTATTTCTATGTATATAAATTCCGCGAAGTGATGTGTGTGAAAGAGTGAAAGATTGCATTATAATCTAATTATATGCAAAAGAAACAATAAGCGAAGCGTTGATGTGCCACATATCAAGTATGTGCACACAAAATTTTCAAGCACACTTAAAAAAGTGCTGCGCAAATGTGAGAGACGCCACATATCAAGTATGTGCGCACAAAATTTTCAAGCACACTTAAAAAAGTGCTGCGCAAATGTGAAAGACGCCAAAAGTCACGTAGGCACGAGCAAATTTCAAACGGAAAAATAAATTTGGCTATGGGCATACGGTCACGTACGCCAAGAGATAGACATAGGAATTACATATAAGAATTCCCCTACGAGAACGGTAAGTCAAATTATATATTTTTTCCTTAGCGAAAGAGCAGCGAGCAGAGCAGCGAAAATACGAAATAAAAAACAATCAACCACCATATTACACATAAAAGTTCCCCTATGAGAATGGTAAGTTGAATTACACATCTTTTTTTTCCTACGTGAATGAATGAATGAGCGGCGACGCAGCGCAGCGAAAGAACAAGAACAAATAAAATAATCAACCACCACGACACACATGCAGAGATAGACATGTCCAAACAGGCAAACTCCACACACAACCCGATAAACGAGAAAGAACACAATGTACATAAGACCAACGGGCATGTGCAGATGCCTACATGGCGAGACTAAGCGATAGATACACAAATAACAATTGGTATGCGCAGCGACGGGGGATGAAAATTCTCCACTTCCATTCATTCAGTGTGTGACATCCAAACAGTAAAGAACAAAATAAGTATTGTGTCGTGGTTGGTTAAATCGAGCTAAACCGAGATAAGAAAAAAGTATTATTTAAAATAAAATATTATTTCAGTTTAAATTCGTGAAAGGTAATTTAGAGACAGAGTTTATTGATTGAAATCGAGAGAGGTAAAAGCGTAATTGAGAAAGGTAATTGATTTGAAACGTTATAATAAATACAGTCCACTCGCCGACCAGTTGTGCTATCAGTGTTATTGTTATGTGAAGCGAAGAGAATTCGGTTGTGATAGAAGAAGGAGTCTATGTACTGCCTCGGAAAACATAATAAGAGATAGAATAGAATTCTCATAGATGTTGTGAAATGTTGTGAAAAATATAAATATGGAATGTTGTGAAGCGTTGTGAAAGATTAATATAGAATTTGATATTTGTGAAAGATTAATATAGAATTTGATATTTGTGAAAGATTGATATAGAATTTAATATTTGTGAAAGATTGATTTAGAGCTTGATATTTGTGAAAGGTTTTTGTGTGAGAGATAGGAGAAAAAAAAAAAAAAAAAAAAAACAACAAACAGAATTAGTTTTGTTTTTCTTCTTTACCGGAGACAGGACAGAGAAAATATTTTGGTGATCGGTAGTATTGTTTTTTCTTGTGTTTGTGTGTTTGTGTACATCAGAGCAGCTAATAATGCATGAATGGCATCTCGTTGATTGTATGACAGAGACAGTTAAGAGCTTGGGAATTTTTTGTGATTTTTTTAAATTCAATTTTGTGAGAAAGGGAAAAATGAATGAGATAGAAAACACAACATATTCACGAGCAGCGAAAAAGCAAAACTCAAAGCATGTAATGCGAGTTATTTGCGAGATAGAAAACACAACATATTCATGAGCAGCGAAAAAGCAAAACTCAAAGCATGTAATGCGAGTTATTTGCGAGAGAGAGAGAGAAAGGGCAAAACTCAAAGCATGTAATGCGAGTTATTTGCGAGATAGAGAGAGAGGGCAAGACTCAAAGCATATAATGCGAGTTCTTTGCGTGACAGAGAGATAGAGCTTGCAAGCGGAAAGATACAAATAACGTTGAATACAATAACACTGAATACAAATAGCACAGCACAACAAATTAATTATTTATTTATCTATATTTTTTATATTTTTGTGCTTGAATTGAGTCCAGTAGAGCGTAGTATAAATTTTCATTTTCTCAGGACATGGCATGGACGGACGCGCTGGTTAGAGAGAGCGAATCTGTGCCGATGGTCTGAGTATTATGTTCCGATCTGGCCGATCTCCTCTGAAGATTCTCTTGGTTAACGAAGATGAGTCGAAGGGGAAGTATTCGCCGGACGGTTCATATAATAGCATGTGAAAATAATTAGATTAAGGATTCTTCTTGCACACATATTTTCTTTATTTTTCAGCGGTTTGAAATTTTGAAATTTGAAATAACGAAAATTTTATTTCTTTATTCAAATAGAGATAGAACTGAGAAAGGAACTGAGATAGAACCGAGAAAGGAACTGAGACAGAACCGAGAGACCAGAGATAGAACCAGAGATAGACCAGAGATAGAACCAGAGATAGACCAGAGATAGAACTAGAGATAGACCAGAGATAGAATCAGAGATAGAATCAAGAGACAGAATCGAGACCGAACGGGGATAGAGCAAAGAGAAAGAATGCAGTCACCAAGCGCTAATGATCTGGAGTATCGCTTCCAGGCAGCGATAAACTCCATCCATAGGATGATTGCCTTTTGCAAATCAAGCAAGGCAAAGGACTATCCCGTGGAGGGATTGAGCGTGAGACTGGAGGGGCTCCGCGACTCATGGAGCGAAGTCAAAGAGGTGGAGCGATTGTTGGCCGGACGTGAGGGCACCAGCACGATGGCCTTAATTGAGCGACGAGTAGCAGAGACAGAGGAGCTTTTCTTTACAGCTTCTACTATGCTAAAGAAGCTCCAGCGAGAGAGAGATCCAAAAGAGAAGCGTGAGGAGCAAATTGCCGTGCAGGTATCGTTGCCATTCGCTCAACACGACGTTAAGAATACGTGGGGCGAATTCGATGGTAGCATTACCAAATGGCAAGGATTCAGAGACAGGTTTATGGCGGCGATACATAACAATGATAAGATCGCACCAGCGTATAAGTTCGCCTACTTAAAGAAATCCCTCACAGGAAAGGCTGCCCGCGCGTTAGGCGAATGGCAGCTAACAGAAAGCAATTACTGTGAAGCCTGGCAGCGGATGAACGAAATTTATACGAGAAAGTATGCCACATGCCGAGAGCTCCTGCGGCAGTTCTTTAGGCTGCCCACGCTTCAAGGTCCAGCCAAGGCTAGCGAATTAGAGAGAATGTCCAACGCCACCTACGAGGCCATGCGACAGCTTAAGGCTCAAGGCGTGCCGACTGAAGGTTGGGACATGATGATCGTCCATATCCTCCATGAGAAGATGGACGCAGAGACAGCGTGCAAATGGGAGGAGAGCCGCACTTCAGAGTTCCCCACTATAAAAGAAGTGTGCTCATTCCTGGAGAAGTGGGCAACAGCTGTCGAAAGCATCCAAGATTGCCGTCGCAGAGAAGCGCCCAGACCATCGACTTCTGCAATGGCTCTGATGGAAAAGGGGAGGTCGGTCAGACCTCTAAGAGAAAGAACTAGAGACAACGTGAAAGGTTGCACTGTGTGTGCATCGACTGCTCATCCGATATGGGGATGCCCTGATTTCTTATCACTTAGCCTATTAGGCAGAGGCAACTTTGTGCGAGAGAGCAAGCTTTGCCAGAATTGCCTTAAAGTTGGCCACATCGCAAGAGACTGTTTCCAAGGCCCATGTGCCCGATGCCCTGGCAAGCAGTTGCACAATAGCGTGCTATGCCCGATGAGAGAGATGCGAAAGGTTGAAACTGTTCATCGAGTCCATGAGCAGCCGAGAAAGAGGATCATAACCAAGAGAGCGAATGAGAAGCGAAAGGAAGATTGACCAGCAAAGAGGCGAAGACTGGATAGCGGCAAAAGAGCAATGGCAGAGACAGATTCAAACAGCAGACGAGAGATAGACCCCAAAATCAAACGAGAGATAGATTTAAAAAACAAGCGAGAGACAGGTTCAAAATACAAACAAGAGATAGATAATAGAGAAAGGTTATACGAGACAGACGAGACATCAAGCAAGGTGTCTTACGACAATTTTAAAAGAAATAAAAAAGAAATTAAAGTTTATTCAGAGAGTTTTATTGATAGAGAAAAGAGAGAGTTTATCTTATTGCCTACAGTGCAAGTGATGATCACTGTAGAAGAGAAAGACAGTGGCCCAGTGCGGGCACTGATTGATACCGGTGCTCAACCAAATCTGGTGAGTCACCAGTTAGCTGAGAGGTTGCAACTGAGAAAGATGCAAGCCACGAGAAAGATCGTAGGAATCAATGGTCAACCTTTCCATATTAAGTATTGGAGTAAGATCAAGGTAAGGCCATGGTTCTCCTCGAGCATCGCAATTGAGCAAGAATTCTTGATTCTACCGAAAGGAGGTCCATTACCTCCAATGCTGTTAGGCAGCGGTTTGAGATATTGTGAAGCGAAAGAGATAGACGGGTTGCCATTGGCGGACCCGGAATTTTGGAAAGAAGGTCCAGCAGACTTGTTGCTTGGATGTAAATTTGTAGTAGAGATGTTTGGATCCATGATGACTCGACAGCCATCTGGATTCTTCTCGATAAATACTACTTTCGGAAGAGTAATGCTTGGGCAGAGACAAGGCTCATTACAAGTGAAAGATGATAATGCATATGTGGTTTGTTTGGACAACAAACAAATGCATGAAGCGCTCAAACGATTATGGGCTCTAGACGAGGTTAGTCTACCAGCCGTGAGATCGAAAGAGGAGGAACTAGTTGAAAGAAACTTTGTCAATACGTATAGACGTGACAAAGAAGGAAGATTTATTGTCACCATTCCTTTGAGAGAAGCGTGGAGAGAGATAGGCACTACCGAACTTATAGCGAGAAGGCGGTTTTTCGCCTTAGAAAGAAAACTAGAGAGAGATCCAGATTTGAGAGAGAAGTATGTTGACTTCATGAGAGAGTACGAGAGCAAAGGACATATGACACCAGTCGTTGGTGCGTCACGAGCGAGAATGGTATATCATATACCACATCACTGTGTTACGAAAAAATTCAGAGTGGTGTTTGATGCGAGTTGCAAAACAACCATGGGCGTCTCACTTAATGAAGTGCAGATGGTTGGAGAAAAGTTGCAGAAAGATCTGCATGAAATGCTGATGCGCTTCCGAAGGCACAGAATTGCGATTAGTGCGGACATCAAGATGATATTCCGTATGGTAAAAATTGCGAAAGAACAATGGGATTTGCAGCAAATATACTGGAGAGAGAGCCCTCAAGAGCGATTGAGAGAGTATTGGCTAACCGTAGTTACTTACGGTATGGCTTCATCAGCCCACAATGCGGTGAGAGCACTTAGCCAATGTGCGAAAGATTCAGAGACAGACTTTCCGACAGCGTCGAAGATTATTCGAGAAGACTTTATATGGATGACTGCACTACGGGTGCGGACTCAGAGATAGAAGCAATCAGATTATCAAAAGAGATAGATCACATCCTTAAGGGTGCTGGGTTTGAGCTGCGAAAATGGAATTCAAATTCCAAAGCGCTTATGGAAGACATGAGCTACGATAAAAGAGATTCAGTAATATTTAGAGAAGACGAAGGAACTTCAATATTGGGTTTGAAGTGGCTACTTGCGAAAGATCAATTTACCTTTGAGGTGAAATCACCTATAACAGAGAGCACGATTACGAAGAGAAAGATAGTCAGCTGTGTGGCTCAGCTTTATGACCCCAATGGCTATATATCACCTGTGACTATTTTGGGAAAGATTCTCATCCAAGATGCTTGGCGATCCAAAGCAGATTGGGATGATGAACTAGCAAAAGATTTTCTGGATAGATGGAAAGAGCTATGGAGAGAGATAACTTGCTTAGAGCAATTTAGAATCGAGAGATGGATAGGCTCATCCCCTGGTATACCGATAGAGATACATGGGTTTTCAGACGCATCTGAAAAAGCCTACGGTGCAGTGATCTATGTCAGATCAGAACACCCAAATGGGGAAATCTGGTCTACGCTACTACAAGCGAAAACGAGAGTAGCACCTTTGAAGACGGTGACGATACCGAGACTTGAACTAGCTGCAGCAGAGCTGCTAGGGAGATTGGTTGAGAAGGTGAAAGAGACCATGGAATGGCCAGAGATTGAATATACACTTTGGACAGACTCAGTGGTAGTGCTACACTGGATAAACAAGCAGCCTTGCGAATTGAAAACGTTTGTCGCAAATAGAGTTGCATCAATACAAACGAACACAGCGATAGATAGATGGAGACATGTTGGAACAAAAGAAAACCCTGCTGATCTATTAAGCAGAGGAATGAGAGCATCGGAACTGGTGAAGAGCGAATTATGGCTACATGGGCCACAATGGCTAAGTCAACCCCATGCGCAATGGAAATCTGAGAAGTTTGTGCCAAACGTTTCAGATGGGGGGAGGGACGAGATGAAAGTTATGACTGTCATCAGCATTGATGAAGCATTGTCCATAACTACGAGAAAGACGAGAGAGAGGGTGCTGGTACATGAGTACGTCAGCACATTAGAGAAAGCAATAAATGTGATAGGCTATGTATTCCGTTTCACGGAAGCAGTTAAGAGAAAGGGATTGGATGGCAAGAGAAAGGGACGTGGAGAGCTGAGGAGGCTATCCGTGCGTCAGAAGAGAAAGAGTGAGAATAGGCCAATCCAATTAACATCTGAAGAGAAAGAAAAAGCGATAGAATATCTGTTACGGACAGAACAGCAGAGATATTTTGCGAAAGAGATTGCTTCGCTTAAAAGCAAGAGCAATCTACCAGGGAGAAGCAGCATTGAATCTCTGAAACCTATAATGGATAGAAGAGAGATTCTGAGAGTAGGAGGACGGTTGGAAAGATCAGAGCTAGAATATGGAAAGAAGCATCCAGCCATTGTGCCAAATGGCTCTCGGCTGGCATGGCTTATTATAGACAGTGCTCATAGAGCAACGAAGCATGGAGCCGTCCAGGTGATGATGCATCACATAAGAGAAAGATTCTGGATAACGAAATTGAGAAGCGAGTCGAGAAGATATTTACACAAATGCTTAGTTTGTGTGCGACATAACCATCGATTTGAAACACAGCTGATGGCTGATTTGCCGAGAGAAAGAGTGACACCTGGGAAAGCGTTTCTTCATTCTGGCGTAGATTACGCAGGACCATTCATGGTGAAGATGATAGATAAAGCTGGAGAACGAATGACTACACAGAAATGTTGGATTTCTGTGTTCGTGTGCCTCAAGACCAGAGCAGTGCATATAGATTTGGTGTCGAGCTTGTCATCGATTGCCTTTATTGCGTGCTACGAAAGATTTATTGCCCGGAGGGGCAGATGCGAGAGAATATATAGCGACAATGGCACAGCCTTTGTTGGAGCAGCGAAAGAATTGCAAAAAGCGAAAGAGAGCTGGCATAGGAAGGAATCATTGGACTTCCTAGCAGCTAAAGGGACAGAATGGAGATTTATGACACCAGCAGCGCCACATCAGGGTGGCATTTATGAGGCTGCCGTCAAATCGATGAAATTCCATTTGGCAAGAGTGATAGGAGCGAAAATACTTACATACGAGCAACTTTTAACGCTGACCGCCGGTATCGAGGCGATTCTGAACTCGAGACCGCTTCAAGCGATTAGCGATGATCCTAATGACCTGCAGGCGCTAACGCCGGGACATTTTCTGGTAGGGGAGCCGTTAGTACTCCCGCTGCCGTTTGTGACTGGAGAGATATCCGACACTCATGGTGCGAGACTATGGAAAGAGAGAAAGGTAATGCTCACGCATTTTTGGAATAGATGGAGAGAAGAGTACTTGGTGACTCTACTTGAGAGAAAGAAATGGAGAAGAGAGAAGCATGGGCTTCAGATAGGACAACTATGTATTATAAAGAGCGAGAATTTCCCACCGTCGGCATGGGCGTTGGGAAGAATCAAGAGACTGATCAAAGGGAAAGATGGACTGGTGCGAAGCGTGGAAGTACAGACCGCGACCAATCAGCTGACGAGGCCGGTGCAGAAAATTTGTATCCTTCCGAATGGAGAATGAAATTTAGAATTGTTTTTTTGTTATGTTAAATAATTATTTATTTTATTTATGAGAAAGAAAAAGTAAAATGTAATAGGGTGGAAAACCGTAGGTTTTCGCCGGGACTGTATCGAACGGAAGCTCATATATCGAGCAAAAAGCTATATGAGCTTTGGTTCGATGTTCGAGACTTGTTTTGGTGAATTTCCCTTCTGTGAAAGAGGAAAATTCACCCTAGAGTAGTTAGTTGAAATGTAGCAAGCGAAGCGATAAGTTGAATAAAGCGGAGATAGATAGTGGTTTTTCTGGCATTAAGCCTTTTCCACTCTAAAATGGTGCGTTTTATTTATTATTTAATATTGGCTATATTTCTTCTCCTGAGCTCGAAACATATACTATGTTCTGTAGTGTGTCACGTAGCAAGGTATTGAGGATACTATGGTTTCTATACTACATGTGTGTCACGGGCATCAGACAAATTTAATAAACAAAAAATTGACCTTGAGCCCACTTAAGGACAAACATAATTTTATTTTCAATTATGTTAAGGTCAGGTGAGTATGGAGGCCATACCAATACCTCTACATTTTGGTTCTCGATCCATTGTTTTACCGAACTCGCTGTATGGATAGGGGCATTATCATGCTGGAATGACCATGGTACGAGTATTTGTACACATTGGCATTCATTCGCGATGTAAGAAATTGCAGATCAAAGGTTCCATAATATGAAATTGCTCCCCACACCATGATACTGTCTTCACAGCTATGCAGACGGCTTAAATAATTTTCTTCTTTACGAAGGTCATGAAAGTAATAGTTGTAGCCATCTGGTTCTGGGCCCTCTTAGTTGAATTTTTTGTTCATCTGAAAATATAACTCGCCTCCACTCCGATTTCCACCACATGTATTTTTTGCTAAATTGGAGACGATTTTCTTTTCGCTTATAGTTCAGAGGTGGTTTTTTATTTTTTTTTTATTTTTAAATATTTAGTATTCTTAATAACCCGTTTCACCGTCGCCAAACTACACTTAATACCAGTTTTGAGTCTAATTTTTGACGCAGCATCATGCGAATTAGAAGCAGCTCTTATGATGGCGCGTTTATCGGACATTGATGTGGCCCTATAAGTTCTGCCTTTCATATTTTTCCCGTAGTTTTTAATGTTCCGCAAATATTTACTCACTTTATTTTGGCTTCTTTCAATTTTTTTGCGATTTTTCTTTCGCTTAGACCTAATTCACGAAGTAAGGCACGAAAAACAGTGAACCTATTCAGATGAGCCGTAGTGTATGTTTTTTAGTGTTATTACTCTTACCCCAAGAGTATCTGTTGTCATGAGAAGTGCATCTGATCTAAGCCGGACTCTGTTAAGAATTTGTAGGCTATTATCATTCTTGCAAAAACAACGTACACAGAAATGGTTGAGAGTTGAAAGTCACTAGGTTCAGGTTCTCTATTAGTTGCTGTTTACTGTTAATTTTTAACATGCACTTTCCGCAGAATATTTCCTTGCTCTTAAAGTGTTCTGGATATCCACGTGATATTTTAACCTCCTAATGATTGTTTTCCCTAGCACCTTCAATTTGGTTGACAATCGGATGATTAGAAAATTTCTATGATCACAACAATATCAATAACCCAGGAAACAAACTAATAAATCTGAATTCTTTAGCAGAGATTGTGAAATTCTATCTAAACTTTCCGACTGTTCTACTAAAACAGCCCCCTCTCTTTAGCGTGTCCTTAAACTCGGCTTTAAACCTATTTAAACACTGCTTTTACGGTTTCGTATATATATATTATATATGTATATATAAATACATATTCTGTATATCGAAGCTGTTGATTCTAATTTTACCCAATCCCATCTTATTTCTTGGATATCGGTGCTTTCTGCCTTGGAGCTGTTTACGTCCCTCGCTTATTTTGCCAATATGCCTTTTGCTCTTTATCGTTCTAAATTTATATCTTTAACATTTATATCTTCAAGCATGGGAAATCAAATGTGTAAAAAAAAACTCCAAAAACAAAATTCTTGGAAGAGCTAAGCTCTGAAGAAATCGTATAAGGAAGGTACCTGTTTGGAACTATGAAATGAAATAAAATGAACTAAAAGAATCAAAGAGATTATGATGGGGAGTAAAAGTTCAGCAGCTAATACGGCTGCCAGCGTAGTAATTAATTGATGCTTATTTTCGTATTTTGCTGGTGGGCGGTATTGTGATTTCACAGAGAGGAAGAATCAGATTAAGTACTCGTATTAACGCGATCCGGGCAGAGTGCTGGGTAATTGTTTGATTAGCTAATCGTCTATTGAAATGTATTGATTGATCCGCACACATACCTCTTTCAAAATGCCACAACTGCAGAAACAGTGCCTCGTACATTTATGTATGGATACTGTTATTGTATTTGTATGTCTGTCCACCCATTTTGTTAATATGGCTTCCCATTTCCTGTACTTAGTCGTTCGAGTTGTATGCAATTTTGAAACATCTGCAGATTGTGTTGTTTTGGTATAAGATAGGATTGATTTCAGGCATGTGTATTACTGCTGAAGCTGATGCCCTGCGGGGTAAGTAATGGTCTTATAGGTTTCAGATGTTTCTATAGAAAAACGTTCTCCCTTTTTAGGGACACTCCATGGAGTCGGTGAGTTTCGGGTCAGTAGCTGAAAGCTTTGTCGTATTGAAATCGAATGGACTTTGATTCCTGTTATTTCTATTAGAATTCTGGATAATGAGTATTAGTGTATATTTTTTATTAAAGATACTTTATATGAATGAAAATTACAGAATGAATATACAAACCAACCAACCTCTTTTCATTGATTTATTAATTGACATTGCCACATTGTCCAATAATTGCTGTTTAATTTTGTTGTCAGGGTGATTTAAACCAAACTTAATTATCCAACTCTATTTGGCTGGGATATACATATGTACATAATAGGTATGTACATACGAACCTAATAGAAATAGAGAATATTTTATAACCAGAAATGATTTTTAATTCATGAGGTTAGAGACTAGTTTAATCAGCATTTTAGGCGGCGCGGCGTTTCAAACCAGTTAAGCCCTGGATAAAATGTATCTCGTGGATAATTTTTGAGATTGTCATTGTGAATATAAATAAAACAAATTATCTGTGGTTAATTTTTGACATTTGTTTGTTTATGTATAATGAAGGATATTATTTAAGCGATCGAAAAAAGAACGAACGATATAATGTACTCGTTTAGGTTTATGTTGCCGTTTCCGTGTGTACACTACGCAGAGAATTTTATTAAAGTAAATAAGGTAAGTGTCATAGTGCACCGTTTTGTATGGCCAAGACACTTTACCGAATACAAACAAAGCGACGGTTGCATCTGTTCTTTAAGGTAGGATGGTTGACAGGGCTGTGACTTTACTGCAATTCCAGTAGATCTACTGCACTTTTGGTCTAACGAAAAAAACATCATTCAATATGTATATGTTATCCACAAAATATTTTTTTAATTCAATCACTGAATGCAGCCAGTCTCATTCTTCTCGTTGAAATTCACCCATTAATTATAATGTACATACGGCTTTGTTTTAATAACAAGTGACAAGTAACAGCTGACTTAAATCTTGTTTTTATTTATTTACATTTTATTTTTGGTTGTAAATGTTAGAAAGATGACAGGATGGATAAATTAGGTTTTCTCGAGATCTGCAAAGTTGGCCTTCGTAGCGGCCATGACCTCCACATTGGACTCAAATTTCTGCCCGGCGAGTGATTTTTTCAAGTTTGCAAACAAAAAAAAGTCGCACGGGTCAAATACGTACGGTGGATGGGGCAGCAGTTCGTAGTGCAATTCGATCAATTTCTGCAGGTGGGTTTGATGGCGTGCTTGAGTAGCATGGCTTGTCGGGACTCTGAGGACTCGCTATAGTTTTCCACTCATACGCACAAACAGGGCTTGTGCTTGGGTGCTGAGAGGTCAACTTTAGTTGATGTTTTAGGGACTCGTCCAGTGGATTATCAGTGGGCCGGTATTGCTACCTTGCTCATAGTTATCTTCCCTGTTCCTATCGACCTCCTCGCGGTGTCTGTGGATAGGTTACGAAAGTAACTGAACTAACTTGATAGGTGTTCTTAAGGTAGGAATCCGCTAAGGAGTGTGTAACAACTCACCAGAGGAGTGCACATTCTTGGTTGTGGTTTCTACCTCGACTATTGCTTGGTGTGTGTATATCTGGGGCTGACAGGTCCTGAGTTTTGCAGGAACTCATCTGTAAGTGACCATAAAGGTATATATATTTGGGCACCATGGGAGATAGTGCCCACGAGTTTGGGGGTATGCGTACGTCTTCGGGCTCTCTTATTCTATTTTCGGATAGAGAGGTGCAGCTGTCGTGTGCGTGCTCTCTTTCTCAGACTCTCTATGAAGTAGGCCCCCTAGTGGGAGTACATGGTTTCCAGACGTGCCTGGATTCAAGAGGTTTTAGATAGACCTCGCCTCCTAAGCAAGAGGTGTATTCATGCCTGCAAAATGTCACAACTTTGCGACCGAGATGGCTTCGGCTATGTTGGGGTTAATGGTCAGGACCCAATCTGACTCCGATGGAGGTAGGCCTCCCGTGGGTTAGAGCCGGTAATCGCCTGGTATCCAGGTAAAACCCAAAGACGATTCGATCAATTTCTCTGAAGTGGTCTTCCGGTTGCCCTTATTTTCCGGAATGAGCAAACGCGGCACCCATCGCGCTGACAGCTTCCTCATGCCCAAAATTTTGCGGACGGTTTGACCCACGCCGCCGTCTTTTGAAATGCCAACTGTTTCATCTATCTCGCACACCTTTAATTGGCGATTTGCCAATACTAGATTGTGGATTTTTGAGACGTTATCCTCCGTGGTAGCCATTTTCGGGGCACCTGGGCTTTGCTGACCAAAAACCGAAGTACGACCACGTTGAAACTCGTTACACCAATTTTTGACGGTCGCCATCGAAGGAGAAGAGTCACCGTACACAGCATCTAAGCACTCTTTGATTTCACTGTGCGATTTTCCTTCCAAAAAAAAGTATGGAATCACCGACCGATATTGCTCTTTTTCCATTTTTCTAAAATTCGCGGACAAGCTGGCTTCCACATAACTACAAGTCCGATTCGGCTGAAAGTTTGGCAGTAATCGTCTAAGAGAATGTACTAGACGATAGTAAATCTCTCTTGCGATACTGGTAGCATCGGGCGGTGAGGCTACTGCACCAATTTCTCGAGGCCTTCGATATGTATTTTCAAAACTAGGGAGTCGTCGGTTTGGATAAAATTCCAGGTATATTTGTCGCGCTATAGTCGAAGTTCCATTGCACAGCCCATAAACGAAAACAATGTCTGCATATTGTTGGTTTGTAAATGTAGACATTTCCAACAGCGTTTCTAATCACCTCTTGCCTTGGCGTTAAGAATTAAACTAATTTCGTTTTCTTATCTTTTATACCATTTTTGTTAGATAAATTTTGCAAATAGGCCCTTATACTCCAAACCTAATTCTTTTTGAGAACTTTTAAGGAAATAGAAAAGAAAATGACGGTTTTGACAGGTACTCAAATAAACGAGAATTTACCCAAGAATCACGCCCTAAAATATAATGCACGAATTAAGGGACATCCTCATAGGCCCGAGCGTATCGTTGCATACCAAGATTTTCAAAAATATTTCAATACTAAAAATAACAAAATTTTAGTAGCCTTATTTATTAAATTTCACTTATACTCGATTCAACCTCGAAATAATTAAACCAGGCCGATTTACTTTGGATTTACTCTACGTCAAACAAATCCTTATTTATAAAATATTTTCGTAGCCGCTTTAGCTACGCCTTCCTTATGCCAAATAAACTATCAAAAAAATCACCAATCTAAAACTCTGGTTATTATAAACGTAAGCAAACCCAAGCAGATTTTATTTTATTATAATCAGACCAAAAACATAAATGTTAAAAAAAGAGGTTTTTGTGTAACAAGTCAGCCGTGAAAAGTACTTACTGAGATCTTAAAGTACGCCAAGTTCTTACTTCATTTACTTTCATTTACCATTTCATGTCAAAATGACATTTAGATACTAAAACGGCTTTAATTTTAGCCTATTCCCCCTCTATTCCTCGTGTATTTTTTTTATAAATAAGCTTTTAAGGATTAGAGTTGTTGTAAAGTCGAAGTAACTTTACTCCGTCGCTAAAACGAGTTAGTAAAAAAGGCTGTAAATGTTTAAACGACTTAAAAGTAATCGACTCCAATACAGCATTAATTTAACCTCAGAAGTTTTAAATCCCCATCGTTGAATCCAACCAAAATTTCGGTAAAGCAGTTGTTTTCACATTTAAATTGTCGAGCAGTAATGGTTGTCTCACCATGCTGTCGAGCATGTTGCTTAATCCAATTAAGGTGTGTTCTAGGATTTCATATTCCATATTTTAAAAATATATACATAGTTTTAGATTCCAGTTCAATTTGGCAATGGTATTGAAACAGGGATATCAAACCCAAGCCAAAAATTGGATACGCATTAAAGAAGATTTAGGTGTATTCATAATAATTTTTAGTCTTCTATTAACAATAAGTTAAGATTAGGTGAGCTTAAGTGAATTTTTTAGCAATTTTAATTCTAATGCGAATGTCAATTTCCGAAGCGAGTTCTTTTGATTACGTTTGGATGTTCATTGGGAGTATTCTGATCTTGGCATCGATGACGTTATTCATTAGGGTTTTTACAGCCAATCTCGTTCCATTGCACACTCGAGGTTGATTAATGTTACGCAGCATAATCACAGCTGATCCTACTTTAAATTGTAAATTGTGAGGTGACAGTCCAGCAAAACCAGGGAATTTAAGAACTCTGTGGGATGGTTGACTACGTCATCCTGTAACTGTGTCAATTGATTTGTAAGAAAATTCTGAATGGTTGCATTGAGATCATCGACGTCTTTCTTTTTGGCCGCCAATATTGCTCGTTCACTCAGCCAATTATTGTTTTTGAACTGTTGTTCTATGTCCGCAAAAACACACTGAATAAGCTCCTCTTTTGAGTCGACAAAGTGACAAAAATCCGTGAGTAGTTTAATTTATCCGGTCGAGGTATCAATTGCAATCTTACCATTTCCAATACCTAATAACTACTTCGAAAACATAATCGCAGTTCGATCTTGTTGAAAAAACCCTCGGATGTTAGTTGTTAATTGGAGTGTCTTTACATGCATGTCTTGCATGTTTAGTGCTGATTCCAAAGCAGAATGTGCAATTCGTCCACCTTCTAACAATGTTGAAGTCATTCCAGATGAAGTCAAAGCTAGGGCTACTTCATTTTGTGATATGATATTTGCCAGCAGTAATGAAATTAGGAACTTTTTTTTCAGTCCCCCCTGGAGCTTCAAAGAAGTAAATTCCACCAGATCCAATGTTCATCAAAATATCGTACGCAATGTTGTCTTTGTTGTTCATTCAATTGTGGAACATTCGAACGAACTGTTTCGGCCAATACTTCAGTATCGTATTGTTGTTCTCTTTGCAAGGACGATTGGGTGCTGTCATGCCCACACACGAAAATACTTTATTTAATAAACACATATGTATCTTTAATCATGATCAATGTCTCATTGTAAATTTCTGCAGTAATTTGTAGTGTAAAGACATACCTACAAATTTTCACAGCTAGGAACATTTTGTATTGGAAAATCAAATTGTCATTTTTAGTATTTTTCGTTACTTATTATTTATGTTTCTCAACGTTTAAACCTTCCCTGAACTTCAAGATCAAAATTTGCAAAATCGGTCCAGCTATTCTCGAGTTTTTGCGAGACAAACGAACAACAATTTATTTTTATATACATATGTACATAGATAGGTAATAGTTTTGATAAATATATTGAAAGCAAAACGAACTAGATTGCGGAAATACGGATGTTTAATGCATTTTTGCACGATCTGTACGTACTCGTATGTAGCATTATGCATAGCGTAGAAGTGCGAATGCGAAGTTTACATAAGACTATATACCTAAATTTAGCTGAAACGCCATAATACACACTACCGTGTCCTTAGTTTACATTTTGTGTTTCCCTACTTGTTTAGATATCATCTTCTGGAGACCGTTTCCAAGACTCATGACTGAGAATGATAAAACTCATCCAACAATAATTATGTATAATTTTTTTCAAAATTAATTTACTACTTTCTTTAATATTTAAAGCATTACGATTAATTTTGTATTTCAAAAAATAACCTTTTTCTATACCAATTAAGACTTTCATATAATTAGAAACCCGTTTAGGTCAACACCGTTCGTTTTAATTTGTAAAGCCTTTTTTTCTAGCACCTACTTCGACTACACCTGCTAACGTCAAAGCTATGAAAAAGTTTCTAAGAGCTACCAAGCCCCACCACTCGATTACCCTGGTTTGGCTGCTTATTTATTCAAACATAAAATAAAATTCAAATTCATCCTTTCATAACGAGAGAACAAAAAAAAAAAAAAAACTAGTACCTACCTACCACCACAACTCCAACCAATTTCGACCCGCTCACTTAAACCACTACCTTCAAAATAATACCTTTTATTCATCAAGAGCCAATTTATAAAGAAAACCGTTTGCTTAAGGCCATTTCCTTGTTCTTTTCCCTTCCAACGAATTGTTTTCCTTCGTTTTGTTGTAAGAACAAAAGATATTCCTACGTCTGATGAGGGTTAAAAAATATGTTTCGTTTTTCTTCCTACATTTTTCTCTGCATATTTTGATAAAATATATAACAAAAAATAAAAATCTACATGAAAAAAAGGCATTCCTAAACATGTACGAAAATATTATATGTAAATGGCCGTTAGTTTGCGTGGTGGTTACTAACCTAAGAAATCTTGCTATAAAATTGATGAAGGTTGTTATTCACAGCTGACTGGTGTCTACCACTAAAACGATTTTGATATTCATTGTTCTATCCAGTGTTGCCATGACCTAAACGTGAATATAAAGTTGGAGATAAACGCCCCTTTATATAATACTTCTCGTAGATGCGTATAGTATTAAGATAAATGAAAGCTCGTCGAGGTGTTCTACAATCTTAGACAGTCTTACGCAGAAGTCCCTCGATAGTGTGAACTAACTAAAACAAGGTGATTTTTGATTTTAAAGGGGTCAAAGGGCACGGTAGTGCCCAGCAAAGTTCTGGCACTACACCCTTTTTACAGGAACAAACTCAGGCGATTTTTGACCCCTCCCTATCTTCAGTACCAATGAAGTCAGACACAGGCGCCTTACCAAATTTCAATTTTCTAGCATGAGCGGTTCCTGAGATAAAAGGCCTCAAAAATCACAAAAACCGTAACTGGCTGACTCACTGACTGACAGATCATCAAAATTATGGAGCCCTTCACGAATCACGAATCACGAAATCGTAGAATCTTGTAATTTAGCACAACGGTAGGTCTTATCATGCAAGCAGGGGAATAAATCGAACATTTTAGGTTTTCCATTCAGGGAGCGTGGTATCCGTCCACTTTCTCCAAATTGGTGTTGGTTGAATGGAACACTTCCGACTACTGTAAAACGTTGAAATTTGGCAAAGCGGTAGGGCTTAAATTGCATACAAAGAAAAAACTATAAAATTTCAGGTTTTCCATTCAGGGGCGTGGTATCCGCCCACTTCCTCAGAACTGATGTAAATTATATGGCACACTTCCGATTGCAGTAGAACAATGAAATTTGGTAGAGCGGTATAGCTTAATGTACATTCAAAGCGATGGATTCACTGGTCAAGTTTTTAAAACCTTTAGAATTGGGCATAAAAAAAAAACTTGCCAAGTAAGCCCATGAAATTTTAGTCAGTAATCATTAATTAATAAAATTTCTCTATTACATTGTAGCTATCTCAATATTATTCTACTTTAAATATTCGATATTAAACCTTCATGAAGTAAGAACTTGGCGTACTTTTAGATCTCAGTACTTTTCACGGCTGACTTGTTACACAAAGGTTTTTGTATAGAAGAACTTGGCTCTTTTTTAACATTTATGTTTCTGGTCTTATTGTCATTACTGGAACTTTTTTTTCAGTTCTTATAAACTGTTTGAATAAACTTTCGTATCCATTTATAACAACACGAAATAATTCCTTAAAGTTTCAGTTTCAGCATTTGTTAAGTTCAGAAAAAAAAAAAATTTAAATAAAATAGTTTTAATTAAGGGTACTCTTCATTTCAAAAAGTCAACAAAAAAGTAACAGTTAGTATGAATTCTTGGTAAAATAATTTGGCTTGACTTGATCTCTCAATTGCTACTGCTTTTAACTTGAGTAAGCTGGAGATCATTTCTGCTTCCAATTAATTTTGATCTGCGTACTCAATAAGCCCATTTGCATATTGTTTCGCTTGGGAGCTTGTTATTTTAGGAGCAGCAGGAGTGACTTCGTTGTTTTCGTTCTATGAAACGACTTCAGTCGGTTCAGGTTCAGTGCCTTTTACGATGACCCAGTCTCTTACTTCTTAAGCTAAGTGTATACGATTGGTAGATCTTACAATATTGTTAGATCAGTGTACTGAAAAACATGCTCATAATGTCTTACAACCGTGTAGTCTCACAATTAATATTGTCAGAATATTTGTCTGACAATTAATTGCAGGATAATTCTGTGGTAAAAAGGAAAAACGACATGTAAGTCAGTTTTTGCTACTGTTTAGGAGAGCGATGTGAATGTTTTGTTTGCAATACAAATCAGGTACGTTGACTTTTGTTCTTTTGTCTGTAATTCCTTAAACGTTTGAGATAAAAATACGAAAAAATATGACAGACGGAATGGCTTATTGCGCATCGGATGATATCAAAAACTCATTTTCGATATAAGACGACTTATGCTGTTATTCCTTGTTGCCACAGCATTGTCTGACAATTAATTGTTAGAAATCTGACAACCATGTGTACGCTAGCTGACACTGACAAACGTATAATCTTGCAATTAGTCGCAGAAAATGTTATCTGACAATTAATTGTAAAACGGTAAATTGTAAGGTATTTGATAATTGTGTACACACGCACAATTTACTGTCAGGTCTGCCAATTTTTATCATTGTCTGACGAAATTGTAAGATGTACTTTTTTAGCATCGTAAAATTTTTTCATTGTCAGACAATTTGCAGTGAAGCTCGCATGTGCAAGGGCAAATGGAGCCAAGGTGCAAATGAAGCAGTTTCCATGACCAACAAAAACTGACAATTAGTTGTTTGTGTACCCGGTTGGTAGAAAATCTACCAATCTTACAATAATTAGTTGGTAGGTATTTAACAAGCTATGTGAAAATAAATTGTTAGCCAACTTCTGACATTAAATTGAAAGAGATTGGTAGATTTTCTACCAACGATGTAAACTCACAACATAATTGTCAGCTTATTGGTAGATAAATAATTGTCAGACATTGTCAGGTCTTACAAAATTGTAAGATCTACCAATCATGTGCACTTAGCTTTATATTAAAAGTTGTGTTCTGTATCTATAATTCCAAGGAAATTATTCATTTCTTGCAACTCTCTTTGAAGCCGAGTTTCGGGCAGTGTCCTCCGTAATTAAATATGTGAAATTACATTCTACATTTTTGTATACATTTTTTTTTATCCCAGTAGCAATATCTTCACTTTCCGTTGTAAGAATTTCCGTTAGCAATCTTTTTTTTGTAATATGCTTTGACTTTATTTTGATTCATGGACTTGATCAAAGTAGAATGACGTTCGGGGGGAAAAACAAAACTGGAATGTCCCCATCAGAGGTAGTTACCTTTTCTCTATTGCAGTTGCAAGTTGCATTGTTCAAAAGCAACAATCCTTTTTTTAGAACTTTATTTTCTGTTAAGGACCCTTTAACCTGGAAAAGCTTATAAGCAAAAAAGTGGTAAGATTAAGCTAGGTAATGGTGTCAATTGATTGAGACAAAACAAATTTAAAGTTCAAATACAAAATTTTAAATCAATTTTGAAAGATTCCTCGTCGTCCAAGCGTTTTTGCCGTATCTATAAATCAGTGAAACTTTGAAATCCGAAAAAACTCAAGGACATTTAGATTTCGCGATAGAAAAAACCAATGCTTAACTAGGAAGAAGCTTCCAAAATAGGCCGGTTTTATCAGCATTATGAATTTGTTTCTGGTATTGTTTCATATAATTTTTCCGGGAACGGACTAACTGCACTTTTATTAAATGACAACTTTCCGCCTCATATTTTAAATGTTCTTACACCATACCTTTGCTTAAGAATTTTCGAACACCAGAATACCTACACACTTATTTCAACAAGCTGCTCTCATGGCAACTCTGGCTTTGGAAAAGCTCTATACATTTTCGTTGCGTTGTTTTGACAGTTATTCTCGTTTGTTTTTATTATTTTCATTTTTATTGGTAGATATTTGTATCTTGCTATTTTTCGTCCTTGAAGAAAGAAATGGATCATTTTTATGTTTCAATTATTGAAGTTTTGCTTATTTTTGTTTTGTATTTTGTCTAGAATAATGTAAATTATTTGCGTAAATAAGGGCAAAGCATTGCAGTGGGAAATATTATAATTTGTTTGTTATTTTATTTTAAGAATTCACATTGAATTCATTGAGGTTTTTTTTCTATTAAAATTTCTGTGGGCTCTCTAAATAATAATCAAACGCGTGATAGCTACATACCTATGTATGTAATTGAAGTTTGGTTTTATTTTTTTTTTGTACAAATGCGTGGGCATGTTTTAAAACAATTGAAAAAAATCTTGTTATAAGGAAAATGAACCCTAGGTATATTCCCGAAATGAGGTTTAAGTTTTTCAGTTGACGTGGATAGATTTCAACAGCTATTTTGTTTTGGTGACATCTGTCAAATGCGATGTTTATTATTCAGTAAATGATGTCAAATCACAATGCCAAGTAAAACAATAAACAGCACTTCGAAATGATAAAACTTTACTTTCGAAGAGAGTGTTTGTTAGTAGTTAAGTTACGGTAGACGTGATGACCCTTCACAGTCATCGTTTCATTATTACGTTTATTACGCATTTAAAAAAAAAAAATGGCCTCCAAGTCAAAATTTTGCTCGGACAAGAAAAATTAAACACCATTTTAAGGACTAGTACGGTCTAGAACGCCAAAAAACGCACGATTTTTGGGAATTTTTTTCTCGGAAACCTTATTAAGTAATAACATATTTTTTTTTAAATAATGAATAATGCGTCAAGAGTATCTACAAATTTTTTTTTTTAATTTTCGAGTTTCGGACGAATTATAGTGGGCGCCAACGTCGACTCATCAAAAAATACATTGTCCCATTGCCGACAGTTAATCTCAGGATTGGCTGAACTGAAACAAAAAAAAAACAAAGTGGGTTATTTAAAGGAAGGTTTCTTACGAGACAATTTACCACAATGTGTTTAAAAAGTCAAAAACAAAATGTCAAGCTTTGAAAAAAAAAATTTTTTTGGGCAATTTTGTTGGTCATTTTTGGGTCGCCATTTTTTTTGTTCATAATTTTTTTGTCAAATTGTGGTAAATTGTCTTAGAAAACATAAAAACAATTGAGTTGCAACAAATTTTTTTAAAATCGGTTCAGTAGATCCGGAGATTAACTGTCCGCAATGGGACAATGTGTTTTTTAATGAGCCGACGTTGAAAAAAAAGAAGCGCTGAAAGGATGAAGGTGTTAAGCGACATTTTTAAACATTTGAGTTACAAGCGTTTAAAGTTTATTGCCTATAACTTTTTTTATAAAAATAATAAAAATACTGTATGGATAATTTAAAGTTAATAAAACTCAGGTAATTTTTATTTTAGTAATCTTTTTTATTTAGCACAAATAGTTTTTGAGATATTTACACTTTTGTGTATTTAACACCTTTATCCAGGAACTTCCTTGTATTTAATTGAAATTTTTTTTTATAAAGGTGTTAAGTGACTTTTTGATATGTTGTATTTTATTTATTTTTTCTTTGTTTTTTCTCTTTAACTTTTCCAGGACCTGCTGAAATTGCATTTGAATAAAACCATTGATATTCTTCAGGAACGAATTTCATTTGTTCTTTTAAATTTTTTATTTTTTCTGCAGAAAGTTGTTTCGATTTGTTCTCTCTTGGCATAAAATCTTGATTTTTATTAGGAAGTTTGTTACTTTTAGCTATAATAACCTTACTAAAAGGAACATCTTCATCATAGCATTCTTTGTAAAGGTAAGAACCATACTCCTCTACGCGAATCCATTTTATTGAGTCCCTAAATTGAACCCTTTCATTGGCCACGTTTTTTACCGAATTTCTTATGTTTAATTTGTTTTGAAGATCATTCAACGAACGAAAATGATTTTTCATGTCAATAACGATGGTTTTTTTAGTACTTGCGCTTCTAATAATGTCTCGATACTGCTCTGCAGTGTACACAGTCTCGTGTTTTCGCAAAACCTTTTCTATTCTACCAAAGTCTCTGTCGCTATCCAAAAATGTGTGTCCTACTTCTGGAAACTTGTGGTCGATTATTTTGAAGTATCCCTGAAGTATTAAGGCTTGGTACAGGCAGATCATATTAAAATTTTTATTTTGTCCAGCACATGAATCAGACCAAATAATAAGGTGATTTCTATCCTTAATGTCGTTATTTAGTTGGACAAAAGTCCATAAAGAGCTGGCTACTTCCGTGCTTCCTCTATCACCCACGTCTTCCGTCCATGTAAACATATACGGTTTTTCTCCGTTCGGCGTAATAGAATGGACTCCTAGGTTATAGAACCACATCTGTCTTAAATAAAATGCCTTTGATGTTGTGAGCCTCGGCAAGGGCATTGTTTGTTGCAAGTCAACAGTTAAATATGCGACATTCGCGTCTTGATGCGCCCTTTCTCTGTCCTTTTTCTGGCTTTCAAAAGCTGACTTGTAACTTAAACGATGCTTTGAAGTGTTGTTTCCAGCATCACATGTGCTGCATGTGTCACTACGTGGACAGCGAAAAGAAAGATTAAATTTCGTGTTGAAAATATTTCTGTAAATTGCTTCCTTTACAAAAAAGCAATGTTCTTTGTTTTCAAGGTCACATTTTTCAATGTACAGCTTGTGCATTTTGGAAACGCTTAAAAGAGGGGAAAGATATTTTTTGAAAGGGTTTTTATTCCTTGAATAGTGCGATTCCTCAGCAGGAAACTGCTTTATATGTTCGCTTATATAAGCCTCAACTTCGTCTTTAGTTTTATTTGGACGTACAAGATGTTGCCCTCTTTTATCCAGAGATGGAACTGACTGTCCAGACCTAAGCTTTTGCTGTATTACCCTTACTTTTCTTAAACCGATTTGGAATAGAGAACAAAGTGCAAACTGGCACACCCGAAGCGATTTTCCTTTAACATTTATGTTATATTTGTAGGTAACGTTCCTCTTCATTAAGGTGGACCTTCGCTGTGGAGATTTCATTTGAATGCTCCTAAATAATAGTGCATTTTTCGCGTTAATATCTAACATATAAAACCCAGACAGCATCTCCTTTCTTGCACTCAAATCGATATTTTTTGAACAATGATAGCGACAGTTTTTGCTAGGTTCACACAAGTTTCCATTATTGACACTCTTTTCTTTCATAACAACACCTTTTTGAGAGATATATTCCTTACCTTGTGCTCTTAACAAACAAGCCTTTTGTTTTTTCCATTGAGAAGTGTTTTTCGGTTTTTTCTTTGCTTTTTTTGGTGATTTTGGAAGAACATCAGATACTATTGCTTCTTCAGCTGCTACTTCTGGTTCTGGCTCCACCGTGTTCTCATTTTCACTAAAAGTCGTATCACTGCTACTCTTATTTGCTAGATCAGGCATGTATTCATCGCTATCTTCTACTGAAAAGTCCATTTCACTTTCGCTTCTATTATTACTTGTGGAAGTTAGAAAAACAGCATTTGAAGTCTCAGAAGGTGCAATGTAATCATCAGTATCTGTGTACAAGAAGTTAAGTTTACCAAAGGACGATAAAATTGTATGTTTTTTATCTTACTTTGACATTCATTAATATTAGCGGTATTCGAACTTTCACGAACTGATTTTCTTTCTTCATCCCCTTCAGTTAAAACTATTGGACAAACATTTTTTTTTAAGTAATCAATGATAATCAATGAATATGACTTTTTCTTACCGGTGGCTTCTTGATTCGCTTTAAATACTCTATAAAGCATCTTTCCTCTCTGCAACATTTTAAACGAGTTCGTTGCACGTTGATTGAAAGGCAATAAAAATCTCTTGATTTTAGTAGGTAGTTAATTAAATTTAAATAAACGCTGTGTAAGTTCTTTGAAGAGATAAAAATAATGATTCCGATTCAATTCCGAAGACTTAATGACTAAGCGATGAATTAAACTTACCTCTGTCCACTCGAAGAGTTTGCTACACTAATGATCTAATTTATTCCACTTACTAACAAATAATCAGAATTAGACCCATCATCATAGCAAACTTAGGAAAAGTCCCGTTATGAATTCACTGGCCAAATAACTAAACATAGATGTGTGTGAAAAATAACGTTTTCAAATTAAGACTATACAAAATATAGCCATCATGCTAAGCCACCTGCGTTGGAATATTCAAATTTGAAGTAGTGTGTGTTGGCTCGTGCATCTCGCCTGCCCAAGTGCACATGAACTGATTTTTGTGGTGTTTACCTATAATGTCGCGAAATAGGTACAGTGTTATAATTTTCAGTAACTTGAAGAATTTTTCATGAATAAATAAACGAAAATACATTGTGGATGAAGGTGTTAAGTGCCCACATAACACCTTTATGCACGAAATAAAAAGTTCAGATATAATTATTTTTGTGTATGAAGGACTTAAGCGCATTTAACACATTCATCCACAAAGTTTATTACCAAAGTGGTTGCATATAACACCTTCATCTTTGGCTAATTATGAATCTATAGGCGATAGAACAGTACAGATGAGTCAGAAATTTAAGTTTCCATATTAGACTTTCATCTGTAAGAAAAAAGCCAAATTTCAAAAAATGTCACTTAACACCTTCATCCTTTCAGCGCTTCAATTATGTTATTACCTAATAAAGTTTCCGAGAAAAAAATTCCCAAAAATCGTGCGTTTTTTTGGCGTTCTAGACCGTACTAGTACCTTAAAATTAAATATCTGACAACCTTAAAAATATAATCAGCTCAATTTAAACGTAGTTTTAAAGGTTAGTATTGCTACTAAAAAAAAGTCCAAAATGAGGTCTCTGCCTTTAGTTCTGACTGACAGAGAAATTGACCTTAACATGAGTCAGGGTACACCAAAGTTAACCTTTTTTTTAAATCGTCAAAAAGTGATGTCAGAGTTGAAAATCAGACTTTACTGTAGAACAATTTTTTTCTTAGAATATGACCCAGAATCACATCCCAAGGTATGGCACGCGAATTACCGGACATCCAGTATACGTACAAAAGTGCTGCTTGTTTGACAACCTGATAGTTATAGATACAAATAAGATATCGTGCAATAGTTTTCACTGAACTCAAAAATAAAAAATTTCCATAACCATCGCTGAAATAATGATAGAAATTAAAATTGTTTGTGGAGGCGCAGGGTAAAAGGACTGATATATTACAAGTCATTTTAATGCTTTTTGAATATTAAGCTTTAAAAGCATTACAAAAGAAAACCAAAAAGTTATAATTCCAGTTCATTGCATTTTTCGGACATACATACATATTCATACAGACATCCATATTTAGGTACATAGGTATATCCAAAGTATTTTCGGCCTCCCATTTTTGAGGCATTCATGATGCCCGAACATGAATAATGACTCGAGGCCAATGAGTTTGCCTTTGCCTTGTAAACAAAATGTTTTCTCACGCCCTTAGCAAAACAAAAAAGAGGAAAAGTTAAAATACAAACACATTCGGTTGTTAACCCGCAGATTCCGTTACGTGAAGGGAGAGTGGCTAAGAATGGGGCAATAAAATTAAAAAACTCTATTTAAAAAAAAAAAACTAATAATGGCAAATTTCAAGTCGCATGTTCGTCTTTATATCCAAGCATCTGTCAGAAAGTAAACAAAAAATTTGGTTTTACGGTATTTATGACATGTGGCCGGGTATCATGTTCATGACCCCTGATTCGAAATCTATACATTATTGAATTTTTACCTTTGCAACGACCCATGTATAAAGAATGTCAATGTTCTGAACTTCTCTAGTGAAAAAGTTGACGAACAACTGCCTTATTTCGATTCCCTTTTATTCAACTTTCTGCAAAGAGTACTGCCGACTTATATTCATTTTCCTATCCATTTTCCCCTACATGTTTTTTTGGGGAAGCTTTAGTATGTATGAAAGTATGAAAGTTTTTGTGTTTATGTTAAGGGTAAAACATAATGTTCCTTTAAATATAAAATAATTGCACTCTAGGTGCAATGTAGCCGAGTCATGGAAACGAATTATTTTTTTTTTTGTGGAGTTGCTGTAGTGGCCATATTTTAATTAATATTTACTGTGTATACTTAGTAAATATTATCTATATGAGGAAATTATTTCGTTCAGAATTCTTTAGTTACACTCTAAAAACAGAGTTAAGATATTTAAATTAATAGTTACTTAACATTTTATTAACACGTATTACATCAATATACATGAACAGAAAGCCATCATATTTTTTGTAAGAACAGAAACATTAAGGTAAAAATGTTCGTTTTTTGAAAGTATGTATTATTATTATCTAAGATTCGATAAATATTTTGGTATATTTTGATGACATAGGATATCTCCTAGGTTTGACAACATCAGTCATTAGGGATGTTCACATGGAAGAACATCTTGTACAACATGGTTCGATAACCATCAATGTTCTGTCATGTGAACGCAAAACCAACCAATGTTGCATGGTATCTTGAAACTTGGGTGGCTCGTCCAACCAACCAACCTGTGTGAACAGATGTTGAAAACTTTGATATTTTTGTTAATTCGGTTAATTGTCTCGGCCATAAAACATTTAACGGAAAAATGGCATCAATACCAAATAATGAGTTTTAGAATTGTGGAAAATAAAAAGTGAAATTTATAAAGATAAGAATTTAAAATTAAAATCATATAAAAAACTCCTAACAAAATATACACAAGTGGAAGAAAATGCAAGTTTCATGCTTTCTTCCTCTTCAAGAATATCGTTCATAATTATGACTACCAAAATTTGTATCGCAATACTGCTTCCTTTCACTTCTAGAATATAAAAATAATGATGTTCGACAACATCAGTATTCTATGTGAACGCAAAGTAGTACAGTTATTTTCCCATAGAACCATGTTGCACAACCATGTTCTTCCATGTGAACCCCCCTATTAGGTGGATGGTGAATTAGTTATCATATCATATATAGTAAAACGAATCAGACCAAAAACATAAATGTTAAAAACAGAGCCAAGTTCTTCTATACAAAAACCTTTGTGTAACAAGTCAGCCGTGAAAAGTACTGAGATATAAAAGCCCGCCAAGTTCTTACTTCATGAAGGTTTAATACCGAATATTTAAAGTAGAATAATATTGAAACAGCTACAATGTAATAGAGAAATTTTATTATTTAATGATTACTGACTAAAATTTGATGGGCTTACTGGTCAAGTTTTCAAAACTTTTTGAATTGGGCATAAAAAAACTTGCCAAGTAAGCCCATCAAATTTTAGGCAGTAATCATTAAATAATAAAATTTCTCTATTACATTGTAGCTGTTTTAATATTATTCTACTTTAAATATTCGGTATTCAACCTTATTGAAGTAAGAACTTGGCGTGCTTTTAGATCTCAGTACTTTTCACGGCTAACTACACAAAGGTATTTGTATAGAAGAACTTGGCTCTTCTTTTAACATTTATGTTTTTGGTCTGATCTCACTTCTTTTTGCAAAGATTTTAATTTTTTTCCATGTCAAAATCTCGAAAGATATGGAAAGATAGAAGGGTGTACTCTACCTACTAAAATCAACTTAGTGTATAGCTTCGTATTTCTTTTGGTATATTTTCTTTTTTGTTATTGGTTGTTTCGATTTGCGCTTCAATTGCTTCCTCTTGTCCTGGCAAGATATTCAACACTAACTTACCTACCTTAATCACAGAAATCAGAAATGCTGCATATAAATTAAACTTTTTCTCAGAAAATGGGCGGATACCACGCACCTGAATGGAAAACCTCTAATTTTATGTTTTTTTCTTTGCAATTTAAGTCCTACCACTTTACCAAATTTCATCGTTTTACAGCAGTCGGAAGTGCTCCGTTCAAACAACACCAATTCGGAGAAAGTGGGCGGATACCACGCCCCCTGAATGGAATACCTCAATTTTTATTTTTGGTCCTCTCCTTTATATGTAGATTGAACCCTACCGTTCTACCAAATTTTATCGTTTTACAGCAGTCGGAAGTGCTCCATTCAACCAACACCAATTCGGAGAAAGTGGGCGGATACCACGCCCCCTGAATGGAAAACCTCAAATTTTCGATTTTTTCCTCTAGTTGCATGACAAGACCTACCGTTGTGCAAAATTACAAGACTCTACGATGTCGGGAAGTGCTCCATAATTTTGATGATCTGTCAGTCAGTCAGTTACGGTTTTTGTGATTTTTGAGGCCTTATATCTCAGGAACCGCTCATGCTAGAAAATTGAAATTTGGTGAGGCGCCTGTGCCTGACTGGCTTAGCAAATATTCGGAATTTCAAGTTTCTGACTTCATTGGTATTGAAGATAGGGAGGGGTCAAAAGTCACCTGAGTTTGTTCCTGTAAAAAGGGTGTAGTGCCAGAACTTTGCACAAAATTTTAGTTGAATTCCTACGATGTTAAAGCTGTTTTAGTTTTTTTTGCAAATTTTAATTGAATATAGTATCATACTTTCTCTACCCTTTTATTAAAGTTAAAATCATCGAATACCTATTTTAAGATTTTGGTATCATGCTAACTTCATATTACTCTTTGACATTAACAAACGTCAAAAAGGTCTGTTTACTTAGGTTTTTGCACGAGCTGTCATTGTTTTAGTTGTGATCAGAAGCAATTTATTAAGAGAATTGATTTAGTACGATACTAATGGGTGATTTTTTTGCTATATTCTTTTTGGCAACACTGGTTTTGACAGCTCACGCACGTTTCTTGTTTTGTATCACTGTCAAATATCTTCAGTTTAGTTTATAATTTAACTATAAATCGTCTTATAAACGAACAACGCTTGCAAATTATTGAATTTTATTTTCGAAATGCGTGCTCTGTTAAGAAAGTTCATCGCGCGCTTCTTCCATTTTATGGTCAGTTTAATCGACGTACTGCGGCGGCTATTCCAGCTATTGTGAGTAAATTTCGCACCAAATTTACATTGTTGGACATTAAACCACCAACACGCTTACGTAGAGTGCGAACTGAGGAAAATATTGCAGCTGTATCGGCCAGTTCTAACGATGACCGTGAATTATCGATTCGCCACCGTTCACACCAATTGGATCCTATTACTCCACTACGTGGAAAATTTTGTGGAACGATTTAGTTGTGAAGCCTTTTACAATACAGCTGGTGCAAGAATTGAAGCCGAACGACCCACCAAACGCCGAATTTTCGGTGAATGGGCTCTTGAAAAGTTGGCCGAAGATCCACTTTTTTATCGAAAAATTGTGTTCAGCGACGAAGCTGATTTCTGGTTGAATGGATATATACGTGAACAAGCAAAACTGCCGTATTTGGAGTGATGAACAGCCAAAAGCATTCCAAGAGCTACCATTGCATCCAGAAAAAGTCACTGTTTGGTGCGGATTATAGGATGGCGGAATCATTGGGCCGATGCGAATGTCAACGTTATTGTGAATGGTGATCGCTACCGTGCGATGATAACAAACTTTTTTTTGCGCAAAATGGAAGAGCTTGACTTGCATGACATGTGGTTTCAACAAGATGGTGCCACATGCCACACAGCACGCGTAACAATGGACCAATTGAGAGGCGAGTTCGGTGAACAGTTTATTGCACGTTTGGGCCCGGTCAATTGGCCGCCTAGATCGTACGATTTAACGCCTCTAGACTATTTTTTGTGGCGCTATATTAAGGCTCATGTCTATTACGACAAACATTAAATTAAAGATTACATAAATTTTTCTGAATTTTGTGTGTTTTTTTTTTTTAATTTCCGTTAGCTCTTAAGAAACCTTACTTTAAAGTTAGTATCACTCTAATACCTTAATAATAGGCTGTTGAAAATGTTGCGCCATTGTTTTAGCATGACGGACAAGAAGCTTATATCGATATAAGCAGTAAGTTTAGACCTCAGAAGAATAAAAACTCGTGGCTCGGCTATACTGAATATATTTAATAGATATTGCTTATTCCGAATCTTTGAATAAAAACCGTTTGTACGTCAGGTATACATCGAGCTATGTAGAGTCTAAACGAGTAAAACGATATGCAAACTTGGTACAGAGATTTTCTGAGGAGATATTAGTTTTTGGTTTAGTATTTTACTGGTACTGGTATTTAAAACTGATACCCTATAATCTACCCGCGCTCAAGGGATTATGATTACCCTTTAAATGTTTCAACACAGCGCGGGCGTGAAGTTGATGAAGAGAAAGAAAGATAGAAAAGATGTGTGGCACGATGTTCTGAGACTGAAGGTTGTTGTCTCAGATATTTTATCTCCAGGGATGGCGGCTGAACTAAAGCGGAGAAATGCCGTGTCTTATTTCTATGTCACTTATAATTCACATTATTTTTTTTTATTCGTAGTCATCCTTGTTGAGCATACTAGTTTAACTCAATTACATGTTGTTAGTGTTATGCCTGAACAACATGCAACGAGTAAACCAGCAACCCATTGATGACAATTTTTAGCAGGTTTTTTAATCTAATTAAAGCGACATAGACGACGGCAGGGATCGAACCTGTGATCATGATGTTGACAGGCGAGCACACATCCATCGCGCCACGGCCACCCCCAAAGGTTGAGATAATTTAGCTTTCAATGCTACAAAACAAATCCTACTGAGAAAAACCGGAAGAAGTACGAAAAGCAAGGAATTCTTGCAATGTTCGTATTCGAAGAACAAAGTCCTTACATGACCAAAATATACGTCAAAAAATACTACAAAGTCCCAAAGTTAGTAAAAACTTTTGGTGTTTTGTAAAAAATATTAAAAAATGTTCTAAGTCATCGGTTCCAACACTCGTTCACAATTAAATTCATTTTGTCCGCTCGCAAAAGCTAATTTGCCTGCAACGCCTGCTGATTCAACTTTGCCCCACAGTGTTCTTCTACGCTGGCGAAACCATTGCGTTAGCTTTTCTGTCTGTCATACTTCTTGGGTATCTTTCCGAGTAAATTGAAAATGGCATTTGACCAGCCGGTCCCTAAAAAAGGCGAATCTTCCTCCCTCTCCAATTACCAACCAATTGCACTAACGTTCCTTCTTTCCAAGGTCACGGAAACGCTGATAAGCAATCAGTTTAAAAAATATCTCGAAAAACGAAAGATTTTAAATGACCGATACTACGTCCTTCTTAGCAATAGGTCCACATATGATCTGATGGCATATCTCATCCAAAAGTGAAACCAATTCTTACATCATTTTGGAGATATAAAGGTAATTGCACTTGATATTTCTAAAGCATTTCATAGAGTTTGGCACGAAGCTTATTTATCGAAAATGTGTGCATTTGGTATCGAAGTGCTTCTTCTTTGTTGGATTAGAAATAACCTTTCAGCCTGCATAATACAAGTTGTATTGGACGGTTTCAAGTTTGATATGTATAAAATAAAAGATGGTTTTTCCCAAGGCTCCGTTTTGTCTCCAACAGTCTTCCTTATCTTAATGAATTATATTTTGTCTGAAACTTCTAATCCACTTCATTGTTTCGCTGACGACGGCACCATCAGTTTTTCATATTCGTTTCCACATTCACAACCTCGTTCTTTGAGTGTGGAACTGAAACAGCAGCGTATGATAAGCTCATTCTGATCTGGACAGCATTATACAACATCATATCAACCGAGTGGAATTTAATGCTTCGAAAACACAAAACTCTCTCTTGTCGGCCAAGTGAAATATACCCGCCAACCCATGCCTTTTGTCCATGAATGCATCAAAGAAACTGAAAAGCTTTCCATAGTCGGTATATGTGTTAATAATCATCTCTTATGGAATGATCTTACAGTACCTTGTCATATTAGTAGGCCCAAGCAATTACAAAAATGTATGGCTGACCAGTGAATAAAATTGGCTGAACTTTTAAAACCTTTTAGATGGTAGACCTACTTAGATTTAACAAAGGTTTCTAAATTTTCGAAGACGAGTTTTGACTCGAAGGAATGACAAACAAATCTTCTATATCAAATTTGTGTTGGTCCACACCTTCCAGCTTTAGTTTGATGTGCAGTTGACTCAAAGACCGACGGACGTTGTGAGGAAATCCAACTTTACAACTTTGAAAAAAAAAAGGTAATAAGTTATAAGGAAATACGAAATGTATCAAATCAAACTTCAGCTTATGAAATAAACTAAGAATACATTTGGTAGTGCAACAGGCCTCAACCATTCCGGTGTGCGTGTTGCAAGGAATGAAGGGGACCTACAATTTTCTGCCGATTCTAAACGGCTAATGAGCAGCACTTTTTTATGACAAGAGATATACTCTTAGAGGATTTGTCAATTCCTCGTAAGGGGCAGTACACCCTGGAAAAACTTTTTTGGAGCGAACCCAAAACCTTCTGCATGATAGTCCAACGCACTAACCATTATGCCAAGGGGTACTACTATGAAATAATCAATGTATGTTTTTTTGTGATTTTATAGAAAGCTTTTAATTTTAAAAGAGATATGCTTATGTATATACAATGAGTTAATCTTTGAGCTTATGTTGCAGATCTTAAGTAATACTCCTATACAAACGTTACCAACTGAAGCAACTATAAAACAGGTTCTATTTATAACTTTTTTCCAAAAACGGACCTTCTTGCAGGATTATAAAAGACCAATTCAGTTGTTCATGCATACAATCCAACTTCAGTGCAATATCTAAGGATAAAAGGTAAATATTCAACAACAGCATAGGATACCTGAAATCTGTTTTTTTTGTATCTACGTTTAAAGCATTTTGCCATTTTTAAGTCCTCTCTTGCATTTGGAGAAGGGAAGTTACATATACCTATACACTACAGGTTTGTTGGGATTTTGACTCTCGGCTTCTAGGAATTCGTTTATTTTAAGTAAGATTAAACCAGAATTTCTAATGACACTGGTCCACCGCATGAATGTTACTGAGAAATGAGGTAGGTAAGGTGCCTTGGTAAGACTTTGCCCTGGACTAAAATGTTCTTTTTTTCTCTTGTACATATAATAACAACACTTGGTGTTTTGGGTTTTAAGCATTGTATGCATTGTGATAAAGTTTAAAGCAGTTTTTTCTTTAAAACACACAGATAGGTGACGTAAGAAATAAATTTAATAGTTAAACAAACCTTTAGAAAATCTAATAATAAATCAGAACGGTTTTTTATACATGTTTAAGTAGATTTTACTGTGTTCGCAGAAATATGTCGAAAATATTGAAGACAAAAGAATCTTAGCCAAGCAAGTTAAATAGCAAAGGCCCACCATTTTGTTGATACTTCCCTGAATACAAGAGTATAGCTTTGCAACTTTCAATATAGCAAAATGGCTATTCTCACTATAAAATTAACACTAAATGTCTTATTATAAATTATTCAGTCCTTAAGCTTGTTTCTCATTAAAACTCAATATGCTTTACAGAGCACATAAGGATTTAAAAAAATAGGTTCCTATTGAAACATGGCTTTAATGCAAAATGAAATGTACATGGGATACAATTTTTTATGTTTGGGTAGGTATGTTACTTTTTAAATTTGTTTGAGGGTCAAATTTTAGATTGAAAAGACTAAAAACAGACTGAATCACACAAACTTACTCTAGCAGTACAAGAACAAGCTCTTTGAAAACGAAGGTAACTTCAAATAAAATGCACGACTGGATCGCACGTACTTGCTCTAATGTAAGAGTACTTAAGAATTTAAAAAATTGTTTAAAAATAAATATAACACATGGTTAATGAGATAAAAATGTTCAAATGTTCTCAGAAAACTATGAATTTATCCAAAAATCGTTTTATTATTAAATTATTTTTTAATATAAGAAATTTCTTTAAAAATGTTCAAGAATAAAATTTGGGATGCCAATTTTAAGTATTAAGTAGTATAGATTTCAAGAAGTAATTGTTATAAAAAATAATCGTTCACACGTTTGGAAGATATTGATTGTTCCAAAAAAAATTGGAACTTTTTTCAAAAATCGAAAAATATATTTTTTTTCGAATATTTTTATATATAATATTATTTTAAATTTAAATGAGCTCCTTTTCAAAAATTTTGGTCAAAATCGTTAGAGCCGTTGATGGGCAAGTCGAAAATCAATAAAAAAGCACGACTGGGTCGTACGAACTTGCTCCTATGTAAAAGACTTAAAAATGAATGTTATTAGAGAAACTGTTCATAAGCTAAAATTCATTTTTTAAATGACTAAAAAATACTTCTTTAGTAGTTAAAAGTAAGAATAGGATGCCATGTGATTCAAGCAAATATAGATTTATGCAAGAACAAAAATTATAAGTCTTTGTAGTGGTTTCTTATAAAATAAAGTTTTATATAAAAAAATTTTCAAGTATTTTTAAGAAAAAATTTTGGTACGCCAATTTGAAGTTTTTATTAGTATTAATAAAAATTAAATTTACAAAAAAAGGACTGAGCCGTTTTCGAGATATTGAATTTTCAAAAAATAAAAAATTGATTTTTTTTTCAAAATTCAAAAAAATATTTTTCTTAAAGTTTTGAAATGCAATGTTTTTTATACTTTTTAGAATCTTCTCTCTACGAAATTTCATTAAAATCCGTTGTGCTAATAATGAGAAATTCAAAATTTTAAAAAATCATTCTATGGTAGGTACAGTCAGTAATATCTTGTTTTCAATTTTTTTTTATTAAATTACATATATTAAGAAATAATAGAAAGAAAAAAAATTTAAGCGAAATTCTCGGAACCGTTTTCGAGAAAAATACGATTTTCGAAAACCGTTTTTTAACATTTGTATGGAGGGTACCGTTATTTTTAGGTAAAATTAATTGATTTTTCTCATTACTTGTAGATTATTTTTCCAAACTTTTATTTATCAAGTTTTGAAAAAATCGAGCATGGGGTTTTCGAACTATTGTGTTTTCAAAAAAAAATTTTGAAAGTTTTTTTAAAAATCCAAAAAATTTTTTTGCAAAATTTGAATACACAATAATATTTAAACTGCTGGGAAGCTTTAGTTAAAAAAAAATGATCAAAATCGGTTGAACCGTTTTTGAGAAAATCAAAAACAAAAAAAATGGTCCCAAGGGAGGTACCAAAACTACTCATTTCTTGGAAAAATTTTTTTCAACCATTACCTAGGTTAAACTAAATTTAATTTTTTGAATTTTTGCTTAAAAAATCGTTGGGAAAGTTTTTGAGAAAAAAAAATATTTATATAAAATTTCGAAAAAAAATCGTATGGCAGGTACCGTTATTTGTGGTCCTAAAAAAGCAAATCAAAAAACATCCGGGGGTAAAAAATTAAAACCGATATCTACCAAGTTTGAAGAAAATCGGCCGAGTCGTTTAGCTGTAATCGAACAGACAGACAGAATTGCCAGACCCACTTTTTTCGTCTTCGCTATCATCGTAATGTCAACTTTGATCAAAATCTCGAGTTCGATTTTTTTACGAATGCATAACTTGCCTTATAGTACCTATAAGTCGCAAGTAAAAAACGGTTCTATGACATGTATCGTTAATAACATTTTTTCCTACAATTTGACCAAAATGTATAGTCCATGTCTAAAATAGCACATCTAATTTTTTGTATCAAAATCGTTAGAGCCGCTTTTGAGATATGTAAATAAGATTTTAAATTACATGTGTATGAGGGGTACCGTTAGTTTCAAAGCTAAAAAAAAATTTCAATTTCCCCTCTGGAGAATCTCTGAAGACCCTTAACTACAGAGATTGAAGAAAATAGGTCCAGTGAAAGACATACACACAGCAGGAATTGCCGGACCAACTTTTTCCGTCTTCGCTATCATCGTAATGTCAACTTTGATTGAACTCGAGTTCGATTTTTATCCAATAATAATTTTTTTTTTCTGCAAGTAAAAATAATGGAAGATTGTGAATAAAATTTCAAATAAAAGTAAACGAATAGTTGATTTGGCTTTAGAAAGCGGGGGCACAATAATCAATATTCCTCCCTTTGTTGGTAATTTATCTTATGAATTTTTCTGTAATTGAAGTCAAAACACTAATCTCTCTAACTTTTTGAATCATTAATAATGCGCTAGCCCTATTTTAAAAGAAAACTTTTATGCCGAAACCTGATCACCTGCTGTCAGCCAAGATCTTGACTTGAAAAATATTACTTATATTGTGTCTGATGTATTGAGTTATTTATTCAACTAAAGTATAACAGATTGATTGTGCTTTTCCTGATTCCTTAAGTTTGGCAATTGTGATTCCGTTGTATAAAAAAGGGGTTAGTAATATCATCAACAATTATAGAACCATTTAGTTCTTATCATTTTTTTCTAAATTCTTTGAAAAGGGTTATAAAATCAAGGATGTTTTCTTTTTTTAGATAAAAGTAGTTTTTTCAGTAATTCTGTTTCAGATGGTGTTCGGAAACCTTGGGATGAAATTTATTCCAGCCTAAACGAGGTAATTAGGTTTTCGTGGGTTCGGGTATAACTTGTTTGGTTCTTATCTTCATAACCGCAGACAAAAAGTATGAATTAAAAATATGTTAAGTGATGAAACAAATGTTTAAGGGTTCTGTATTTGGACGAATTTGATTTTTAATATATATTCGATTTTTTTCCAAAAATTTAATGGCAAAATTAAGGCCTTTGCGGACGACACTACATTGACGTACTTCATAAAAACATTTTTGATTTAAACATTTCTATAGATAGCAATCTGTTTTTTTGGTTTTTTCGACATAAGCTTTGTATAACTGAAAAAAACAAAATTCATGCTATACAGCCTTTCCGGAACTACCTATGAAAATTTGGGACTCCGATTTCATTCTCCAAATTATCCTAAATATGTCTTCCAAAACTCTCGTCATCATATTTTAGATTCGAATACTTTTTATTATCATCATGCCATCATGGCAGACAGTCAAGAGGCACTCAAGGCACTAAGTTCATCATTTCGAGAAGGGAAGTCATCAGCTCTAAATTGGTGTGGGAGTGCACTACAGGCCAAATGAACTTGGCAACCAGAACAGGGTCACACTTTATTGGGTACCTGGTCACGTGGGTGTTCATGCAAACGAAAAGGCAGATTCCCTAACAAAAATAGGCGCATCAACCCCTTTAACAGGGCCTGAGCAGAATAGGAGAAAATGTCATCAAAAACTAAATTAAACAAGAAAAGGAGGCAAACAGATTCAAGAACTGAAAAGAACTCCCAAAACTGAGGCAGGCGAAACTACTACTGGGCAATTACAACCAGCAACGTTTCGAAAACTGCATAAACTTGAGTAGAAATAAACAATAACAGGTATCCTAACTGGACACTGCAAGCTTGGAAGACACCTAAGATTACTTGGTATGGTAAGCAGTGCCACATGCAGATTCTGCAACATGCAGGAGGAAACACCGGACCACATACTAGGAATATGTTGCCCACTCATGCACCAAAGGAAAAACCATCTGGAACAATAGCAGGTAGAAGAGAGTAGCCTATCCTCTGCCTCTCTGAAGGTGACCCAAATACTAAAATTCCTAAGTGCAATTGGTTTGAAGGAGCAACTGTAGGATGAGCAAGCTCATTCACAATAGATCTCTTGGTAGCAGTGCAATAACCCCCCCAATACAAATCCAATTCAATTCCATTATAGTAAAACTTATTGTGCTGAAGTTTAATCAGAATCGTTCGATCAATTTTTGAAATAAAATGCACTGCTGGATTCCAAGTATTTTCTAAGTTAATTTTTAAAATTGAACATGTTTAAAAACATGGATGTATACCCGAAATTCATTTGAAATTGTTACAAACAAAAAATCACTTTTAAACAAGAACTTAAAAAACTTTGAGCTCAAAAAAAAACTTCCGTCTGATTTATGGAACGAATATGAATTTATGGAAACAAAATTTATAAAATTGTTGCAGCACTTGGGTGGAACTCTTTCCTCATGAAAACCACCAATATCAGGACCAATCTTTTTCTCTCTTAATTTAAGATCAAATTGGGGGAAATTAAAACTTTTAACTGACTTTGTTGCGTCTAATTTCTAATATAATCCTACTACTACCCTTAAAATGTTTTGAACATAGTGCGAGTGCTTATGTGAAAGTTGAAGAGGATTTAAAAGGAGATACCGATGCAAATTGGTTTTGAATCTCTGAACAACGCAATGGGAGGAAATCATTGGCACCAGTTTAGAATTTTATATTCGTGTATTGGGTGTTAGTGAAAAAAATCTCTGAATTTCACAGTACATCCGAGATTTGGCTAAACGGTAAGCTGAAATACATTCCCCGAAGCGTGAGTATTTCGGTGGAATTGATTTCAGGGAAAAATGCAACTGGCTATCTCACTGGAGTTAATGTGCTTAAAAAAAAGATATTCAGCGAAATTATCAGCCTACTGCTTCGAGTTTTCGATCCAGTTTCCATCTTCAGATTTTTCTGGCGGGTTATTTTTGCTGCGTATTCGGTAGAAGCGGTCCTTCCTCAAACATTTCAGAAATCTATTGAATGAATCATTTCTGAATTAATTGAATCTTTATTTTTTTTATCATTGTTAAGACGATTAGAATTCGTCTGCGAATTTCGTAGTTTTTCATTTTCTTCAAACTCTTTTTTTTTCCGATATCAGTTACTATATTTTGATTACTGTTCGAAATAATTGAAGCACTTTATTCTGCAGCCTGTTGCATATCAGCAATAAATTATTCTGTTTTATGATCATATGTCTTTATTTGTTTCCATAGAATAAGACCTAGACTTCAGAAATCTCAGAAATCGATCAAATATGTTCTCTTATTCTATTATTTCTACTCAATAATAGATTACAAGAGCATCTGACGTTAAATCAAAATTATCTTCGACACTTATTTGATTTCGTTTAATACTTTTACTTTGACTTAAATAAAGTCAATAAGCTCTGGTATGAAGTAGGCCAGTATGTTGCCGAACTAGATAAATATAATTCGCAGTTGTATTTGTGGCTTACTTGGTACTTGGTATAGTCATTTGCCTTTTGTAGTTATGAGCTTAGAACTTAGATCCACAGTGTGTGCTTAGTATTAACGTCGATATACCAAACCAACAATGTCTTAGCAAATTTAGGAGTTCCGCATAGTTAGAGTTGAAATATAGAGCAACTATCTGAAACTCTTCCTTTTAACCTGAGTAATATGTAGTTTCGAATTTAGAAAAAAATAGAACTCGCGATTTTGATCAAAGTTTACATAACGGTGATATATCGATACCTTCCCGCAAGAATGTATTAAGCGACATTTGTAAAAATTGTTCAGGAAACGAAAAAAACGCCACATTTAGTTAGTTTTTTGTGTATTTTATTGGACGAAACAGATTTGTTTCCCGTAAGAATGTATTAAGCGACATTTTTAAATTTGTTTCGTCCAATAACATACACAGAAAAATAACTAAATGAGACGTTTTTTTTCGTTTCCTGAACAATTTTAAAAATGTCGCTTAATACATTCTTGCGGGAAGCTATCGTTATGTAGAATACGAAAAAAGTGAGTTCCGAATTTCCGTGTATCTGTACCTCGACGTAGAAGCTAAGCCGCTGAAGCGATTTTCTTTAAACTTCGTATTTAAGTATTAAATGTTCTTCGGTGATTTTCTAGAGGAGAAGTTAGATTTTTTTTGTTCCAAAAGTAACAGTACCTGTTATAGAACATTTTTTCTTTGAATCAAACAATTCTGATAAGAAAAATATAAACGCTGGATGCGGAGCGTTAAAACATGTATTACCTATTAGGAAATTTATTATCAAGACTTTTTTCTATTGCGAAGCTAAGTCAGTTTCGGGCACACCAGAAATACCTACATACATACTTATATTTAATATATTTCCAACAAGATGCTTAGTTCAGATATAATGTAGGCCCTCATTATGAATAGCGAATCGAACTAAAACTTTGCGAATTCGATAAATTCTTATTATGAATAGCGATTCGCTTGAATTAAGTTCGCTCCAAATGTCAGAACCTTAGTGCGGTATTACACAGCGCATGTATTTAATGCGCAGTTCTCGGTTATTTTGTTTTCAACTGTCATTCGGTGATGCGCGCATTATTACACGCAAGACTTTTTCGATTTTTGAGTCTTGTGCATTATTTGACAGCTATCTTTATTTTCAATTTTCGTTGTTCGTTCGGTGTTCGGTTTAGTCATTAAAAAAAATAATTAAAATACAAAAATGGAATCAGAATGATTTCAACAATTTATTAGATTCATTTCATAAATGAAAATCAACTCGCATGTTAAAGCTTTAGTCCATTTTATTTAATTTTCATTAACAATAGCCATATTAGAGATGTTTGCTTAACAAAGAAGAAAAACGAAGTGAAGCAAATTCGAAAAACAACGGAGAAGGAGAAAGAGAAACGTCAAAAACATGCAAGGAATATCCTACCCGTGCATGTCGAGAAATCTTTCTTTCTGTTTCATTTTTTTTTCTTTCTTTCTCTTTCGCACTTCATTCATGCAAGACTCAACATGCGCTGTGTAATATTTACCGGACTAAGCAAATTCGCTAAGTCCGGTATTACACAGCGCATGTTGAGTCTTGCATGAATGAAGTGCGAAAGAGAAAGAAAGAAAAAAAAATGAAACAGAAAGAAAGATTTCTCGACATGCACGGGTAGGAGCCTGTTTAGATTGGGAAGATTGAGTACGGACTCACGGTAATTTGTAGGCAAGAAAAGTGCGGGGTGAGAGGTCTCGTGAGGCATGAAGAAAACATAAAAACTGGACTCGTGAGTACTGTTTCATAACCGAAACGTTTCGTTTTATTTCATTTCGTCCATTTCAATTTGTCAATTTTCAAGAAAACAACAGCTGTCTGTCTATAAAAGTATTTAATTTTGTTCGTGTGAATTTTTTAAGGAAAAAAATGAAGAACTGGACAAAAGAGCAAACCAGTTTCCTGATAAATATTTATTAATGACGATAAAAAAATGTTTCGATTCAAATAATTCCACGTAAAACCCATCGTGAGGCGCCTCAAAGTTTTTTAAATGTAAACACGATGGTACCAGTGTTGTCACTTTACCACAATTGTGGTAGATCTACCACAACTTTTTAAGATTTACAAAATCTACCACATCTACCACGGTAGTTCAAAATTCTACCACTATTTTTTACATTCCTCCAAAAATAAAAATTACAAACAAAAATCTGCTACATATAGATAACTATTACAACACAATTTGTTTGTCTTAATTTTTCTGAATGCAGCAGTTAGCCTTCTACTACATTTTCTAGACAGACTTCTTTACTCATGAAGATGGTTTCATTTTCATTTTATGTACATAATGTACATATGTATATTTTACTCTACAAGACATTTTATGTTACAATTTTGTTTGCCTATAAAAAGTATAGCTAACACAAACTCCAAGAAATTTTGCTTTAGAAGCTTATTTCTATTGTGTTTATTATCGATAAAAAACGGTTAATTTTTGTGGTACATATAGCTAAATCTTGAAATGAATTAATTTTAAGCGCAGGCTCGTTAATAATATCAAAAATGAGGAAATTTTGAATAAGAAAATGAACGTAAGTCTAGATAATTGTTTTCTATTTCCAATCAGAATTATTTGGATTATTTCTTAACCAGGAATCTTTTGAGTGACTATCGACTTCTAAACAAAATGAAAGCGAAAAAAGTACTAAGTATTTGAGATTCATCAAGAAAATGCTCTATATCTACGTACTTCAAAAAGCCTGCTTGTAAAATTCCCCCACTACTTCAAATTTTACAAGTTTTACTTAAACTCAAAATGCTTGAAACAGCACATTTTGAAAACAAAAACAAATTAATAAAAAAAAGTTTTTAATATCTACTGTACAGACGATTCAAATTAGGATTGAAAGATGAACAACTGTCAAACATTTCGGTTTCTAACTCCCATTGTTGTATTTAATCATCCTAAACATTTTATACCATTTCTATAACTTTGAGTTGCTGAAGTCCTTTTCATAGAATTTTTTGGTGTAAGAATCTACAACAGCAGCTCCCGAAAACACAATTGCAGCGTTATTTGTATGACATGAAACCATTTGATTAAAAAACACATGCAAACATAGTGGCCTTCCTCAAAACTAGCTAAGCGATAAGCCCAATCTTCGTCTGCTTCGTCTACAGCGAACACTGATCCGCAGACTGTTGCCAGCTAGAATCTCTTGTTTTCTTCAATGTACCAGAGTTAAGGATTTGTTTTTATTTAATGTTCTTTCAATGAGATATTAATGAGTCTGCCGCAGCTTTTTATTTAGTGTCATTTGGCTCATTCTTATGAGTACCTCCAATTAGATAGGATCAAATTCTAAAACTTTGTTCACTTTTGGGCAGGGAAATTTAAGAAAAATCTCCCGATTGGCCGAGTTTTCATTTATAGGTTGATTTATGTATATTTGGCTAGATGGAGTTAGAGCAGGCAGGCAGTTACTGATTGAATTGAACACATTCAAAAATATAACCAGGAAACTGAAATTTATTAAAATAAAGAATATCTTCTTGCGTATTACATTAAGCTTTGTGATCAGCTAATAAAAAGGTTCGATTTTTAAAGAGTATCTCCAGCTGCTTTAATTCTTAATTCCAAAAAAATTTCAAAAAGGTCGGCAGCAAACTATTACCGTTAAAAAGAGTATTCCCTTTTAACGATATTCTGCAGGAAGTTTTGGTGCCTATACTTTTTGAACTGTTCTTTAGTAAATTTGACCTCCTGAAAACGAATCTGCAATCGGTTTTTGTCTAGCAGCTCCCGTTTTCATGTTATGGGGTAGGGTGTTGCAAACCTGACACCACTTAGAAATACCCAAAATAATTGGGAAAAGAAGAAAGTAAAACATTTTTTCTTTGAAAATCCAAGCTCATTTAAAAAAATAATAAAATAATAATTTTATTAACAAGATACTAGCGAGTACATTTCATATACAATATATTTTTCACTGCTGATTTGATGTACTGGAACCCAAGAAGCTTCGTTTTTTGCTTGATCTGCAATGTGGTTTTTTCGGACAATCTCTTAGCAGATTCCAGCAGTAATCTGCCATCATATGCGTATCCCACTTGCCCTGGTATCGTTCTTCCATTGTCCTTATATCCTGGTGAAATCGTTCACCTTGCTCTTCACTCAAGTCTCCCAAGTTTTTAGGAAACCGGTCCAAATGGTTTTGCAACTAATGCACCTTGATGCTCATGTTGCATCCAAGCTCACGAAAAGCAGTCAGCATGTTCTAAACTTAATCCTTCTTGTTGCCTAGAAAATTTTCGACAACTGACACAAATGATGTCCACGCTTTTCGCTCTTTTTCATTCATAGATTCAACAAAATTGGTGTCCTTTATTAACCTTCTGATTTGAGGTCCATCGAATATGCCAGCTTTTATTTTTTCAATGCTTAATCCTTGCATCTTTGTAGATATGAATTTAAAACATGATGAATCCTTATCTAGAGCCTTAACAAATTGCTTCATTAAGCCAAGTTTTATATGAAGTGGAGGCAGGATTATTTTATTCCGATCAACCAAAGGCTCATTAATAACATTTTTTCCTCCAACAACCATGTTCTCTCTTTCAGGCCAGTCTTTTTTTACCCAGTGATCTTGTTTAGCTCTGCTATCCCAAAGGTACAAGAAGCAGGGATATTTTGTGTATCCACCTTGCTGTCCAAGGAGAAAGTTAACCATTTTCAAGTCAGCACAAATGACCCACCCATGTTCGTGATACTTAATCTTTTCCAAGACTATAGCTATATTCTTGTACTCTTCTTTCATTTGGGTTGAGTGAGCAATAGGTATTGATCCCAATTCGTTACCATTGTGTAAAAGCACACACTTCAAACTTCGCTTGGAACTGTCAATAAACAGACGCCAACGATCTGGATCATACTCGGGAAGGCCCATTAGCTCTTAATCACTTAAAGTACTGTAATGTTTTACCAAGGGTTCGTAATAAATAAAACTTATTCACTTTGTTTAAAACTTCGACTTATTTATTTCGTAAATAAAACACTTCACTTTTTTACAACCAAACAATTTATTGTTCAACATTCAAATATACCGAAACTAATTTTCGAAAACAATTTACTTATCTCTTTACAACCAACTTTACCCTTTCACTATTAAAAACAAACTGTGTCCAGGTCGGCAACACAGTTGTCTTATATAGCAAAATTTAGGTTCTATTATTTTAATTATATAATTATCTTTCTATGGCAGGTAGGGGGGGGGGGTAATAATTACCCTTCTATGACAGGTAGAGGGGCTAATAATTCCCCTTCGAACATTCTTTCATATGAATTTCTTGCATATGAATTTTTTAAATTAGCGTAAATTGAATATTTCTGTAACTCAAAAACTAGAGCTGCTAGGGAAAAATGGTTTTCAGTTTTGAAATCAGCGTTAGAAGTATAAATAAAATCAGCTGCAAAACTCAAGGCCTGTTTAATGAGTGCGCTCTCCACATGACATTAAAATGACATTAAAAAGGATGGATTGATTTAAACAAAGAGATGAATGTATGTGAAGAGTCCATGTTTTCGAATTTTAGTAAATATATGTTTAATCTAGCTGCTTTACCACATAGCAGTGCTGCAGCAGAAAGAGCCTTTTCAGAAATGAATGAAATCAAAAATAAAAAACAAACTTGACGTCAAAACTATGAACAGTCTTATTTTTGCTTAAGAAATGACAAATAAATCTGATATTTGTATTCCTTAAGCAGAATTGATCCGCTTTTATTTAAAATTTTAATTTGTTGATGGTAAGTTTAAAGATATACATATATTACGTATGCATATAGAACAAAATATCACAACAAATATATTTAGGTACTTAAATCAATGTATAAAACTTTGTCACTTTATAAAAGTGCTTTTGAATTATTATCATTTGGGAAATTACAAATCTACCACACAAAATCTAAATCTACCACTGTTTTTCATCTCAATCTACCTCGGGTTTTGAAATGAAAGTGACAACACTGGATGGTACTCACCAGTCCGTACTCAATCTTCCCAATCTAAACAGGCTCTAGGATATTCCTTGCATGTTTTTGACGTTTCTGCTTCTCCTTCTCCGTTGTTTTTCGAATTTGCTTCACTTCATTTTTCTTCTTTGTTAAGCAAACATCTCTCATATGGCTATTGCTAATGAAAATTAAATAAAATGGATTAAAGCTTTAACATGCGAGTTGATTTTCAATTATGAAATGAATCTATTAAATTGTTGATATCATTTCCTGATTCCATTTTTGTATTTCTATTATTTTTTTTTAAATTGTTAAACCAAACACCGAACGAACAACGAAAATTGAAATGAAAGATAGCTGTCAAATAATGCACAAGACTCAAAAATCGAAAAAGTCTTCCGTGTAATAATGCGCGCATCACCGAATGACAGTGGAAAACAAAATAACCGAGAACTGCGCATTAAATACATGCTCTGTGTAATACCGCACTTAGCGAGGAATTACAAGTAGCGAATGTTCGCTAATCATGCCGCTTGAAGTGTCAAATCTAATCGAATCAAATTATTCAGTGATAACGATAGCGAATGAAAAACTGAAGTACCTTTCTATCAATTGTTATTGTTTATTTTGGAAGTAATGAGTTAAAAATGAAAATGGTGGTTACAAATAAATTGTGTTATTTTAATTTTTGTTTTGATTTCAAAATATAAGATTAAATTAAAAAAAAAAATGAATAATCAGTTCCACCATCGAAGCTAGACACAATAAAATTAAATTCTAAAGAAGCTATTTCATTCTTTAATCGCCCTGCTTTAGGCTTGTGTTTCGAGATTAACGGCTCAATGGGTATATTCTGAGAGACAATGATTTCTTCTTAGTTCTTCTATTCTATCCGGATCAACTAAGTTGTACTAAAAAAGCCCTGCCGATTTGAATACTGGTGTTGAAAGATGGTTTGGAGCAATTATCCCACACATCCTATTATGCCAGGTATTTCAGGTTATTCTGCCTCTGACGTTTCGGTCTTGATCCAAATCGGAAAGAATTTTGCTTCAAGTAATGTAATATCCTCGTTCAAAACGATTGAAACAGTTGTCTGGGAAATATCCAAATCGTTTACCACACAGTTTCGTTAGTTACCTTTTTCAAGGAATCGAAGTGGACAAGCCAATTTTTTTAGAGTTGGGATCGCACTGTTGATTTGAATGAATTGTTTATTTCTTCGAGTATATACATAAATGCATCCATGTTCAGTCGAAAATAAAGAACAAATCCTTGAAAAGAAAACACATGAAACCTTTGAATACAATATAATTCCTATTTTTACACAATCACAACCAAGAAAATACATCAAATTTATCTCAAAAAATTATTTATTTGACATTTTGGTTCTGTCATTTCACTGTAATGATTTATTTTGGCAGCATTTATTTTTAAGCGAACGTTGAAGTTCGCTATTAATAATACTGTGATAATCAAAGTTCGCTTAATTATTATTCGCAACTTATCGAACGTTCGATTCGCTATTCATAATGAGGGCCATAAACAGAAGCGAATGTAAGCAAGCGGCATAGTAAAATTCTTTAATGCATTTAATTGACTTGATAAACAACACCGTAGTTAGACTTGAAACATATTTTTGCTGTCAAATTTGAACAACAAACTGAATGGCACAGAACAAGGTAGACCGCTCACTACAAGTTGTGTTGCACAATTTTAAATCCGAAATTCATTAAATAAATGAAAAATTCTGCTTCTTATATTTGTTTCCAAAAGGATTTAGCACGGCTGTGTATGATAAACTCATTAAATTTCGATAGAATTATCAATTGTTCCATAAACCGCACGTAGAATTTAATGCTTCAAAATCCCACCTTCTATGCCGTTAACCATTAGCGATGTTTGCATTGAGGAAACCGAAAAGCTTTCTGTTCTCGGTATGTGCATCACAGACCGCTTTGGAATGACCACATATTTGACTTCGCCAAAAATGCTGTTAAGTGCTTAGGTTTCCTTTGACGTTGCAAGAATTTTCTCTTCCCTTCTGATCTAGCTATAATAATCTATAGGTCTATTCGTCCAAAGCTCGATTACAATTACAATATTTGAACAAGTGTTCCAATTACTCACTTGAGTCCAGAATCCAAAAAAGAGCATTAAAAATGATAGATGATAGAAGTATAACAGAGACATTTGAATCTCTCGAGGACCGTCGCAATGTTTCTTGTCTTTCATTATTTTACCTTTATTTTTATAAAAAGTGTTCTATTGAAGTAGCCAGTTAAATTTTGCCGTTAAATAATTTTACCGAAAGACTCGTGCTTCAGGGATTGCCCATCAGTATATCCTTGAACCCAACTACGGACGTAGTTTTAAATTCAGATATTCTCTCTTAAGCCAAACTACACGAATGTGGAATATTCTAATTTTCCCTCCCATGATATTCAGACATTGAAAACTAAGGTCCACCTGTAGAAAAGTTGATTCTATTCAATAAAATAAAATAATTTAAATGAAATAAATTCCAAAGTGGAAACGTCTTTATTAAGCTAGAACTTATAAGCAAGGGAAGAAAATATTATAAATATTTTGATATATGTATAACATTAATTGATTAGAACTACTATATTCACAACACCATCGGTATCTTTTTTAAATCATCTCCAACTTTCCAAACACGCTCGCACTGTGCTTACACATTTTAAGGATCATAGCAATAGCAGCATCATAGAACAAAAGGAAGTAACTTTACTCCAGCTGGCGATTTAAAGTGTTCTGGCCATCAATGTTTTTTAAGAACAACTTCTTCGCTTAGCTGTTTGATGTATACATGTTTTCGACCGTTCATGGGCTTATAAAGCAAATAAAAAGAATAGGCATACGATATGTAGATCAATATTATGTAATTTTAAAGTTATTCTGAATTAACTTCTTATAGGTTATATTGAGAGATTTTATTCATAAAAACTCAGTTGTATTGGCATTTTTCTTTTCTATTTAGAGGCTTATTAAAAAAGTCTTATTAGGATGATAATAGTAATGATAAAAATTTATTACAAAAAGAAAACTATGTTGAAATTTTTGGTTGACATGTTGAGGTTGTTTGATGAAGAGATGTCAAAAACTTTCTACGACACCTTATTTTATCGAAATGTTATAATTTATTTTCACTAAAATAGATCTACTGAAAATCAGCTTAAGTTTTCCCTGGATCTAAATTACCAATTTCCATTGAAACACAAGCTATGTATGTATTTTTATGGATGTGTTCTTGAATGTTTTTAAACATCTCATTAGAAAGATGGTTTCGTTTAAACAGACTGCGCCTCCATTTTCAAATCCGCTTATTTAATTAAATGGTGATGCAAACACCCATAAAAGGCGCAACCACTAAATGCCTCTGACACCTCTATGTGGCTCACCGGGGAGGAACTTTAATTAGAAATCCAAGTTGTCTGCGGAAAACCTCCCTTTATTCTCTAGCTTTCGAGCACTCAACAACTTCAAAAAAAGAACTAATTCTTTTTTCGTGTCCTTAGTGGGAAGTGAGTTTGAGGCCTAATTTATGAATCATTGCCATATAAACTTAAATCCCCTATAAGTATGGCGACACTCCAACTCCAACGACAAGTAATGAAAGAGATGAGGGCGAAGATGAGGAGGAGGACAATCTTGAACCGCGTTCTAATGCTACTGTGGCAAATTGCAAATTAAGTTAATTAATATTTTGTCACCAGAGAGAAAGTGTGATAAGTGACAAGGCTTTTTCATTTTGCTCCAGAATTTGATGATACTTGCGGATAGCCATGTTGCTAAATCTCTGAAACATTCAATCGCCATTGTGGTCTCAATAGATTTGTTCAAGTAATCATATTAAACAAAAGTTAGACAAACATGAATTTTTATTATGAGTGGTTATTGTGGGTTGTTGCGCATAAAATGACTGCCACACCGACAACACCGCGTGCCCTTATATGACGAATATTGTAATTTAAAAAGATAGATTTAGATACAGAAATTTTTTTTTTTTGTATTTTATGCGCTTTTTTGATAAACTGATTGAACGGAATAGTACGTACATTTTCGAAAACTTTCTTTAAATAAAATGCACAACTGGGTCGGACGAACTTGCTCCTATTGAATAGACTAGGAATTTTAAAAACGAATGATGTTAGAGAAAACTGTTCATATTATGCATAAAATTAATTTTTTAAATTTTTTTTAAGAAAAAATTTGTAACGCCAGCTTTAAGTTTTTATTATTGTACGAATGCAATTGAATTTCCAAAAAAAGTATTGAGTCGGATTTCGATTCGATAATCTACACTGATGGATCTAAGATGGAGTGCGGTGTTGGTTCAGGAATTTTTTCCGAGTCCTTTAACATCTCCAAGTCACTCAGACTACCAGACTTTGCGAGTGTATTTCAAGCCGAAATACTAGCAATCAAGGAGGCATGCAAGTTGCTCCAATCTAACCAAAACCAATTCAGAAATATAGCTATCTGCTCAGATAGCCAGGCGGCCATTAAGGCCATTAAATCATCTACATCAACCTCAGTACTTGTCCAGCAATGTCGGGACGAACTGGCGAGTCTGAACATTGACCTCCAGGTCACTCTCATCTGGGTTCCAGGTCACAGTGACATAGAGGGTAATGAACGGGCTGACGCTTTAGCTCGGCAAGGCTCGACCTTACATAGCTCACTAGCGGAAAAAGTTAATATTCCTCTTGGTGCTATGAAGAGAAAAATCTTCTCGATTTTTCTCAATGAATCCAACCGTAGGTGGAGCAGTCTCACAAACTGTGTCATATCAAGAAAGATATGGCCTACTTACAACAACTCACGCTCCAACGATCTAATATGCAGACCCAGGCGCGACATAGCCAGGATCACAGCAATATGCACCGGGCACTGGCCCATAGGTGAACATGCAAGAAAGCTAGGCATCCCCTTCAACCCACACTGCCGTAGTTGTGGAGATCCACAAGAAAAAGAAACTGTGGTTCATTTTCTTTGCGATTGCCCCGCCTTAGCAAATTACAGGATGGCTTCCTTTGGGAAAGCCTTCCTCGATGACCCCAGCGAACTTTCGGAGAAGAAAATCAAAGATCTGATTATCTTTCTGAATGCGACAAAATGGCTTTAGTAATGCTCCGCTAAAGTATATAAAAGCCATTTTCTTCCGTACTTAATCCTTATTAGGTTGACACGAGTTTAATGGTATCAAAACGGCGCACCCCAGCGCTAATTGAGTCGCGGGCCCAGCTGGCTGGCGACTACCATCTCTACCTACCTACCTACCTACCATTGAGTCGTTTTTCAGATATCGAATTTTCCAAAAAAAAAAAAGACTTTTTTTCCAAAAATTCAAAAAGAATTTTTTTAAAGTTTTGAAATGCAATGTTTTTTAAACTTTTAGGAGCATCTCTAGAAGAAATTTCATTAAAATCCGTTAAGTCGATAGTGAGAAATACAAAATTAGACCAAATGGTTTTATGGTAGGTACAAGCTGCAATATCTTAATTTAATTTTTTTTATTAAATTAAAGATCATAAAAATTAATTGAAAGAAAAAAGTTTTTCTCAAAATTCTAGGCGCCGTTTTCAAGAAAAATACGATTTTTGAAAACCATTTTTTAACACCTTTATTTTTAGGTAAAATAATTTTTTTTTCCTCACATCTTGTAGATTATATTGAGAAACTTTTATTTATCACGTTTAAAAAAATGAGGGGTACCCTCAATAAATATTTTTCCTTTTTTTTCAACCATTATCTAGCTTTAACTAAATTAAATTTTTTCGTATTTTTATTTTTTTAAATCTGTCGAACAGTTTTTGAGAAAAAAAAAACTATTTATTAAATTTCGAAAAAAAAAAATCGTATGGCAGGTACCGTTATTTTTGGTCTTAAAAAAAGAAAAAAACATGTGGGGGGAAAAATTTTAAGCCGTTTAGGCTCTAGTCGAACAGACAGACAGACAGACGGAATTGTGAGAGCCACTGTTTTAGTCTTCGCTATCATCGTAATGTCAACTTTGATCAAAATCTCGAGTTCGATTTTTTTTTCCGAATGCATAACTTGCCTTATAGTTCCTATAAATCGCAAGTAAAACTTGTATTATCTTGTTATCAAAACACTTCATAGCCAAAATTTGGAAATTCTGGATTTCTGGTAAAAATTCTCTACAGCTACATATGTTAACATTCTTTAGGACCAAATTTCTGTTACCAAAAATGCTGTCCAACATTCTGAAGTAATCATAATTCAGTTTCCCGCAAATATGCTTGTAAATGATCGAATTTCGGATTTCAGATTTTTTACACCCATAAAACAGAATTATAACATCAATTTCAAAACATAATAGTGAGAATTATGTTTACTATATTTATGTTTATAACTATGTATTTACATTCAGAATTTCATATTTATCACGCAACAATAACTTTTTCCTAAAAAAATATGTGAAGTAACTGATTTATGAAAACGGTTTCCGGAAGACTAAGGTAGGTGCTGCTGTTTCCCTTTAAGTCACCATCGAGCCAAAGCAGCCGGACTTAAAGGGTGAAAACTTTTTCCGGTTCTTTAAAAAGTTGTCTACAGCAAGCTAAACTCCTTGGCACTACTAATTTTCAAAATAAAAAAAGAAAACATTTTTACTTGGCTTCCACGATTTAAGAAGCGAAGTCAATGTCGGCCACGCTATCGTCGACCAAGGAGGCATCAAAGTCAATGTGCTCCATGGATATATTATTGTTAAGTAAGAGTTTATATATGTAAGCTGCAAGGATCCAAGTCAGAGGGTATCTTGGAAAACTCAATTATGATGACTTACAAAGAAAACACGTTTTCTGCGCTCTTATTAGTTGTATTTTCCCATAAACTTGCTTAACATGTTCGGTTATTAAGAGAAAAGTTTATACTTAATTGAAATTATAAATGTACCTACCTTTTATTGCTTAAAGACGAGGGTCATGAATAGAGTTTTTGCTACAAAGTTTATTCAGATATAAATTAAAGGCATGGATATTAATAATAGAATCGAAATGTATATTTGAAAAAAAAAATGACTACGGAATGAAATAAGGAATTAAAAGCTTAAATAAATGTTGTAAAAAGTAGTAGTTATTTCTCCAACACAAAATGAGCTTGCAACACAACGTTATAGTTTCTTTGACATTTCTTGGTTTCAGTGTTTGACAAATCGCGACCTTAGAACAACAAGGTTCTAACCGACAATTTTGAAAAAAATGAGTTTTATATCAAATCTGGGTAACTTTAGGGTGCTCTTTCGATTCCCGTAATCCATTTTGCTCTATCTCTTTCCACATCCATGATAGACAGGGCTACAGAGTTCTATCTGCATATTTTCCATTTGAGATTTAATCAATAAGGTTCTAACTGCCACTTAGAACCTTGTTTCGCAAAATATCCAGAGCTACAGAGTTTTATCTGTATATTTTCGATTTGAGATTTATTTAAAAAGGTTCTAACTGCCACTTAGAACTTTGTTTCACTAAATTCAAAAAAAGAAACCATGCAGATAGAACTTTGTTACATATTTAAATGCAATTTTCCATGGATATATTATTGTTAAGTAAGAGTTTATATATGTAAGCTGCAAGGATCCAAGTCAGAGGGTATCTTGGAAAACTCAATTATGATGACTTACAAAGAAAACACGTTTTCTGCGCTCTTATTAGTTGTATTTTCCCATAAACTTGCTTAACATGTTCGGTTATTAAGAGAAAAGTTTATACTTAATTGAAATTATAAATGTACCTACCTTTTATTGCTTAAAGACGAGGGTCATGAATAGAGTTTTTGCTACAAAGTTTATTCAGATATAAATTAAAGGCATGGATATTAATAATAGAATCGAAATGTATATTTGAAAAAAAAAATGACTACGGAATGAAATAAGGAATTAAAAGCTTAAATAAATGTTGTAAAAAGTAGTAGTTATTTCTCCAACACAAAATGAGCTTGCAACACAACGTTATAGTTTCTTTGACATTTCTTGGTTTCAGTGTTTGACAAATCGCGACCTTAGAACAACAAGGTTCTAACCGACAATTTTGAAAAAAATGAGTTTTATATCAAATCTGGGTAACTTTAGGGTGCTCTTTCGATTCCCGTAATCCATTTTGCTCTATCTCTTTCCACATCCATGATAGACAGGGCTACAGAGTTCTATCTGCATATTTTCCATTTGAGATTTAATCAATAAGGTTCTAACTGCCACTTAGAACCTTGTTTCGCAAAATATCCAGAGCTACAGAGTTTTATCTGTATATTTTCGATTTGAGATTTATTTAAAAAGGTTCTAACTGCCACTTAGAACTTTGTTTCACTAAATTCAAAAAAAGAAACCATGCAGATAGAACTTTGTTACATATTTAAATGCAATTTTGAAATAGAATCAAGTAGATTTTGAGATTTATTTCAAGTAAATTTAAATTTGACCATTTAAATTTTGTTCGTGTATTTATCAGCTGTAACAACAATATTATTTGTTTATGTACTATCTTTTTATTAAAAAAATAATATTCCACATCTCTTTCACAATAAAGAAAACTTATTTAAATCTTTTTATTTCATCCGATCTCAATTACGCGACCCTAGAACAACAAGGTTCTAAGTACACCAAAGTGTGTTTTGAGAAAAACGCATCTGAATATTTGAAGTCTTTTATTCGGATACTGTTTAAAAAAATTAAAATTTTTTTTTTATAACCCGATGAATATGCACACAATCTATAAAATTTCTACTTTAAAACCTAATAAAACCAGATTTTTAACCCTTAAATTTGACTTTAAAAATCATTATAGGACTTTGCTGCTCAACGATACGACACTATATTCTAGAACAATAAGGTTCTATGTAGCACTTAGAACCTTGTGAACTTAATTTTTTCGATTACGGAGGATAATTGAGATCGGATGAAATAAAAAGATTTAAATAAGTTTTCTTTATTGTGAAAGAGATGTGGAATATTATTTTTTTAATAAAAAGATAGTACATAAACAAATAATATTGTTGTTACAGCTGATAAATACACGAACAAAATTTAAATGGTCAAATTTAAATTTACTTGAAATAAATCTCAAAATCTACTTGATTCTATTTCAAAATTGCATTTAAATATGTAACAAAGTTCTATCTGCATGGTTTCTTTTTTTGAATTTAGTGAAACAAAGTTCTAAGTGGCAGTTAGAACCTTTTTAAATAAATCTCAAATCGAAAATATACAGATAAAACTCTGTAGCTCTGGATATTTTGCGAAACAAGGTTCTAAGTGGCAGTTAGAACCTTATTGATTAAATCTCAAATGGAAAATATGCAGATAGAACTCTGTAGCCCTGTCTATCATGGATGTGGAAAGAGATAGAGCAAAATGGATTACGGGAATCGAAAGAGCACCCTAAAGTTACCCAGATTTGATATAAAACTCATTTTTTTCAAAATTGTCGGTTAGAACCTTGTTGTTCTAAGGTCGCGATTATCCTCCGTAATCGAAAAAATTAAGTTCACAAGGTTCTAAGTGCTACATAGAACCTTATTGTTCTAGAATATAGTGTCGTATCGTTGAGCAGCAAAGTCCTATAATGATTTTTAAAGTCAAATTTAAGGGTTAAAAATCTGGTTTTATTAGGTTTTAAAGTAGAAATTTTATAGATTGTGTGCATATTCATCGGGTTATAAAAAAAAAATTTTAATTTTTTTAAACAGTATCCGAATAAAAGACTTCAAATATTCAGATGCGTTTTTCTCAAAACACACTTTGGTGTACTTAGAACCTTGTTGTTCTAGGGTCGCGAAATTCAACCATGGAGAGGTACACAATTAAGCAGCGCGTTAAGATTGTTGAAGCCTTTTATGAAAATGGGCGTTCAAATCAGAATGCATTTCGTGCATTTCGTGATGTTTTTGGTCGGCATAATCGACCAAATGTGTCCACAATCGGTAGAATTGTGCGCAAATTTCAGGTCTGTAGGAAATGTGAAAACTTCTGTGCATGCTCGCCCAGTTCGTTCTGCGGAAAACATTGAAGAGCCGTCACCGTCAACCTCGACTCGTCATCGTAACCAACAATTCAACATCTCACGAACATCACTGATGTGAATTTTGAATTAAGATTTGAATTTACACGCTTACAAGGTTCAATTGACTCAAGACCTGAAGCCTTCTGACCATTTCAAGCGTCGCGTCATCAATACGCCGAATGGTTGGTTGAACAGACAGAGGTGAATGATGACCTTACAAAGAAAATCATCTTCAGCCACGAGGCACACTTTTGCATTAGTGGATTTGTTAACAAGCTGAATTGCAGCGCAATGGATCGTGATAATACGAGTATCAGTGTAATGGTGATGCTTGATTTTTCAAAAGCCTTTGATTGCATTAATCACTCAATTCTTATGTGGAAACTCAAAACAAACTTTCAATTTTCACGCTCTGCCCTCCAACTAATCTCTTATTATTGAAAAAATCCTTTAGTACGTGTCGAAACTGAACTTGGAAATTCTAGCCCATTTCTTGTCAACACAGGTGTCCCGCAAGGATCGGTTTTAGGCCCTCTTCTTTTCTGTGTCTACATAATTGATCTTCCTGATTTTATTTTAAATTGCAGATGACGTAACAATTTATCTGTCTAGGAGAAATGGATTGTTAGAAGACTGCGTTGTCCGAGTAAATGAAGACCTATTACATATTCAGGGGTGGGCTGAGTTAAATAAAATAAGATTAAAACATTTGAAATCATTTGGAATGGTGTGTGTAAGAAGCGATCAGTATGTGATGTTTCCACTCTTAATTTGAATGGCTTTATCTTACCTTATGTTAATCGAGTTAAATATCTCGGCTTTATAATAAAAAGTAAAATAAGTTGTTGTGACGCTACGTTGGATTCCATTAGAAGAATTAACGGTGGATTAAGGAGTCTTAGAATGTCTTCAAGTTTTTTGAGTTCTAGCACGAAGATGTGTCTGGTAAAATCATTGCCCTTGTCTTTCTTTTCTGACAATTGTATTATATACTCTTGTTTAGATACTGAATGCTAGCGTAAAATAAAAGTTGCATTCAATGACTGTTTTTTTTCATACAGCACGCGCCCTCAAGGGGTTTTTAATACCCCTAAAATATTAAATTAAACACAGTGCGAGCCTCAGGAAAACAGGTAACGATTAAAGAGGAGAAGGGAAGGGAAAAATAGAGTCGGCTAAGGCATTCCACATTCGGGTATTACGGCTAAAAAAAACATCTCTTCTCTATATTTGACAGTACGTCCGAAGTTGGGCTCAAGGGTAAACTGATGTACATTCCTAAAAGTACGAGTATCATGGTTGAATTCTTTTTGAAGAGGAGGAATGCAACTGGCTATTTCAGTAGAGCATTGTTGGTGAAAATATCGGTAAAACAACGAAAGAGAGTTGTAAATGTTTCCGTTACATTTCTGTCGCCTATCATTTCCAAAGCTCTTCTCTGTATCCTATCCAAAAGACTTAATTGGGTTATTGGAGCACCTGCCCAAACTTGATAATTGTACCCGAGTTTTGGACGAATAAAGGCTTTTTATATAACAGCCAGATCAGAAGGGGTGAAAAATTTCTTGCATCGCCGAAGGAAACCTAAACACTTAGCAGCAGTGGACCTATTGCTGCGAAAGCCGTACTGCCGGTCATTAAGAAGCTTTCGTTCTTCGAGATATTTCTTGAGCTGGGAAATAATCAGATGTTCAATGACCTTGGAAAGAAGGGACGTAAGTTAAAGGGTAAAGAAGATACGCCTTTTTTAGGGACAGGCTAGACAAATGCTGTTTTCTATCCACTCGGAAAGAGACCAGTAGTGTAGGACAGATGGAAAAGCTTACGCAATGGTTTTGCCAGCGTTGAAGAACACCTCTTCAGAATAATGGGAGGGATACTATCCGATCTTTTAAAACTCTGGCAACTGCACGAGTGCGAAAGAAGATTCGTCCCATAAAATCGTTTGCGGTCTCAAGTAATAGGAGGAGTCATAACACTTCCTGCCAGCGTCGAATTGACGGCAAACTGTGCAAGCAAGCAAATTGGCCTTCTCTTACGAGCTGACAAAAGGGATGTCATTGAAGACGAGGTTTGGAACCAAGAACGAAGTAGCATTTTGTATGTTCTTTGCAAATGACCAAAAGTTTTTAGTACTATTGGGACATGGTAGTATTTTTTGCCTTAATTTCTGATCATGCAAAAATTTGGTTCTTCGAATATGACTGTAGGTCTTCCTGGCTTGTTGAAACTTCTTCGGGTTTTCCTCAGAAGGGTTGGCTTTATAACTACGGAAACTTACTTCTCTGACCATAATAACCTACTTTACAGCTCGAATCAAACCATGAGTTTTCTTTGGGTTTGATAGATTTTACCCTATTCGAGATAAAATTTCTCATTCCATAAAGAATTAAATTTGTGATTAAATCTGCACTGGCGTTTATGTCATTATCGAGGAAACATAGTGACCAGTTAAAGCTCCTGAAAAAATTGTTGAGACCGTCACAGTTGGCTTTCTCATATTGCCAGACGGTTCTCTTGGGAGTTTTTTCTCTAACTGGATTTTATTGGCATGAGAAATTTGCAGATACGACACAATTATTGTCTGATGTGCCTAGAGGCGATAATACATTAATAGTGTATTTATCAGGGTCAGAGGTAAGAAACAAGTCAAGTGTGTTGGCGGATTGACCCGTAACGTCCGGAATTCGAGTTGGGTCGTCAACAAGCTGAGTCAGGTGATTCAACTCAGCAAAGAGCTCAACATACCTTCCTTCGGGTGTTGTCTGATCCGAAAAGCGAAGCCAACTAGAATTGTGTATACATTGAAATCGCCCGCAATGACGACTTCAGTGTGAGGAGTGAGGGTAATGGGCAACAATTCTTTGAATGGAGTCGGACAGAGCATCAAACTCGTTAAAAGTTGTATTTCTGTCCAAGTTGGGGCTTCGATAAATGAAACATGTGAAAAATTGCGGTATATCTACGGTTTGCCAAGGTATACATATAAGCCTTTCGCGGCATAAAACTTCGCTATTGGGAATGAGTTTGGATGACTTTTACAAGTTTAGATCGGTTTGAGTACTTGAATGAATATCTTAGTTTCCTTCAATCACCTAAAGGCCTTAAGTTAGTTTTACCACAATTTATACATAATGTAGAAGAACGATCATATTTTGTCAATGTATTCGATTGTGGAATAATTTTCCATCTCAATTGCAAAGAACCATCTCATCGGGAGGATTTCAAAAGGAGCTACTCAAACACATGTCAGAATGAATTTAAAATATCAGAAACAAAATTTTTATATTTTGCAACGTTTGTTCTTATTATTATTATTATTATTATTATTATTAACTTATAATTATAATTTATTATTTATTGTTTACTTATTTGTTCTAGAACTTTTTCATGTTAAAATGTATACGAATATGTACATCATTTATTCGTGCACATAACTTATTGTTATCTTAATTAGATACTATTTATTTGATTAATCTGGAAGTACAAATTAAAGTAGTTTTATATGAAATAAATAAAAATGAAAACATGAACCTAGTGACTTACAACGCCCAATCATTTCTGTGTACATATTGTCGTTCCTACAATTTTTTAACACTTCCGAACTATTGAGATGAGAAGTACTTTTCAGGACAATAAGTTCTCTAAAAATTTTCACTTTCTGCCAAGAGGCTATACACCTGAAAAAAATTCACACCTTCGGCTGGTGTGACAGTTCTTAAAATAAGTAGTAGTTTGCAAACTTATTGTTATATTCAACATAATTTGTGCAATATCAGATGTTTTGCTCGAAAATAACTAAAAATATCACTATCTTACATTCGGGTTACGTCAACTTTCCATGTGATAAGTACCTTATTTAATTGACGTATTTTACCACTCGTTTGTGACGCCCTGAACTGGAATCCAACCATTCAGATGTGTTCCATCACGAGATTCGTTTTTAAAATTTTTTTTTGTCGCCATGTTTGAATTTATTTTCAAAATAATATCAAAATAAAATTGAATAATGATGGACTGTTAGTAAGTTTTTGCGACTCCTCAAAAAAGGCCGTCATTTATACCTACATAAATTTTCCTCAATATACCACCAATATCATCAAAAGAGCTCTTATTTATATGTATCATCTGTATTTGATTTGCATATAAAATTGCTTTTCTAAATGAAAATTGTTTAATTAAAATGTAAGCTTCATCTTGAGGGAGCTTCATTTCACATGAAAAATTACTTCTAGTAGCTACAGTTTTAATCATTGCATATTCATTATTTTGAAGTGTAAAATCCTTCTTGTGTGTAGAATATAATACGTATATCTTGTGTTAATCGAGCTAAATTCATAGCCGCCCCAAGAGCAAGCAATTGACACCATCCTCGTTTAAGTCAGTAGTATAGTCTTAGCACAAAGAAATATATTATAATACACTGTGGAAAAAAGATGTGTCAATGTATTGCAAAAACTATGTTGATATTTTATATGAAAAACTCATATACTTTATTTGGAACAAAATAAATTCAACGACTAGGTATATAAATTGTAAAAACTCACTTGTTCTCATAACTCAATGCTGGACCATCTGGCGGTTGAGATGAGAGTAAGATTGAATTACAGGATTAGAACTGAAGTATTCCCGAATTCCAAATCCGATACGAAAAATTAAACTGGATAGGATTCCGTTCAGAAGTGGCAGCATGCTTCTCAGTGCCAACAATCTTGATAAAAATGAATCAATATCACAATTGATCAATTTGAAACAGTGGTCAACAATGCTTTGGACAGAGAGAAAACTCACGGCAACAGAAAATAGAGGCTAGCAAACATATACAAGCAATATATGCTCACCGGTAACGAATCCGCAAAGCATTTAAAGAATCTACGAAATGATCTCTAACGAATACCGGCGGCGACTGCATTGAGAACCAAAACAATGTTCATCCAGGCAGTGCAACATCATCAGGGAAAGGATTTCAGCCAGAGAATCGTAGATATCAAATGTGTAATATCAGCTAATTTCTCGTGTCCCATTCATCCAGTTAAAGAGAAACATCCAACTAGGACCGTTTGGCAATTCTGGAAAGCCAACTGGGACGGTCTGAATAACTTTTTTAGAATTTTTAACTGGTCACTATGTTTCCTCGATAGTGACGTTATGCTAGTGCTGATATGATCGCAGAAGTGATTTTTCTTGGGATGCGTACATTTATTCCTTACAGAATTAAGAGTATAAAGTCTTAAGAAAAGTCTTGGTTCGATACAAGCTGTAAAGAATCTATCAGGTTGAGAGAAGTAAGTTTCCGCTCTTACAAAGCCAACCCAACTGAGGAAAATCGGAAAAAGTTTAATAAAATCAAAAACCAATACAACACTGTTATAAAGAGAACCAAATTCTTACATGAACAGAAATTAAGGAAAAAAATCCTGCAATGTCCCAAAGGCAGTACAAATTTCTGGTCATTTGTCAAGAACATAAAAAATTCAACTTCATCTTCGGTTCCAACGCTCATCTACAATGACAAACCGAAAACTAGCTCTTTAGGAGAAGGCAAATGTACTTGCAGCTCATTTTGCTGCAAGCTCCACGTTGCCTGTTAGCAACATTGCCCCTCCTGTACTTGAGAACGTAAATCATTCAATGGGACAGGTATATTTCCGCACTCATACATTTGCAAGAGCCCTTCGAGATCTTGATATAAACAAATCCGCTGGTGCTGATGGTATACCCCCATTCTTCCGAAGGCGTGTTCTTCATCGCTGGCAAAACCATTGCGTAAGCTTTTCCATCGCTCCTATTGTTCTGGAACCTTCCCTAGAAGATGGAAAACAGCATTTGTCCAGCCTTTTCCTAAAAAAGGTGACCCTTCCTCCCCCTCGTCCTATCGACCAATCGCACTTACGTCCCTTCTTTCCAAGATTATGGAATCGCTGATAAATCATCAGCTCAAGAAATATCTCGAAGATCGAAAGCTTCTTAATGACCGGCAATACGGCTTTCGCAGCAATCGTTCCACTGGTGATCTGATGGCATATCTCACCGAAGAGTGGAACAGATCTTTAAATTGTTTTGGAGAAAGTAAGATTATTGCGCTTGATATTTCTAAGGCATTTGATAGAGTTTGGCACCAGCCTCTCTTATCGAAAATGCGTACGTTTGGCATCAACGTAACCCTTATTCGTTGGATTAGAAATTACCTTCTAGATCGTTCAATACATGTTGTTTTGGACGGTTTTAAGTCTGATCTTCAAAGAATAAATGCTGGTGTTCCCAAGGGCTCCGTTTTGTCTCCGACTCTCTTCCTCATTTTTATAAATGATCTCTTGTCTGAAACTTCTAATCCACTTCATTGTTTTGCCGACGACTCTACTCTCAGCTTTTCGTACTCGTTCTCAATTTCACGTCCATCTCCTTCGGAAGTGGAATTGCAACGGTATCGTATGATAAGCTCATTAAACTCCGATCTTTACAGCATTGTTAAATGGGGTAAGAAAAACCGTGTGGAGTTTAATGCTTCGAAAACTCAATGCTGTCTATTGTCGTTGAAGCAAAATATACCCCCTATGCCATTGTCCTTAAATGACACTTGCATCAAAGAAACCGAAAAGCTCTCAGTACTCGGTAAGTGTGTTAACGACGATCCTAGTTGGAATGATCACATACTCGAGACCGCCAAGAATGCTGCTAAATGCTTAGGATTTCTATATCGATGTAAGAAATTTTTCACCCCTTCTGATCTGGCTACCATTTATAAGGCGTATATACGTCCAAAACTCGAGTATAACTCACACCTTTGGGCAGACGCTGCTCAATCTTCTTTCCATTTATTGGATAGAATTCAAAACAGAGCGTTAAAACTGATTGGAAACAGAGCTATCATGGATTCATTCCCATCTCTTGAACACCGTCGGAATGTTTCATGTATTTCCCTGTTTTATCGCTTCTTTCACAAACAATGCTCACTCGAAGTAGCCAGTTGCATTCCTCCCCTTTATGAATTCACCCGTGATACCCGCTTCGCTAGGAATTCTCATCAGTTCACTCTTGAGTCTAACTTTGGTCGTACCGTCAAATATAGAGATTCGTTTTTTAGTCGCACAACACGATTATGGAATAACTTACCGGAGACAGTTTTCACTTGCCATTTAAATTGTCAAACATTCAAGACCAATGTTCATTGACACCTCCTTTCTCTCCCCTCCTAATTTCCTCCTCACCCGTGCTGTGTTTAAAACATTATAAGGGTCTCGTAACATACCCTTGAGCGCGAGTGAATAATAAAAAAAAAAAATCAAATCTGGCACTGACAAGATTAAAAAGACCAATCTGAATGTTGGGAGAGCGAACAAGAAGAACTTCTGCTGAGAAAGCTGAAGCGTTTGCCAGTCACTTTGAGTATAGTTTCAAAGACCACCCTAACACACACCTTCCAGACATTATCTAAGAAGTAGAAACTAGCTTTGCGGAGATATCAGCTACTACCGAAACCATTATATTGTTCAACATAGAAAACAAAGAAACACTGGAGCTGCTCCTAACAGACTTTTTCAATTCTCAAAAATAAGCATAAAGTGAGAAGATTTCTAATTACTTACTAAAAAATTACCAAATCTTGCTGTTTTTCTGCTGACTATAGTCTTCAACAATTGTCTGAACAACAGCTATTTCCGTAGCAGCCTGGAAAACAGCAAAACTCATCCCCGTCTCGAAGAAGAACATCCGCGCTAATGTGGAAGGATATCGATATGAGGCGTTAATATTGAAGAAACTCAACGGTTTCTCCAGAGAAAGAGATACCATACCGGCGTTGGAGTGTCTTTCGAAATAAACACTCTACCCTACATCCACTACTTGGACTCCATACTGAGGTTACACTTGGACTCAAAAGGAAACCACTGTAGCGTGCGTGCTGGATATCGAAAAAGCTTTCCACAGTGATTTGATAAAAGGATTACTATTAAAACTCTCATTCAAAAACAACAACCAATTGATCAAAGAGAACTATCGGTTGTCCATTAATTTGTTTTGGGATAACAGAAATCGGGCCGTCAATTCTAGCGATCTAGTAATCTAGTAGATCCGGAGGATGTCTTTTTGGACGACGACCTCTTTACTGTCGAAAATTTGCAGGAGAGAGTGGAGACTGTGGGGACTGCTTGTCAGCAGGTATACAAAGTAAATGCTAGCATTCGTTCGAATCATGACCTGGAACACAGATCTTTGCTTCACCATTTTCACCTTCAAGATGAAATAACGCTATGGCGATCGGTGGGAGAACTGTGGTTTCGCCGGGTTCAATGACGATCATTTGGCAAACGCCATCATCGTCGAGAGAAACGGTCCCAATTCCCTGTTATTTTTGAAGCTCATCTTCGACTCATTACAGAAGTCAGCTTTGGTATACATTTTCTACCGAAACAGTCCAATCCGGCGAATTTCCAGTTGATGAGTCTTCTTCCGAGTATCAGTAAGTTATTCGAAAAAGTTATTAATAGAATGGGAAACAATATTATACCGGATACTCTGTTCGGTTTTAAAGCGGGACAAGATAGATTCAAATGGAACAAAACTAAAAGGCAGTGTACTGGTGCTTGTCTAGTTTACTTGGAGAAGACTTTTGACACCATATGGCTAAAGGGTCTCTATCTAAAGCCGACCAGACTCGGCATAGGTAAACCACTTTATGATTATGATATACTCAATGGTATAAGGTTTGTTGTCAAAAGTGGGGCAATGTAACTTCTACCGCAATATTTGATATTAAGATTGAGGTACGAATTATTTTACAGTGTGCGACTTCGACAAGATTCAGCGATATTGCGATGACTGGAATTTGAAAATCAACTTTCAGAAATCTTAAACAATTTTGTTTAGGACTCCGCTGCATTGAGCCTCAAGAGATACGATAAAGAGCTTGATAGCAGGGTGCAAGTGATTTGCTATACGTAGTCCTCATCCGGCCGATGATAACCTATGGGCTCCTGGTGTGGTTCAACGTTGCCCCATCTCTAATGGAAAAGATTCGAGTGATAATAATTTTGGTAGCAAATGATGATGGGCGAGAAAATTTGAACCGATTATAGGTATGCTTACCTCAACAATTTGTCTTGACATTTTTGACGAAGAAGAAGATTGAAAACTGGGATGATATTTGAAACTGTAATGCCACCTTCTTGAAGCATTTGTGCAAGGTTTATTTTTCTCAGTGTCAATAAAATGTATTATAAATTTAGAATCCCAATTTTCCTTAGCCACTTCCATAGCTGGGCACCGTTAATCAAAAAGTTAACTTCGTTAATCGTTAATCCGCTACTAAAAAGGTTAGCTTCGTTAAACGTTAAAGCGTTAAATTTCGGAAGAATTAACGCAAGTTAACGTTAATCGTTAATCCGTTAACATGTGATAAAAATTGCATTTTTTATATTTTTTTTACTCGGAGCACAGGCGCTAAGTAATGCCGGTCGTCCACTACGCGATCAACGCACAAATTTCGAATTCAACCCATTCAACTCTAATGTACGGTGCCTTCAATTCTGTTCAACCAACGGGTTGGATCTAGTTGTTGGCCGTTGCTCAACGAATTGCGCAACGAGGGTACGGGTAGTGTACGAGCTCGTGTTGCTCCTTGAAAATGTTCGATCAACACGTTGAGCAACATTTTCAAGATAATGTGTTGCACATTATTTTTTCAACGCGTTGATCAACTTTTTAATTTTCTTTGGGATTTCTTGACGTAATATTGTGTTGCGTTGCGTTGGCTGCAGTGAAATGTGTCTACGTGGTTGAACTATTGCGTTGCCATGAACTTGCAGTTGTTGCAACTTGCAAACTGTAGTTTATTTTGGTTTTTCGTCATGGGAGGTGACAAAAAATCAGAGTGGACCACGGAATTAATTTTGCAAATGATTTCAGCAATTGAGGAAAAGCCCAATATATGGGACATTAAGGGCCATTTGCTGATACGAAACTTAAATATTTATGTTCAACTTAAGCGCTTATGTTCTACTTTTTCCTCTACGTAAACTGTCACATAAGAGTTTATGTGGAACATAAGTATTTATGTTCCGTATCAGCAAATGGGCCTAAGAGCCCCTCTTATAAAAATCGAGATGCCAGGTAATTGGCTTGGTCTCAAATTTCCTCGAAAATGCAATTGCCTAAACTTGGAATTCGAATTCACGGGCGCGGTGGGGTCAATCGACTTTAATTTCTCATATTATATTTCATTGAAAAAACAATTTTCTTCGCGACTCAAGAAAAAATCATCTACCCAGAATCGTCTTGGCTGTTTTTTCTTCCTTTTTCGTTCATTTTCTAATATTATTAATGCGGCAGTCACTTTTTTTTTTCTTCGAGGAAATCATACTCATACGGAACAAATTTAAGAATATTTTAAAGCGAAGGCGTGCGTCGACAATAAATGTATGTACCGAACTGAAGTCAAAATTATTTCAGGTTTGACGTTTGAGTTTTTTGTTTATCGTGGTGCGTTCAACGCGTTCCCCAACGAGTGATCCTTGGTAAAGTGTACGAAGGTATCAACTCGTTCATCAACTGGTTGAGCAACTATATCGAAAACGCAGTTGATCAATTGGAAAAACTTTTTTTTCTGTCAAAATCGAACAAGTTTATCAACTAGTGTACGAGGTTGTTCAACATTTGAGTAAGTTGGTCAACTAGGTGTATGAAGCTATTCAGCACTGGAATAAGTTTTAAGAGTTGATTGAGTGTGCGGGGTTAATCAACATATGGGAAAGTTCGTCAATTATGTGTACGGGGTTCCAAACGCATTTTGTTCAACTTTAGTTGCTCAACGTGAATTACGTAAGTTGCTGCACTAGTGTAAGAAGTTGTAAATTCGTTCCAACGAAAGTGTTGAATAAAAAGTTGAACGAAGTTGGTTGAACTTATCGCGCACATAGTGGACGACCGGCATAATGAAATGATCAAACGAAACGAATCTCTTCGCAGTTTTCTCACTCGCACGTGCCGTCAAAATATAATACGTACCTAGCTGTTTTTGTTTCACCCGCACGCGCCGCACGGTACTTGTTTCATACTTGTCTGAACCTGTTTTTCGCGCCGCGCGGTAAATAGTAGGCATTGGATTAACGATTAACGGACTTAACGTGGATTAACGGATTTAACGTGTCCGTTAACATTTTTAAAAGTTAACTTAAAAGTTAATCCGTTAATCAAAATTTTAACTTCGTTAATTAACGATTAACGGATTAACGAGTTAATGCCCAGCTATGGCCACTTCTCAACCTCAAGCATGAGATGATTCTAACTCAATTTTGTTCATAGTCCTGATATCATCCTTCAGACATTCTACAGATGCATAAGTATATCGACACAATATATTTGTACTTATGCAATGCATGTACATATACAAACATACTTACTCTCTCAACAATGGACTACAGTTATCGTGAAAGCATCCTTTTGATCCTTTAAATTTAACAAAAGTTTATATAGAAATATAATTTATACGCATACATGTGTAAAGTAAGTTTATGGTTCATGGAAAGAGTGCAAACATTAATATACAGAGGTTCATGTTCTTTAATTAATTTTACAGATAAAATATAATAAAATATATTAAAATTCACAGGTTTATCTTTTTTTGATAATTAGCTCGCATTCAAGGGGTTATTACTACCCCTAAAATTATTATCACAATACGAGCGGTAGGAAAACCAGGAAGGGCTTAAAGAAGATAACGATGCACATTAATTTTAAGTATTACTATGGGAAGAGAAAATGGAGCTAGATTGAGCATTCCATATTCGTGTAGTCCCGCTGAAAAAAGAATCTCAGTATGTCCTAAGTTATGCTCAATGGTAAACTGAAGAGCATTCTCAGCTAGACGAGTATTATGCCGGGATTGCTTAGGGAGAGGAATGCAACTGGCTATTTGTCTATAACACTGTTTATAGAAACAACTGTAAGATAATAAATAAAAAAAAAAAACATTGTGGCGGTGCTCGAGAGATTCAAATGCTTCTGTTACTTTTATCACCTGCCATTTTAAAGCGTTTTTTTGGATTCTATCCAAAAGACTCAAGTGAGTTATTGGAGCACCTGCAAAAATATGGGAATTGTACTCGAGCTTTGGACGAATATAAACCTTATAGATTAAAGCCAGATCAGAACGGGTAAAAAATTTCTTGAAATGTCGAAGGAAACCTAAGCACTTAGCAACGTTTTTGGCGACCTCGAATATGTTGTCATTCAACATAAGTTGGTCTGCACATATCGAGAACTGATGCGGACGGTAGATATTTTATGATTTTTTTTTATGTTTTAGCGCGCTTCGATGTAATGCGCAGTTATTTTTTGTAAGACTATCATTTAGGTAAATGTGTGGATTGGAGTCCATCCTAATGTCACAAAGAGTCAAACCGACGTTTGTTTGAGTATAGCGTTAATAACAACTTTTCAATAAAGTGTTTTTGTCAAATGATTTTAAGTCGACATTCGGTTAAAATTTGCAAAATCGTCGTTTTAACCCAGTTTCATACAAAAACAGCTTTCTACTAATCATCATCATCATCATCATATAAAAAAACGGCGAACAAGTTTTTTGTGGTACACTTTTCACGGCCCACAAAAACCGAAGGGGCATAAATTACATATTAAACGAAAGCAATTTTTGCATAGATGTGCAGAATGCCAAAATTATTTAAATATACTACACAGAAATTGCTTAAAACAATAAATAAAAATTGCAAGAAAATTCCCGGAAAACAAAAACAAAAACAATTAGAAATGTCAAATCGACTGACACATAATTAAAAATGTCAAATCCAGAATATGAAAAATGAAAGCATTCAGCGAAAACCCAAAACCCGAAGCCAGAACCCGAAACATTAAGGTGGGTTCACAGTGGTGTTCACATTATACAAATCTGCCAACACGACAGAAGTTGATGAACATGTTGTTGTTGTTGTTGACTGTCAACCTCCCTAAATGAAGAAATATTATCAATATAAATATTAGGAATGTGTTTGTTTAGTATTTGAGCTCTTATAATAAACTTTTGAAACATTAAGCGCTAACTACAATCGGCACTTTTTGCAAAAAGTGAAAAAGAATACACACATACACTAGCCACATCTGTTGCTGAAAAGAGCGTATAATTTACACAATACAATTTCAGTTCAGACATCTATCGGTGATTTTCTGAAAAATGTATTCCATGTAAAAGTGTTTTTAAAAAGTGAAAAAGTAAAAAGGTAGAACCATTTAGGCCATCAAGGGTTAACTACAATTGGCAATTTTTGCAAAAAGTACAATAAGTGAAAAAATGAAAAAGAATACACACATAATATGTACACTAGCGACATCTGTGGCTTTCAGTTTGGCGACATCTATCGGTCACTTTATGAAGCAATTTATTCAATGTAGATATTACCGTTTTCAAAAAGTGGAACATTTACTTTTTGGATTTTTGAGATGGGAGATAAAATTTTAAATTGAGTTGGAAAAGGAGAGCAGATTTTTTTTTAACATTTTCACATTTCAAGTTCATTCCAGTTATGGCTTTACAATAATAGGGGTATTCATGCAAAAGTGTAAGCTCCGCGTATTTGTATAAGTCAATTATTTTCAAAACTTATTTGCATTTGTCTGCATTTGAATTTTAAATATTTGCGAAAAAAGAGAATACAAAATACTCAAAATGTATTTGTCAGGAAAAGAGAGAAGATAGAAAATGCAGACGTGAGACGTCGCGTCGTCAAAAATGCGGACGAACATGACTTACGATACAAATTTAAATCTCCATGGCTGAATGCGTTCCATGGGCTCAAACCTACCTCATTTTCGGAACACTTCCATTTATGTCATTTTTTGTTGCCACGATATGAAATAAAATGCACGACTGGGTCGCACGAACTTGCTCCTATGTAAAAGAATAGGAATTTTAAAAACGAATGTTATTAGAGAAAACTGTTCATAAGGATCAAATTAATTTTTTAAATTCCTTTAATAGTAAGAGACGAAAACAGAATGCCATGCAAATATGAATTTATGCAAAAACAAGCCGTTTCTGAGATATCGAATTTTCAAAAAAAGAAAAAAATAGATTTTTTTTTTTTCAAAAATTCAAAAAATATTTATTTTAAAGTTTTGAAATACAATGTGTTTTAGACTTTTTAAAAGCTTCTCTATAAAAAATTTCATTAAGAACCGTTATGTGGATAATGAGAAATTCAAAATTCGAAAAATGGTTCTATGGTAGGTACAAGCTGTAATATCTTAATTTAATTTTTTTTTTAATAAACTAAAGATCATAAAAATTAATTGAAAGAAAAAAAAAATTTATCAAAATTCTAGGTGCCGTTTTCGAGAAAAGCACGATTTTTGAAAACCATTTTTTTAATTTTTTTAACATTTGTATGGTGGGTACCTTTATTTTAAGGTAAAATGAAATTTTTTTATCACATCTTGTAGATTATATTGAGAAACTTTTATTTATCAAGTTAAAAAAAATCAAGCATAGGGTTTTCGAAATATATAGTTTTGAAAAAAAAAAATTTTGAATTTTTTTTTAAAAATCCAAAAAAAAAATTCTTTGAAAATTTGAGTACACAATTATATTTAAATTTTTGAAGAGCCTTTACAAAAAAAAAAAGTGATCAAAATCGGTGGTACAGTTTTTGAGAAAATCAAAAACAAAAAAAAATTGGTCCATGGGGTGTACCCTCAATAACCATTTTTCGGAAAAATTTTTTCAAGCATTACCTAGCTTTAACTAAATGAAATCTTTTCGTGTTTTTAGTTTTTAAATCTGTTCAGCAGTTTTTGAGAAAAAAAAATATTTATAAAATTTCGAAAAAAATTCGTATGGCAGGTGCCGTTAGTTTTGGTCTTAAAAAAAAAGAAAAAAACGTGTGGGGGTAAAAAATCGAAACCCATATCTACCAAGTTTAAAGAAAATCGGCCGAGCCGTTTAGCTGTAGTCGCAGCGACAGACAGACAGACACACAGAATTGCCAGACCCACTTTTTTAGTCTTCGCTATCATCGTAATGTCAACTTTGATCAAAATCTCGAGTTCGATTTTTTTACGAATGCATAACTTGCCTTATAGTACCTATAAGTCGCAAGTAAAAATGATGAGAGTGAAAGTTTTAGATGTAACACAAAATTCACAGGTTGATGTCACTCCGGCGACGTGGGTTCGATTCCAATATTATGTCCATAACAACAGCTGAAGGACAATGACATGAAAGAATCGAAACAAAAATTGTTAATGTGTCAAAAATGTGTATAGGTTTGAAAGTTTGTTTTCCTGTTTTCCTTTGGACTCCAGGATTGAGTGCTTAGTAGGTACTTCTCATTACATTCAACAATTTAAAAAAATCATGAATTCTCTGTCTTTTGTTGAATAATGATGAATTAAATAAATAAATTGGCACTCGAATTTCGAGAGCTGGGTCGGCTAGTCGTACTAATTCAACTAAAATTTTCCGCCAATGTCTTTTTGCTTTTACTACAATATTTACCGCCGCCGGCTGAGCGAACTAGGCCAAAACAAACAAAAACTATATATTTCTGTCTACTTATAAATTTAAGGTATGGTTTTATTTTGGTAATTATCATAAGGAAAATGGCAGATATTCCATCCATATCTTAATTCTTTTAATCATTCGTGTAAAAATGATTTTTTCTCTACCTATATCTTTTTGTGTTTTCAGGTAACAACTGAGAATGAGCTCCGATTCGAAAATCAATTGAAAATAATCCTCGATTCGAACTAAAAAGAAGAAACAAAATATCAGCAACAACAATAGCAAGCAACTAGAATGACTCAACCCGTCGATTTACATGTTCACATACTTAGCTTTTTTACAGTGGCATTTGCAGTCCTCATCCACAAAGGTATGTATTTCTAGAGTTCCCCATTTTATCTATTTCAATTAATCTGAATATATTCTACTCTCCTTTTTCTGCATGCGACCCCAAATATGGTTCAGCCAATTGTATAGACTGTTTCAAGTGTGTTTCCTACAATGGAGCGAATAAGGCATGCGATGATCCTTTCCATAATAACTACACCACAGAGATATTGGAATCACCCTGCATGGGTGGCCGCAAAGGACGTGATGGGCTTTTTCCAGCTACAGCCTGCATCAAAATCGCCGGTTATTATGGTTGGAATAAATTTTCTCTTTTTTTTTTGTAATCTTTATACAGGCTTGCCAGATCGCTAATTGTAATACTCAATTCAACATAAAAAGAAAAACATTTTTCGATAGGTTTCAAAAAATTTATCACTATCGTTACTGCCACACATACGAAGTACTGGAGTTTTCCGGCTTCTTCGGTTTAAGTGCTATCCAAGTATATAATCGCACAGGGGCTTTATTTTGTTAAAACGACAAGAAACCTAATGAGCTTGTCATACGGTACCATTGCAATTCCACTTCCGAAGGAGATGGACGTGAGTTTAGGAACGTTTACGAAAAGCTGAGGGTAAAGAGCTATCGGCAAAACATATAAGTGGATTAAAAGATATAGCCAAGAGATCATTTATAACAAGAAGACAAAACGGAGACCCGAGAAACGCCAGCATTTATTTTGTGAAAATCAGACTTGAAAGAAACCGTCTATTACAGCATTTATTGAAGGTGTTTTATAATCCAAAGGATAAGGGTTTCATTGAATTCAAACGCATGCATTTTCGATAAGGGATCTTGATGCCAAACTCTATCAAATGCCTTTGAAATATTAAGTCCAATAATATTACTTTCTCCAAAACAATATTAAGATCTATTCTAATCTTCACTGGAAAGATTAATGCGAAAGCGGTATTGCCGGTCATTAAGAAGCTTTCGATCTTCGTGATATTTCTTAAGCTGATGATTGATCAGCGATTCCATAATCTTAAAGAAATGTACAGTTACAGAATAGAAGGAGCAATGGAAAAGCTTATGCAATAAATTCGCATGCGAAAAAGAAGGGAAGGTATTTTCTTTACATAAATGTTTGTAAGTCACGTCAAATTCGATGAAATTGACCCAGTTTTTTTTCGAAACAGGCGAGATCTAGCTACGGGGGTAAGATCCCCCGATAAATCCGACGAGCTGAGCCGAGCATTACAAGCATGCCATCGCAGCCGCAGCGGACATTCTACATTCTCCTACCTTCACTCCCGATTTATACGGATCCCCACTTATCTCTTACCCTTTCAGCCTCCTACTTTCTCAATTCAATCGAAAGAGACAAGAAATAATATCCGCAGAGATTTTTTTTTAAAGTTTTATTTTTTGAAATATGCACAGTTTTCGAGAGTGCAAAAAATGACCCACAGTGTGTAAATGTGTGTCTCAAGTATATTCTGCACATCTTTCCAACCATAAAAAATTTATCGAAATCGGTCAAATAATTTTTGAGAAAATCACACCACAAAATGTATTTAATACTATTTATATATGTAGGTATACTACTTACTTACTTATCCGGCTCCCGATCCATGGAGGATCTCTGCCTGAGATATTGCGATCCCTCGCAAACTCCCTTCAGTCGTCGAAATCAAGCGCTCTTGCGTCTGTCACCGCCTGATCCCTGTAGCGGAGGTTCGGTCTTTCTCGTCGTCTCGAACCTGGGGCTGCGATTCGAAGATTTTCTTTGCTGAAGCGTTCTTGTCCCTTCGCTCGAGCGACCGAGCCAGTGTAGTCAACGTGTTTTAGCTCTTTGCACTACATCCACAATTCAATTTTCAATTTTGTTTTATTGAACATACTATTTACAATTTGGCTTACAACTAATAAGATACTACATATGTATGAAAGTTTACATTTGTTGGTTCATAGGGGGGCTAACTATATACAGTGACTTAAGTTTAATTATTTTTTATATAAAATTTACATGACGAAAAAAAAAAATAAATTTAAAATGTCGGTTGTATTGTCCTCAGGGTGTTCATTCCTGGTTGTCAGTGGTGATTTTTGTGGGTTGTGGGCAGGGATGGCGTTTTAGCCGCGGTGGTAGGCTGACCCAATGTCAGCGTAGAACGAGACTACTTCCTCGTTGTTCATGATTACGTTGTCATCCAGAGTTTCCATCACACTGAGGTACCTCGGCTCGGGATGTCGTTGTTCTGTGGTCATCCTTCTCATAAGCTGATTCGGGTGGTCGATGATGTTCCCCATTAGTTTCTTCGTTGAAAGAACTAGATATTTGTCCAGCGGGATTAAATTGGCTTCTGTGTAGAGATGCTCATTCCTGTAGTGTTTCTGTCGTTGACGGTCGAAGTAGATTCCAGTGCAGATCCTCAGTATCTTCCTTTCGAATAGTTGAAGTTCCTTCATAGCTGTCTTCGAGATGGAAAACCAGACTGGGAAGGAATAGCTGATCACTGGTCGCAGGAGCTGCTTGTAGATTAATATCTTTGTCGGTTGGCTAAGACCTGATCTTCTTTTCAGCAATGGGTGCAAACGGCTGAAGGCCCAGCTGGCCTTTTTCAGAACATTTCTTGAGTGCAGGTTAAACCTTAGCAACTCATTGAAGTGCACTCCCAGGTACTTGACATTTGGCTTTGCCACTATGGAGGATCCGTCAGGAAGTCTTAGGACCAAATATCCGCCGAAGAATTTTTCTCTCAAAAGTGCCCAGTATCAATTCCCTTTTTTAATTATAGTCCAGCACTCGGCGCCATAGAGTAGGACTGGTAAAATTAAGGTTTTGTATAGCGTGCACTTAGTCTTTCGAGAAAGGAGTTTTGAACCAATTTGGTTGGTTAAACCGAAGTAGGTGATCTCCTGGACTACCTAGAAATTATTGCTACCAACAGTGACGTTTTGTCCCGGGCGATGGACAGCTGGGGCTTTGTTTGTTGATAGCATATATTTACTTTGTTTTGTTCTCATTCACTTCAAGACGTGTTTCGCCTGTTCATCAATAGCTGTGAATGCTTCTAGCACAGCTCTCTTGGAGCGGCCGATGATGTCGATGTCGTCCGCATAGCCAAGCAGTTGGGAAGACCTGTTGAAGATAGTGCCTTCCAGGTTAACACCACTCTTGCGCACTATCTGCTCCAGGACTAGGTTAAAGATATCACATGATAGCGCATCTCCTTGTCTGAACCCTGTACACGTCTGGACTCTGGAATAGCTCGGATGAGCTGTTACCCATTTGTACGTTGCACCGCGTATTTTGTAACGTCATGCGGTATAGTTGGATCAGTTTTTTCGGGATCCCGAGTTCCAAAATCGCCAATAGAAGCTGTTGGCGACTTATGCTATCATATGCGGCTTTGAAGTCGATGAAAAGATGGTGGGTCTCGACTTAAAATTCGTTGGTCTTTTGCAGGATTTGCCTCAATGTGCAGATTTGGTCTATCGTTGATCTGCCTGGCCTGAAGCCACACTGGTACGTGCCGATCATAGTGTTGCAAAAAGGTTTTAGACGCTCACATAGTACGGTGGGTAGGATCTTGTAGGCAAGATTAAGCAGGAATATGCATCTGTGGTTCTTGCAGGACATAGGATCGCCTTTTTTGTATATTGGGCAAATGAAGCTATCCGAACATTCGGCGGGCATACTATCGTTCTCCCAAACTTGGTTGATGAGCTGATGCATGTACCCTATCAGGACATCTCCTCCATACTTGAAGAGTTCCGCAGGTAGGCCATCCGCCATCAGAGCCGGCGGATTTGTTGTTCTTAAGCTTGGGGATGGATTCCTTAACCTCTTCAGTATTTATATATAGATATAATTACTGAAATACTCTAGGACTCAAGAATATTTATATAATATGTACATACCTACAAATGTATACATCTTTTTATTTATTAAATCTTTAAAATTCTAGCCTAAGTGTCAACTACGTTCGTCTCAGTGATGCATTCTTTTTGTAATATCTGGCAAGCCTTATTTAAAATTTACCTATACAGTTATATACTGTCATCTTTGTGTACTTGTAGATGATACCGGTGAAACAATTACAGTACGAGGATGTGCTCTGGATAGCGGAACCCTAACCACAGATACAGAAATTATTCGCATGTCTCATTGTGGCAAGTTCTACTATGACGACAGGTAACAATTATTTCTTTTTCATACCCCAATACCTATTTTCCTTCAACTATTATGTAACTATGATAACTAGTGCTCGGGCTGGTTTCTTTAAGTAAAATGAGTTTTCAATTCCCTACAGGTATGTTCATGGATGCCTACAGAGTTGTAACGATGCAGATGCGTGTAACACGGCATCAGAGATAAGAATACAACCGCAACTGTTGCAATTTCGGATATTAGTGTTGGCAATGGCAACTCTCTCGAGACAATTTAGATAGCACCAATGGAATTTTTAATGTTTTTTAAGTTGATTTTTTTATGATTATTTGTTTATTCAAGAAAATATTTATTTGATATAAATTTCTCGTACTAACCCGTTGTAGTTAGATTTTTGCACAAAATAATGTGATTTAATTTTAGAATATCAGTTATCGTGAATTATAACAATATCTAATAATTGTTAAGTGTTGATAAATTATTAATTTTTTTGTTAACTTAAAATAGTATATAACTATCCGGTTCTATAATTAAATTGTTAATTATTTGGAATAAGTTTAATTGGATAAACAATTATAGGTAAATTACTTGATAAGCAATTTAAGCGGAACAAAATGAATCTAATTGTAGGATTATTTTTTTTTAATCAAATTATTATATGATTAATGAAACAATTCAAATATAAATAAATCAAAAAAAAAATATTAAATACAGGTAAAAATATAGGCAATTTGTCATTGTAAATATGTATGTAACTAATTAATATAATCGTATAGATAGGAGATACATTAAAATGTGTGATATTGTTTACAATTATAAATATAATTTGTGTTGTTCCGAGATTATTTCAAAAGGACGAAAGAGGATCATCAGTACTTGCGGTTGTTCTTAATTTCTTTTATAACTGAACTGTCTCTTCATTAACAAAAAATAGGATATTTACAAGCTCGTTACCCAATCTAAATTATGCCCATAAAATACCTAAAATACATCAGCTTTGTGCTTTGTGACCAGATCGAGCTTTCCCTCACGCAGACCCTGCTTTCTTATTTTAAGCCCAACACCAAGTTGGGTAAGCTTTTGGCTGCCTCTTTAAAGATAGCGCGATACTAGGCTTATTGATTGTTAACATCTGCGTTAGTTGTCAAGTAAATTGTCTGCTTTGAAGAACAACCTCAAATTTCTTCGGCAGTTTTTCCTTAAGTCAGCCAAATTTTGCCGTCGGTCGTAACGAAATAGTCAGAATTGATGTTTGTTCCCACAACTCATACAGGCGGCTCAATAGATTCATGTCCAGGGGTCAAACAAATCCTTCTTCAAAGACAGATGAGTGAAATTATGGACATCATATTTAAGGTGTATTTGCTTGATAGTAACTATTTTTAAATTAAATGTAGTTGTGTCGTTTTTTTGTATAATGCACCCCACTCGCACTAAACGGGTTTTGACATCCCTTACCTTAAAAATTCCAGTACAAGCGTTAGGAAAAAGGAAGAAACCGATGCACATCTGGATATTGAAACGAAAGAGAAATACAGACCTGGGCAAGACATTTCACATTCGTGTTGTGCGGCTAAAGAATTATTTTCTCTACTTAACAGTACGTTCGAAATTGGGCTCAAGTGAAAATTGATTCACATCTATCCCGCTAGCACGAGTTTTACGGTTGAATTGTCTTAGGGGAGGAAAGCAGCTGGTTACTTACTTAAAAATAACGATGATATAATGAAAGACATAAAACATTGCAGTTGAATAACCTAACAGTTCTATAGATCTTTTTAGCTCTTTTAGTCAAAAGACGCAAGCGGGTTTTTGAAACATCTCTCCAAATATGGGAATTTTACTCGAACTATGGATGAATACAGGCCTTATAGATTACATCCAGATCAGAAGGGTTGACAAATTTCTTGCATCGTCAAAGGAAACCTAAATTCTTAGCAGCGTTTTTCAGATGTTATGTGATTACCATACTGACCACTGAAAGCTGTTCCTTTCCTTAGCTTAGTTGTTAAAGCATTAATTTCTCTGCGATTTTTGATTTCATATTGGACAATGCTGTTTAGATCAGAATTTAATACCTTGGCGTTCAAATCCACGAACGAAGAGCAAGGACGTGCACCTAGAAATGAACATGAGAATATGAGAGTACTGTTATCAGCAAAAAACTTAATGGATTAAGAGTTTCAGACAAAAGATCATTGATGAATATGAGAAAGAGAATCAGACACAAAGCGGAGCTCTGGGCACCTCAGCATTTATGAATATCGTATTTAAGACTTTTCAATACATCTTGTATTGAGCGGTTCGAAAAGTAGATTCATCGATACAATTCTACGAATTTTCGAACAGAGTGCTTAAGCCCCTTTTAGACGATCATTTCAGTTTCAGTTTCAGTTGAGCTATCAGTTAAGCTTTCAGTTAAACTGATGTCTACATACAAAAACTGAAGCGTTTAACTGAGACTAAAACTGAAGCTGATGAAATTCCCATAAGTTTTCAGTTCAGTTATCAGTTAAACTGATGTGTAAATACTTTTCAGTTCAGTTATCAGTTCAGTCGCCATTTCAATTTTAGTTTGCGGTGATTTATTAAGCGACAAAACTATAGCTATTGCAATAAGGCTTTCATCGTCCATTACGCAATGAAAGCTTAACTGAACACTGGACTGACGTCTAAATATACTGCCCATTTTAACTGAACTGACAACTGAACTGAGAGCTGAAGGAACAACTGATCGTCTAAAAGTGGCTTTAATTTCAAACTCTATCAAACGCTTTTGAAATATCAAGTGCAATAATGTTACTCTCCAAGACGATGTTGAGATTTGTGCCACTGTTTATGAAATATACATACCTTCAGATCACCAGTGGACCCAATTAAAGACGTGCTGTTGGTCATTGAGAAGCTTTCGTTCTTCAAGATATTTCTTCAGCTGATTATTTATTAGCGTTTCCACGACCTTAGTAAAAAAAAAACGTTAGTTCATTTGGACGAAATGAGATCAGTAGTGTAGGACACGTGAGAAAGCTTACGTAATGCTTTTGTCAGCGTCAAAGAAAACCTCAATGAGGTCTACCCACATTTCCCTAAAATGAACAGAACACTGTTAAGCACCAAAGTTGTGGAACAGCTCAAAGAACACAAACATTTTCAATTTGACATTATATTCTGTTATGTGTCCATGAATGCAAATCAATGAGAGCTTACAGAGTACATGTTTCGTCCAAAGATCTTTAGAATGGATCTTTCTTTAATAAAACATAAACAAAATATATTAATTCTTTTCGTAAGGAAATCAAATCTTTTCTTCATTTAAAATTGACATTAGTTTCACGCTAAACACATCTGACTGAAAAATTCAAGTTGAACACGTCTAAATAAGAAAAATATGACCGATGTCATACGCGCTTGTTGAAATTAAAATTAAACCAAGCTTCATCGATTTTAGCCTTAATGCAAGCGTTAAAATAAACACTGATTTGAAGCATCTATTAAATTTATAGAAACTTGAACAAAACCTAAATCTTAATAAAATTGTTTTAGGATTGTGTTAAATAAACTATAGTTTTGCGTCAATATTTATTCTTTTAAGCTAAAGCACGGTACGCGCTTCTTACAAATCTCTTTCTCATAAATATGATGGTTGTTTTTCATTTTCTACGCGCATTATATTGAATACATTTTTTTAAAGATCAATTTTGTATGCGAATAGATTTTTTTAATTTTTTTCTTTCTTTTTATATGTATATTATATATTTAAATTATATTTCATTTGTAGTGTATCATTTAATAAAACATTTTGAATTTTAAAAGTTCAATTTTGGAGAGAAAACATGATCTAGGTAAACCTAAAAATTCAAATCTGTCATTTAATAGTTTTTAAATATAAAAGTACTTCCAATCGCCAATTATAAAAAAAAAAAAATACAATGAAATAGCCACTCACCGTGGAAAAATTGCTACATAAAATGAAGGATCGCACAATTTGTTGTTTAAATTGCGCTAAGTGTCAAAAAATAAAAGTTCAACAATGACAAAACTGTATTTATCCTCTTCGAAAGTGATTTTTTTAAATTTACTCGTAGATACATTTTATTTTATTAAAAATATTACACTGAACTCTTTTTTCTAATTTGTTTTAAGAACTACGTTGTTTTTATTGTATGTCTTAGGCAGTACTAACCTAATATCTCGTAGTTGTATATCATTAATATCATTAATTCGATAGTTTGTATTCAAATTGTAAAACAAAAATTTTAAAAAAAACACATAACACAAAAATCATTGTAAAAATATATTGTAAGCAGTTATCGGTTAACAAAACATTTTGATTATTAATATCAAAAATCTTCTGTACGGCAGAATTTAATACATTATCTTGGCTTCAAATTTGCAATAACTTTACAAGTTATTGTGTTATTAAAAAATATTCAGAAATTATATTATTTGATAATAAACAATTAAAACATAATGCAGACCAATTTTTATGTAAAACTATAGACAAAGACAAAGTATTTGATTTTTCGCAAAGACAAAACGAAAAATTAATATAATAATAAAAGAATTTTTCACATTTTTATATTTAACAACAATAATAAAGAAAACAAATCAAAATTATCATTTAAACGTAAGGAACTAATCAAAATTTAAATCTTTTTCAACGAATGTTTGTTTATTTGAACATTGTTAAATGAAAATAATCTTAAATTCAAAACTTTGACTTAAGGCAAACAAAACATATATTAACAAATGAAATGTGAGCTTTACAGGTTTCCTTATAAAGCAATTTATAATATTAATAACATTAAAAAAAAACGAAATCGTTAAATGTATATGTTATCTATGGGTGACTCAAGAATTGTAATTTATCAACTTTTGTTTTAATTTGTATATGCCTAAACCTGAATAAAAATGTCTTGTACATTTTTATTAGTTTTAAGTAATTTGGCCTGACATAATCAACACCGCTTTGCTAAGAATATATATAAATATAGAATTTTGTTTAATCTTTTTATATACGAAACAAAAACACTTTAAAATCTCCATATTCTAAAAAATTTACAAAATAAAAAAGAACTAAAAAAATGCATCTTTTAATATTTTTCAAGCTTACATAAATATAAAACTATAAAAATACAAAATTAACTGCTGTATTATTCGATTAATATTTCGAAATATGAATAAAGCTCAAACAAAATAAAAAATAACGAAACACTAGAGAAAAAGGTGCGTTTTGATGACCAATTAAAAAAAAATATAACGATTTTAATACGAGCTACTGATAAAAAGAAAAAGTATCGCTCTAATGAATGAATGAAAACATAAAAAAAAATAAAAGTAAAAATACTCATAACTTTTAATTGGACTTTTATTTTCCATTTTCATAGAACCTCAAACTTAATGGTAAAGTATCGCGGTATTTCTTGTACCTAACCCCCTTAGTTTAATTTTAATTTAGTTTTGAAAATTCGTATGTGCCCCTTACGGAGGCTGTTTGAAAAGTTCTCGGCCTAACATAGAAGACGTTGTTTTAATAAATAAATTTTAATTCCTCAAATAGCCTTATATATATAATAATTGTATTTGAAGTTTCATTAAAATTGGTCGCGTACATATATCAGTGCAATTTTTTGTTTGAACGAACCTATTGCTAACAACGAAAATGGAAAAAAATGAAATTAGAGCCGTCATTAAATATTTGGTCAAAAAGAATATGACACCAAATCAAATTAAAGATGACTTCGATGAGACATTGGGGGAATCTGCACCTTCATATTCCATGGTCAAAAAGTGGGCAGTCTTATTTAAACATGGCAGACAGAGCGTCGAAGATGATTGCAGAAGCGGAAGGCCAACAACATCCACCTCTTCAGAAAACGTCGATAAAGTTCATAAAATGGTTTTAGACGACCGAAGGTTAAAAGTGCGAGAAATAAGCAACACCATGGGGATCTCTTCTGAGCAGGTTTTCGACATTTTGACCGAAGAATTGGGGTTGAAAAAATTGTCCACAAGGTGGGTGCCGCGTTTGCTGAGCGAAGAACAAAAATTTAATCGAGTTGAAATCTCTAGAGAGAATCTAGCGTTATTATGGAGGAATACCAGCGATTTCTTGAGAAGATTATATTACCACCCACGAAACATGGATTCATCACTATATTCCTGAGACAAAAGAACAATCAAAACAATGGAAGCATAGCGGTTCTCCTCCACCGAAGAAAGCCAAGTCGTGTGCTTCAGCTGGGAAAGTGATGGCGTCAGTCTTTTGGGATTACAAGGGAATTATTTTTATTGATTACCTTCCCAAGGGCCAAACTATTACTGGTCAATACTTTGCAAACCTGTTGGACAAATTGGCTGGAAAAGTTGCCGAAAAAAGACCAAGATTAGCCAAAAAGAAGATTCTTTTTCTTCAGGATAAAGCTCCAGCACACAAGTCGGTTGTTGTCATGGCTAAACTCCATGAACTTCGATTTGGTGTATTGAACCACCCCCCTATTTCACCTGATTTGGCACCATCAGACTATTACCTCTTTCGTAACTTAAAAAAAAATTTGGCTGGACACAAATTCTTCACCAACAAGGAGGTGCTTGCTGAGACGGAGCGGTTTTTCGAAGAGTTGGAGGAATCGGCCTATAAAATGGGTATAGAAGCACTGGAACACAGATAAAATAAGTGCATTGATATAAGAGGAGAATATGTAGAAAAAGATTAAAAAAAAATTTTTTAATTTATTGCGTTTTATTAGTCAGGCCGAGAACTTTTCAAATCCAGTTAGAGATAGGATCCCTAAGATTCGAGAAAGCCAACTAAAACGGTCTCAATATTTTCGCCAGGATTTCCTCGATAGTGCCGTGTGTTATAGTGTCGAAATGAAAAATTATATCCCAAATAGAGAAAAATCTATCAAACCGAAAGGGAATTCTTACTTTGATACGAGCTGTTTCCGATAGTATAAAGCCAACCACCACTGTGGATAACCTGAATAAGTTCAAGCAAGCCAGAATGACATTAATTGATCATATTCTTGTATTACTAAAAATTAAGGCAAAAATACTTCAACGCTTCAAAGGTAATCGAAATTTTATGGACATTTGCAAGAAATTACTAGTTCGGTTCCAACGCTCTTCTTCAATGACACTTCTTATGTCAGCTCACAAGAAAAAGCAAATTTGTTTGCGGCACAGTTTGCTGTCGATTCGACGCTGTCCTGAAAAAGGCGAATCTTCTTCCGCTCTAAATATCGTAAAAAGAATATTGACCAAAGGCAAACATAAGAATTGGACGCCATAGGAGAAATTTGGATAGAAATATTTTTAAAAGCAGACCTCACATAATTTTAATGAATTCTGAGTATTGAATAGACCTTTCGTTTGATGTACATCTCGATGGGTTTGGTGAACTTTGAAAAAATATGATTTTTGTAGACAAGTGGTTAGTCCATGATTTTTTCAAAATTGTTAAAAAAAACTTCGTTTTCGAAATTTGCAAAGTTTGGAACATGCATGGAAAGGTATGTTCATTCTCTATTCAGTATTGAAAACTGCAACCCCTTGCAAGCCTTCTTTTCGAAAATATCTCCATCCGCATCCGATGATTTTTTTAGATTTTTGTCAATTTTCAGTAAAATTACTTTGGACGGCCATATTTCAATAACCAGACCTCGCATAACCTTCTGGTCTTTACCCTTGAATAGCTTTTGAAAAGTCAACCGGGGACTTTGGAAACCGCAACCTCCTTCAAGGCCTGGTTTTGGAAATATCGCCACCCTAGTTAAGTAGTTGGGAGCCGAAAATCGATAAAATCAATTTGACTTACTATATTTCCCATATTTCGATAACCAGACTACCCGAACGTTTAGGTGGTTTAGTTGGTTTGGTGAACTTTGAAAAAATAATGATTTTTGTAGACAAGTGAGTCCATGAGCCTGTGGGTAGGGTAGGCCTTAGTAGCAATTACTCACAAAGAAACATTGAACTTTTGGGTCTCCAAAAAGGTGGTGCTAAAATGCTCAAAAATTATCAAAAAAGAAATCACATATGAAACAACAAATCCTTGAAACCTTGCTAGCCTTCACCCCCTACACTACCATTTCTACCTTTGGTCAACAGGCGCCCACTTCATATTTCATGCAATAGCCCCCCTAATTTGGTTTTCAGCGATAAACTAAAAATTCAAAGTTATCGTCGATCTTATCATTGTTTACGATGTCTACATTTTATGCCTGGGTACCTTATAGCGGTTCCCATTTACCCTTTTTATAGAGCCCTAACACTCCAATATGCTATAAATAGAAAGCCTAACCTTTTTGAGATCGCCTTCACATATAGAAACGAAATTAGAACGCTTAAAATTACATTACATTACTTTACATTACATTACATTACTGTTACGCACAACCCCGACACAGACCTTTATACTCCTACAGCGCCATCTGTTTGAAAATTGCATATCTATTTTATGGAAAAACAAAACAAAACAAAAAAAAAGCTCTTTTCTAATGTCAAATGGATTTCCCCTTATTCCAACCATCTAGAACATTCCAATACGAGAACCTTCGAGAACAACTAATTTGAGTATATAAGGGAGTGTTCACGGTGAGCGGGACACAGTTGATTTTTGACTATAAAAGTTTGCAAAAGGTTTTCTTATTGGATTGTGGAAAGTGTTATTAAACAAGTGTGATTTAAATTTGAATAAAAGTATTTGAGTTGATTATAAATTGAGATTTATTGTTTTGATTTGGAAAGTGTAAATAAAGAAGAAATACTAAAAAGTGTAATAAGTTTTATTTAACGAACCTAGTAAAATATAACAGTACCATCAAAATCATTTCTTCCGATTTCTTTTTTATTCTACTTTGTTATGTTTTATAGTCCTTCTTTAATTGCTTTGTTTTCTGTATCTTGCCTGTAAATTTAAATTTTCACTAAATCTAAACTAAAATTCAAATCTTAATATTCTCTTCGATTATTTATTTTTCAAAAAGGCGAAAATCTTTGTTCCCACTTCAAGGTAAAAATTTACTGCATATTTTCCTAAACGTATGCTCTTAATAAACTATATCATACAAATTTTTTTTCGGTTGCCTACTTTTAGGTAGATATCAATTAAAACTTATATTAGACAACTTAGGTTTGTGTCTTTGATAGTCAACACTAAGCCTTAGAAATTTCGATCTTAAAACATTCAAATTCAATTTATTTCGAAAACACTCACCAAGCTTTTATAAAGGAAATAATTATTATGGTGTGGAAAAGTTCTCCTTTTTTTCTGATTTTACTTGATTATTTTGAATTGTGATTGATTTCCTGTTTATATAAAGGGTGGTCCAACGAAAACGCACGATCTTAATTGTAAATTAAACAAAAAGTTTTCAGAAAATTATCTTAATATTTTTTATTACATATGATAGAACGATCTATGACAATAATTATTTGTGAAACAAAATATCGGCCAAATGCTCGCCACGGCTTTGGTGGCATACTTCTACCCGATGGTGCATATTTTCAATGGCTTTGAGACGTAATTGAGGTTCAATGTTTAGTGTTCCGAATTATCTCATCTTTTAGCTCTTAAATTATTCTTGGCTTATTGACGTACAGTTTTTCTTTTAAATATCCCCAAAGAAAGAAGTCCAACGGCATCAAATCACATAATCGTGGCGGCCAATGAATATCGCCACGATATGAGATAAAACGGCCATTGAATTTCTCGCGCAAACGAGCCATTGTTTCTTTGGCTGTGTTGCAAGTGTCATCATCCTGGTGGAAGCACATATCGCCCAAGTCCATATCCTCAATTTCTGGCCACAAGAAGTTTTGATATTTATTTTATTAATAACATAAGTATATTAAAAACACAATGTTTTTTTAAGTAATACTTAGTACGGCACGAGTACGATAACTTGGCCGCCAAGATTTGATGACGGATTTTTTTAGAGGGGTCAAAAATAAGCACTTTTTACTATGGGACGGGGGGATCTATCTCCCCCCGTTTAGGAGGTAGGGGCACTTTTAGAAAAAATGGTTTAAATTGAAAAAAAAAATTAAAAAACAACGGCAACACCTAAAATAAAGTGCTATACTGCGTTTGAAAGCCAGAAGATTGTTCTATAATCCTGCATTTAAATTAAATTACTAGTATCAATTGTTTTTGAGAAATTCGCATTTAAAGTCCAAATTTTGATAAAAAAAACGTGAAAAAAAAGTTTAGACCGGTTGTTTTCAAAATTGTGAAATGAAATTGTAAATTAACTTATATGTGTTTCATGTATCTATCAGTTCTTAATTGAACACAAAAAACGGCATGGGTCTATGTCTTCTGGTTTTTGAGAAAACCTCCGTTTAGGAGGTAGGGGCACTTTTAGAAAAAATGGTTTAAATTGAAAAAAAAAAATATTAAAAAACAACGGCAATACCTACAATAAAGTGCTATACTGCGTTTGAAAGCCAGAAGATTGTTCTATAATCCTGCATTTAAATTAAATTACTCATGTTAATATTTTTTGAGAAATTCGCATCTAAAGTCCAAATTTTGATAAAATAACGTGAAATAAAAAGTTTAGACCAATTGTTTTAAAAATTGTGAAATGAAATTGTAAATTAGCTTACATGTGTTTCATGTATCTATCAGTTCATAATCGAACACAAAAAACCGCATGGTTCTATGTCTTCTGGTTTTTGAGAAAATCGAAAATAACTAAAACTACTTTCCTACAAAATGTTTGATATTTTTTGCTTCCTTACATAAATAAATCAGTGCTAGCTTCCAACATTACAATATATAAACAGTAAAGTATGTATGGGGGGGCATGCTGCCTCCCTGCTTGGGCACACTATAGGATTTGGGGTAGGTGCGAGGTTGGGTGCATGCAAAGTTTCTTTTGCATTCACAGAATCTGTATTTAAAAAAATTCAAATTTATTCTATTTATCCAATGTCCACTAAATACATATAAAATACAATAAACGATCTTGAAAACCAAAACAAACTTCTGACCATGTTCACCAATACATGGCACTATTTTTCTATCGAAAATATTGCCTAGAAATATAAGGACGACTGGGCTTCGCACATAATAGAGTTTTTATCAGATGTAAAAAAAGTTTACCCTTGTTATACCGATGGTGATATATGTGAGGGTTTACAGTTAAAAGACATCGATCCTCCCACCCTTCAGAGCGAAAATTTAGAAAGTGTTTTACCGCCAAAACATCCTCGGCTTCCCACGATAAAAGAGTAACGCAACGAACTCGACTGTTATAGTACGGACGATGGCTTTATTGACGAGACTTACACACCTTTTTAATACATTTTGATCATTTTTAACTAACTATGACTGACTAACTCCTGACTAACTGATAAAATAACTGACCCAGATGCAATTCTACCTCCTCATGGTGCATTCTGGGTAACGCTAAATGAATTGCGGTACTGAACTAACAAAGATTCATTATGTTTATTAACATTAATCCTTAAAATGGATTCACCGTCACCACCAAAAATCAAAAAAAGTAGTTTTGGTAATTTTCGATTTTCTCAAAAACTAGAAGACATACAACCATGCGGTTTTTTGTGTTCGATTAAGAACTGATAGATACATGGATCACATATAAGTTAATTTACAATTTCATTTCAAAATTTTGAAAACAATCGGTCTAAACTTTTTTTTTCACGTTATTTTATCAAAATTTGGAATTTAAATGCGAATTTCTCAAAAACCATTGACATGAGTAATTTAATTTAAATGCAGGATTATAGAACAATCTTCTGGCTTTCAAACGCAGTATAGCACTTTATTGTAAGTGTTGCCGTTGTTTTTTAATATTTTTTTTTCAATTTAAACCATTTTTTTCTAAAAGTGCCCCTACCTCTTAAACGGAGGTTTTCTCAAAAACCAAAAGACATAGAACCATGCGGTTTTTTGTGTTCGATTAAGAACTGATAGGTACATGAAACACATATCAGCTAATTTACAATTTCATTTCACAATTTTGAAAACAACCGGTCTAAACATTTTTTTCACGTTTTTTTATCAAAATTTGGACTTTAAATGCGAATTTCTCAAAACCAATTGATATGAGTAATAAAATTTAAATGCGGGATTATAGAACAATTTTCTGGCTTTCAAACGCAGTATAGCACTTTATTGTAGGTGTTGCCGTTGTTTTTTAATATTTTTTTTTTCAATTTAAACCATTTTTTCTAAAAGTGCCCCTACCTCCTAAACGGGGGGAGATAGGCCCCCCCCCTCCCATAGTAAAAAGTGCTTGTTTTTGACCCCCCTACAAAAACCCGTTATCAAATCTTGGCGGCCAAGTTATCGTACTCTCTCTTAGTACAAGGTGGTTAACATGTTTTAATTGATATATTTGTAATATTAAATTGGATTTGAAATTTTAAATTAAATGAAATAGGATCACTCAAGTTAATATACAAATTAATATACAGAATTTTACTTTAGAAGTCCGTTATCATCTCGCGATAGCGAACACCATTCACGGTAACTGCTTGGCCGACCTCATTTTCGAAGAAGTACGGCCCGATGACGCCGCCGCCAGTCCGTAAACCGCACCAAAAGGTCATTCTTTGTAGATGCATCGGCTTTCCGATGAAAGTGTGCCTCGTCGCTGAAGATGATTTTTTTTTGTAAAGTTCGGCGTATTGACGACACGATGCTTGAAATGGTCAGTAAGCTTCAGCTCTTGAGTCAATTGAACCTTGTAAGCGTGTAAATTCAAATCTTTATTCAAAATTCGCATCAGTGATTTTTCTGAGATGTTCAATTCTTGGGCACGATGATGAGTCAAGGTTGACGGCTTTTCTGCCACACTATCGCAAACAAGAGCAATGAACGAACTGGGTAAGTATGCTTAGGTGTTTTACATTTCCTACAGACCCGGTTTGCTGAAATTTGCGCACAATTCTACCGATTGTGGACATATTTGGTCGATTATGCCGAACAAAAATTATGAAGTGCACGAAATGCATTTTGATTTGAACGCCCATTTTCGGAAAAGGCTTCAACAATCTTAACGCGCTGCTCAATTGTGTACTTCTCCATGGTTGTCAAGCACTGAAACAAAGAAATGTCAAATTAAGTTGAGCAAGAAACTTGACTTTAAGGTGTGACTCACAATTAACATCGTGCATTATGGTTGGACCACCCTTTATTTTAAAGGTGAGTCAGCCGTCGAGAAGGTGTACCGCTTCGATAGGATGGCTTTTTTTGTTTGCTTTTTGTTTGATTGAATTTATAATGATAATGTACCTAAGAAAATAAAAGCAGAATTGAATGGATTTAAAAATCGAAAAAATGGCTGTACAATTAAAATAAAAAAAAACAATTTTTGCAAAAAGTTTGGTAAACTTTTATTTTGCTTAATTTATTTATGTATATAATAGCATTTATGTTTTAGTTTTAGATTTAGTTTAACATCATAAGTTTTAAATGAAATTTAAATATAAATAATATTAATAATAATAAGTAGGTATTAGCTTTTGAATTTAAATAATAACTGTTGTGTAGACGATATTCTGGTATCAAATGAATTGTATAAAGCTGCTGTTGTTGATGCTGGTTCTTTCTGGTAAAATTAATGTGGATGATTGTATAAAAACCGTCGTTGTTGTTGCATGTTCTTAACGTCAGAAAAATTTTAGTAGGAGACTGAGGTGCATTTGAATGATCGTTTGAACCTGTGGTTGTTGTTGTGCGTTTTTGCTATTATTTATACATAGTTGATGTATAGCGAGTGTGTTGTTGAGTAGTGCTGTCAGTGATGTTGCACATTCTTGGTGTTGGATGTCGTTATTATTTTGGCTGGTGTTTTATAGATGCATTTATGCATAATTATACAAAGCTGCTGTTTTTGATGCACTTTTTGCTGTTTGGTGTCAGGATAGTTGTTCAAAGCAGGCGAGGTTATTGTGTGTTGCTGCCACATGTAGTCATAGCAATGTGTCTGCAGATAATTATGCAAAGCTGCTGTTGTTGTCGCATGTTCTTGCGATTATCTGGAGCTGTTGTATAGCCTCTTTCAGCAGATAGTTGTATAAAGCTGGAACTTGGTCTTCGGCCACATGTAGCTTCGTGTAAGCAGGGGAGGTGGAGTGTTCCTTTCTGGTAAAAAGCGTTGGTATTACAAGCTATTGATCGCATATAGCATTGTTTGTCAGGGGCAGGGTTTTTGTGGCGTGCCGCGTACTTTTTTACTGATTTGTTGTACTTATTATTTTATTATTATTATGCGAACAACTTGTCTGTCGCCACCGACACCAGACATCATCAGCTACTTTACTTTCTTTCAAGTTTAGAATATTCTGTTTTCAAAGTTGACGAACGCTTGTATCTTCATCATGGAAGTGGATCCAGTTATACTTTTTTAAAGTTTTCTACATCCAATTTTAACTATGTAAATCTAATTTTGATATTAAAATTAGTTCTGGAATTTTTCACATATAAGTGAGTCGAAATTTTGGATTTTTGTTCAAAATTCTTGCATTTGTTGATTTGTTGATGAGCTTGTTCTCTTTTATTTCGTTTTTCTATTTTTCCTCTGCTTATTTTTGCCTTAAAAGCCCTTATTCGGCACTTTAGCCGAACTGAAAATTAATTTTCAATATATTTATTCTTACGAAAATTTTTGTGAAGAACAGAACTAAATTCCTTTAATAAATTTATTTATTATTTACATATAAAATCCAGCCTTTTAAAAAATACAATAGTTTCATATTTCCCATAATTAAGTGTGGTTCCATGGTACTGTCGACAGACATCTCAAGCCTCACTCCACTCATTGGTTTGAATCTCACCTTTTTCTATTACATATTTTTATTATTTTGCAACACAATAATTATAATATTTTTTTCCCCTCTTTTTATTTTTTTTATATCAAAATACTCACCTCAATGCACGCACAGCACGCGCTCTAGTCGGTGGTCGGATAAAAAGAACTGACCTACTTTCCATTTCCAGCAATGCATGCACAATAAGAACAGATGAACTATATGGAACATTGAGAACACCTGTAACAAAATACTTACTACTTACTTATGTATTTGCATAAGACCGAGCATATTTATTCATGCTGTTAAAATCATGATACTACATCATAATGATGAAAAATACATTTCCGTTCAGGATTTAAATATTCAAACTGAAACCGGTTCGAACCGCTTAAAGCACTGATCAGCGAATATCTAAACCACCAGCCGTAGGTATACCTTCTAGTACATTCTCCTCTGCCTTTAAATTTAAAGTTGTAATTTCTAACTGCTACAGAGGCATAATTAGTTGGGATTCGAAAATCGATAAAATCACTTTGACTGACTATATTTCCAATACTTCGATAACCAGATCACACCGAACGTTTCGGCTTACATGTGTATGTATATAAGTATTGAATAGACCTTTCGTTTGATGTTTATCTCAATAGGGGTGGTAAAATTGACATAAAAAGGTCTGTTCGTTCTCTATTTAGTATTGAAAACTAACTACAACCCCTTGGTTTCGAAAATATCTCCATCTGCATCCGATGACTTTTTTAGATTTGGGTCAATTTTAAGTAAAATTATTTTGGATGGCCATATGTATCTCGATAACAAGACCTTCAGAACGTTGATCTTACATGTGTATATAGGTACTGAATAGACCTTTCGTTTGATGTATATCTCGATGGGTTTGGTGAACTTTGAAAAAATAATAATAATGATTTTTGTAGACAAGTGGTTAATCCATGATTTTTTTCAAAATTGTAAATAAACTTTTTTTTGGCACATCCATGGAAAGGTCTGTTTATTCTTTATTCAGTATTGAAAACTGAAACCCCTTCCGAGTCTTGGTTTCGACAATATCTCCATCCGCATCCGATGACTTTTTTTAGATTTGGGTCAATTTTCAGTAAAATCACTTTGGATGGCCATATTTCGATAACCAGACTTCGCATAACCTTCTGGTTCTCAGCCGTTAATACCTCTCAAAAAGTTAATCGGGGATTTTAAAAACCGCAACCTCAGTTTACGATCGAATTAAAAGTGAACAAAATTAACCAATATATGAATCGAAAACAAGAAAAAAATTCAAACAATCGGAACGCCAAGAAAACGAAATAAAAAAAAAAGAATTATCCAAAAAACACTCTACTTAACTTTTCAAGAATTTCTTCTAGCACCTCGATTTTTGCTCGACACCTCAAATCTCTTTTTTCGAAAACAAAAAAAAAGTGTGAGTGCCAGGACTCACGGTTAAGATGTGTAAACATCAACGTTCGTCAGAGTACCGAATATTTTTGTTATCGAACGTACCCAATAAACATAGCTGGGCATTAACTCGTTAATCCGTTAATCGTTAATTAACGAAGTTAAAATTTTGATTAACGGATTAACTTTTAAGTTAACTTTTAAAAATGTTAACGGACACGTTAAATCCGTTAATTCACGTTAAGTCCGTTAATCGTTAATCCAATGCCTACTATTTACCGCGCGGCGCGAAAAACAGGTTCAGACAAGTATGAGACAAGTGCCGTGCGGTGCGTGCCGCGGGTGAAATAAAAACAGCTAGGTACGTATTATATTTTGACGGCGCGTGCGAGTGAGAAAACTGCGAAGAGATTCGTTTCGTTTGATCATTTCATTATGCCGGTCGTCCACTATGTGCGCGATAAGTTCAACCAACTTCGTTCAACTTTGTATTCAACTCTTTCGTTGGATAAACGAATTTACAACCTCTTACACTAGTGCAGCAACTTACGTAATTCACGTTGACAACTAAAGTTGAACAAAATGCGTTTGGAACCCCGTACACATAATTGACCAACTTTCCCATATGTTGATTAACCCCGCACACCTATTTTATCACCTCTTAAAACTTATTTCAGTGTTGAATAGCTCCGTCACCTAGGTGACCAACTTACTCAAATGTTGAATAACCTCGTACACTAGTTGATAAACTTGTTCGATTTTGAGAGAAAAAAAATTTTGTCGAGTTGATCAACTGCGTTTTCGATATTGTTGCTCAACCAGTTGATGAACGAGTTGATACCTTCGTACACTTAACCAAGGATCACTCGTTGGGGAACGCATTGAACGCACCACGATAAACAAAAAACTCAAACGTCAAACCTGAAATAATTTTGACTTCAGTTCGGTACATACATTTATTGTCGACGCACGCCTTCGCTTTAAAATATTCTTAAATTTGTTCCGTATGAGTATGGTTTCCTCTAAGAAAAAAAAAAGTGGCTGCCGCATTAATAAAATATTAGAAAATGAACGACAAAGGAAGAAAAAACAGCCAAGACGATTCTGGGTAGACGATTTTTTCATGAACCGCGAAGAAAATTGTTTTTTTCAATGAAATATATGAGAAATTAAAATCGATTGATCCCAATTGCATTTTCGAGGAAATTTGAGACCAAACCAATTCCCTGGCATCTCGATTTTTATAAGAGGGGCTCTTAATGTCCCATATATATGGGGCTTTTCCTCAATTGCTGAAATCATTTGCAAAATTAATTCCGTGGTCAACTCTGATTTTTTATCGCCTTCCATGACGAAAAACCAAAATAAACTACAGTTTGCAAGTTGCAACAACTGCAAGTTCATGGCAACGCAATAGTTCAACCACGTAGACACATTTCACTGCAGCCAACGCAACGCAACACAATATAACGTCAAGAAATCCCAAAAAAAATTAAAAAGTTGATCAACGCGTTGAACAAATAATGTGCAACACATTATCTTGAAAATGTTGCTCAACGTGTTGATCTAACAATTTCAAGGAATAACACGGGCTCGTACACTACCCGTACACTGGTTGCGCAATTCGTTGAGCAACGGCCAACAACTAGATCCAACCCGTTGGTTGAACAGAATTGAAGGCACCATACATTAGAGTTGAATGCGTTGAATTCGAAATTTGTGCATTGATCGCCTAGTGGACGACCGGCATTACTTAGCGCCGTTGCTTAGAGTAAAAAAACATAAAAAATGCAATTTTTATCACATGTTAACGGATTAACGATTAACGTTAACTTACGTTAATTCTTCCGAAATTTAACGCTTTAACGTTTAACTAAGCTAACTTTTTTAGTAGCGGATTAACGATTAACGAAGTTAACTGTTTGATTAACGGTGCCCAGCTATGCCAATAAACATACAATGCAATCGTACCAGTTTGTGACTTTAGATATATTCAAATGAAAGCCAGTGTTTTTCCCACAAATTATCCCTTTCACTTAGATATACTTAAATCCAAAAATATCTCTACATAGCTGTAAATAATGCTTTCCATGTTTGGACCATGTTTTGTAAAAACGATTTAATCAACTATTTTGTTGTCTTTACTTATTTCTAGTAAAATAATTATTTCGGAACGAGTCCAAACACATTTTTCTTGTTCATTTTCCATTGTTACTTGTGTTTATGATACTTTTAATGTAACCATCAAAAAATTATTAAGTGAATTTAAGATTAATGGGATCAAAACAAGTAAAATCGAATAACAACATAAAAAATTGTGTCGGTAACCATTTCGATTTTTTTAAACACCAGGACATGGTGGCCATGTCGGCATACTACTTCGATTCCCAGAGTTCGCACTACATGCCGTGTCCACACTTATTCATTTCACACGACCCAAAAACCTTATCGACAATATGCTTTGATGAAGTAGTTCGTGGCGTGTGTTAGGAGTAAGTGGACTCCGCTACGTAACGTAAAGTTTTGTTTGAATTATGTTTAAACAGGGATGTTTCTTGAGACATCATTGTATTTTTACGCTTATATTCAAACAGAGATGTTATCTGAAAGAAAATAGACTGTTTTTACACGAATCCGATCTTAATCTCTGTTTCCCTTTTGGCTTCCTTTCGAGTGCAACTGTGCTTTTAAACACAGCGATTTTTATTAAAAGTTAACTTTTTTCATGCGAAAAGGAGTCATCTCTTCGCACTCCTTACTCTACTCAGTTAAGTGAATTTCACTCCCAATTAACAATTTGCTTCCTTTTTCTGAAATTAAGAATCATTTGTAGCTAAAGTGCTCATATAACCATTCTTGCTGGAAGTCAAATAGCTATAGGAGTAAACCTTGATATAATTTATCGCCTAGACATTCTCTGGAGCACTTTTTATCACCTCTATAGGCGTAAAGACTCAATTTTCCTTTAATCATACTATAGATATACTATAAAATCACAGGACAGTTTATGCTCCTATAGTAATCCCAACAAACTGCCGTCACTGAAATAATAGACTTGCACGTGCATTTGAACAATGTTTATCTGGCTTAACGCAGCCAACAAATATACTTTTCATGCAGCGAAAATGTCAAAACTTTTTTTTTGACAAGCCTAGATGGAGCGTTCACCTTACCAAAATCAAACCAATCCCTTAACTTTTTGTTTTAGGTTTCTGTACTTTATCTTACTCCCTCTGTCAGAGATTTATAAACTAATATATAAACTAATGGAATTATAAGTGGCAAAAACTGAATATTTTAATCCATTGAAGTCGTAGGCTAGGCGCGCACATTCAATTTTTAGTTGCACAACTGTTTGGTTGCTTATAAAAAACAGATGAACTATTTGGTTGAATGTCCGCGCAGGTGCATATTATTATATGTTACACAAACTAGCGAACTCATTTTAGGTAATGTTTTAGTTTGTGTCAAAGAACAAACTTTTTAGTTGCTCGAACCAAGCAGTTGCGAAACTAAAAATTGAATGTGCGCGCCTAGACGTAGTCATCATCCAGTTCATGGCTTGACAGCTGGAGAACGATCTTTATTTTGATATAGTGAATGCTAAAAGTATATTTTGATATAATAAAGAATATTTAATTCGATTATTAAAATAATTATACGGTATGACAGATAAGAGACAAATGAAATTTTGACGTATCGAGAATATTTCGTTGCAGATGTCAACTGATTGCATTGAACAACATTTTTTGGATTTTTAAAGGTCAACTCTGAAAATGCATTTTTTGCGAGCATAAAATTAAATGTTATCGTCCATCCCTAACGTGAAGAGGATATTTTTAAGACATTAAATGAACTCGCTATGAAATTTTACACTAATTGACTTGCCTTTCGTCTGTACTCAAAGTTTCCAATGAAAACACGATGTCGTAAGTACGCAATATTTCCAATGTAAACATGGTGTTAAATGCAATCGTCGGTAAGGTAGGTTGCTACATAGAACGTGTAACCGTAACGGGTTACACGGAACGTATAAGTTTTACTCACGTTTTCGATTCACTCTACCCCCGGCACATCAAAAATTCTTCGAATTTTCAATTAACACAACAAAATAGCTTTCTTTCTGGAATCTTTTTCTATTTGCAAAGAAATAGTTCTTAATCAAAAAAAAATTTCTAGTTGCCTGAATCGCTCTCTATCATAGAGTGAACTTTCCAAGCTAAAAATTCCAATCTCTGGCTCGGCCATTCCATTCACTCACACATTCAGTCGCCCAGCCAATCGTTTTCGTTATCATCAGTCACGGTACCACGGTTTCCTGGAAAGCTAAGTGCTCTGCTCGAAAGCATCCGTTGACGATTTTCACGAAACTTTACATTCACTCTCCCGGACAAGGATTCAGCAAATTGTTGGATGAATTTCCAAAACTTGGCGAATCTTCATAGCCGAGCTCAAACCCAACTAATTTCCTCGAGAAAAAAACTAAAAGAAATAGAGTCGAGTAAAAGTTTTCGCTAGGCATTTCCTAGTTGCTATTAAAACAATCGAGTTCTTTTTGAGACGACATACGAATGCATATTTTTTATTTTTCTTTCCGACAGATTGCTTTGCATTTATTCTAAGGATGAAGATTTTAAGAATCAAGGATCGTTAACAACCCAGTTTGCTTACAATATAAAGTTATGCATATTAACACGTTAGGCTGTTAAATTTAAGTAAGAGGCCGCCTGAATCCGTTACTTCTTCAGCTCATCCGCTGGTTGGTACATCAGTATGAGACCGACCGTCTTCATAGTGAATAGGATGTTGGAACCAACTGTTCCACTCGATTTATGACATCGCTCGAACACCTGTATTTTTGTTATTGCTTTTCCAAAATACTTTAAGAACAGGACTATGGTTGATGGATACCAGGCTTCTACTGAACTCTTCAAGCATTTTGGAGCTGCAGTGGAAAAAGGAAAAATTAAAAAGGAAGAAACGATTAGGTATATGCAAAAGTTGTGGTAAAATTTATCGCAACATGTTAAACTTATTGACGGTCATATCCATGCCTTAAGCCTTTTGCCGCGAGTTAATTTGAATGTTCCAAAGCGGAATCTAAAAGCTCTACCTGACCCTATTTATATAACTCGCTATTGTACCAACTATAAAGAAAATACCGTTTTTAAAAGAACTTTTATAATGTATTGATTTAAGAATAATATTGTTCGCTAGATAATTAGCTTATTTATCATATTGTTGTGAACAGAGCTTTATACTACTACAGCGCCATCTGTTGGAAAATTGCATATCTAATTTATGGAAGAAACAAGCTCTTTTCCAATGTCAAATGTATTTCCCCTTATTCCAATTATCTAGAACATTCCAAGACGAGAAGCTTCGCGAATTTCCGAGAACAACTAACATGAGTTGAGTATATAAGGGAGTGCTCGCGGTGAGCACGAGACAGTTGATTTTTGATTACGGAAGTGTGCAAAACTCTGCTTATTGGATTGTGTAAAACAAGTGTGATTTTAATTTGAATAAAGTATTTGAGTTGATTTTAAATTTAGATTTATTGTTGTGATTTGGAAAGTAAAAATAAAGAAGAAATATTAGAAAGAGTAATAAGTTTTATTTAACGAACCTAGCAAAAATATTACAATATTAACAGATTAGCACCTCAAATTATTAAAAAGAGCTCTTTTAATACTATGAGAGAGTTCCAAAGACCAACTGCGTACACACAAAATAGTCTTTTTGAAACAGTATGTGATTGCGCAAATACTATTTTTCCGTAAAGATAGTCTGGGGCCCCTGTCTGTATTAAATTGAATAAGAACAAGAGCTTTATAGTGTCTTGATAGTTCCGAGCAGTAATGTTAAAGATTCAATTTGAATACAGACATGTACGAACGGGCGTAATATTATTGAAGTTTTCAATTTTGCAAAAGATTATACTTTCTTATTATAGAATAGCTAAGATTAAAGTTTTAGCCAAAACAATTTAAGTTTTTATTGGGAGGCAGTTCCCTATAAGACTGACCCTAAGTACGCCGATAGCTTTGCCAAAAGCGATCCCTTGTGACTCTGTATAGAAGGACTTTGGAAAATGCTGCCAAGCAGCTATTAATGTATGTTGTTGTTACGTTAGGTTAGTGGGCTGACAGTTGATCTGGTTACCGTCACATCCGTTATGATACCCTAGGGTTTGTGACCTTTTATATTGAAACCTATGATAATCTTATGTCGATCAAGCACGTTAAGGGTGTAAATGGGTTACAGTACAGGAAGCTCTAGCCTGAAATTTCAGAGCGCATTTCTAAATCATTGAAGAAATTTTTGTAGTCACATAATCACCTGATTGAGGAGATGTAGACGCCTTTTAAGGACGTGATCCTTTTCTTTACCCCCACGTGAGAAATCATCCCTCCACCAGACTCGTGGGAAAATGTGGCTGCTTGCAACGTCTGGTAGATGAGTTTGATAGGTCAGTGGTTGGTTTTTGCTTGGTCAGAATTGCTGAATAAGTCGAAGGGGCTATCCCTTTCCTCAAGAATATTTAAGAGGTGGCCCCATCAACTCCCTGACTCTCGTGTTTATCGTTGGAGTGACAATCGCTGGTGTATAGATAACGTGACCATTCTCCGTTTGTTGCTGCTCCTATACAAGAAACACGTGCATCATTCCGTTGTTTTTGTTCGTCCTATCGTTGTCGTCCCTTTTTATGTCTTTTGACTGTGGTTATAGGCGATCTCCAATTTCAGGATCGGCTCGTTAATAGAGCTTAGGAATTGTCAAGCCATTTGAAAGCATTAATAAATTTCAGCAGGTTGTTGCTTGGAATGTAAGAGAGTTCATCCAAGTCGTTAAAGAAGTGTCTCCCTGTAGGTTTAGTTATAAAACTCATAAATTTTCCAGTAAGACTTTTTTTCACCACCCTTAGGTAGAATCATAAGGAGTCTAAATCATTTTTTTCAATTTCAAATTAAGACCAAAAGCTGATGCAAAATTTATTTTCCACAACTTTGATTATGACATACTTTTGCATACAATTTATATTTATTCACTGTCGGTCTGGTGTCAAGCGGTCGCGAGTATGAAAAGTTCCGTGTCGTGGCATTGATATATATAACAACAACAACGAACTCATTAAACACCAATCTTTACAGCATTGTTAAATAGCGTATACAAAATCGTGTGGATTTTAATGTTTCGAAAACTCAATGCTGTCTTTTGTCGTTAAAGCTAAATGTACCCCTTATGCCATTGTACTTGGATGGCACTTGCTACGAAGAAACCAAAAAGCTATCAGTACTAGTTAGAATGACCACATTCTCGAGCCCCCAAAAATGCTGCTACAAGCTAAGGATTTCTTTATCGATGTAAGAAATGTTTCACCCTCTTTTGATCTGGCTAACATTTATAAGGGGCTTATACGTCCGAAATTCGAGTATAATTCACATCTTTAGGGAGATGCTGCACAAACTTCTCTCCACTTATTGATAATTCAGAACAGAGCGTTAAAACTGATAGGAAACAGAGCTATCATGGATTTATTCCCATCTCTTGAACATGGTCGGATTGTTTGATGTATTTCCCTGTTTTATCTCTTCTTTTACAAGCAATGCTCACTCGAATGAGTCAGCTGTATTCCTCCTTTTCATCAGTTCACCCGTGATATTCGTTTTGCTAGTAATGCTCATCAGTTCACACTCGAGCCTAGTTTCGGTCGTAACGTTAAATAAAGAGATTCGTTTTTTAGTCGCACAACACGATTATGGAATAATTAAGTCGGCATGGTTTTCCCTTCCCATTTCACATTCTATACCAAAGCTCATCGACATCTCCTTTATCTCTACCACCCCCCATCGCCCTCGCTATGTTTAACATTATAAGGGCCTCTTAATAAACATTTGAGCGCGTGTGAATTATATAAAAAAGAGAAGAAGATTCCTGAGTCCTTACGCTGATATGAACAAACTAAATATTTCAGTGAAATCGACAAAAAAAATTATGATAAAAATTTTGAAAATTAAGTTTTCACCAACTTTAATTTTTTGAATGTTTTTGGTCTTATCTTAAGTCTTTATTATAAATCCAATTTGTCGAAAAGTATAAGTTATACTCCTTATTACCCAGCTGACCCAGCTTGTCTTACATTCCGACTTTACTAAGATACATAGCACTTAAAAATTTCAACCATTTTAAAATTTTGCAAACCAAAACCTCATTTCTTATTCCTTGACCTTCTTCCAGTGCTGTGTACCGCGCCACCAATACACAGGCTACCAAACTTGTGGCTGAATCTTTTCATTATCTTATTCAACTCAGACATTTCTTGGCTGAATAATTACTTAAATTTAGTGAGTATGTTGACCTCAATAATTCTTAACCTCATTTTATTTTCACTCACTGACATTATACCTGTCCGCAACTTGTCTTTTTTTTTAAATCAGAACATGAAATTCCAAAAAGCTAACCAATCCACTGAGAATGGATACCTTGTTCTTCAGAGGGAAAAAAATACATAATTCCAATCACTTAGCTTGAGCGCCTTGGAGCTTTGCGCAAAAAAACCGTTTGTATTACCGATCAAATGACATAAACTTTTTACTTTTTTTTCTTTTTCTTTGGCTTGAAGTCTTCGCTTCGCATGGACTCTTTCCGGTTCTCATTCTGGGCCCACTGTGATTCACTTTCACATTATTAATACATATAAGCACTGTCCTACATTTTTGAAGTGTGTGAACGATGCCGACGTTTGCTTGCTTAGCTTAATCATTACATTACCATCATCATGTTTGAGCCATTGAAACCGAACTTCTGTGACATCATTCTAAAAAGTGAATTTTCGGCTTCATTTTCGATTATTCTCAAATTAAATAACAACAGTTAAAGTATTTCTTTTATTTAGCACCTTTTCTGACAGGTAACTTCGTTGTATGCGTCCGTTTTGTGTGATGATGAAATATCAATACCTAAACATTTCTTATTGTAAGTGTTAAGCTGATTTAGGTCTAATATATTTTACAGACAAAAGATTTGGGTTGTGCGTGGTGGACCAAGAATACAAATAAATTATGATTAAAGAACTAAAGCTGTGACGCGACAACTTCGAGTCTTAAAATTTTTGATTTTTCGCGAATGCAAAGCTAAGGAACGACTGAGATTCTCTTAGAAAAGTGAGTCGGAAATTCACGTGTATAATCCTAAAGAGACAGTCGTTTTGGGCATATGACAATTTTCGTACTTTAGGAAATGCCCCAGATGTGGCATTGAAATATAAGAACAAAGGTATTAAACAGTTTATTATTCCTTGAAATGGCTCTAAAGTACAGTGGATCCCAGTTCAAAGAGGACTTTTTCTTTTTTAACTATTCAAGCTCATCAATTCTTTCAAATAGATTGGAAGTTAAGTGGACAAATTTAAAATTGTAAAGAGTTCTTTGGTATCGGTCATTACAAAGACAACCGCCATAACTAAATTATTAACGATTTTGAATTATGTAATATAACCTTATGATTAATATCTTTATCGCTTTACTTTTGCAAAATATCTCCTCTTCTCAATTAAAATCTCATTTGTTGCACTGCTGTCCTTTTTGCATAGATTTTTTGGGAAAACGAAGTTTTCAATTCTTGCGTATTTCTCGAAACAATTGAAATTTGATGTTATGATGGTTTTCTTTCTTTTGGTCAATATGGTATCTTCTTCAACTCTGCTTATGTGAAAAGAGAATTTTCAAACCGAAAAACAACGAAAAAAATTGAGCTTACAGTACACTTTTCGAGGAACAAAATTTGTAATTTCAACAGATTATTTATAGAAGTATCCACTTTTTTGCACACATACATGTCGATTACAGAATTTTACTCCCGGTGAGTTGTCTCCATCCGTTGACTTTTCGCATCCACTGTAAAACTGAATTATGAAATTCGCCCGATGAACTACATTATCGATTCCTAAAATTACCTTTATACATTTATGAACTTTCGTATCGACACTGTGAGCTACAGACATTTAGTCAACCGGCCTAGAAATCAAGCATCGTTTTTAATTGTTTAGTACTTGGATGGGGGACGGTTCAATACCAACCGTGTGCTCTCTCTTTTTTTTTAGATATCTGGCTCTCCGGTTGCGTTGTTAGTCCGTTTTCTATTACAATTTGTTAAACAAACACTTTAACATTCAGTATAATAAGCTTTTGATTTACATTTTTGTGCTTTCCATTGCTTATTTTCGTTTTTTTTTCGTTTAATCAAAAATTTACTTCAGATTCGTCTCGAAATTGGTGCGAATGTAAAATAATAGAAATTGTATGGAGTGCGAATGGATTGCGAATTCAGTAATACCATATAAGTTGAACAAAATGTTGGTAGTGCAGGGATTGTTACCGACATTCGTTCAACTTTCATTCATCGGATTCAGTAATACGAGTAGGTTAGGTTTGATTAAAGTGGTTGTCATTAAAGCTTCTGACACACTTAGACCATTAGAGGTCCATTGTGATACCACGATCTAATAGGGAACAAAAAGGTTCCCTACTAGTTAAAACCATTTGGAGCTTCTGATGAAGCGAAGGAGACTTTTAATGTCTGTGTTTATGAGATCGCTTGGTTCATTATAGAAATATTCTCCTAGATGAAGTTTGCGTCTGTAAGAGAGAGAGCAGAGCATGTACAAAGAAGGTGTGGGATTGTCTCCTCTTCCTCCTCGTCCAAGCAACTCCAGCAAAAATCGTTTGATAGTACACCGAGTCGTGCCACGTGTCTACCTATGAGACAGTGTCCAGTTATGGCACCTATTGCGAAGCTGATCTGAGATCTACTGAGGTACAATAGACATTTTGACCGTTTCAAATCCAGTTTAGGCCAGATTTGTTTGGTCGCCATACAAGTGGTAGTGTTAAGCCATCTTGTGTTTGATTGTTTGAGACGTATGGCCATTTGTTTGCTGTAAATATCTAAATATCTAGGGGTGTAAGGTTGAAAAGTATGTCTAGTGCAGCGGAAGGTGTCGAGCGGAGAGCTACGCTGATGCACATACTCGCTGAACGTTGTACTTTGCTTAGTTTATCGCGATTTGTCGCTTTATCTAAGGCCGTCCACCATACGGTCATCCCGTAAGTGAGTATCGGTTTAATGACCGCAGTGAGTGTTTTGTGGAGACAAGCCCCACTTGTTCCTCACGGCTTTCTTACAAGAAAAGAGAGCTACTGTGACTTTCCTTACTCTTTCCTGTATATAAGGTTTCCAACTTAACTTTTTATCTAAAATAAGACCATGGTATTTAACTTCATCTGAGAAAGTAAGTGGAACACGTTTGATCGATGGAGGGTCTAATTGAGGAATTTTGTATTTCCTTGTGAAGAGGACTGGTTCGATCTTGTGGGGATTAACACCTAATCCACAGCGATCTGTCCATTTGAGTAGCTTGTTGAGAGCGGTTTGTATGAGCTCTGTTAGAATTTGAGGATGCTTTCCTGATACGGCAATGGCAATGTCATCAGCATATGCAATCACTTTGAATCCCTCTTCTTCTAGGTCTATTAGCAGATCATTAACTACCATGTTCCATAGAAGTGGGGATAGGACTCCACCTTGTGGGGTTCCTCTACTGACTGACCTTCTTGTAGTAAAGCTACCTAGTTCCGCATTTATAATTCTGCTTTTCAGCATGAATTTTATAAGGTTACCAAGTGAGCTATCCACATTGAGATTCTGCAGTGTCTTCGCTATTGCGGCGCTGTCGACATTGTTGAAGGCGCCTTCTATATCTAGGAATGCAACTAGAGTGTATTCTTTGTGATTTAGGGAGTATTCTATGGTGCGTACCAATGTATGTAGCGCAGTTTCTACCGATCTTCCCTTACAGTAAGCGTATTATGCTGTAGAAAAAAAGGTTTGGTCCTATAACACTACGCAGATGAATATCAATCAATCGTTCCAGAGTTTAAAGAAGAAATGACGATAGACTAATTGGTCTAAGATCCTTGGGCGTAACTTTGGGCAGCTTTGGGTATGAAAACTACTTTAACTTCTCTCCATATAGGGGAAATATGAACTACCCAAGCAACACATAAACTCTTGGAGAGTACTTCAATAAATGTATCAGCTCTTTACAAGCTGTTAGTTCAATCTTCTTAATACCATTTCACTTTATGACCTCCTAATTTGCTCTTTAAAATGTTCTTTTTGTTATAGTATAATTAAATGCTCTTTAAAACATCTTAGAGATAATCATGACAAATGTCACCATATTGACTCTCTATGTACCCTCTATAAAACCTCTTTAAAAGGAGTAGTTTTAAAATGCTGAAAGAGGTTTTCATTTTAATCTTTCGAATACATCTTGAAGATATTCTGTGGAAGTTTTCACTAAAACGTATTAATGAAAGCTTAACATCAAGAATTACTACTTTCCTCTTTGGTTGAAAAAATGTTTTGTTTCGCCTAACAATTGTGAATTCTGAAACCAAGCGAAAATCTTTTTATCTCTCTTCTGTTTAAAGAAAACAACTCAACTATTTACTTGAATGTGCGCGCCATTGCATATGATTATATTTAACAAAAAATAAGCAAAACTGCACAACTGTTTGGTTGCTTATAGAAAACAGATGAACTATTTGGTCGAATGTTCGCGAAGGTGCGTATAATTATATGTTACACAAAATAGCGAACTCATTTAAGGCAATCGTTTAGTTTGTGTCAAAACACAAACTTTTAAGTTGCAAAACTAAAAGTTGAATGTGCGCGCCTAGCCTAATTGTTGTGAATTTGTTATCTTTTTCTTTTACTCTTTGCTTACACTTTGTTTGCTCTTTTTTTCTTTGAATTTGACTGATTGTAAACAGTGCTGCCGTTTTAGTGACTTTGTCACTATATTTAGCGGAATTTTTAAAAGTTTAGCGACAAAAAATTATTTTTTGTCACTAGATAATTCTAGCGACTTTTCTAGTGACTTTTTGCAAGAACATGTGATGATGTTAGATCCCTGGCATTCGAGTTTGGCACTTATGTTCGATTGACTCTCTTTTTACCACGACCACTGAACTGAATTTGAAACTTCACCACACAAAATAAGACCAAAAAGAGTGTGAGTGTGAGAGTGAGCGGGTTTATGTTTTAGAAACTAGACTACCTGGTCATTTCGTTTATATGATTTATTTATATTGAAGTCAATGAAATTGATGAAGATGCTATAATGGCTATAATTATTTGTGATTGATTATTTTTATAGTAAAAGTTGTAATATTTTGTAGACTGAATTTGTTTTTGTTTTTTTTTTAAGATTTTTTATGTTAACGTAATGTTTATAAGTTTTTCTTTACTATTCAAAATAAATTTTTTGTTATAACTGAATATATTTTTTTTTTTGATATGTGTACTGAAATTTTTTTCTTGTGACTTTTTTCAAAATTTTAGCATATCTAGCGGATTTTTAAGGTCGATCTAGCGACTCTTTTTTTTGGCTTGCGGCAACACTGATTGTAAACAGCTATATTCTTCCTTTACTCTTTGTTTACACTTTTTTCACTCTTTGCTTTGAATTGCAGTTTCGATATCTTATTGTGAAGTGCTTAAGATATTTTAAAGAGTTCTTAACAAATGGATGGCGTATCTGTATAAAATACATATATTTTGTAAAGGGTGACATTGTTAAACGTATATTGAAGATAAAATTATTATTTACTAGATTTTTATGTTTTATCGTTTACTATACGAAGTCATCAGTTTCTACGGATGTAAGTAAATGAAAGAAGGAAATGTTGTTATTTGAAGAACTTTGGCAGAATATAAAAAAAATGTTCAAATAAAATTCAAATAAAATTGATAATGGGTATTATTTTGATTATGTATAATATCAAATTTTCTGAATTTTCAGTGATTCTTTAGTCGGTTGACAGTTGAACTCAATATTTTGTATCTTGATAGAATGTTGACGCAACAATAAAATGTCAAGTAAGCATATCTTTCTTACAGATTTTTAATCCAGGGATTTTAACACTTTGTGAAATAAAAATTAAGGAATGACATATATTTTCACTTATTTTCATATGTCTTTTTGTATCTTTTCTCTGTAATATGTATAAAACCTGTCAACTTACATTTAAATTTTGAAAAAAAAATGCAATAAAAATCCGGGATCATTCTTCAAACAATTATTATGTTTCTTCGTGTTTTGTAGTATAAAGGAGATCTTAGCATCACCATATACAATAAAAAAGTTGATTTAATTTTATTTCATACAAAATTCTAAAGACGTAAGTGCTAATATGTCGCTCAGTTTTTAAACCTTTTGGGTTGTATTTATTTGCTGAAATTATTTTACATTTTAAAAATTATTCAGATCGAACAAAAAAAGACCTTTCATAAAATAAAGCACCCTGTAGGTGGGAAAACCTTCGATACATACAAATACATACATGAATCGGCCATATCTATTGCATACTTAAATGTCATTTCTTTTTTTATTCTGAGGGCATTTTATTATTATAACATTATTTTTCTGAATATTTCTTTGTAAATACTATTCTATTTGAAGGCGCGTTAATTTCAAGAAGGGTAGAGTATGCGGTTTCAAATTAAATCTTCTCTCGCAAATCAAAACACACAATCATAAAAAGGGTATAAATGAATATCGTAAATCCAGTCATAAATTATTGAAGGAAAGAATTCGCCATGTTTGTGTATTTATATTAGTCAATCCATTTTATTTGAATTGCATTAAATTTGTATTTGCGTGAAAGAGAAAGACATTTTTTATACATTTTTCTTCTTCGCAGTTCAATCTTTCTACTCAAAAATATAAACATCTTGAAAACCACTTGAAAGTGTCTTTATAGATTAATCAAAAAATGATCTTTATGAAGTCTTACAAATACTTTACTTAGAACTCTTTGTTCAATACAATAGACTCCTCCCCTTTAGGCCTTTTTGGGTATTACAGACCTCTTTAAGATTTTTCAAAGAGTTGAAAACACTTGGAAAATAACTTTTCAAGATATCTGTAAGAGGCAATTGTGTTGCTTGGGTAGGTTTAGACAACCGTTCAGTATTATCTCTAAGGTGGGTAAGATAATGTCTGAAGCAATTTGCAGTTTATCTGGTATTATACCGTCTGGTCCCGCTGATTTGTATGGATCGAAGGAATTAATTGCCTATTTTAGTTTGTCCCTTGTTATCAATCCTTGGACATTTATAAGTTTGTTGTTTGACTCCATTGAGTTCATGTTACAAATGTTTTGCGAGCTACCCGGGAAGTGAGTGTCAAGTAGCAAGTTGAGTGATTCTTCACATGAATTTGTCCAGGAGCAATTTGACATTTTCAAAGAACTTGCCATGACTGGATTTGTTGAGAGGATTTTCGTCAATCTAGATGCTTCTGCAGTATCTTCTATTTCATCACAGAAGTTCTTCCATGAAGATCCTTTGCTTGTCCTCAATTGTTTCTTATAAATCTTTAAGGATTCTTTATATAAGTCCCAGTCTGAAGATTATTTTGTGTATATTTAGCTCGATTAAAGAATTTTCTACAACTTTTTCTGAGCGGTTCTAGTCCTCTTACTTGAAGAAGAAGACAAGAAATCTTCATTACATTATTCAGGGTTAATGTATAAGATCCTTAACTTTGTTATCTAGATCTGAGGTATTGGAGGGGATGTCTAGAGATTCGGTCTTAAGCGATCTTTAAAGAATGTCCCTATACGTTTGCCAATTTGTTTTCCGATAGTTGCGAAAAACTGGCCGTTTGGTTGGTTCATCATTTAAACTGAATTGGATGTATCTATGGTCTGAGGATGAGTGTTCTTCTGATACTTTCTAATTCGTTGTCATTTGATGTACGGTGTATCAGAGACAAGAGTGATGTCTAGCACTTCTTGTCAGTTTCTGGTAACAAGGGTAGGTTCATTGCCAATGTTACTGACTATAAGGTTAGTATTTAGAATATAATCAAAAAGAGACTCACCTCTGTCATTTATATTTGTACTGCCCCATACAGTGTGATGGGCGTTTGCATCGCACCCAATTAGGAGGCTGATATTCTGCCGTTTTACTTCAGCGATAATCCTCTTGAACGTTTCGCCAGGAGGGCCAGAAATGTCGTGGCCAAGATATGACGACACTATCCAGTAAGTCCCATTTTTGGTGTGTAGTCTGGCGGTGGTTATATCTCGATCGCTGAAATCAGGGAGTAAATATACATTAGAACTACTTTTAACTATGTAATATGCAGGACCTGGGTTGATCTTTATTCGACGCATACAGCAAGTAGTAACCAGGAGTCCTGAGTCCCTGAATTATAGATTTGGCAATCCATGGTTCCTGGATCAGGACTATTTCCTCTCGGTTCTTGTGAAGACGGAGAAGAAGTGAGGCCGAAGCCTTGATGGAACGTTTTAGATTAATCTAAGGTATTTGCAGCATTTTGGCTACAATCCCCCAGACCAACCCCCAATATGGTTTGATTCAGGTCTTCTGATTCAGAGGACAAATCCAGTAACTTGACTTCAGAGTCCGAGCCAATGGGTTCATCTTCGCTCAGAAGAGCCTTCCTCACGGAGTCTTCAGCTTCCTTCTCGGAGAGACTGTGGACGATTTCAGGAGCCTTTTCGGCGATGTTAGTGGTCTTCACTTCAGACTCAGATCTGCTGGGAGCATCAATTTCCATTGCTGGATCGATGTCTACCGCAGACTCCGCGACTGTGGAAGTACCTATTGGTTGTGGAGGAACGGTGTTACCCCAATCTTTTTTGTAGATTTTTAGAGTAATTGAAGAGAAACCGTACCCAACAACACCTTTGGTTGCCAGTAGAGGAGCCAAGGACTCATTATTCACTACAATGATTGCAGATCTTGATCAGAAAATCATACAGGACGATCAAAATTTGTTTTCATTTCTAAATAATTATTTTATTATTTATGGTACTATTTCCATTACCACAACGAAAGAAACCCAATTTAACTGATTTTGTTTTCAAAATCGAAATCAAACCAAATTTGGATGTATGTACATATGTATATCATTTGGTTTTATTTTATGTCACTTCGTTGTACATCTATTTATCATGAAGTTGCAAGCGCATTATAACTTATTTTTACTATAAGAACCTACCTATCTGAGATGAAAGAGTAGGTATTTTTTTTTGGGGTTGGTGGCAATTTAAATTGCTTAGTATTATAAACCCTTATCCATCCCAGTTATTACAATTCAAATTTTCCCAATTTTTCCGTTGGTTTACCTGACTATGTATATACTAAAAAAATTATTTCATCATCATCATCATCATCGGCTCGACAACCGGGTTCCGGTCCTGGCCTCTTTCAACAAGTCTCTCCACCTATCCCGGTCTCTAGCCGACGCCATCCAGTTGCGCACCCCAAGGCTTCGGGCGTCCTGGTCTACGCCATCTCTCCAGCGCAAGCATGGTCTACCACGCTGTCGTCTTCCATAGAATGTACCACAAAGAACTTTCCGAGCAGGTTCCTCTTCGCTCATGCGAGCTAGGTGCCCTGCCCACCGGATTCTACCGAGCTTAATTTTTGTCACAATATCTGCTTCTAGGTAGATTGCGTACAATTCATGATTGTACCGTCTCCGGAATCGTCCTTCCTCACATATGGGGCCAACAATTCTCCTTAAGACTTTTCTCTCGAACGCAGCTAAGAGGTCGGAGTGCCTTTTGCTAAGCACCCAAGTCTCGGATCCATATGTGAGTACTGGCAGGACCATGGTCCTGTACAGCAGCAGTTTTGAAGTTATGGTGAGATTACTGGATTTGAAAAGCTTTGACAGACTATAGTAGGATCTGTTGGATTTGAGAAGCCGCCCGCGTATTTCTTCTTCTATATTGTTATCGGCTGCTACTATTGACCCAAGGTATTTAAAGGATTGCACCACTTCAAATTCGTGCTCCGCTACCTTGATTGTTTGACCAACTGTTCCTCTCGCATTCGACGCCACCATGTACTTTGTTTTACCTTCACTAATGTGCAGCCCCAGATTTTGTGCCGCCTGCTCGATCTGGATGAAGGAATCGTGTACAGCTTGTTCGGTTCTTCCGATGATGTCTATGTCGTCTGCGTAAACTAGTAACTGACTGGACCTGTTGACGATGGTCCCTCTTGTTGCCGTGCCAGAGTCACGGATTGCTTTCTCCAACGCCAGGTTGAAGAGGAGGCAGGCCAAACCGTCCCCTTGTCGGAGTCCATTAAAGATTTTGATTGGTCTGGATAGCAATCCGGCTATTTTTACTTGGCTTGTTACGTTGGTCATGGTCAACCTACATAGTCGTGTCAATTTATTTGGGATGCCGAATTCTCTCATGGCTTTGTAAAGTTCTACCCTGGCTATGCTATCATAGGCGGCCTTAAAGTCTATAAACAGATGGTATGTTGGGATGTTAAATTCTAGACATTTTTCCATCGCCTGCCTAAGGGTAAAGATCTGATCAGTTGTTAATTTGCCTGGAATGAAACCACACTGATATATTGTCCGATGACGGTTTTAGCGTATGGGGTTATCCGGTCTTGTAGGATAGAGGAGAGTATCTTATAGGCGGTACTCAACAACGTGATACCTCTATAATTGCTGCACGTTGTGACATCTCCCTTCTTATGTATGGGGCATATTATGCCTTTTCGCCAGTCTTCTGGCATTTCTTCCTGCTCCCATTCGTGCACTATAATATCATGAATTGCTTGACGTAAGGCTGGCCCGCCGTGATGAAATAATTCGGCTGGTATGCCATCGGCTCCCGGGGATTTGTTCTGTTTAAGCCGGCCTATAGCCTTCTCAACCTCTTCTATGCTTGGTGGCGGCAACATAGGGTATTCTTCTTGAAGTAGTGGAGCCTCCACTTCTGCAGTGAGCTGACCATTTAGCAATTCATTGAAGTACACTTCCCATCGCTCCAGTATGCTTTCAGTATCGGTGATCAGATTTCCCTCTCCGTCCTTGCAGTATGTGCAGCGTGGTGTGTACTGCGTCATGTTTCGGACGGATTGGTAGAACTTCCGCGCCTGGTGCGGACCTCGCTCTCGGCTGTTTTCTATTTCACAGATTAGGTTCTTTTCCCAGGCTGATTTCTTTTGTCTGTGAAGCCGTTTTTCTGTTCTTCTGAGCTCTTTATATTCTTCTTCGCGTGCCCGCGTTCTATGAGATTGTTGCATTGCTCGGTACGCAACATTCTTACGTTCAGTCGCTAGCTTGCATTCATCATCAACCCAGTCGTTCCGATTTTTACGACTGCTGCCTAAGATGGAGTTGGCAGTACTAATGACAGTATTTTTAAGACGTGTCCACTTTTCATTTACGCCCAGCATACTGGCTCCAGGACTTACTCTCCCTAAGTCAGGTGTTTCTAGGGCGAGTCCTAACGCATTACCAAAGGTGTTACTGGTGTTTTCATTGCACAGGGCAGCCGTGTTGATTCGAACCTGATCGGCGGATGCAATGCGTCTTCGCAAGGCAATCCGCCCTCGGAAAACCATACCAACAAGATAGTGATCCGAGTCGATATTGGCACCTCGGTACGTTCGTACCGTCATCAAGTTCGAGTAGTGGCGACGGTCTATCAACACGTGGTCTATTTGGTTACGAGCGACTCCATCAGGTGATACCCAGGTGGCTTTGTAGATATCTTTACGCGGGAACCTGGTACTCGCAACGACCATGTTTTTCGATGCTGCCAATTCTAAGACTCGAAGTCCATTGTCATTAGTGTTTTCATGCAAACTATGGGTGCCTGCGTAATGCCTGAATACCGGCTCCCGACCTATTTTTGCGTTCAAATCCCCAAGGATGATTTTAACATCATACCTTGGACAGGCATTGAGGGCTTGTTCGTAGTAAGTCTCTTTTTCTTCATCTGAGGACTCCTCCGTAGGTCCGTGAACGTTAATGAGGCTGATGTTCGTAAATTTGCCTCGCACGCGAAGGGTGCATAGCCTTTCGCTTAAAGCGTTAAAGCCGATGATAGTAGACTTCATTTTTTCGCTGACTAGGAAGCATACCCCGAGCACATGGTGTTTTGTATGACAGCTGTAGTATATGTCATATTCTTTCTTCTGTAAAACACCATTCCCTGTCCATCTGATTTCTTGAAGAGCTGTTATGTCAGCTTTATATTTTGAAAGGGCATCGGCTAGCTGCTGAGCAGCTCGAGCTCTATAGAGCGATCGTACGTTCCATAAGAAAATTCGTAAATCGTTTTTCCTTTTTCTTTGCGTGGGTTGTCGTCGTGAAATCAGTCCGTTTCCGAGGCTTGTTGTCGTTCTCGAAATTCATTAAGTTTTACGGGACAGGGAATTAACCTGTCGCCAACCTGAGGAACCAGCCTGATCATATTAGCCAAACCTTTTTTAAAAGGCTTGTTTCTAGCGGCCGCCGCGGAGAGGCTATGATCACACTTCCACCAGTCCCGAATAGTTACGGCACGTGCATGTTTTCGTATGCTACATGTTGTTCCCCCTATTCGTCTCATGGCTGACCGCCTAAAAAGAAATGAGAAGAAGAAATGAAGGCTCCAGAACAACAAAAACTTCCCCAGAATACATTGCAACAGGTTGATACGCCTTTGTATGTATGTGGCATATCACTTATGGCGCTAGGTTCGTGAATCAACTATAAAAGCGACTAATACCTACATGCATCAGTTATTGCATTCTAAATATATCTACCTGCCTACTTACATATATCAATTCAAAACAAACAATAATAATAAAAAAAAACATTATACCTACCTGGTCTAACTATTAAATATTTTTATTTCATCTGCAGCTAGGAACTTTGTTCTGGCCAATGCAATGATTCCAGAAACCCAGATTATAGATACAACCTCTGTACTTACTTACTAAAGCTGAAGTACTATGTATTCAAAGCTGAGGACGGGCGCTGGCACGTTTGTTTCGGTTGCGTGTTGTTAGTTTTGCCAATTATGTGCCGTCCTCATTTTGTTCTTTTTAACAATCGACCGGCGAGCGACGTGTGTGTGTTTTGTTTGCTCGCACTATGTTACCGACTACCGATCGTTGGCAGAAAGTGGGTCACTTGCGATTTCATGACCGACTTTTCACAGAACTGTCTTTTTCATCACGTCCGTCTTCGGCTCTTCGTTAACTTTTTGTTTCTTTCTTGTTCTGTCTCTCTCTTCCGCATTCCATCAGAAACAATACTATGTAGTGATCTTTGCTGATCTTAAAAGACACCCGGGTCTCAACAGCCATACAAATACAGCTCAGTTGAACCTACTTATTGCAGCAATCTTAACACTTGACTTCATATTCAAAGCCAACAAAAAAAAAAAACAAATGGAAAAATTGTTTTAAAGACTTGCATAAGCCACACCAATTACATTCACCCTCCGTTCTCGCAAAAACATTGTTTTTTGATAAATCAAATTTAACCAATTAACTTACTGCAAAAAAAAAAACAATAACTAGACCCCGTCCAATCGAATGTGTATCTTATGAAATAATTCGTTTTTAGTGCATAAAACTAACGAATCTACCAAGCAACCAAAAAAGAACTCAGCGAAGAACTTGCCATGCCATTGCGGTATGGTGCTAATCAATTTAGTTTTGTTTCTTTGTTTTAATCTACATCTACCAGCCATTAAGACCTCTAGCATATAGCTTTGGGTTAATTAAGCAAGAAGCCAAGAACAAGTGGTAAATGAATAAAATGAAAACACGCTTTTTGTACGAGTATAGGCTTACAAAAAACCGGAAAACAAAAATAGCCTACTCTTTGGAACGTTGGGCCTTTTTATAATCTTATTCTTAAGACTTAACACAGGTCCGGACTAGTTACTTAGTTAGATTAGTAGAGAAAACTTATGAAGTTATCCTAAGGTCTCCCCTAAGTACAATAATGCGGTCTTTTGCCTTACTTATTTATGTATAAAAAAATATAAATATAAAAATTTTAATTAAAAAAACGAAAATTGGAGAGAAAAATAAAATTGACTTGAACAAGGAAGTGAATACATAAATGGCGCAAAGTGGACATTTGAGCTTTGAAATTGGGATTTAATCCTAAGGTAAAATATCGTTATGCCTGAATTAAAAAAATCAAGTGTGATGTAAGGGACTATTTACAGAAATAATCAGTTAGTGATTTGTGCTTTGTATATGTGTGAAATAAAACGCAGTATTAATGCCAAACTTATCTAATATAGAAGCCTGGAAGAACCTTCCCTTAACGTAAAATGGTCAAGTAAACGAATAATAATAACCTATTAACTATAGTTTCAACAATTATATAAGCCAAATTTTAATGACTTAAAATTTTAACTGAAATTTGTATCAACTGTTATATATACGAGCCCAAACGCAAAATAGTTGGACTACCTATGATAAAAAACAAAAATATGCTGATTCTTAAATTCCATCGGAAATAAAATCAATATTTTGGTATTTTTCTTAAGATATATTTATTTTGAATAGGAATAAGTAACAAAAACAAAATTACTCCAATTAAATAACGGTATAGAGCAATCTTACAAAATAAAATAACGATTTAAACATTTTTTTAAGTGCAAAATAGTTGGCCTATGGGTCTTAATTTTTATTTTACCATGGTGTTACGTCGCCTTTGGCCTTGATAACTGCTTCTATGGGTTGTGGCATTGTGTCAACTAATTTCTGACATTCTTCGTACCAAAAGACTCCCAAATATTTATGATTTTAGCTTTAAGGTCTTGAAGAGTCCGGCATGGTTCTTTTCGCAGTTTTTGATTGATTTTATGCCATCCAGTTTCAATTGGTGAAAGATCAGGGCTGCTGGAAGGCCATTCCAGTAAAGGAATAGCTTCAGTAGATAACCACGCCATTGTAGACCTTGCAGTATGACAAGAAGCTCCATCCTGTTGGAAAATATAGTCTCCATCACTGGTTTGAAGTCGTGGTATTGATGGGAGAAGCTCATTTTCCAGAATATCCTGTACTTGGCAGCATTGACAATTCCATTTACAAAATGTAAATTGCCCAAACCCCGCCCCGACATGCATCCCCATATCATTAGAGATGCTGGAAACTTGACCGTTTTTTTAAGGCAATCTTTGTGAAAAACCTCTTCAATTTCTAATGACTCGTTTTCGTTCGTCGCCCACGCTAACTTCAAGCCTGGACTCATCACTCCAAATAACGGACCGCCATTGACTTAAAGTCCAGTTTTTACGTTGTTTGGCCCACTCTAGCCGCTTTTTCTTTTGTTTAGATGTTTAAAGTGGTTTTTCTTTGGCCTATGTTTTTAACGAATTAAAATTGCTCTAATTTAAATAAATCTAAAACAAACCTTATAAAATTTGTATCCAATTTTTTTCATGGTCCGTTTGCAAGTGTCGACCGAAACACTTTTTTTTTATTCTTTCCCTCCATTGAACAGTTATTGCAGCGGCCGTTTGACGTCGATTTTCTTTTATTATTATTTTTAAAACTCGGCAATTTCGAGGTTTTGCAATTGGTGGGCGTCCCGTTTTTTAACCGATCTCCACATTTCCACTATTTTTGAACTTTGAGATAATGTTTCGAATTGATGAGCGCGGTAAATTCAATTGTTTTGCGATTTTATAGCTCAATAATCCCGTTTCGAAGGCTTTATTTATGGATTCCCTAAGGTCTCTTGATAATGCAACGCCACGCACCATGGTTGACATTAAACTATTGATGGCTTGCATAAAACAGGAGATCAATAAACAACAAAACAAGTGCATGTCATTTTTTTAATAACGGTTATCTGAAAATCTATTTAAATCTTCGTTCATAGGCCAACTATTTTGCATCCTAGAGAGAGTAGTCCAACTATTATGCACTATCTTTGTTTGAGAGAATGCAAACTGGAGCCATATGTGCTTTCTCGAATTTAGTTCTGTTTGGTCTAATTTACTTATTAAATGTAATTTATTACATCGACAAAAAAAAATTAAAAAAAAACTGCTTGGGGACCAGAAAATATAGGCACATAAAAAATGTTAATTTGTTATTTGATGAGTAGGCCAACTATTTTGCGTTTGGGTCGTACAAGTACGAGTATATACGTTTGTGTATTTTTTTTATTTCCTTTTTATTTTTTAAGTTCTGAAATGTGATGCGGCATCCTTACCACATTTCGGGGAGAGATGCCGCAATTTTTTTTTGAGAATACGCCGCAAGTTAAATTTGTTTATCTATTTGTTTTTAAAGGAATACTAAGCTTCGTTCTAAGCCCGAAAATACATTGAGAAGGTGATGTCTCTCCGAAAGGTGGAAAAACTTATTTTCAAACAAAAAAAAAACTAGAAGATTGGATCCAATGTACAAAATTACGAAAATGGTTATACGAAAATTGAACACGGAGTAAAAACCTACAATCCACAGACTGTGGACAAGATTAAGAACGAAAGAAACATATTTCACAGTCAAATTAATTCTTTAAGTTTTCTACCTTGTTTGAAGATCTAACGGTAAGAAATATATAAAAATATATCAGAGAAAATGTCCTAACTACATATACGTCATGAACTCCAATCCGGAAACTTTGCAGATAAGGCCTGAACGAAGTTATTACTCGTATACCTATTTCGAAAATGCTAACTAAGATTTCTGAATTCGAGAAGTAGGGTTAAGTAGGGTTTAATGATTCTCGGTCCAGTTCACTGTGTCAACAAAAGCTTTATTCCTTCTAACGAAGCCTTGTAAAATATAAGTAACATTGAAACTCATAGGTCTTACAGATGTTATTTAAATGATTTTTAAAATATTAAATAAATAAATGAAAAACTGAATTTTTATTTTTATTTTATTCAATTTTAATTTAACTTAATTAATATCACAACTTTAATTAATTTACTATATTTAAGCTACGCGTTTCGGAGTGTTATTGCTCCATCATCAGGCGAACTACTTTTGATTTTTGATTGTTGGTGTATTCAAACTTGAGCTTTTTGTTGTCATCTTGTGTTGTACTTGTGTTGTTGTTGTTGTTGTTTTATTTAACTTGGTTGGAGCCTTTTTTTGTGTGGTGATATATGAGCGCTGTCTTCTTTTCATCTATTGTTTTGTTGGTGTTTAATTGCTGTTTCATATAAAGTGTTTGTTTTTACTGTCAATTTATCGTTCAATAAGTTGTCTTGTTCTATCTTGTATGCTTTATAGATTTCGTATTCTTCGATCGCGTCTAATATTTTACCTTTTCGGCTTAGGTGTAATGTTTGTAGGTTTGTTTCAAGGTCTGTATAATTATGGTTGTTGTTGATTAAATGCTGGGCGTAGGTGGATTTGGAGTTTGGTTTTGGTATATGTTCTTTGAATCGATCGTTGAATGTTCTACCTGTTTGTCCTATGTAGAACATTTGACAATCGTCGCATTTCAATTTATATACTCCGGAGCATGATTTTTTATTGGTTTTAGGTTTTTGTTTTAAAATATTTTGTATGTTATTGTTAGTTTTAAATGAAATATGTATATTTAGTTTTTTAAATTCGTATAAAAGAGTTTGTGGAATTATATTTGTGTAATTTACTGATGTGTATTTTAGGGTTTCTTTTGGTGTATTTATGTTGTTTTTGTTCTTATTATAGTTTATTTTCTTTTTCTTGTTTCTGAGTAATTTATCAATTATTGTTGTGTTATAGCCATTTGTGTGTGCAATGTATTTTATAGTGTTGATTTCATTTAAATAGTCTGTTTTGTTCATTGGAACATTAATCAATCGATTTATAAATGCATTAAATGCTGACATTTTTTGTGGGTATGGGTGGTGGGAATCTTTATGTATGGTAGTGTCGGTAGTAGTATGTTTTCGATATATTTTATATTTGAGTTTGTTATTGTTTTTTGTTATGTTTAAATCTAAGAAATTTATGGAGTTATTGTTTTCTATTTCACTTGTAACTTTAATTTTTGTGTTTATGTTATTGATATATTTAGTAAGTATGTCTATTTGTCTTTGTGTACCATCGAATATGACAAACGTGTCATCGACATATCTTGAATATGATATTATTTTGCATTTTTGTGGATTATTAGCTGATAAGATGTATTTATTTTCGAAGTTATTTAGGTAGATATCGGCCAAAAGTCTAATAGAAAAACTAAAAAATATCAATATAACAACAAACCATAAATTGATTTCATTCGACGTCTCTAATATGTATACTAATATACCTGTAGACGAAACTATACAAATACTCAAAAATAATCTCACCACCACAGCAACAATTAACAAACAACAAATCGACGAACTAATTTTATTACTAGAAATTATATTAAAACAGAACTACTTCACATTTAACGATGAATTCTATATCCAAACAGAAGGATTAGCCATGGGTTCACCATTAAGTGGACTTTTGGCCGATATCTACCTAAATAACTTCGAAAATAAATACATCTTATCAGCTAATAATCCACAAAAATGCAAAATAATATCATATTCAAGATATGTCGATGACACGTTTGTCATATTCGATGGTACACAAAGACAAATAGACATACTTACTAAATATATCAATAACATAAACACAAAAATTAAAGTTACAAGTGAAATAGAAAACAATAACTCCATAAATTTCTTAGATTTAAACATAACAAAAAACAATAACAAACTCAAATATAAAATATATCGAAAACATACTACTACCGACACTACCATACATAAAGATTCCCACCACCCATACCCACAAAAAATGTCAGCATTTAATGCATTTATAAATCGATTGATTAATGTTCCAATGAACAAAACAGACTATTTAAACGAAATCAACACTATAAAATACATTGCACACACAAATGGCTATAACACAACAATAATTGATAAATTACTCAGAAACAAGAAAAAGAAAATAAACTATAATAAGAACAAAAACAACATAAATACACCAAAAGAAACCCTAAAATACACATCAGTAAATTACACAAATATAATTCCACAAACTCTTTTATACGAATTTAAAAAACTAAATATACATATTTCATTTAAAACTAACAATAACATACAAAATATTTTAAAACAAAAACCTAAAACCAATAAAAAATCATGCTCCGGAGTATATAAATTGAAATGCGACGATTGTCAAATGTTCTACATAGGACAAACAGGTAGAACATTCAACGATCGATTCAAAGAACATATACCAAAACCAAACTCCAAATCCACCTACGCCCAGCATTTAATCAACAACAACCATAATTATACAGACCTTGAAACAAACCTACAAACATTACACCTAACCCGAAAAGTTAAAATATTAGACGCGATCGAAGAATACGAAATCTATAAAGCATACAAGATAGAACAAGACAACTTATTGAACGATAAATTGACAGTAAAAACAAACACTTTATATGAAACAGCAATTAAACACCAACAAAACAATAGATGAAAAGAAGACAGCGCTCATATATCACCACACAAAAAAAGGCTCCAACCAAGTTAAATAAAACAACAACAACAACAACACAAGTACAACACAAGATGACAACAAAAAGCTCAAGTTTGAATACACCAACAATCAAAAATCAAAAGTAGTTCGCCTGATGATGGAGCAATAACACTCCGAAACGCGTAGCTTAAATATAGTAAATTAATTAAAGTTGTGATATTAATTAAGTTAAATTAAAATTGAATAAAATAAAAATAAAAATTCAGTTTTTCATTTATTTATTTAATATTTTAAAAATCATTTAAGTAACCACAACTTGGAGACGAAAAAACCATAAAAATGAGATGTTATTTAGTTACATACATAAATTGTTATTGAATAAAAAGTGCATACATTGTTTTTATTTATATTGAACTCAAGTTCGCAACACGGATTTGTATTTGTTAAGGGTAAGTCCACTGTTACAAATCTTAGATTGTTGTCTGATAATGTTAATATGTTATTAATGGTTTTAGTAATTCATTGATTTGATAGGGTAGATCATGAAATTCTTATTTTTTAGTCTTTATAGTTTAGGTTTTCACCCAACTTTTGTTGAATGCTAATTTTTGTATTTGAAGAATCGAACCCAATTTGTAAAAATTGGATCTAAATCATATAGAAAAACTTCCGGGGTTCCCCAAGGAAGTTACTTAGGTCCACTGATGTTCATTCTTTTTTATTTAGATAATCCAACTTGCTTAGGATTTTCTAGTCATCTTATGTACGATGATGACTTAAAAATCTTTCCGTCCATTGTAACATTAAATGATTGTCTTCTTCTTCAAGATGACCTTCATGCATTAGCCAAATGGTGTTCCGAAAATCAATTCATTCTCAATGTTCGAACGTGTCAAATTTTTACATGCCACAGAAAATCTAACCCAATAATTATGGAGTGTACAATTAAAAACGTCATTTTAGTTTTTGTTAAAAAAAGATCTGGGTGTAATTTTAGACATTTAGTTTTCGTTTTAAAATATTGACTAGCGTAACAGATACATTTATTGACAGCCCTAACGAAATTTTTCTCTTAAAATGTTTTGCAATTGAAGAACGGCTGATATATTTTGTGCATCAAATTTTTTTTCTTAAACTATAACTTCGTTCTGATTCTTTTCCAAAAATTACAATAAATTATTGGCACCCCTAATATTAAAGAAAAAAAAAACATGCTTTTTGTAGCAGATTTCTATTAAAGTAATAATAAAAGAAAGTTTGAAAAAAATTAAATTAATAATTTATATAGAGCTAATTAATTTTAATTTTAAGGAAGACAAAACATAGCTTCTTTTTTCGAGAAACTTTTAGGCATACAACTATAGTAAGTTCTTCTGCCTCTTAAGGGGAGGTTCTCCTTTTTTGGCAACCAAAAATGCATTTTTTTTCCATTTTATTTTTCTAGTAAAATATGTGTAGAATATGTAGCTAAAACCGTTTGTCCGAATACTTTGTTTTTAATTTATAGAACAAAAACGAAACCTACCTTTTTGTCTCGAAAATTGACATTTAGCGGTATTTTGAGTGTAGCATGTTTTACATAAATATTTTTGAATTTTGCGCTTATATACCATATCGTTTGACGATAGCGTTTCGACGATTATCGACTTACGTGAATCAAAAAAAGGCAACGCTATCGTTCAAACGATATCGTCTGACGATAATCGAGTTACGGAATGACCCTCCTGATAAAATATGAAAATTACAAAAACAAAATTATACTCAAAAATGAGTATCGTGTATCAAAAATGAGAGCGTTTCTCATTTTAGTACTATTTAGTACATGTTTTGACAAACTTATGAGTTCCAGAATCGCATTATGTGAGTTCATGAAATGTAAAAATGAAAAATGGCTGTGAAAACTGAAACGATAACTTTTTTATCACTTCACAGTTTCATAGATAGAGAATTGACCCCCTGGCTTTTTTTAATATTTGTCAATTTGTGTATGCTCAATATCATTTCCATTAAACGTCTGTGTTTTTCGTGACATTTTTGAAACTAAAAATTGTAACGGTCAGTTGATATAGTTATTGACACTCTAAAAAGTATGATTATTGGCAGTGCCAGTAACTGAAGCCGCATATAACCAATTATTATTGGCACCCCTTTTCCTTTAAATTTAACAATTTGTTTAACAAAAAGTTGTTAAAAACGATAATTTTAATATATTTTTATAACCAAAACTATAAATTTTTATTAAATTTACCATAAAATAATCAGAACGAACGTGTACAAAATTCTCTCTCCTTAGCGGGAACACTCAATTTTTGATAATTTTTTCACAACCATAAAAAATAAACAATAAAACGTTTTTACTTTTAAACAAATAAAAACGAACTGAAGAGGAAATTTATTAATAAAAACAAAAACACAGAATTATGGGGAATTAAATACAGTTTAAGAAAAAACAAACACTTATTTGCTCAGGTCACTAGATTTCTTAAAAATCATTTTTGAATGAAGGGGGCTAATAGTTGGTGAAAAATAAGGGGGTGCCAAAATAATTGTATCCGTTACACGACATTGTAAATAAAGAAAACAGATTAATAGGATTATTATTAATAGGATTATTATTAATAGGATTATTATTAATACAAGAGATTTCAGACCCTTTCATCATCAAAATTTTATATATGTACATATGTCGCTTGCAAGATCGGTTCTTGAATATTATTGCATAATTTCGAATCCCTTTTATGGAGCACATGCTTTAATAATTGAGAGTTCAAAAATGAATTACCAAGTTGTTATTTTTCAAATTAAAATGGAATATTGCAATTCCAGCATACTCAACTAGATGTCTGCTTTTCAATTTTCAAATCCTCGATTCAAGACGCAAATATTTTAGTGTTATGTTTATTAAAGACCATGTTAATTGTCCTCAACTTAAAGAGCCTATACCTAAATCTTTTTGTCTCCGTGCAAATTTTTATTTCCGTGAAAAATGTGTATACGAGAAATTATTTGCGGAATGAACCATTTGCATTTGCACGATGTATTAATAAGCGAAACTAATTTTGTAATTGATGATAAATAGACATTATTCGATTGTATGTCTAAATTTAACTTAAAAAAAAGATTGATGATTGTTTTACAAAATGAACCACTCGATTGATAATATTTCTTACTTTTATTTATGTTATTATTTATTAGATTGTTAAAAACATTTGTATTGTTTGTAAAATTAATTAATTTATTTTATATTGTCTATTGAAATTGCGATGAAATAAATGCCATGACTAAATAAAATTAATTTAAAGCAATATCTACACATTTTATTCTGAGGGCCCCCTTTTTGTGCCTTTATATACTAAGCCTTATTCCGGTACTGAAAGCAATACAATATACCAAGAAGAAAATAATAAAAAAAGCAAACAGCCATTAACATACTTATTCTATGTATCTTTTGTCTTGAATTCATCCAAGTTTACTTTTTCCCTGATTCTCTCAGATAGTCACAGAGGTCTCCGTCTCACTGTGTGTATCTAAATATTATCAAGTATTCTATAGCTTTTGCACTTGTACCAGTAATTTCGAAGTCAATGCTAAAGAAATGTTGGCCAAGACACCGAATCAAGCGCACAAGCACAGAGAAAAGCAAAGAAAAATTATTATCATTGTTTTCTTTTCTTCTTATTCTGTTATTTTTTTTGTATGCTTTTTGTTTTTGTTAAGAATAAAAGTAGGCCATTGACACAGTTTCCATGCTTACTGCTTCATCTTTCGTATTTCGTTCTATATTTTAGCATTCCTTTTCCTTGCATGCATACCTACATACTTGTGTGTGAGCTGAGCTTAGTTTATGCCTTTCTTCTTTTCGAAGTCTGGTCATGATTCTTGTAATGTAAATATATTAAAGATTGAAGTGGTGAGATTGCTTTCATGAGCTTCAAAACTTTTATGAACAAATAAAATCTGTTAGAATACAATCTTGTAAGTAATATGGCAGTGGCACGAAAAAATCCAATCTAAGGCGATAGATGATCAATGAGTCAAATATATCTCTTAGCTGTCAAAATCGAGTTTACCTATGTTATGGAAAAGTATGAGTATTTGAATTTAGTTTTTATTCGTTGAATTTTTGACAATTTTTCTTAAAAAAGAATGTGAAAGTTTGTAAGGTAGTTATTAAGGTGTTATTTTTTGTTGGAAGGGTTACAATGACAATATCTTGACTTATATTCAACATTAAATGAAAAATTGTTATATAGGTAAATAACGTATGACAAAGTAGAACAATCAAATAAGAGTACACTGATATTGCCAGGAGTTTTAAATGATAGTGATTGGGTATATGACTGTCAAAAAGGACCACTTTGGAATGAAGGTGGCCGAATGATTTAAATTTTTTTTAAATTAATATTAAAAGGACCTTGTAGTGGGACTTGTAAAATACATTTAGAGTCACCCAACTATTCTTATTCTATTCAGAGATTAACTGACAATGATTAAGCTAGTAATAACAATGGCACACAATTTTAAAGAGCCTAATATTAAGGTATTAGTATGATACTACTTAACAATTTACTAACATTAAAGTAGTCTACTTACTCATTCTCAATTTTAAACATTTTCTAACTAGTATCGTACTAAAGCAGTTTTCTCAATAAATTGCTGCTGAACACACCTAAAACAATGACAGTTCGTGCAAACAACTAAGTATACAGACCTTTAGTGGCATTTGTAAATAGCACGATACTAAAAAAATAAAACAGGTATTCTATGATTTTAGCTTTAATAAAATGGTAGAGAAAGTATGAATCGAATATAGATTAAGATTTGCAAAATCGTTGTTTTAGATTCATACTAAAACAGCTTTAACATCGTACTAATTCAACTAAAATATTGCGCCATAGGCTTTGCATAGGTATTCGAGTTTCGAGTACGTCATCGATATAGGTTTCAAGAACCTCGATTAGTCATTCCCTATGAACTGGGGGACTCTGCATCCAAGCATCTCTCACCTTACAGATTAAATAAGAACACTTTAATGTGGTTTGGTTATCCTTAAAGATATTCTGTGATTATTTTTACACTCAAAATCATCTAAATCTTATTTAAACTCTAAGGCGAATAACAAAAACAAAATATTTCATGGGGTCGACTGTCTTTATCTTCTTAAGTTGGAGCCGTTTCGTTGAACTCTCAACTGGACTTTTATTCGACTCGTTGATAAAAATTGAGTGCTTACTAACGATAAAACATGGCCATTTATTATAAACAAAATGTTTGCATTTGTTTTGTTTCTTTTTTTTTGTAAAATATAAATTTTATAACTACATATATATATATATGTATGTACATTTAAATTTTTTTAGTTATCATATTTTACGTGAATTGATTTTTTTCTATTTTTTTTTTTTTGTAAAATTTTGTTAAGTAGCTACTTAAAAATAATTTAATATTTATTTTCAATAAAATTGGAAAAAAACATTCCGTTTTCTTAAACAAATACTTTGAAACTTTTGGTACCTGCTTAGTAAGTATAAAATTAGATTTTGAATCTATTTTTAGCTTTTAAATCTTGTTTATAAATCATAAAATTATCATGCTAGCTTATAAATTTTCATAATTTTACTAATCAGAATTTATCTATTAGCTTATGAATTAATTTTTTTTTAATTCATAAGTCACTTAGTAGTTTCTGAATAATTTTTTTTTAATTCATAAGTCACGTACTTGTTCATGACTTACATTTTTTTAATTTATAAGCTTAAGCTAAAAAGTGACTTAAGCTTTTGTAACCCTGTAGTTTTGTAGAATTGATAATGTAATGCCACTTGCATCAATTGATTTATAAATTTAAAAGAAAAAGAATTGATTAGCTTTCTATCGTGTTTCTTTTTTGTAATGTTATGTTTTCTGTTCAAGTCTGTGTATTTCTTTTCCTGCCAGCGGCGTTCAGTAAAAGTCGGTTGTGTGAGTATATTCTATGTTTGTACATAATATCCACAGCAAATAAGGCTAACTCCTCCGGTCTACTAATCAAGGACAAACTTAAAAAAAAAATTGTATAATATTATTATACATATAGCTATGCTATACGAATATATATTTGTGAGTATACGTTTATATATTTCTTAAATTATTTATTTAATGTTTTAAATACTTACTTCGGATTGTGTAATAACATAACACCAAATCGGGTTCTCGAAAAATGAGTGTAGGTAGTATACCAGATAGAAAATTTAAAAATCTTACAGTGTTGGCTCGTGACAAAAAAAAAAGAAAAACAAATAAACCATCCAAATATTTTAAATTGGAAACAATTTATATTTCATTTAATAAATATTTACATTCGGAAAAGAATAAATAATTGCACAAAATATATAAAAATAGTCAAAGCAAAAGATGTTTTAAATAGGATGAAGAAATTAATAAGAATTTAAATAAAATTACACAGCTTAAAAGTTAAAGACAAAACAAAACTACTAGATATACAAAAGAAATAATATTTATTTAAGGACTCTTTTTTTTAGTTTTATTGTATTCAAAGTTTTCTTTCTTAAATTAAACTTAAATAAATAACAACTTAGTTTGTATTTGTTTTTTGTTTTTTCTATAATTTACATTATATGTTAATAATTGAATAAAAAGTATTTAAAATATATTTAACGTCAATCAAAATTAATTGCATGTTTTCATATTTAAATTTGTTTAACTAATACCATTGACTCGTAAAACAATGTTTATGTAAAATAAATAATAAAACAAAACTAAGCAAACAATATTTAATATCATGAGTTTACTTAATTTAAATGTATCTTATATTAAATTATTTTGTACAAAGAAAGTATTGTTCTTGTTTTTTTTCTGTTTTTTGTTTGTTTAAATTTACAGTGTATGCAAAACATGTAGTTCAATATGTCTATTTAAGTAACAATTATTTTATACAAGCAGCGCATTATTACATGGTTATTATAGAACTTGCAATTGAGGTACATTTTTTTTAATTAGAGCAATAAACTTAAGTAGTATGTAGAGGCACAGTTGCACCAAAACGGAACAACAGTTGCAAAAAGACAATTGGACGCTCCGTTGTTCTTACATTGCTTTTGTTCTCGTGTAAAGTGAAAATTATTGATTGATAAGATTCTTTCGTTTGAAGATATTTCAGGGATTTTTAACGATTAGATTTTTGGTTGGAAACTAATATGTGAAGCGAGTTAAGAAACATCAAGAACTTAACTTTCTAGATTAGACTATTTGTAAGACATCTATTAGAAAATACGAAATATTTTGTTTTCTTCACGAATACTTTAGAATACAATTGTAGGTACACAAAAAAAGGAGAGAAAAGGGTAGTTGATAAAGTATCATACTCGTAGAACTGTAACACCCATATTAATAAAGATGGTTTAGTGGGGGTTTATCGTTAAGTCCTGGACTAAGTGCGAAATTTCATTAATAAAACAAATTTTCTGTTAAGTGACGTTTACTAATTATGATTAAGTTAAACCACCGAAGTAGGTGGTTTAGCGAAGGAATAAGAAATAGAAATGTCCACAGTCAGACACAAGCAATTGGCAATCAATTTAGGTAGCCACAGAATATAAAAAAGAGATTGCTTACTTTTGTAGAAGATTTCCTTAAAAGGATTTTTGATAAACGTCATTTTACTATTCCGGGAACATTTTGTTTTTATTAATGTAAATATTTAAGCCATGGCTTAACTCCTATTCCATGGTTTAGCAAAACCATGGAATATAGGTGGAATACGGCTGTAAGTGTCAAATTCTTGAAACCACGAACGACTTTCGACTAAAATTATTAGAAAATGGTCGTTTTAGGTAAGTACATGGACGCGAGCAAACCTAATATTGATTGGTTAAAAAACAGTCCTATTAAAACTTGAAATGATTTCATTCAGATTTCTTAACACAAAGAAAGATGTGTGTTCAGTGGTGACACAGCTTCCAAATTTGCACGAAATTAGATTTAAACCTAACGAACACATCCATTCGCCGCCATTTAAAATGTCCCTTTTACGGAAATGTCGCAATTCGATAAAGGAAAACAGAATAAATGTGAAAACGTTTTGCGTGCACTAAAAGAATTATTACTACTCTTATTAAAGTATTTTAAACACAGTGTGAGCGTTTTACGAAAGTTGTAGAGGACTTAAAAGGAGATACATACCGATGCTCAATGGTTTTGAATGTCTGATTATCATGTAATGAAGTCACTTTTAGAATCGGCAAGTTTTCAATCCCTGGGAATGAAAATGATAAAAATCGAAAAGAAAGTAATACAAAGCGTAATTATATAAAGTGAAAGACTATTTACTTTGAAACGAATTATTTGTTACTTAATGATTTATATCGTTTAACCGAATAATTTTATCCGATCGGTTATCAGAATAGGGTGCCACGCCCTCTCAAAAATTTTAATCCCTACAACAATGTCTCGGAAAAGAAAAGATTTTTTTAGTATTATGATTATTTCGGTTTTGAATTTGTATTGAACGACTAGAAATAACAGTAAATCTGTTTGTTTCAACCAAGTAAAAGTTTCATTTAAAGAGAGACTAAAAGCAACCAACAACAACGAATTTAATTATCATGCCATACAATTGAGTGCTGACAACTCACTCAAATGTCAATGAAGTTGTCAAAAATATCAAAACACATTAAGTTTGAAGATTATCAAAAACTTCATTTGCATATGAGGATGGAAATAAATGTAGCAATTTATATTGTACTACGCATGACGTTTTGTGGCGGTGGCTGGTGAAAGAAAATCTCTTTACATTTTTCTATATAATATGTATATTCATATGTTTGTTCTTGTGTATATATATATAATATATATGAGTATGTGAAGTGGTCTCTTTCGGCTTTTGTATAGTATAAATGTTATTTATTTTCACAAAATATCAACACAAAAGTGTCAAATCATCGTGTCAATCACGCCCAATTCTCTTATGTATCTGTTGATGTTTGAGCAAATGGGCTTTTTGCCGAAACGCCTTTGCGCAGACGTCGCAGCGGAACGGTTTCTCACCGGTATGCGTCCGCAAGTGTACTTTGATATTGCTTTTATTTAAAAACCCTCGATTACATATGTTACAACGATGAACGGGCTTTTCTTTACCTAACAGACCTGAGAGGTCATTTGAATTAAAATTAACTGATGACGGTGACATAGAGTTCTGTTGCATTTGTTGACTTCCGCTGCTGTTACTTCCACTGGATGATGACGTTTGTTGATGTTGATGATTGTTAGACGATGACTTTTTTTGCGAACGCGGCCGTTTCGATTTCGGCGTGCTTGGTGTAACGGTGGTTGTATGCGGGTAATTTCCCAAAATATCAGGACTACAGATGCCGTCCGATTTCATGGCGTTTGAATTGCTGGACATTGAAATGGACGAGTATTGGGGAGGATTTGAGTTTAGGTATCTACTGTTGCCATTAATAAGCATGTTGTCTGTTGTTGAGACAACAGAACCTGGCGGACTTGTCGACGTTGAAGACGTCAGTTCGTTGCAGTATGAGGTAGAACTTGGTGCTTCACTCTTGATGGCACCGAGAGGTGGACCGTTTTGGAGACGGTTGTGGAGCAGTGGCATGTAGCCGTGCGTTAGGAGGCTTTGTAATGTTGAATTACTTGTGTTGGCTGGTGAATGGGGCGGAATAAAATCGCTAAAGCTGTCCTGTTGTGAGACTATTAGTTTTCCATCTTGCTGGATGCAATTTCCATCGATCCACGCGTCAATGTCCATCCATGAATCTCGAGTGTCATTGCCATCATCGTTATCTAGTTGGTTTGGAACTGTTGTGTCCGCTATGGCGGATCCGATAATGGCTGCAATGTCATCGATAGAATTCATATCAACATAGACACCCGACACGGAATCTGGGCCTTGATCAGACATCAAACAACTGTCCGCCACGGAATAAAGCTTACTATCTAACTGACTATCGGCAAAAAGTTTCACATCGGAAAGGCAGGCATCATTTCCATCCGAGCTGAGCACAGACTCGGGTAGGCATGTTGAGGAGGAGACAATATTTTGATCGGCTGATGAGCCACCATTATTGTTTGAGTTGGCAGATTGATTTGTGGTCGTATGGTACGCACTTTGAGCATAATTGTTATTGCTCTCGTCCGGCAATCGCTGCGCAATTGCATGATAATGATGGCCTGATATGCCATTGATTGACAGGTGACCCGTATAGCCGGTAAATGGTGGCAGCGGCTTAAGATCCGACAATCCAATGGAAGATGAATTCATAAGCAGATTATCGAGAACATCCAGAGATCCTTTTTGGTCTGATTCACTGGGTAGTGAGTCGAGATCATGCTCCAGGAGAAGCTTATGTCCGTCTAGCAGGTACTGGTCTTGACTTCCGTTTTGTGTCTGTCCCCAACATGGGCTCATAAGCAAGCTCTCAACTTCGGATTCATTAGGCCCGTTCATTCTGCAAAACCTCATTGTTCACCAAATGAACGTTTAAATATGTCAATGGTTTTGCTTTAAAAAGAATATCTTTTTTTTTTATTTGTGAAGGTTATTTGTTGTTTGTTTTGATAAGTTGTGTGGTGTTTGGAATTGTATTTTAATATTTATTTCTTGGCACGATCACGTTGTCCTCAGGTGTTGAATAAGGACGATTTGTTCTTTTTTCTTGTTTGGGATGGGAAACATATTTTTATCTGCGAAATAAATACAAAAAGATTTAGTAAGTAAAATCAGTGCATAGGTATTAATTTATTTTTGTTTAATATGTATTTAATATTTCATAAAATCTTATAATAACTTTATAGGAGCTTAGAGCTACTGATATGTATATTTGCTAAAAATGTAATACTTATCGAATAAAAATATATGTATGTATCTATATTTTGATGAAAATTAATTAATAAAAAATATGTCTATCTATAATTAAGGTTCTGTCACTGGAAGTTGTTAAGCGTTGCCGTTTCGACAAGAGCAGACCGTCGGCTAAATAACAAAAAGCGAAATAACAAACATTGGAACAACAAATAACGAGTTAATACAAAAAATTAGGGGCTTGGTGCTCTCAACCATTCGTGTGTGCGTGCTTCATGAAATGGCGGGATTATTTTTTGCTACTGAGCAGTACTTTTAATGAGAGAAGATACCTTTGTCACTTCTTGGCAAGAGACAGTACACCCTTGGAAACTATTTTCGCAGCGGCTGAGAAGGATCCCAAGAACCTCTGCATGACAATCCATTATGATAATGGGTATTGCTGCTAAACGATATGCAAAATAAAAATTGGCGAAATGAATAAATGCTAAACAAAATTCCACCGAAAGACCTCTACTCCATTTAATCTATAGTTCTAGCTTCTAGGGTCATGAGGGATGCTTGTCTAAAAATTATCTGAATGTTTCTAAATAAAGCCTTTTTATAATTTTAATTTTTTGACATAATTTAATTTATAAATCGACAACGAAGTAGCTTGTTGTATTGTTGTGACGTTGTAAATAGTTTCCGTAGTTTTAAAATTACTATACGCATAAATCAAATAGTTTCCATTTGACATTTACATATGTATGTAGATTGACGCTACAAAAAAAAAACTCTTTTATATTTGTAATCTAAATGTATAAAAGAAAGTCGAGTTTGTTCAAAACTTACAACTCGAGAACGGCTGGACCGATTTTCATGGTTTTTGATTTGTTGTATTTGTCTCCGTCCCGAATAGCAGAATAACTATTAAAAACATTGGAAAATTGACGAAAAAATATACAAAATGTTCATGGGTTTCGTAACTGTCTCAAATTAAAGAACGTATTTAAATAGAGGTTTCGAATCGACAAGATACATATATCCATAATAATCGGATAATGGCTTATTTTATATTTAAAAAATATAGAACAATGTCAGTAATAAATAAAATGCACGACTGGATCGCACGAACTTGCTCTTATGTAAAAGTACTTTGGAATTTAAGATACATCTTATAAATATAAAACATGGATTTAATGAGATAATAAGATAATAATGTTCAAATGCATAAAATTGCCGTCTGGTTTCCGGAAAAGTATGAATTTATGCAAATAAACTTTTAAAAAACGTTTTATTATTAAATAAATTTTTTATATAAGAAATTTCTCTAAAATTTTTCAAGAAAAAAAATGTGGGATGCGGATTTAAAGTATTAAATAATATTGATTTTAGAAAATAATTTCAAAAAATTATCGTTCATAGGTTTTGAAGATATTGATTTAACAAAAAAAAATTTCAAAATGAATCCAACAAATATTTTTTCGAATATTTTTGTATACAATATTATTTTAAACTTAAGGGGACTCCTGCTGAAAATTTTGGGTTAAAATCCTTAGAGCCGTTAATGAGAAAGTCGAAAATAAAAAAACCGGTCTATGGCAGGTACCCCTAATAACATTTTGCCCCAAAATTTTGTTTGACCAAAATGTAGCTTATGTTCATAATATCACACCTAATTTTTTTTATCAAAATCGTTAGAGCAGTTTTCGAGATAAATAAGATTTTGCATTACGAGTGTATGGGGGTACCGTTAGTTCTGGAGCTAAAAAAAAAATTTCAATTTCTCCTCTAGGGAACCACCAAAGACCCTTAACCACCGAGATTGAAAGAAATAGGTCCAGTAGTTTAGGCTGTAGTTCGAGGTACAGACATACAGACACACTGAAACATGTTTTTTGTGTACTAAATTTTCCTTAAAATTTTTATAAAAAAAATTGATATGTACATTGTTAGTATTTAATAAAATACATTTTAAAACGTAATTTAAAAATTTAATCGTGTATCGGTTTTCAAGAAATTGAATTTTCAAAAAAAAATGTATTATTTTTTTAAAAATCCAAAAACTATTTTTTCGAAAAACTTTTTAGTTTATATTTTTTCAAATGCAAAGCAGCTCCTGCATAAAAATTTTGGTTAAAATCGTTAGAGCCGTTGGTGAGAAATTCGAAATTCAAGAAAACCGTTCAATGACAGGTACCCCTAATAACATTTCCCCCCAAATTTTTTTTTAACCAAAATATATTCCATGACCATAATATCACACCTAATTTTTTTTATTAAAATCGTTAGGGCCGTTTTCGAGATAAATAAGATTTGGCATTACGGGTGGATGGGGGGTACCGTTAGTTTTAGAGCTAAAAAAAAAATTTCAATTTCTCCTCTAGGGAATCACCGAAGACCCTTAACTACCGAGTTTGAAGAAAATACCTCCGGTAGCTTAGGCTGTATAGTTCGAGGTACAGACATACAGAGATACAGACATACATACAGACGGACAGACGGAATTGTCGGATCCACTTTTTTCGACTTCGCTATCATCGTAATGTCAACTTTGATCAAAATCTCGAGTTCGAATTTTTTCCCAATGCAGAACTTGCCCTATAGTACCTACGAGTATATCGCAAGTAAAAAGGATTGATATACATAATATACAATATTGGTTGTCAAATATTTATGCGTGAGTTAAGAAATTTATTTTGCTTAAACTAAGGAAAATATATCAAGCTACTTAAATTTACAACAAATGACAAATAAACAAATGACTTATGTATGTATGTATTTAAAAACAAAAAACTTCAAATCAATTGATCTCACTGAATCATTGCAGATTATTCTGTCAATCCAATCAGAGTCACTATATTATATAAATATTTACTTCGCGACACTGTAATTTATTTAATTAATGTTGTCTGTGATTTGTTTTGATGTGTGAGTATCATTATTAATAATGCCACGACCAAGAACATCTATCTTTCCCTACTGAGACGTAATGCAATATTTTTATTTAAAAAACTTTATTTACACCATTTGCAGATTTATTTAACAAGATTTAAATAAATTTCACCCAATCGCAAATTGATTTAAACTATTAATTATTTATTAATTACATAAATTTGCTTATAATTTTAATAAGCTTGAGGTTGGGTTTTATCTATTTTAATTTAGGTTAAATTGGTCTTAAGTTTTGATAAATAAATTTGCGAATGGAACAAACTTTTTTTTTTCTAAATTAATCCAGCGATTTACAATTTTTGTGCTTGCATAAGTTCACATTTGTATATAAATTTCCATTTTTCAGCTCTAACTACTAAAGATGAACCTTTAAAAGATTTATAATTTATTTTGGTGTGTATGTGTGTATGTGAACTCCAAAATATCATGACCGATTTTGATGAATTTTTTAGGAAATCTTAAGATTAGCCCAGTCATCGGATCAACTGAATTTTTGTTGCAGACAAAAGAATGAAAACATGAAGTTAGAAAAACATAACATAAAGAATAAGTTATGAAGGCTCCTTAACAAAAACCAAGGAAAAAGCCTTAACGATTTACACAAACGATGCAATGGTAACACTGATTTATTATTATTATTTTTAATCTACACAATAAATTAAATATTCGTCTGCTCAGTCTCAGTACTCAGTTGTGATTTGTGATGGAGAGCAGGTAGTTCGTGGTGGGATGTTCGAGGATGTTTTTTATTCAGGTGATGATTTCCCTAGATGAGTGCCGTGCAAATAACAACAGGCACCACGCTTTTGACAAAGTTCTGCCGTGAAGTCAGTACTGAAAACACAAATTGAACAAAGTATAGAACACTGCTGACACTGTGACGATACATAAAAAATGTGTGATTTGTTTTAAAGATGTTAAGAAAGATTCAGTTATTATAATTCGAGATTAAATATAAGCTTAATTTTTTTACGAATTAATTTGTTTGGGCTGGTATGTGAAAAGCTCCGACATAAAATCCCTCGAACAGAGAGCACCAAAAAACTACGCAAAAAATTATAATGTTCGGCACAACTTTTCTCTTTTGAACCAAATTATACTTTTCTGAAGGTTTTTGATAGTTTTGAGACTAATCCATCAGGTAAGGGCTTGCAGATATTCCCGTTGGAACCATTCTTCGATATTTTTGATTTTTGTTTATATATAACAATGCGAGATAACTTTGCTCAGCAAAATTGTAAACGATTCAGAATCCTTCAAAAAAGTATATTTACCTGGAAGCAAAGACACAAATATCAATTTTGCTAAGCAAGACATTTTTTCAATTCATAAATGTAGATATACATACATCACTTAATCGTATATACAGGGTGATTGGCATAAGGTGTGACAAAAAGCTAGGGCGTGTAGGTTGGACTTAGACAAGAAAAAAATCGTATGGGAGGGGGGGGGTCTATTTCCCCCCGTTTAGGCGGGAGGGGCAATTTTAGAAAAAAATCACTTAAAACAGAAAAAAAATTATTAAAAAATAACGGTGATACCTACAGAGTAATGCTATAGCGTTTTGAAAAGCCAGAAATACATTCTTTAATTTTGTTTTTAAAAAAAGTTGTTCGAGTGAATAGTTTTTGAAAAATTAATTTTTAAAATCAAAATTTTGAAAAAAAAAATGAAATTTTTTTTTTAAACAATTTTTTTTCAAAACTTTACGTAATTAAGTATTATTTTTGTATTCAATATTCAATGCTCTTATTAATTTTTGATCAAACACAAAAAACCGGATGTCAAAATGTTTTGTAGTTTTTGAGAAAATCAAAAATAACAAAAACTACTTTTGTTCTAAGAAAAGCCTTTTATTTTAGTTTTTACGTTTTTGGATTCTTATGTAGGTGAATTTACGATTGAAAGGATTAACTTTCTTTTTACTATTCTTTTAATTATCGTCTTATAAGCATACAATAATGTGACAAAGTACTGGATTAACCATATTTCACACATTTTTTCATTGAGAACACCTGCGTGAGAGCATTGGTTTAAAATTGACCTGCCACTTTTTTATTACGGTGGGGTCGGCTTGGCGACGCGACCTGTTTTGTTGTACAAATTATTTCTAATTTGAATGTCAAGTCGTCAACATATCACGATGTCAAATTACTCTCGCGCCGAATTAACGGATATGCATTACTGCTACGGTATGGCTCATGGTCGAAGTCGTGAAGCGCAAAGACTCTACGCTGAAATGTATCCCAATAGGAGGTGTCCCAGTCATACGATATTTTCAAGAATCCATCAACGTCTTCGAGAACACGGAGTACTGGAGCACCGAGGGAGAGAAAGTTCATCTTCTGCATCGTACACATAGAGGAAAGAATTTTGGATATGGTCCGATGTAATCCCTCCCTTAGCACAAGGAGAATAGCTACTATGATTCAGTTGTCCCAAACTAGAGTATGGGCAGTGCTTCATACCGAGCATTTACACCCGTACCACACTACACCAGTTCAGTAGCTAACCGCAAACGACAAGTTACGCTGCATTTTGTCGAACATTATTGCTAAGAGATGAAACTGAACATAATTACTTTGGAAGGATATTCTGGACGGATGAAGCTCATTTTACCAGAGATGGAGTAACAAATTTCCACAATTTACATTACTAGAGTAACAAAAGTAGTTTTTGTTATTTTTGACTTTCCCAAAAACTACAAAACATTTTGACATCCGGTTTTTTGTGTTTGATCAAAAATTAATAAGAGCATTGAATATTGAATAAAAAAATAATTCTTAATTACGTAAAATTTTGAAAAAAAATTGTTTAAAAACAAAATTTTCATTTTTTTTTCAAAATTTTGATTTTGAAAATTAATTTTTCGAAAACTATTCACTCGAACAACTTTATTTAAAAACAAAATTAAAGAATGTATTTCTGGCTTTTCAAAACGCTATAGCATTACTCTGTAGGTATCACCCGCCTAAACGGGGGGAAATAGACCCCCCCCTCCCATACGATTTTTTTCTTTTCTAAGTCCAACCTACACGCATTAGGTTTTTGTCACACCTTATGCCAATCACCCTGTATAAATAATGATTTTTTTAGAATCCCTTAAAACTTTAAAATATGTTCTGAACATAATCAAATTCATTGAGATATCCTTTCCCCAACGATGACAGATAGATCATACACATATGTACTATTATGCGTTTGGTCTGCGTCTACCATAAACGTATGTATTTATGTTCATTACTTTCTGTAACCATCACGATGTAGTTTTAGGGAGCGAAATAACATCCTCGCAAGATTTAAAAACTTATCGCAAAATGTCTCAAAAAGAAAATGTTAAATATCAGTTAGACCGATTTCTATAAACACACATATTTAAATAATGTCTATTTTTTTGAAAATGATAATGATGATGAAGATGGGATTGTTTCATTCTATTAGCTCAGGCTCGAGCTTTAAAGTAACAAAAATTGTTCTTTGCAGTATTCTAGATAATGTTTACAATTTTTTTTGCAAAAAACGTCGTTTCTCGTTTAAAATTTTTAATAATCTTTTTCGATAAATTCTTATGGTATTCTAGAATCATATAAAAATTAACAGTCCTTGAAAGCAAAAAAAAACAGGAAAACATAATTGGAAAGATTGAAAATTAGATTAGCACTTTTAGAATTCGTAATGAACTTTTTTGTAAGCAATAATTAACAATTGTAACAAAGGAAGTTCAGAGAGATTTTTGTGTTGTTTTATCTTTGATAACTTTTCACTCGTATGAAAAGAAATTGATATTATCTTCCCAGATTTCTACTTATCTTTAGTTTAGTTTAGTTTAGTTTAGTTTATTAGTTGCATCAATCAGAGATTACAATAATCATCTTTCAGGCTGCATAAAAATATAAATATAAATAAAAATTAAGTACAAATATTATATGCATAAATTTATAACAAAAATGCAATTCGTGTAATCAGTTATTTAAAAAATGAAACACAAGTTTTCTTTTTAAAGAGTCTCTTCTATAATGAAAGTTGAAACCAACTAAATTGGAGATGAACGCCAAACAACAAACGAAGGCAACCATCTTTTTGTCTAATGCATCTAAAAAAAACTTTGGGTCGCCCGGAAACAATAGACGAAAAGAATTTAAAAAAACATCTGGCACATAGTTGATGAAAACGAGAAAAAGGAGCGGTCCAAGGTGACTATCTTGAGGGACACCTGCTGATGACACACATACGGGAGAAGTAAGAAAATAATTGTCAATAGTAACGAACTGAGTGCGTCCTATAAGGTAAGATGCCAGCCAATTCAAAATATTAGAATGGAATACGATTCTTAAAAGTTTGTTCAATAGAACTAAGTGGTTGACTCTATTAAAAGCTTTTGCCAAGTTGGTATAGATCCCCTCAACTTTATGCCCTTCCTCAAGTTTATTAAGAACAAAATTAGAAAAAAAAAAAGGTTAATAGTTGTTGAAATAAAGCCATCTTGAAAAGGTGTTATTATTTCCTTGAGCATAAATGTAAATTTATTGCAAACAAGCTTTTCAAAAAGTTTTGGAATCGTTGACAACTTACAAGTTGGGCTATAGTTTAATATTTTCTGCTTGGAACCTGATTTGTGAACTGGAATTATAAAAATTTTTTTTTCCTATCAGAAAGAAACCCTCCTTTAGAAAGTGAGGAATTAAAAATGTAGGAAAGAGGTTCTGAAAGTGAAGCAGCACACATTTTTAAAACTATTGCAGGCATTCCATCTAGACCATGATGTGTATCACTGGTTCAAATTCAAAAGTGCTTTTTCTACTTCAGAACTACTGATAACTAAACGTCGGATATTAATCACACGGTCAGCATTATTGCTAATATCAGAAGATTGTTCTTGAAAGGGACTTGAATAATTGGATTTAAAGTATTCAGCAAATAGGTACATTGCAAATTGTTGACATATCAGAATAAGTTGCACGCTTATATTGCATATTTTTAGGAATTCCACTCCTCTTTTTTTTGTTTTTTATGAATGTCCAAAAGCATTTAAACTATTTTCAACTGAAATAACATAACTTTTAAAAATAAATTTGTTTAGAACATTGAATTCAAAACATCCTTAATTGAAGAATTACTAAACGATTTTCGAAGAAGCTTGTAAGCTTTATTTTTTTTTGTCAATTAGATTACAAAGCCTTTTGTTGAACCACGGGGGCTTTGAATTGTTGTTAATTTTTGTTTTAGGCACATACGTATCAAGTGCACATTTCAAAGAGTCAATAAAATCATTATAAGAATTTAATAAATCGGATTGATTAAGTTTAAAATGCCATATAACTCGCTATGTTTTGAAAATTAGCTTTTTTATAGGTTAATATAAAATTTTTACAATTGTATTTGGTATATTCGTAAAATTCAAAATTAATGTCCAAAGCAATATGGTGAAAACGAGTGAGTAACGAACAATCGGGTATAAACTTTCTTCAACTTGTATTTTTAGTTCTTTATCTACATAAACAAGAACTAACATACGATTTAAGTTAAAATTTCCAAGTATAATAACATGTTGATTCTCTTCTAATTCTGATAAATAATATTGACAATTTTTAACGCGTAATTTATAAATATTAATTGAACTCTTAAGAGGAATGTAGCACACAATTATAAAAAGTTCAAATCGATGTGCAAAGCTAACTTTGACTATTATGTGGTCGATGTCACACGAAGGTGGGGAAGTAGGAGAATGAGAACATTTGTACACAAGAGAAATTGGTGCGTATAGCTAGCAATACACCTCCCCCTCTTACCAATCCATCAGTTGTATGACCACAACGATCTTTACGAAAAACAGAGTATTGCTGACTGTTGAATATTTCAGCATTGTGATGATCATGGGTGAGCCATGTCTCGGTGACAATAAAATCATATTGTTGAGATGCGAAGATAAGAGCATTTGTGACGTTAACAATCAAAACGGTGCTAAAGGCATTTTTTTTTTCAAAATATGGAGTGTGGTATAGGATAAAAACGAGGCTATTTGTTATTTTTACTTGCGATATAGGTACTATAGGGCAAGTTCTGCATTTGGAAAAAAAATCGAACTCGAGATTTTGATCAAAGTTGACATTACTATGATAGCGAAGACGAATAAAGTGGGTCCGGCAATTCCGTCTGTCTGTCTGTCTGTCTGTATGTCTGTACCTCGATCTAGAGCCAAAGTCACTGGACCTATTTTCTTCAAACTCGGTAGTTATGGGTCTTCGGTGATTCCCTAGAGGGGAAATTGAATTTTTTTTTTTTAGCTCTAAAACTAATGGTACCCCCCATGCAAAATCTTATTTATCTCGAAAACGGCTCTAACGATTTTGATAAAAAAAAATTATGTGTGATATTATGGACATGGACTATGTTTTGGTAAGAAAAAAAATTTGGGGCAAAATGTTATTAACGGTCTGTCATAGAACCGTTTTTTTGATTTTCGACTTTCTCATTAACGGCTCTAACGATTTTAACCAAAAATTTTCAGCAGGAGCCCCCTAAGTTTAAAATAATATTGTATATAAAAAAATTCGAAAAATTATTTGTTGGGTTTTTTTGAAAAAAAATTTTTTTTTGAAAAATCAATATCTTCAAAACCTATGAACGATTATTTTTTGAAATTATTTCCAACAATCAATATTATTAAATACTTAAAATTCGCATCCCACATTTATTCTTGAAAAATTTTAAAGAAATTTCTTATATAAAAAATTTATTTATTTAATAATAAAACGATTTTTTAAAGTTTGTTTGCATAAATTCATACTTTTCTAGTAATCAGACGGCAATTTCATTTTAAATTCATGTTTTATGTTTATAAAATGTATGTATAAAATTCCAAAGTACTTTTACATAAGAGCAAGTTCGTGCGATCCAGTCGTGCATTTTATTTAACAATCAAATGGGTGCTATTTTTCATACAATGCTTGTAATTTTCAAAACAGCTCTATTTTTCTCTAAATGAAATCAAATAGGATTGTTTTTCAAAAGGAGCTAAATAATTTTGGGCGCTAAAATTGATGACCCTTATAAAAGGATCTTTAGTTACCTATCGTATTCTTTGTTATCATTGTTAAATAAGTTTTAATGAATTCCAATAAAAAGAACTTTTCCTTACTTAAATGTTCTCTTCTTTTCTAATTTTACAAGCATTTGAGAGTCAAAATTTAAGAAACTTATTTTCAAAACGCGCTAAATATATTTTTAACAAACAATACTGCCTAAAAAAAAAACATTTCACTAAAGGACGAAAATAAAAGGTCCCTTTAGTATTTTTTTTTGGTCAGTCTATAATAAAAAAGACTTCTACAAATTTTACAAAATTTAGTGCATTGAATTATCTTAAATATTTTAGGAATTATAGTTTTCCGCCCTTTTGCTCGGTTTCATGTTCATTTTTTTTAGCCTCCGTTTGATTGTTAACGTCACATGTGTTCCATTTTAGTACGCATGCCGCCAATGTTTAGATAATAATCATTGAATTGATTAAGAAATATGCCTCTTATCTTAGCCGCATGGACTCAGTAGAAAATTGTAATACCCTCCATTACTGTTGAAAACACGAACACAGGAATGGTTGAAATTTTGAAACATTTAAAAAAATATTCGGTAAATCAAAACAAAAATCTTAAAATTAAAAGTGAAGATTTCTTGTGAGATCTCAGAAATATAAGCTTGCTAAATACCTAAACTCTTCCTAAAAAGGCACTTATACGAGTACTTTTCCATTTCAGATAAACCGAAAATATGTTCTGTTCTAAAAGGATTTATAAATGAAATAAAATGCACGACTAGATCGCACGAACTTGCTCTTATGTAAAAGTACTTTGGAATTTAAGATACATTTTATAAACATAAAAAATGGATTTAATGAGATAATAATGTTCAAATGCATAAAATTGCCGTCTGATTTCTAGAAAAGTATGAATTTATGCAAATAAACTTTAAAAAATCGTTTTATTATTAAATAAATTTTTTATATAAGAAATTTTTTTTAAATTTTTCATGAAAAAAATGTGGGCTGCGAATTTCAAGCATTTAATAATATTGGCCCTTAGTAATAGACATTCATAGAATCGGTTTTAAAGTCACTTTTTGTTAGATGTAGAAAAGTTGCTTTTAAAATTTCGTAGTAACAGATCAAATTTACAAAAGTCTTATTTATACCAATAATTGTGACTCATTTTCATAATTTCGTTATTGTGAACTGATACACAAACAGATTTCTATTAACCAGATTCGTAAAGTTCTATTGTGATTCTATCATTTTAAATTTAACTTAGTTACAGGAAAGTCGCTTTTAAGTATTTATACTTGAAATTTGTTTTATTTCTACGAATGTTTGGTTAAAATCGAACTTAGGCTAGATTAGGATCTATTACTCAGGGCCATTGATTTTAGGAAATAATTTCAAAAAATAATCGTTCATAGGTTTCAAAGATATTGATTTTTCAGAATAAAATTTTTTTCACAAAAACTCAACAAATATTTTTTGGAATATTTTTACATACAATATTATTTTAAACTTAAGGGGACTCCTGCTGAAAATTTTTGGTTAAAATCATTAGAGCCGTTAATGAGAAGGTCGAAAATAAAAAAAAAACGTTTCTATGACAGGTACCGTTAATAACATTTTGGCCCAAAATTATATTTGACCAAAATGTAGTACATGTCCATTAGACTGGGCCAAAAAAATTGACTATTTTTTTTTTTTGAAAGATATATCGAGAATATCATTCAGAATGACAAAAAAAAAATTCGTAAAAGTTTGAGCCCTTAATATCAATTTTAAGAGGGCTATCATCGCTAATTTTGATTTTTAGTCATAATTTCATGTTTTGCGTCAGAACTGACAAAACATTGAAGTAAAAAAAATTAATTTTGACTTACTTTTATATAAAATTAAATTCCCTACAAAAAAGGTCTTATTGAAAATTTTCGTCAGACAAGCCGTTTTTTGAGTAATTAAGCTTAATAAATTGTTATTTTTCGTTAGTTACAAAATTCCAAATTAAAAAAGTAAAAAAAAATTCAATTTCTCCTCTAGGGAATCACCGAATACCCTTAACTACCGATATTGAAAGAAATAGGTCCAGTGGCTTAGGCGTAGTGAGAGGTACAGACATACAGAAACTCTGAAACGTGTTTTTTGTGTACTAAATTTTCCTTAAAATTTTTATAAAAAAAATTGATATGCAAATTGTTAGTATTTCAAAAAATACATTTTAAAACGTAATTTAAAAATTTAATTGTGTATCGGTTTTCAAGATATTGAATTTTCAAAAAAAAAATTGTTTTATTTTTTTTAAAATCCAAAAGCCATTTTTTCGAAAAAAGTTTTAGTTTATATTTTTTCAAATGCAAAGCAGCTCATGCTTAAAAAATTTTGGTTAACATCGTTAGAGCAGTTGGTGAGAAATTCTGACAGGTACCCCTAATAACATTTCCCCCCAAATTTTTTGTCGACCAAAATATAGTCCATGATATTATGGATATCACACCTAATTTCTTTTACCAAAATCGTTAGAGCCGTTTTCGAGATAAATTATATTATGCATTATGGGTGTATGGGGGGTACCGTTTTTCAATTTCTCCTCTAGGGAATCACCGAAGACCCTTAAGTACCGAGTTTGAAGAAAATACCTCCAGTAGTTTAGGCTGTAGTTCGAGGTACAGACATACAGACAGACAGACGGAATTGACGGACCCACTTTTTTCGTCTTCGCTATCATCGTAATGTCAACTTTGATCAAAATCTCGAGTTCGATTTTTTTCCCAAATGCAGAACTTGCCCTATAGGACCTATGTACGTATATCGCAAGTAAAAACACTAAAATGTTACCTTACCAAGTCACTATTCAGATCACTAACCAAATTTCAATACAAAATTATAAAGTTAAAAGCTTCCGCAAATATAGGTCAAATATTTTAGCTTTTAACTTTTCTAACTTAATTTTGTTTTAATAATATTCAAAAATAAAATGTATACCTTCGCCATCTTAAAGCAGCTAAAATTATATTTTATTGAACAAAATGATTTACGCAAAGATCAATAGAAAATAGTTTAACACTTGTTTAGTTTGAACAAAAAAGAAATAGTTTAAAAGAATAGAATAGAACGATAAGTATTTGCTTTTACTTTATTTAAAATTAAAATATTAAATTAATTTGCCTTATAGGTAGATACGCTTTATATAAATAAAATCCAACACTAATAACTTGAAATCAGTTGAAAGAAATTCAAAAGATAGTTAATAAGTTCAAAAACAAAATAAATACAACCACAACAACATAAAAACAAGTTCTTAACTTGAAATTAAGAATTTAGGTCAGAAAAATTGTGTCCTAAAGTCCGCTCAAACCATTTTTTTTTTTTAACTAAAGGGGCTAGGTCGAGCTTAATGTAGATGGCACGCATTCGACTACAGCAGCAAAATTTTCAAGCCAAGTCTATAGATAGATTATCTTTTACAGAGTTCCAATTTAAGCAAAGCACACAGACCTACACAGTGGGGCCCACCACGCTATCGGAAAAAAAAAATTAATTTCGCTTTCGACAGGTTTGGTGTTGGCGTCATACCAACTAATCACACTCTACAACAAGTTAGGTCATACTTGTATAGACTGATGAATGATCGTGGTGATACATGAGTACACAGAGAGTATCTGAACGATAGAAATGAAGCCAGACACAAAATTATGTGGAAGTATTTGTATGTTTTGGATGTGTCTGTTTGTGTGAATATAGAGAGGATGAAAAGAGAAGAATCAAAGCGATAATCATTAAAGCCATCTCACATAAAAATAAGTACCGTTATTCAAAAGACCTGCTGACATACTTCCGCGATCAACAGTGTATAGTCGTAGTGAAATATACACTAGCACTAGATACAGATAAATATATAGATATAAATGTAGTTATACAGGTAGATATATACCCGTTTGGATCGGTTATGATGATGGGAAGCAGGGGCATAGTCAAGCGAACTTTAGGGGATCTGCTTGCGGGTTGGGGGAGATCGTCATCGACGACGACGACGACGACGACGGACGGTTGGCACAGATTTGTGGGATTTTTGTGGTCGTCGTCATCGTGCCTGGGGGCTTCAGATACATGTGTGTGGAGACTTTTTGTCTTTTCTTTCTTTTTTCCTCATGTTCATCCGTAAAGAAGAAAGAATGTAGTACAACGACGATGCTGATTGTAAAGTGGGGAGCAAAAGAGAAATGAAATTATTCTTGTCGTGTCGTCACTGTGACTCGTTGGCCCGAGCCTGGCACATAAAAAGAATAAAATTTTCGTGGGCTTGAAGTGAAGGCTTGCAACAGCGGACAAAACTGCGCACGCAAACGGGGTGGCTCTATATAAACGGACACGTGCAATTGTGGATACCTAATGTGTTGTGTGTGTCGACCCAACTACCTAACTAGATTTTCTTGCACCTGGCCTTAGGGTATATTTTTATCTTTGACCGTCATTTCTTGTTTCGAGGTTATGAATGAACTCAGCAAAATGTTGCGGAAGCTTTGGTCTGATAGGAGCTTTTAATTTTATATTTTTTGTACCAACGGTCAATTTGCATGAAAAAATTGCTTTGTGTAGAGATAAATAAACTTTTTTGTTGGTTTTTGGGGTCAACAAACCGTTTATTTTGTTTGTGGGGGTTTGAGTTGTATAAGATAGTTGCTAAGCTTTTTATTTTTTTTACTGCTGTTAGTTTTTTAGGTTGATTATTCATAAGGGATCTAAGCCGGTAGGGTAACGGTGAATGACATGGTTATAGGTTGGCACACATATGTGTATGATCATGTTCTTAGGCAGGTACATAGTATTGTAGTTTTAGTGGGAGATGTGGGAGATGTTTCTTTTGATTTCGATCGGAGATACCTATGCCTATAAGAAATATTATTATTATTATTTTTTTTAATCAAGATGTTGAGAGGTTTCTACGAATTTGGATAAATGGTTGTTTCTATGTAGAGAATTTGATTAATCATGCATATAGAATTCTTAGCTCACGATGAAAATAGTTTTCGTTGATTGAAATTTTAAATTGTGTTTCAAAAAGTTTAAATAAAACTCCGGATGATGCATTGGAGCAATGATTTGCACGGACATGCATTCTTGCCCAACAAAATCCAATCGCAGTTATGTAGGTATATTAATAATTATTAAAAGCTTTGAAATATATTTATTTTTCCTTAAAATGAAACACTCGTGCATATGATGTTTAATAAATAAAACCTATTCATTACGTTCTATTTTAGCTAAATCGCCTCATTGCTTTGTATTTTTTTTAAATTGAATTAGCTAGAAAACTAAATTAATAACAAAAAGATATAAGCCTATTGATGACATGGAAAATAGATATAAGAATTATAAAATATATTATAACCGTGTTACTAAAAGAATTCACTATGCTATTTTTAAAAGTAGAGGAATTATTTATTTGAAGTCGGTTGGGTCATTGAAAACAAGTCAATATCGTTAAAATCTCCGATTTGATGAAGAAATCAAATTCGAAAATGTCGATTTATTAAACAAAATTGCTAAGGATAGATGTTAGAGATCGAGCAAACTGGTAAGAATTCCTTGTTGCAATAAGACCATTTTGAACGTAATAAAAATAATATCCATAATCTTATTCTAGAATAACAAAAAAGATTACGTTTCTTTGGTTATAAATAAGATATTATTATTAATGTGGCTATATAAATAAATTATTGCTAAATAAGTGGACATGCAACTCTATCATTGACATTCAACGTAAGAAAAATTGAAAATGTCGTTTTTTTTTATTTATACAAGGATCAAATCCTTTATATTATTGTCTTTATCAAACGCCTATAAATTTAAATTTACTTTGAACAAATAAACTGTAGTCTTCGGGGAATAGGAATGCTTTTTTATTGTTTCCAATATAATTAGTCGACTAATAAGTTGCGCGAAACACATTTGAATCAAAGGCCACAAAAACAACTTTAAACAAAATTTTAAAAAATATATATAAAATTCTATAAAACTATACATTGTCCAATTCTAACTATCCAAACAAAACCACCTCAACTTTTATAATATACATAATAATAATTATAAGATTATAATAAATATAATGAAATACTCCTTGAGTCACTAGGTCCTCCATTAATTTTTGATAGTTTAAGACTAGAATAGGTATGTAAAATAAACGAAAATTTATGCTAATAAAACTATGCGTAAATAGATAGACTCCCAACATTTTTTTCGATACAATAAACCAATTAATAATATGTCATTTAGTGGGTTTTTGTTCGATATTACATAAAATCAATAAAGCTGATATATTTAATAATTTATTTTCTCAAAAGCCCGCTTAAGCTTAAGTCACGTAACCAGGAAACAGGAATACATTTATAAAATAACGTCACCTAAGTTTTTTGTCCATATTCCAGTCATCACTATTTCCAATCAAACCTTACATCAGCTATTTTACTATTCAAAAAAGTTGCAAAAAATTTAAGAAAAATATAAAAAAAATTTCAATTAAAAAAAAATAACTACCCCAAAAATTATTTCAGATTGAAAAATAAAAATGGAAATATATAAATCTAAATTTAATAAACATTCAATTCAAAGATAGACCCTTTTCATATTAATTAACTGCATAATTATGCTTTGGTAATTCGTATTTCTAAAATTGAATTACAATATTTGATGATTCATGTGGATAAAACTTTTTAGTAATAAACAATGCAAATTGTCACATCTCTTTCATATTTTGATGAATCATATTTAAGTAATTCCATTAACGATATTGAATATTTTAATGTTTACTCTATGAGTTATAGGAAAGAGAAAGGTGTTACAAATAAAAATCGAAATTAAAAATTTCACTTATATATCTATTCATCAAATAAACTTATTATACAAGAAAATTGAACTATCTTATTTTAAGGGACTTTTTTTTTGGAATTGTAGAGCGGTCTTATATAAAAAAATTATGATATTTAAAAGCACAATATCATATCTTTACAACTAATGAAGTTTTGCTTGTACATCACACTGAGGGAGAAAATTGAAAAAGGTAAAGTATTCCACATTCTAGTAGTGCGGCTAAAGAAAGAACCTCTGTTTCTGACTGTACATCCGAAGCTAGGCTCAAGGATAAACTCGGGGCACCATTCCAGATATGATAGTTATACTTAAGTATTGGGCGGATATATGCCTTATATATGGTAGCAAAATCAGAAGGGGAAAAAACTTTCTTGCATCTTTTGAGAAAACCTAAGCATTTCGCTTGGTTTTTGGCAACGTCAAATATATGATCATTTCATAACAGATGGTCAGTAATATACATACCTACAATATAAAGCTTTTCGGTTTCCTAAATTCAAGTACTATTCATGGATAATGACAAGGGTGGCCAACAGAAAACAGCTTTGTGTTTTCGAAGCATTAATTTCCACGCGGTTGTTAGTATAATGCTGTCAAGATCAGAATCTAATGAGCTTAACGGCAGCGTATCGTTCCAGTCCCACAGCTCAAGAGCAGGGTTATGAGTTTGGAAACGAATATTCGGGGCTGTCGTCACCTAAACAATGAAGTGGATTAGAAATCTCAGAAAAAAAGATTATTTATGAAAATTATTATTTCAAGTTCGAACATCAACTCTTTTGTTTAATGAGTAGAAATAGCTCAAGTAGATAGGAACTCGTTAAATCAAAATAAAATAAAATCTGAACTAGTAATAAATTCATAGTCTTGCAGTAAAACGATAATATTTTAAGTCAAAACAAGACATAATTCGTGCTTATATGTTTATATGTAGTATGTATAGTCTGCCCAAAGGAACAACTCGATTATGTTTCAGCGTTGGTGGTGCACGCAAGTGAAGTTCACTAACAATGTAAAATTAGTGGCTAAAATCTAATTTACCTGGTAAAGTGAATTGGTTGAGTCACTAATACAGTAAGATAGAAACAAAAACATATTTTCAAAGGAATATCCCCTGCAGAACTCAGATAGATAATTTGAGACTGTTCTTAGTTGACTATCAACCCGGCTTAATATTGTCACCAAAACAGCTAATTGTTGTTTTTATCTGAGTTAGTATTTGATTCTTTAATTTGTTACAGCTCAAATATATGCGATAAGGTTACAAAAGAGACAATGAATTAATCTGCCAATCTTTTACAAAAACTCCAAATAATAGCTGTATGGCTAAGTTCCCTTCAGTGGAATGTTCGTTTCCTGTTTGATTGTTTAAGTCTACTTTTTTTTATAAAATTCATTAGTAAGCAACGGGATGTTTGAGTGCATTAGTTGCTTGTTACAAACTTCAAAAATATTTAAATTAAATAACCATAAATGAATTTTTGTCAGAGGATTGTATTTCATTTTAGGATTCAGAAGATTTCTCGCTGAATCGCCATCTTTTGATAGCAGATAACCGCCTATATAAACAGAAATAAACCATGTCATAAAATGCAACATAGCACAATGGCAATTAATTGAAAAATGGTGTTGGTTGTTTGTTGAAGAAATCATCAAAATTAAGATATTGTTGCATTTACCAACCAACAAAAATAAGTGTATTCCGAAGTAGTTTTAAGAAATTTATATTTCTTCTAACCAATAATAATTGTTGTTTATATTCTCTATACAGGTTGTGGCAACATAACTTTTTTGTTATTCTTTTATTCTTTTTCAAATTATTAATCGATGACAAACGGGCATTTCTCATTCTTCAAACGCGGCTGACTTGTAAGGAAACAAAACCTTTGAACCGCGCGTCTTTTGGAACGAGGGCCACTCACATCTTGGCATGACTAGTACAGATTGACTGGCAAAATTTGAAAATATATAGACGTCAAAGTGTCGGGTTATGAAGTTAGTTGGTTGTAATTATTATACAAAGCTTTACAGGACAATTTTTTTTTTGTTGTTGGTAAATTTTAAGATGTCTCTCCTCAAAATTAAGTTAGAAGCAAAAGTTTAGATAATTGATTTATTTTTATTTTCAAATTAAAAATTTAAACGATAGAGTAATTGAATTGATGCATTAAGGAAACTGTCCGATTCACAGCCCCATTTCACGTAAGAACACACACAAATCACCCAGATTTAATTGGTTTTTTGGATTTATAAAAAAAGAATAAAATAAATTTTATAGAGTAAAAGCTCGTGGAAGACTAGGGCGAAATGACTTAGAACTCTCAGCCATTTCTGTTTGCGTGCCGTTGTTACTACACAGGAATGCAGGGTTGCTATGATTTTATCCCGAATCTAAGCGACTAAGATAATTTCCGATGGCAAGAGATACTCTTGAAGGATCTGTAACTTAACATTTTGGTTTTTATATTCCTGAGTGGGTACATTTGCGGATCCCAAATTCACCCTATAAACATAACATCAAAATAAATACATGGTTTAAGAACACAGTGATTATCCGCAGCTTTATTAAAAAAAAGAAAACAAATTGCACACAAATTTAAATCGGGTCTTCAAAATATCAAAAGTTTTGTCTATACAAAAAAGTATTATATCAGAATTCTTAGAAACAAAAGCAAATTTTGTTCAATATAATTTCTATAATACTTACAATACTTTTTTTACTTGCGATTTATAGGTACTATAAGGCAAGTTATGCATTCGTAAAAAAAAACGAACTCGAGATTTTGATAAAAGTTGACATTACGATGATAGCGAAGACCAAAAAAGTGGGTCTCGGAATTCTGTCTGTCTGTCTGTCGGTTCGACTACAGCCTAAGCGGCTCAGCCGATTTTCTTCAAACTAGGTAGATATAGGTTTTGATTTTTTTCCCCCACACATTTTTTCTTTTTTTTTTTAAGACCAAAAATAACGGTACCTGCCATACGAGTTTTTTTTTTTCGAAATTTTATAAATATTTTTTTTTTCTCAAAAACTGTTCGACAGATTTAAGAAATAAAAACACAAACAAATTTAATTTAGTTAAAGCTAGGTAATGGTTGCAAAAAATTTTCCTAAAAATGGTTATTGAGGGTACCCCCCATGGAACCATTTTTCTTGTTTTTGATTTTCTCAAAAACGGTAACACCGATTTTGATCATTTTTTTTTTTTGCTAAGGCTCTTCAAAAATTTAAATAGAATTGTGTATTCAAATTTTCAAAAAAAAATTTTTTGGATTTTTAAAAAAAACTTCAAAATTTTGTTTTCAAAACTCAATATTTCGAAAACACCATTCTAGATTTTTTTAAACTTAATAAATAAAAGTTTCTTAATATAATCTACAAGATGTGAGAAAAACCTTAAAATAAAGGTACCCACCATAAAAATGTTAAAAAATTAAAAAAAATGGTTTTCAAAAATCATATTTTTCTCGAAAACGGCACCTAGAATTTTGATAAAATTTTTTTTCTTTTAATTAATTTCTATGATCTTTAATTTATTAAGAAAAAAAACTGAAATTAAGATATTACAGATATGGCTACCATAGAACCATTTTTTCGAATTTTGAATTTCTCATTATCCACATAACGGATCGTAATGAAAATTTTTATAGAGAAGCTTCTAAAAAGTCTAAAACACATTGCATTTCAAAACTCTAAAATAAATATTTTTTGAATTTTTGAAAAAAAAAATATATTTTTCTTTTTTTGAAAATTTGATATCTCCGAAACGGGTCAATATTTCTTTTCGTAAATTTAATTTTTATTCGAACAATAATAAAAACTTTAAATTGGCGTACCAAAATGTTTTCTTAAGAATCTTTTAAAAATTTTGTATATAGTAAAAGCTTTTTTTTAAGAAACCACTAAAACGACTTATAATTTTTATTCTTGCATAAATTCATATTTGCATAGCATTCTGTTTTCGTCTCTTACTACTAAAAAAATAATGTTATCCTTATGAACAGTTTTCTCTAATAACATTCGTTTTTAAAATTCCTAGTCTATTACATAGGAGCAAGTTCGTGCGACCCAGTCGTGCATTTTATTTTATTATAAGACGCAATCCTATGTTTTAAAATATAAATTATTTGTATGGCATTTAAGCTTGAAAATAATTCTGAACAAATGGCAGATTAACGAAACTATTTCCTATAGTATAAATTTCTAACACTTTTTACAGTGATTAAAGAATGTTCTAGGATCACATAGCTTATAATATATGTACTCAATATCTCCATAGACCTTAGCATCAATTACTACATAATAATTCAAGAAATAATATTATCTTCGAATCAATCGAAAATTTACTCATTTTAAAACTATACCCCAATTGTTATTAATTTTCAAACTTTATCTAAGACCAAAATTAAATATTAAATCACACATAAAAACCATGTCAGTAATTTCTTATTTGTTTTATAAAGATATTACATAATTTAAAATTTGTTTGTTCATATATTCTCACCAGTCCTTTGTAGTTTTGCATTTTTACAAAATGTCCTTTGGTGTATATACCAATCGAACTCGCGATAACATTTTATATTTTAATTTATATTTTGCACTGTATTTCGGTTAAAAATAATAATTATTCCTTTTGTGTATCCTTTTTACTTGGCGCCTTTTGTTTTCATATATTTTGTATCCCCAAAATCGTTTGTCAATGAAATACATATATGTATGTGTTCAGTAAATAAAAAAAAACACAAAATAAATAATAAATCAACCTAACCAAAGTAGAGCCGAGAAAAATATAAAAAAGGATAGAAAACAAAAAGAACCATGCATTTACCAAACGCAAAAAGGGTTATTACAAATTAAAAAAAAAAAATAAAAAATAAAAAAATAAAAAAAAACAAAAAAATAATACTCACAAATGACAGTTAGAATAGAATTTAGAGGTTTTGGTCATGGCTATACATTATACAAGATTCATATAAGATTCAGTATAGGGTAGATAAGGTCATACAAAGCCAAGGTAGTGATATGCAATATGTATAGATAGGTATAGATGATTTTTCGATTTATTTACAAAAAAGATGGGTTAATTATTAATTTTGTTAAAATTAATTAAAAAATATTTATTTTTTTTTCTTTTGTTGATGAAAATATATATTTACAAAAGTTCTTCTTTGGTTGCGGTAGGATATATGTATACAATGTCGAAAGATTTTTGTTTATTTAATTTATTTTTGGGATTTTGTTTTAAAATTGAAAATGGAACAAAAATATTGTTTAAACATTTGTTGTTTTTCCTTTTTTTTATTTATTTTGTTTTCTTTCTTTTGAAACTTGTAATTTTTTGAATTTTATTAAATAATCATTTGTTTTGCACTTCACTGTTGTTTTGATTCCTTTTTTTTTTTTTGTTAACTTATTTTTTATACTTAAAACTTTGTTTAAAAACAATTATGTATAGTATTTCACAGTAGAGTAATTAATATCCATTTTTTAGTTGAGAAATGTAGGGTAATCCAAATGGTGTGTTGATGGTTATTGCATTATTTGTTATCCGTGTTTTGTGTTTTTTTTTTTGTATTATTTTCATGTAGGTATTTTGAAATTTCAATGCGGAAATTTATTTCGTTTACGGATTTTTAGACACGAAAAATAAGCGTTAATTGATTTTATGAGTTTGAAAAGAGAGGTCCGTAAGCCGACGCGTCATGCACGAAAAACCCCTAAATCCGACAACGTCAACGGTAGAAAGCTAACTGTGTGTAAAGGTAAAATTAAAAACTCCTCATCCAAGAGCTCTCCTCTAATGCAGAAAAAGATACTACTTGTAGATTAAACCGTGCCGATCGTCTGGTGTCCGTACCGAGGAAGATACATCCGACAAATAACAACACAATACCAATGGAATTAGGCACTCTAGGTCGCACAATACTAACTTACCCACTGTGTGCTTCCACATGAAGAGTAAAAGATACAAAAATATTTCTGTGTTTGTATCTGAGCTCCAAACCGATCCATGGATTATAACCATCGCGAACCTCAAGCATGATTTTTCGTCATCATCATCATCGCTGCAAAGAGACCATCAAGCGCAACCAACCATCCGCAACATTCAGCTAAAGAAGAACGAGGCGAAAGAACTTGAAAACATAACACTTACACATGCTTATGTAGTTCTGTATGCTATTGTAGTGTTGCTTTGCTTTACAATAATTCGCATTTCTCGCCGTGATTCCGTATAGTCTTCTTCTCAATGAACAAAAAGTTCGGAACTGATGAAGACTTGTTGCTTGTTGCGTACCGGTGAGCGATGGTGCGTAGCGAACAGCATACAACTTGTTCTTTTTTTCTATATGTAGTTTTTTTATTATTTGGGATTCTTTTGCACTGAGTACACCACTACACATGCAGGCCGTAAGCAACTTGACCTAGAAAACATTATTCCTGTTATTTAAAAATGTTGCATATGCATAAGCTAATCCAGACTCTTTCTTTTTTGGGCGACATGTTGCAGCGACGTGACTTGTTTTGTAATAAGAAAAATATTTGTATTAACGAGCAACACGATAGACATATGATATAGGTAGTAATGAAAATTATACATATAGCAGCTTATATTCGAATCAGTAATGTAAATAGCTAAATGTACGTATGTATGTATTGTTTATTGTCATATTTATGGTCGAAATGGATGTTTGTAAAAAACTTAATTTTTGTATTGAGGTCTTAAATTTTTGCGAAGGGACCACCATAAATAGATGCACGTAATGCATCGAATTTTCGTGTGGTTATTTACTGTTTCATGCCTACTCGTATATATCAGTGAAATGTTGGAAGTTAGTATAGATACATAGATCATTCGTGGTTTTGTAAATTTGTTGTTTCTTGATCGCAATATGAAAAAGCCATTTTATTTTCAATTTGTTTTATATAAAATTTGACTAAATTAAATCTTGTTGGCTCAACAATAGGGGCCCACTGTTCTTCATTTGGCGTTTCTTAACCTATTTCATGATTATTTTAATATTAACTGTTTAATAATTTTTGATGAGTGGGCGTTTTATAACCTGTACTACTGTTTTATGTTCTTCTCGTAAAAGGGTGCGTCGTCGTTATGGATGATTTCTTCAAATTGATCGTCAGTGTTGGCTCTAGTGTATAGATACGTCCTGTCACTAGGCTCTAGTTCATGCTAGAGGAGTTGTTTCACTTCTGAGTTGGGATGATCTTCTAGGTTCCTGATGATTTTTCCGCAGAGCTGCAGCAAATACTTGTTCAGTAGTATTAGCTTTGCTTCTTCGTGCAGCTCCTTAGTTGGTATATATTTCTTCGTCAGTGGGTTACGGTATAGTCCAAAATGCTTCATCTTCTTCATTGCTGTAGGTGAAATAGTAAGCCCGATAAGAAAGGCGTAGGTCAGAACAGGTCGGATAAGTTGCTTGTACACAAACAGCTTGGTCTTCTTACTTAATCCATTTCGCCTCCTGAGTAGTAGTAGATGGACCAAGTTCAGAGAATAGGTGTCTCTCTTCAAAATCAAGTCTGCATGCCTTTTAAATTTGAATTTGTTGAGAAAGTTGATTCTCAAGTATGTACTTCGTTGATGGTTTGACTGTTATCAATGTTGTCTGGAAACTTTAGTTTGATTGCATCAAAGCATGTTGCAAACGCTCGTCTTCGAATGACAGTCACTGGTGTTCGGAAACAGATGAGTTCGGTCTTTTCGCTATTTATCTTCAGTCCCCATTTGACATTACAATGTATTCCCATAGGTTTTTAATGTGATCTTGAACTCTCCTGGCAGCAATTTCTGGTGCATTAAGCTTCGTCTTCTGGTATGTTGGCTGGTGGATCAGCAGTGTAAATATTGAACAGCAGCGGTCCAAGTTTTTAGTTAGTGATTCATGCTTTCCTACCTGTACATAAAAAAGTCTATGGGTTAGGAAGTAATTAGGAAGTAATCCCTTTATTCAAACGTTGGCTAAGCCTTTTTCGATGTCCAGCAGGCACGCTACAGTGGTTTCCTTTTTGTTGAGTCCAAGTAAAACATCCGTATGGAGTCCCAATAGTTTATGTAGGGTAGAGTGTTTATTTCGAAAGCCGTACTGGAACTTCGGTATGGCATCTCTTTCTCTGCAGAAAACGTTGAGTTTCTTCAATATCAATGCCTCTAGTATCTTGCTCATACAGCGCAGTTGTTCTTTTACGGAACGGGGACAACTTTTGCTGTTTTCCAGGCTGCAGGGTAATCTCTCTTGTTCAGGCAGTTGTTGAAGATTATAGTCAACAGGAGAACAGCAAGATTTGGTAACTTTTTAGGTACGTAGTAAGAAATCTTCTCGCTTCCTGCTGATTTTTTTGAGTTTTCAGTGAAGATAATGTCAGTCACTTCTTCAGGAGGACTGAAAACATCTGTCAGTGTCGGCTTCGATCATGGGTTTTCTTCGTTGAACAAGGTCACGGTTTCGGTGGTTGCTTATATCTCCTGAAAGCTAGTTTCTACTTCTTAAAAAATGTCAGGAAGTTGTATGGGAAGGTGGTCTTTGAAACTATTGAGAAAGTGATTGGTAAACGCTTCAGCTTTCTCAGCAGAAGTTGTTGAAAGTTCTTGCCCGTGAAGGATGGTGTCGGGAACTCAGTTCCCTCTTCCAACAATCACATTGATATTTTTAAACTTGCCAGGGCTAGGTTTTTTGGTAGTACCCTTGGCATAATGGTTAGTGCATTGGACTGTCATGCGGAAGGTCTCGAGTTCGATGCAAGAAAGTTTTTTTCAGGGGTTTACTGCCTCTTGTGAGGAATTGATAAATTCTCCAAGAGTCACTAGGTCCTGGTTCACTCCGAGCTGTTGCACCACCAAATTTTAGGGCCAGGTTTGATATCTACGAGTCTCTTCCTGAAATCATTTTCCTGATGATGTTTACTACACTGAAGTTCTGAATGCAGTCGCCGGTATTCGTCACTTTCCCTGTTAAAGGTCCTGTAGTATATTACTTGGAGGCGTTTGTGGATGCTTTGCCGGTGAGCATATATTACTTATATATGTATGCTGGGACAAGTTTGCGTACCTAGCTCTGCTGATGCGAACTTGTTAATGATCCTAAAACTGAATATCCTAGGATTCATAAAGACTTATGAATGGGTTGTTAACACACTCGAAAAGTGAATGTGTGTTATATTTTCTTTCCCTTTCACTACTTTTACCCCATTACTTCTGTATCTTTTGCAATTGCACTTCAAATGAATCCTTCAAATTAAAAGAGAAGATGTGGCCAAGGTCCCAGGATACAGGTCCATAGTAATTCCCCCCTCAAAAGTAGATTTGCTTCATCTCTGCAGAAAAAGAAACTATCATCAGCTTACTTTGAATATCCGAGGTTCAACAATCGCACTTTCAAAAGAACTAAAAATAAATAGGTGTTACTTTCACTGGAAATTTGAAATGGAATATTCAGGTAAAAAACGTATTTAATCAATTGAAACGATGGAATAACGTTCTTAAAATGAAATGCTCCAAAAAAAGACCTCATCTAGAGTTAACGTTGAAAATGGCGAAAACTCTTGTAGAAGATCTTGCAACATGGAGCTACCACTTAAATATATGTGGACTAGGGTTAAAAATGGCAATGGTATTGATGCGTGCATAAATAATTGCTTCTAAAGCACTAAAAGCAACCAGAATCGAAGCCTCACGACTAGAAACTGGCTATCAATCTTTTCTTAATTTTGGAGCATAGCTTTAGTCGACCCAAAGCATCCCCTCCACAACGCAGCCAAAGATGTTATTTCTTCACAAAAAAAGATACGTAAAAACTCTATGCCTGGATTAACCAAAATACTTAATCTAGTATTCACACAAAGTTATTTTTATGCGGATCCAACTTCAATATCAGAGAATCCACCCCCTGGAAAAGAGGTTTATTGCGATTCATTATTAAAGCCTACAGTGATGATGATTTCAAAACACATTTCAGACTGAAAAGATCCACTTTGGAAGAATTGGTCGGTAGGACATTTATTCATTTTTGTTTGTTTTTTTTTTCATACATATGTAATCCTCTTTCAATTTAATTTCAGTTAAATATTCTTTCTGTAATCTTCACAGCTACGAATCGACGCCAACAAAGAAATGCTCATGTTTGTGTGGTATATTTGTAACACCGTGACATTTCGTGATCAGACAACTTGGAAACCTTTTCGGAGTTGCAAATCTACCGCGTTGTCTATAGTTGGACGTGTTAGCAAATGGCTTGTTTCAATTGCTGACGATAAGAATAATAAAAATTGCTGGTATAAAAATGCAATAACGCCTTTGTTTCGTCGTCGCTCCAATGCTTTTGTCTGTATAGTTAAAAAGTTGTTTTTTATTTGAAATATTAAAAAAATTAATTATATTTTATATATTTACCTTTTCTCCATTTTTACATAATTTATAACCGATGCTCCTAATGCCAAATGAAATGTGATTTAACTTTCAAATATGAGCAATTGCCAACATTAACGAAACAAAATAATTCTAAAATTGACTGCATAGCGCCATCTTTATTTCAATAATTTAAAGTTCTATTACCAGCAAAGCTGGCATTTTTTTACTAGCTTCTTTTCGCCAGCAATCAAATTTTTGTTGTTTGCCGAGGAAAATTTTGCTGTGCTAGCTATGCAGCAGTGAATAAAACACACCTAAAGTATTGTTTGCCGAGATTTTAAAATTTTGCCTTTAACCCAAGTTACTTTTCCTGCTTTACTAAAATCTTTAGTCATTACAAAATCACCTCCTTTGTTTAGATTTCTTTTACCATGACCTTTATACATTTTTTTTTTGTTTTTATGGATGTTTTTTTTTTAACATTATTTTTAATAAATTCTAAGTTTACATTATTTTTAGATTTCATTGGATTAATTAAATCTAATCGTGTTTTAATACTTCTATTAAACGTTAATTCTGCTGGACTTACACCAGTAGTAGTTACTATGAATGGAACTTCGATAATGTAAAAAAAAACCTTGTACACATTGGTTAAGATCACACAAATCATTTTTTAAAAGCTAATTTAATAATTTTGACTAGGGCTGATGATTCTACCCGGGTAATCAACTACCCGGGTACCCGGTTACCCGGGTTGCTTGTACCCGGGTAGTAAATAACCCGGGTACCCGGGTATTCGGGTATTACCCGGGTACCCGGGTATAAAAACGAAAAACTCCTTCGTGGCTATGTAAATCGCTTTTTCAAAAACACCTACAAATCTTGGAACAAATTATATAATTATATGTATGACACAATTAGGTACAGCGACAAAATTTCAGAAAAACTAAACATTTTATTCAATAGGTAGTCAAAAAACATAAAAACAATGCTCTGAAATACAATTATATTAATAATGAGTAAAGGAATTATCAAAATTTCATAAATTGTTGATGAGGAAAAATTGATGGGTTTAAATTCTAATTTAATAGATCTTGATTTTTGTGCAAGAACACCAACAAAAAAACATTTTCTGGGGCCAAACATGATCTTTTGGCAGTAATAATATTGCCTGCAGTCGAAAAGAGCCTTTCTGAACTTGCTGATATAGCTGGAACAGCAAGATATCTTGTTGCCAAAGATGCCATAACGAAGATAGAGCGTTCTCTCGAGCACCACCATACAAGAGGGTCCAAACGGTTCGATATACGAGGTTCTGCTATGTACTGCTCAAACTAAGAGATGTTGTCAAGTAATTGCCCTTCAGTTGCAAAGAGGAAATCCAAATCTTGGTCATCACTACTTCCACTAGGTTCTTCTTCTGTTACTTTGTCAGAGCACATTCCCAGAATTTTTTCCTTAACAAAAGTACGGATTTAGTCCACTACTTCACTGCTCTCAGTTTTAAGGTACTTGTACCTTGGGTCTAAGAATGATGCTACTTGGTAAAATATTCTCGGCTGGGGACATTTCGCCTAGGTGAAAGCGCGTTTTTAGAGAAAAAACGATTTTATTTTTGAATATGGTCGCTGTTTCTGTGTCTTCGAGCTTAGGTGCATAGTGGTTTTCAATCAGAGTTTTGATAACCAAGCGCACTGCAGAAAGCGTTACTTTACTTTCACGACATAGCAGTTTTGTTGCTATGTATAGTGGCTTTAAAACTGTGGTTAACTCTTCCATTATTCCCCATTCGTACTCAGATATTTCCAGGTTCAGTGCTGTAGAAGAACTCGTATAGCTGTTATCACTTAGAACTGCAATAACGTCGGAGCGATTGTGGTGCAAAATATCACACATAAATGGAATGGAATCCCATCGGGTTGGACAATTTTGAACTAAACGTTCCTTCTTCATTCCTAGCTGCAATTGTTTTCTGTTTAAGGCCGACGTAGCAACATTCGATTGGTGAAAATGTGATACCACTCTTCGACATTTTATTGCGACAATTTCGTAATCCTCAACAGACTTAAATATATGCTTTACACACAGTTGTAGGGTGTGAGCAGCACAATTCACATTGTCACCCACATTCATTAACGGCAATAATCCAAACCAATTTGTATTCTCTCTTCTTGAGTTGAATCATTTTGCGAACTTTTACAAATCTCTTTGTACTTGCAAAACGTTATGAAAACAAGTTCAGGTGTTCCATTTGTAAAACATACCTAAGCCTAACCGTTGTATCTGTACTTTAATCAGTGCATTTCATTGTGTACTTGCTAAACCTCTTAATCTAAACCATCCTAGAAACGAATAGCGGTATTGATTCGGATATATTTAATTTAATAGAGTTTAACTTCAATGTCTTTTATTTTGCTGTACCCGGGTACCCGGGTAATCGGGTAATCGAGTAATCGGGTAGTCGGGTACCCGGCTAATACCCGGGTACTCGGGTAGCCGGGTATCATCAGCCCTAATTTTGACACATTTTTCCGCCTGACCATTTCAAGATGGGTGACCAAATTGTAAAGTTAAATGTTCAATTCCATTATTTAAAACAAAAAACTCCTTGGACTTAAATTTTGTACCTTTGTCGGTGGCAATTGTGCTTGGACTCCCGAAAAATTCATCTTAGCTGTTCGATTGAACTTTTCCTATAAGATTTATTCATGTCGATACATTCGATCCACTTACTATGAAAGTCCACCAATATTAAAAAGTACTTGTCAAAAATATGACGTATAAAGTCTAAATGAAGTCTTTCCCATGGCTTGGTTGGTCAATAACAGTAAATTAGTTAATTTTTTTGGTGGATGTGCAGTATACGGTATATAACATTGATTACAGATCTTAACTAATAATTCTAGCTGTTTGTTAATTTCAGGTAACCAAACATATGCTCTTGCCAAACTTTTCATTTCAACTATTCCTAAATACGGCTCATGCATCTCTTGCAAAACTTTTCTTTGCATATTCAGGGGTATCCCCAGAAAAAGACGCCATTTGAAGTGGAGAGTTCGTTTTTTTCTTAAAAACAAAACTTTAAACAGCCTATTATTAAGGTATTAGTATGATACTACTTAACAATTTGCTAACTTTCAAGTACTTTACTAATTCATTCTTAATTTTGAACATTTTCTAACTAGTATCGTACTAAGCCAATTTTCTTAATAAATTGCTTCTGAACACACCTAAATCAATGACATTTCGTGTAAAAAAGTACACGAACCTCTTTTGATGTTTGCAAATGTCAAAGAGTCATATGAAGTTAGCACGATACTAAAAAAATAAAGATGATTTTAACTTTAATAAAAGGGAAGAGAAATTATGATGCTATATTCGATTAAAATTTGCAAACTCTTTGTTTTAACCTAGTATCATACCAAACCAGCTTTAGCATCATACTAATTCAATTAAAATTTTGCGCCAAAGCATGCATCTATTGACTTGTTTGGCCAACCGTTATCAATTAGATCTAAAACCTTAAGCAAAATTTTATATTTAGCTGTTACTTGTTGAACGTCCATAAAATAATAGATACGATGCTTTCATTGCTTGCAATATAAATTATAAACACATCCTTCGAAATCATCCCCGGTTTACTAAGTTCTGATTCCTCAACCTTATCAACTGCATGAGAAAAAAAAATCCGCAATATTATTTTTCTACTAAGCATACTGATGGATTAGGACAGCGCCTATAATCCTACTGGAATTGCATCCACTATTAACGTAACTCATTCAGCAGAATAAAAATGTGCTAATTTTCTTAACGGACTTAAAAATATCTTTTTGTGGTGTTCCCTAAACAAAATTATGAGAGAGGTTATGATAAAGAGGCGCTGCTGTTGTGGCTAAATCAAGCATAAACTGACGGTAAAAGTTATTAACACCAAGAAACAATTGAAGGTTATGTTCTTTGGTTCAGACAGGTTCATAACAGCGTTTACCTTGGCTGGGTTTTTATGTAAACCATGTTTATCTATTACTTGGCCATAGATAGCACACAGATTGCTTAAAAAATTCGCATTTTTGTGGAGACACTTTTAAACCGGCTTCCTGATCTTATCTGAGCTTCTAGTTATCGTAGTTTCGTATGTTTCGTTAATAAAAATATGTTTCCAAGCAATCGAAGCAGTTCGAAATCATTCCAGCATTGTTGTCGCTTGAGTTTCTCGTAAGGAATAATAGTTTTTGCTAAGATTTGAATTTTGTATAAATGAATCTTGAGTTTGTTTTTGAAAATAGCGTTCCCTGTAAATTTGTTTATCCCAGTAAAAGCAGCAATTTTCCTCAACGGTTCCTAATCTTGAATAAAATACATGTTTTGGCGTCGATGCTGTCGTTGATTTTCCCGAAGGATCTTCGTTACCATCAGTTTTTATTTCTATTCTAAACTTCTATATTCACGACCAGATGAGTTGCATGTTCGGCCCATCACTAACTCATCGATAGCTAAATTGAGTACAACTGTATCAGACTTCCTCAGACTTCTCAATACATCCAATTATAAATTGTTTAAGTAATTCGTAGTTGATAAAAAACAGTTCTTGCTGATTTAAAGAACATCTGATGGATCCGAAAGCATTACTACATCAAGGTGATTGAGAGTTAAATCTAATTGTGCCTGGAATGGTTGACGTATGAGTTGAGACACAGCTGGTGCAGCTGTTGCAATTTCAAATCTTAGTTGATAAGCACTGAAGTAGTTTCAAACAAGCAAACAAAAAAGATTAAATAAAACGACAGCTTAAACTAGTGTAGAAGAATTACAAGCTCTTTTAAAAATTTAAATTATATATATTACTAATTTAACAAGTAATGAATCATAAATCTCTTATTTTCCTATAAAAACCAACAACTAAAAATCTAAAAATCAAATTCAAATATCGTTAACAGCATAAGAACTGATTTTTAACTAATTTGATTTTGCTTACTTCTTAATCAAATTTCAATGCGCCCTATATTCAAACGACCGACTAGCGACGAGTAACGAGTTCTCAATTGTTAAGAATTATTTTCCCATAAAAACGGTCTGTCTTTACTTTGGCCAAGCAATGAATATCTGCAACTCGTAATTGCACTTATTTTTTTTTTAACTCACAACGATATCATTCCATTCGAATATATACTCCGCCTTAGGCGCTTAGTTTAATTGCATCACTAAGAACTGAACGCTATTACGTCTCTACAAGAACAGTAGTCTCAGGGAGGAAACCATGGAACAATCGATTGGTCAATTTACCAAAACCAGACCTTCCTATATACAAGATCGAAAGAACTACCTCTGGGTTGTTTGTCATCGTTGCCTGCGGGTAATTTGGTTTGTTTGTTTGCAAATATTATTGCAATACCCGCAACCTACTTCACTTAAAGATAAAGTGTCACCTGAAATATTCCAACTTGTCGGATCATAAATTAAATTTTCAGAACAAAAGTTAAAAGTTATGTCTATGTACTACCTGTCGAGTAGAGATTGAAAAACCTTTTTGCAAGGAATTCAAAAACGCTGATGTAATGTGTTTTGCACCGTTTCACGGAAGCTGCAGTTCTATGTCAATTCCTTAAGCTACCTGTCGGCGACCACTTTTGTTGTCTTCATTTCTAGAACAAATGCAACTTCTCTGTGTTGTTTGAGTTGTCACTTGCTCAGCATGACAGGTTGGCAAAACATTGAAATTTTCAATTGTCACGGGTATGGGTTATTCTAAAAATTCTGTGGGAAATAATGCGAGTATTTTGCATGCAACAGGTAACAAACCGTTGCTGTAAGAGAATTTGAGATTGTGGCCAATTTGCAACAAAACGCAAAGTAAGAACAAAAACTCTTTTGTTTTGGTTGTATTATATTCTTTTCAAAATTCAATACTTTGTTTCCTTGTCCAATCAATTCGCATGAGTCCTGGAGAAAAGCATTCCAAAACCAAAATTAAATTAAGTATAAATAGCAACAACACAGTGTTTTGCTTACTACAAAACTCTTCCTACAGTAAAATATAATTCCTATAACACTTCAGATTTGATCCGCCTGCAGTTAATTTTATGAAATAAGTATTTACATGATTGCCTGTGTATGCGCGCTATTCATAATTCGCATAAATAAAAACCGGAAATAGGTCAGCCAGAACCGGATCTAGGTATGGAGGAGCTATTAGCTGCTACCCACTGCAGCGCATAGTGTCGCAGCATGCGCAGCCATCAGCCATCGTCATGACCATCTTTGCAGTAGCAATGTTACAGAGCAACAACATCATCTTGGAAGTTAAGAATACATAAACGTATGATGAAGTTGATACTTACCATATAAAAACAGGGTGTCTCAAGATCACATTATCCCAATATTATTCCCAGTCAAGCAAGGTTGAAAACTTAGAGCATATAAATAGAATTGGATGGTAACATTGAATATTTCGAAGTCTTTCTAAGGTTAGCCGCGCACTCGCAACTGTGATCGAAATCAAATAGTTTAATCACCAGTTGATAGAGTACCGCGCACTGGCAACTCTTTACTCACGTTCACACTATTTTTCTCTCTTGCGCTTATAGAAAACAGCTCAACTGTTGCGAATTAATTTAAGGCAATCGTTTAGTTTGTGTCAAAACACAAACTTTTTAGTTGCTCGAACCGAGTTGCTCTGAGTGCGCGGTGTCCCATATAAGCTAATATATTTCATTTTAGCAACTAAACAGTTGCGAAACTAAAAATTGAATGTGCGCGCCTGGCCTAAGAGTATTTTTATTATTTACTTTACGCTTATACATTCTAAACTTAAAACTAAAAAAAGTAATTTAAAATAAAATAAGAATATAACACTAAGAACGGATGGAATAAAAAGTTAAAATTTTGTAATAATAACTTAAGTTAAATAGCTAGGAGGCGGGTGAAGAAAGTTATGGGGATCAGTAAGAGAGGAGAGAATTTCGAAGGACTGGTTAAGAGGTGCGGAAATCAAAAACATTTGAGGAATTGTTTTCATTTTACAGCTTTAGTATTAAAAGAGACCATGGCCGTAGCTAGGGGAGGACATTACGGGGCAATGCCCTACCTTTAGACCTCCAATGCCCTACCTTAAAAAATCAACTATCGTATCGTAATGCCACTGATTCAAAAACTGGTTTTCCAAAACAAGAAAAATCCATTTACCATATGGGTGGCTATGGCGATGTGGCAGAACAAATTACCATAAATAGAGTCTCTACAACTAGCAGTGTTGAAACGTTGAAACATCAAAAAGTTTTAGAGAGACATAGGTACTACGTAAGATTTATTATTGAGGTTATACAATTTGTCAAAGAATTAGCTTTGCTAATAATATTTTGGAGGAAGAAAAAGATCAAGGATTATTTCAGAATTTGTTTGAATACACCTGCACGAAAGATCCAAATTTGAAAGTCTCTTACTCATATACACAAATTGCAACATACCGTTCACCTGAAATTCAAAATAAAATAATTCAAGCAATGATTATAGCAGTACGAAGTTCCATTGTTAATAATATTAATGAATCGGACCTAAACTGGTTTACTATAATGGAAGAAAAATAACCGCGAAAATATTGCAATAGCAATATGCTACGTTAAAGATGGAATTATCAATGAGTCGTTACTGACAGTTACTACTACTGAAAATCTTGATGCAGCCAATTTTACGGAATTAACGTTAAATAACATTAACCACTCTTGTATGCTAAGCCAATGCTATTTTGGCGCAAGTATAACGAGTGGGAAAGATTTGGGAGTTGCGACCAGAATAGAAAATAATTTGGGCCGAAAAATCCCTTAAGTCAACTGCTTTAACCATCGCTTGCATTTGGTAATTATTAGGGTTATCTCGGAAATGACTTTCATTCGTTTATTTTTTGATCAGTGCATCATGTTACATTAATTTTTTCAGCATGGAAAAATAGCTGCCTTGTATGGTGGATAAAGGATTTCCCGGCTCCTAGAACATAGTTGGTCAGGACATTTGGCCGTAACAAAAGTTGTACATGATAATTATTCCTTGATTTTGACGACTTTGGATGAAATTAGAAATGACAGATTTAAGGGTGATGACGTCGCCAAGAGTGTGGACATTAAAAAAGTGATGCTCAATTTGGAATTTCGAATTGCCTTGATTGTGGCCAAAAAAATATTATCCATGCTCCAACCTGCAGGCGCAGCTTTACAATCCCAAAGCGCAGGATTGAAAGGCACCATAACAATCATTAAACTCGCTCAAAATAAAATAAGTAAACTTAGATCAGAAATGTATCATCAAATTTTGGAAGAAGCAAAGTCTATGACTTGCGGCGATTCCGAAAATACCACACATACCCAAAAGAGACAAATCAAAAAATCAAATCGGATGGATAACTACTTGGTATACGGAATACGGCCCTTCCTTTTCCTCTGCCAGACAAAATATAGAACATCAGAACTCAGCCATTTAAGTTTGAGTATTTCGAAACGTTGGACATACTAATTGCTAAATTAAAAAGGAGATTTTCGACGAAAGACGATCTACTAAATTCAGTAGCGAGTATAGATAAGTTGAATGTAGACAAAATGGTACCGAAAAGCTTAAGACTAAGGCTGGTATTCACCGAGCGCTCATAACTTAAGAAGCTCATAAACCTATTCACCAATCAATATTAGTGAAGATCTACGAGCGCTCTTAAAAGTTAGGAGTGGCCCCGACCACTCCTAAACTTACGAGCGCTCCCTTCGAAATTTTGTTCGAAAATTCGAAAACTAAACAAACGACGGTGAGTGCAAAACCAAAACCAGTTATCGTCACCAGCAACGCTCCGCAAGCAGAATACGAAATTGGCCGAAGGATTCTCACTGCCACCTGTCATTCAAGTTCGAAAACAGTTTGATTTCACAGTTTGGGTATGCCTGAACAAGAGAGAGTGGCTCTCATTTTCGAACTTCGAAAAACACTTGTGAGCAGTGCTGCCGTTTTAAAATTTTCCAGAGGAGTAATTTTTGTAATTTTTGGGGAGTATTTACGATAGTGGAGGAGTATCGCCAAAATATCAAGAAAATTATTAGTTCAACGAAAAAAACACAGAAACGTTTTCTATGAATTAAATTTTCTTAATTCATTTGTAATAAAAATAGGAACTTCAATATTTGTGTTTTTTAATAATCAGAGAGTTAATAATAAATTAACTCTAATTTAAACTATGTAGATATGTATATGTATACTGTACATTGATTTTCCAGCAACTTATTCTTTACTGCTTATTTGGAATATTAACTTTCGTATTTTGTTTATTTAAATAAGACTGTGACAAAAGTAAACAAACAATTTTTTCAAATAATTTTTTTAAATTCTAAAACAAGGAACTTCAATATTTGCGTTTTTAATAAATAAGAAATTAACAAAAGAAAAACAAAAGTCAAAATTAAAACTTAAATTTGTTTTTTGTATTTTTCGATCAAGTCTTGATGGCTACCACTTTTCTGCAAAATGTAGGCCTGGCAATCAGTTTTAATTTTCTTCACATCGCACACAGGTAAATTTTCCCAAAAACATGGCGAAAACTACGAGAAAAAAATATCCGATTTGTTGCTTTTTTTAATGCAAAGTTGTTTACAAATAGTGTGAGCTTCAAATCTCATTGATCATTCGATGCAGATTATAACGGTTTAATCAGATGATGCTTTTAAAGTGCAAACTTGAAATAGACTAGTGCAGTAGGAAGTTTGGTCTGTGATGTGAGGTTGTTTTGGTTTCAAAATATATGAAAGGATGGTTTTACTTTTCCATTCTTTTAGAGTAAGTTGATATTTCTTTTTTTAACAAAATATTCGTCTGAAAAACTGCGAATTAACTTTCATCTGTACTTTTTACTTGCGACTTATAGGTACAATAAGGCAAGTTATGCATTCGTAAAAAAAATCGAACTCGAGATTTTGATCAAAGTTGACATTACGATGATAGCGAAGACCAAAAAAGTGGGTCTGGCAATTCTGTCTGTCTGTCTGTCTGTCTGTCGGTTCGACTACAGCCTAAACGGCTCGGCCGATTTTCTTTAAACTTGGTAGATATGGGTTTTGATTTTTTTCGCCCACACTTTTTTTTTTTTTTTAAGACCAAAAATAACGGTACCTGCCATACGAATTTTTTTTTCGAAATTTTATAAATATTTTTTTTTTCTCAAAAACTGTTCCACAGATTTAAAAAATAAAAACACAAAAAAAATTCATTTAGTTAAAGCTAGGTTATGGTTGAAAAAATTTTTCCGAAAAATGGTTATTGAGGGTACCTCCCATGGAACCATTTTTTTTGTTTTTGATTTTCTCAAAAACGGTACAACTGATTTTGATCATTTTTTTTTTGCGAAGGCTCTTCAAAAATTTAAATAGAATTGTGTATTCAAATTTTCAAAAAAATTTGTTTTGGATTTTTGAAAAAAACTTCAAAAATTTTTTTTCAAGACTCAATATTTCGAAAACCTCATGCTAGCTTTTTTTTAAACTTGATAAATAACGGTTTCTTAATATAATCTACAAGATATGAGAAAAAAAAATTCATTTTACCTTAAAAAAAGGTACCCACTATACAAATGTTAAAAAATTAAAAAAAATGGTTTTTAAAAGTCGTATTTTTCTCAAAAACGGCACCTAGAATTTTTATAAATTTTTTTTTCTTCCAATTAATTTTTATGATCTTTAATTTATTAAAAAAATTTTCGAAATTAACATATTACAGCTTGTACACCTACCATAGAACGAATTTTTCCGAATTTTGAATTTCTCATTATCCACATAACGGTTCTTAATGAAATTTGTTTATAAAGAAGCTTCTAAAAAGTCTAAAACACTTTGCATTTCAAAACTTAAAAAAAAATATGTTTTGAATTTTTGAAAAAAAAAATCTATTTTTTTTTTTTTTGAAAATTCGATATCTCAGAAACGGCTCGATAGTTTTTTTTTTTATTTAATTTTTATTCGAACAATAATAAAAACTTTAAATTGGCGTACCAAAATTTTTTCTTAAAAATCTTTTAAAAATTTTGTATATAAAAGCTTTTTTTTAAGAAACCACTACAAGGACTTATAATTTTTGTTCTTGCACACATTCATATTTGCATAGCATTATGTTTTTGTCTCTTACTACTAAAAGAATTTGAAAAATTAATTTTATCCTTATGAACAGTTTTCTCTAATAACATTCGTTTTCAAAATTCCTAGTCTATTACATAGGAGCAAGTTCGTGCGACCCAGTCGTGCTTTTAATTTGCTTTGTAACAATCAATTTGTATTTTTTTAGAAACGGTAAATTGGATTGAACGAAGTCCGATTTAACTATCTCGCTCGCACTTGATAAATTAAAAAGAGGAAACATTATTTATTATCTCTGTCTTTTTATCTTGTTATCCAGGGATGTTTGCAAGTTCAACGATATGCGATCTTGTATGGAAAAAAAGAACAGAGATGTGCAATTTGTCGAAAAAACAATCAGCCTTATCACAGGCCCCGTCGTAATACATTCGTAGTACGAACCCCGAAAAAAGGTATCATCGCTCCCGTCGTACTAAAAAAACTTGCTACGAAATTCGGAGTTCGTGAATAATGGTATCACTAGCCCCGAATGAATAGGAAGTTGGGCAGTTTTTTCTACGAACAGATATTTTGATCGGAGCTCAACTTAAAACGAAACACAAATATAATTAGGCGAACGAAGATAAAGGACATGCAAATAAGATATATATGTATAAACAAGTTTTATTATTGTTTTCGTGTGAATTTGTTTATATTTCTATTTTTTGAAGGAAAAATAAAGTAAATACAAATAAATATTGGTATTCTTCCGTATAATGAATCTCATTTTTAGTGTTTGTCTTCTTGGCGTATTTTCTACATTTATGACAAAGATTGTAACGGTAATGGTATTTATTTTTAACGACCAACAAAATCAAAATCAAATCAAAAGATGAACGACGGAAATTTATTTATTTTTTCACATTTTGACGCAAATCAACTGATTTTGAAACTCCGAAACTCGGAAAATGTTTTTTGATTCCGTTCGGGGCTTATGATGTAAATTTATTCGTATTCGTAGCGTAACAAAATTATCGGGGATTTGTTACGAGGGACTCTGTGATAGGGGTGAATATGTTTGCTTTAAGTTGGTTTGTTGCAATTTTGTTTTATTTTTAATTTTAATTTATTTTTTTGGGGAGTATTTTTGTAACATGGGGAGTATAGGAGCATCGACTCCACGAAAGGAGTAAAATACTCCTATGGGAGTAAGTTCGGCAGCGCTGCTTGTGAGTGGTTGGTGAATACCGCAAAGAAATTTCAAGTTAAGAGCCTCGTAAAGTTAAGAGCCGTTTAAGAGCGCTCGGTGAATACCAGCCTAAGTGTGAGAAAACAAAACTATTTGTAAAATGTACAGTTTCGCCAAGCTACTTTGAATTCTTAAAGGCCAAGAATTTAATGCAACTGGTCATAAGTTACTGCAAGAAAATCAAGTCTTCTTGATTGCTCCTCTTTATATGACAATAAATAAATACAAATGTACTTTTAAATTTGTCATGACAAAATTGCTAAGAGCCATTTGCTGAAAAGAACATAAATATTTATTTTCAACTTAAACGCTTATGTCTCAAAAATGTTTTTAATGAAGATTGATTTTATAAAACTTTAATTTTCGATTAAGCAAACGGGTCTAAATCATTTTTGTTGGAGAAATGCAATGCCTTAAAACTGATTTTTTAGGTCTTACAATTCCATCAAGGAAAGAGGTTGCTGTGGTAAAAGCTTTTTTAATTCTACGTTTTCAACTTTGACTGCAGTCAATAGGCCTCAGAGGCTATCAATGAGTCACGAAAGAAAGGCAGGCATGGTATTTCTGGCCTTTGAAAAGAAAAGAACCAAGTTAGTTGATCTGGATGAAGTCCTTCGAATTTTTAATATATGGCGAATCAAAGAATTCAGTTTTTCTCTAAAAGAACTTTGTAGTTTTATCTACATATGTAGTAATAGTAAATATAATATGTTAAGAGAAATAATAAGATAAACCATTATATAAATGAGTGTTTAGCACTTATCTATCACCCTCTCCCGACAATTGAGTACCACCTTTACCAGATCAGGTTATATTTCATATTTAGTAAAATTTTACTTCCGCCCTACATGTTATCACTGATGCCCTACCTTAAATTCAACTCTAGCTACGGCCCTGAAAGAGACAAGACTTAAGAGATAAAGGCAGTCAATATTAGTAATTAATATGTCAAAAATAAAAATTGCATCTCCGGTTTCACGTCAATTTTCAAGGAACTGAAGGTCGATCAGCTGTAAGCGATCAGAATAAGGAAATGGTTGATAATGATCATCCCACGGAAGACTACGCAGAGCAAATCTAATAAACCTATGCTGGACGACTTCGATCCGTTTGATTTGGGTAATTTGTTAAGGGGGCCATACTTCAGACACGTTTTCAAGAATGGGTTGGCAGTGTGCGTCCAAAACGAAGCTAGATAAGTCATTAACAAAAAGTAAAAACAAGAGCGGACCCAGATGACTTCCCTTAGGAACTCCTGACTAACTTAAAATTAGATCCAATTTAGTTTATCCGATTTTTACTAATTGAACTCGATTTACTAGACTAGACAGCTGAACATCTGGGAGTGAAAACGCAGAGATTTAAGCTTTAAAAAAAGCTTTAAAAAAGATTTAAGCTTTAACAAATGGCTAACTAACTAACTATCAAATGCTTTTGAAAAGTCAGTATACATATATGACGTCAACTTGGCTTCTTTTTTCAATTGTGTTTATACAGAAGCTAGTAAATAATGTAAGGTTATTTTCTGTGGATTTTCCAGTAACAAAACCATGTTGAAAGGGCGAGATACTGTGTGGTTTAACTGCATCATACATTTTAATTTTAACTAAAAATTCGAAAATCTTAGAAATCAATTGAAGTTTTGCAATCGTTTTCAATTGTTTTTGAATCCGATTTATTTATGAACTTTTCCAGGAATCCAAAAAAATGCTATTTTCGAGAAACATGTTCAAAATTATATGAAGCGGTTGAGATAAATTGGACCTACACTGTGAAGCCTTCACAAACTATGACATTTAATTTTAATGTGAAACTTTTATTCGTTGATAAATAATAATAATAAAAAAACTATGAATTGAAATATACATATATTGAAACAAAATATTTAGTTGCAAATTCCAAGACACCCTATTTGAAAGGAAAAACGAATTGTAAGTTGATCTTAAACTAGGCAACTTGAACGAAAGCAGAGCAAGATATATTTTACTCTTATACATTGATATATCGCAGCATCGTAGTTCATTCAACAGTTGCAGGAGTTACAACTGCAACTGATATTGAATTCTCCATGCTGAGTACTCTAGTTGTGCTTATAAAGTAACTCACAGATGCAATTTGTTTTTTTTTTTTGTTTTGTGTCTGAAATCCTGCCTGATGTATGTATTTGAACTCCAAGAATAAGCGATTTTAGATAGGAATACAGAAAATAAACTACTAATGAGAGGTAAAATACAAAATACAGTAAGCGACTACTTCATATTATCACATTATTTTCACTGGATAGCGTATTCATCAAAAAAGTTGAACATTTGTATATTATGAAAGCGACCACGGTGCCGTATAACAGTATAACTGTATAAAATCCAAAATAGCACAAAAGTGACAGAGCGTAAAATATTTTTTTTTTATTTTCCTACTTGGTTAATTTTTTTTGGCATTATCGTGTTATTTATTAATTTAATCAAACTTAAATTGTAAAAGTAATAAAGAATAAAAAAAAACTATCATGAGTGTTGAAAAGTCAGTGAACATATTAAAAATTACTGTGCTTGCCAGTCTTTTGCCTGAAACCCGGCAACTTAATCGACATTCCTTCAAATTAATGAAATAGTGCTTTAAATTGCCTTTGTTTTGTTTTATTTTTGTAAATTTTGAATCCATTTTCTCAATCAAAACTAATGAAATTTCGTTCAAAAACGGATTTTTCCCAGTTTTATGACGATTATATACTAGTCGATCCCAAATTCGACCGAATCGTCTGCCTGTAACACAATTTCTTGCTGACGCACACTGGGACCAGCGCGACGATGGAATTTACATTCCACCTTATCAATCTATCGATATCATCAAAAGTAATCAAGTTTTGAGGAAGATATTAATTGAAACCTTTGCTATCTACGCATGTATAAGTATAGAACATACCAGCTATTTTTCCAGAGCTATCCTTTCAAAAAAATCAAAGAAGAAGAAATATAAATCGATATCCTTTTCATGTAATGGTTTTGGCACCGAACCAAGTCATGAAAGTCATGACGGTCTTGAAATCAATGGAGAAAATCGCATGATGTGAGGAAGGACTCACCTGTTCGACGCCCGTCTAATATAAGACCAAACCAATAACACCAGCAGCATTATAAAGAAATACATTTAAATAAAAAATAAAATGCACGACTGGATCGCACGAACTTGCTCTTATGTAAAAGTACTTAGGAATTTAAAATACATTTTATTAATATAAAACATGGATTTAATGAGATAATAATGTTCAAATGTATGTGATTGCCGTCTGATTTCCAGAAAAGTATGAATTTATGCAAACAAAGTTTAAACATCTTTTTATTATTAAATTAGTTTTTTATATAACAAATTTCCTTAAAAATGTTTGAGAACAAAAAACGTTCACACGTTTTAAAAAAATTGATTTTTCAAAAAAAAAACTTGAATTTTTTTTCAAAAATCCCAACAAATATTTTTTCGAATATTTTTATAAACAATATTATTTTAAACTTAGAAGGGTTCCTGCTGACAATTTTTGGTTAAAATAGTTAGAGCCGTTGATGAGAAAGTCGAAAATCAAAAAAACCGTTCTATGACAGGTACCGTCAATAACATTTTTCCCCAAATTTTCTATCTATAATAGCACACCTGTTTTTTCTTATCAAAATCGTTAGAGCCGTTTTCCAGATAAATAAGATTTTGTATTACGTGTGTATGGGGGGTACCGTTAGTTTTGAAGCTTGGAAAAAAATTCAATTTCCCCTCTAGGGAATCATGGAAGATCCTTAAGTACCGAATTTGAAGAAAATAGCTCCAGTGGTTTAGGCTGTAGATCGAGGTAGGTACAGACATACAGACATACAGACCTACAGACATATAGACAGACAGACGAAATTGCCGGGCCCACTTTATTCGTCTTCGCTATCATCTTAATGTCAACTTTGATCAAAATCTCGAGTTCGATTTTTTTTCCAAATGCACAACTTGCCATATAGTACCTAGGTTTAGGTTACGGTTTAAGTGGCTGTCATTAAAGCGGCTGACACACTTAGCCCAGTAGAGGTCCATTGTGATACCACGATCTAATAGGGAACAAAAAGGTTCCCTACTAGTTAAAACCATTTGGAGCTTCTGATGAAGCGAAGGAGACTTTAAATGTCTGTGTTTATGAGATCGCTTGGTTCAGTATAGAAAATATTCTCCTAGATGAAGTTTGCGTATGGAAGAGAGAGCAGGGCATGTGCAAGGAAGGTGTGGGATTGTCTCCTCTTCCTCCTCGTCCAAGGCCAAGCAACTCGAGCAAAAATTGTTTGATAGTACACCGAGTCGTGCGGTGTGTCTACGTATGAGACAGTGTCCAGTTATGACACCTATTACGGAGCTGATCTGGAGATCTACTGAGGGACAATAGACATTTTGACCGTTTAAAATCCAGTTTAGGCCAGATTTGTTTGGTCGCCATACAAGTGGTAGTGTTAAGCCATCTTGTGTTTGATTGTTTGATTGATTGTTCCAAATAATTTTATCAAAATTCTAGGCGCCGTTTTCGAGAAAAATACGATTTTTGGAAACCATTTTTTTTTTTTAATTTTTTAGCATTTGTATGGAAGGTACCTTAAATTTTAGGTAAAACTAAAGTTTTTTGCTCACATCTTATTGATTATATTGAGAAACTTTTATTTACCAAGTTTAAAAAAAAATCTAGCATGGGGTTTTCGAAAAATTGAGTTTAAAAAAAAAAATCAAAAAAATTTTGTTTTGAAAATTTGAGTACACAATTCTATTTATGTTTTTGGGGAGCTTTAGCCAAAAAAAAAATGATCAAAATCGACTGTACCGTTTTTAAGAAAATCAAAAACAAAAAAAATGGTTCCTTGGAGGGTACCCTCAATAACCATTTTTCGGAAATTTTTTTTTTCAACCATTACCTAGCTTTAACTAAATGAAATTTTTTTGTATTTTTATTTTTAAAATTTGTTAAACAGTTTTTGAGAAAAAAAAATATTTATAAAATTTCGAAAAAAATTCGTATGGCAGGTACCGTTATTTTTGGTCTTAAAAAAAAAAAAGAAAAAAACGTGTGGGGGGGGGAAAAATAAAAAATGATATCTACCAAGTTTAAAGAAAATCTGCCGAGCCGTTTAGGCTGTAGTCGAACAGACAGACAGAATTGCGAGACCCACTTTTTTAGTCTTCGGTATCATCGTAATGTCAACTTTTATCAAAATCTCGAGTTCGATTTTTTTTACGAATGCATTACTTGCCTTATAGTACCTAAAAGTCGCAAGTAAAAAACGATATTATCCAATGGAAGAGCTAAGTTAAGAGGAATTCCGAAAGAAATATAGGTTTTCCAAGAAAAACATGGAAAAACTTATACCTATTGTTAAGGTAGACCTAAATGCAGATAGAAGAGGTGCACATATTCCTGTGAATTAACAAGTTATGGCTTTTATTTGTTACTGGGGTCGTAATGAGATACTGATTTAAATAAGGTTCAAGACGATTGTGGTGATATCCACGGCTTTAGTCAGTCTATATTGAGCATCATGTGTTTACGAATTACAAAAAGCATTTGCATTGAAAGCAATGCAGTTTACTAAAATTTTCCAAGCCCCGAGGGTATAAGAACTTTGAAGGAATTAAAGGTCATTCGTGGATTTCCACCAGTCATTGGTGAAATTAACTGCAGCCATATTAGGATTTAAAAAACAGTCAATATTATGGGAATAGAAATGGATAATAATCCATAATTGCGCAAGTAAAGACAGCTTTCTAACAATTACAATATAAATATAAATTCAAACATGTTTTTAATTTTGTTTCGTTATCCCTAATAGGGTTACCGTTGGGGACACTTTAGTGTCATTTTGACACCTTTTCAGCGTTCGGACACCAGGACACCTCTTTTCAAAAATAAGTCGATTTGGACACCTTTTATAAATCTAGCAACTCATTGGACACTATTTTAAGCAAAACAAACAATTTGTTCGAAAAATGGAACGCAACCCGTCCCAAACAACCAAAATAAAAAAATACCTACACCAAACTATCTATTTCTATCTTTCACATAAAAATCTTTGTTGATACGAGTACGACACACGATCTGTATATTTGTGTTTAAATTAAATGCAATTCACCACGCACTCACACTACAGAAAACAAAAGTTTGCAAGTTGTTTGGCCAATGTTTTCATTCTAATCATTGATGAGACAACTGACATATCAACAGATAAATGCCTTGTTATTGTCGCCAGACTTTTTGATTCACAAATTGGTAAGAGTCACGACGGTTTCTTCAAGTTAATTGAGCCGGAAAACGGGACAGGAGAAGCTATTTTCGCTAAACTTTTATCGTCTTTGGAGGAAAGTGGGATTCCTTTATCCTTTTATTGGATTTGCATCCGATAATGCAGCAGTGATGATGGGTCGAAATAATGGTATCGTGGGCTTATTACAAAAACGTATCCCAAATATATTTTATTTAGGCTGTACGAGCCATTCGGTTGACCTTATAAATAATGCTGCTAGTAAATCTATTCCATCCAATTTGCAGGGATATTTACAACTATTTTAAGCTAAGTGCCAAAAGACTCAAAGATTTCAAGGAACTCCAGAATATGTTTCATATACCGGAGCATAAAATTCTTCAATTAAGTGCTTTCTTTTGAAAATGTAACTAAAAGAATAGTAGAACATAGGTAGTTTTGCAGCATTATTTCTTAAGAGCTAAATTCGAAAAAAAAATCGAATGCAATAAATAAGCTTTCAATTATATTGGATAATATAAATGGAACTAACCTTGTTTATCTTAAATTTTTGTCGTATATATTAGGCATCATGAATAGGGTTAACAAAAATTTTCAAAGTGAAGAATCACAAAGAATGTTTTGTCCCTGATATATCAAAACTTTGTTAAAAAAGAATTCTTTTTGAATGTTGAATTACATGAAATAGACTATAAGACTGAAACAAAATTAAAAAATATACTTGATATTTATATCGGCCATGACGCTGAAATGAGCAATAAAAATGGACAAATTAAAGAACACGAAGTTCTTTTAATTAAAACTAACATTTTGAAATATTATCAAGTAATATGTGATCAAATCACAGCTAGGATTAATATTAATGATAAAAAGTTATCTATGTTACGTTTCTTGGACCCAGAAGTTATAAAATTGGGAAATGAATTCAATTATTTCGATTTGGTTTCAGAGTTTGAAAATTTAATTTCTAATCCCAAAAAAAATAATAGAAGAGTATAAATCTTTAGAGTTAAAAGCTAATGATGCTGATTTTGAGAGTATTTTTAAAATTAAAAATATAGAACAATTTTGGTTCAAAATACGAAACTTAAAAAACCACTTAAATGAATTTATGTATCCAAACTTATAGGAATTTGTAAGAAAAATATTGACTTTGCCGCACAGCAGTGCATGTGCTGAGAGAATATTTTCCAAGCTTACACTAATGAAAAACAAACTTACTAATAAATTAAAAATTGAAACTTTAACTTTAATTAACTTTAACTTTAATTTAACCTGCGTTTTAATTGACAATTCTATGGGACACCTTTTTTCCTCTCGGACACCTTTTTTGACACTTTTTGAAAATTTTCAGCGGTAACACTGATCCCTATATCCTCTTTATATAGGCAGTCTGTGACGCCAAGTTAAAAATAAGGGACATAGTTTGTCAATGGCGTGAAAGCACGAATGATTCCCGTATTTATAAAAGACCGACAGTAAGCCGGAGGGAAATGACAATCAATTTAGATAGACACAGAATATAAAAAAAAAAGAGATTGCTTACTTGTTGTAGTAGATTTTTTTAAAGAATTTTTGATAAACATCACTTAACTATTCCGCGAAAATTTCTTTTTTTTTAATGTGAAAATTTAAGCAAGGACTTAATTCTTACTCCATGGTTTAGTAAAACCGTGGAATAAGCGTTTTTTTATTAATATGGCCGATGATACCAAGAATAGAATTTTTACATATTGTAGTAGATTTTTAATACACATACGTCACTTTTTTTTCGTTTTTTTTAATGTATAAGTTTATTTCAGGAATTCAGTCCTTTTCCATGGTTTAGTAAAATCAGTCAAAGTCGAATAAGCGCTTTTTATTAATTGAGTTGGTAGGGAATAAGCTTCTTTTAAATTTGATTATGTCGGTTGTTTAGTCCAACCTTGTTTTTTCTTTCGTCAAATTCTTTTCGGACTTGTAAAAAAACACCCCTATAGCGAAAATAGAGAATGAATTTCCTTCATAAAACTATTGTGACATCTGAATTAAGTATACTACTTCTGTCCATGAGGATGCATGTGAAAATTTTCAGGAATACCTACTTATTCATTAAACTAAGAGAAATCTTTAATCGAAATTTAATCAAAAGAAGGTTTTTTTTTATAATTCACATTCGCTCAGAGGTTTATTAAGGACCCTTTCAGTAGAGCGGGGGGGAGGGGGGTCGGAGATGTCGATGAACATTGGTCTTGAATGTTTGCAAATTGAAATGGCACGGGAAAACTATGCCGGGTAAGTTATTCCATAATCGTGTTGTGCGACTGAAAAACAAATCTCTATATTTGAGGGTACGAGGACGAACTGATGAGCATTCCTAGCGAAACGGGTAGCACGGGTGAACTGATTAAGGGGAGGAATGCAACTGGCTACTTCGTGTGAGCATTGCTTGTGAATAAAGAAGCGATAAAACAAGGAAAACATTCCGACAGTGTTCAAGAGATGAGAATCAATCCATGATAGCTCTGTTTCCAATCAGTTTTAACGCTCTGTTCTGAATTCTATCTAATAAATGGAGAGAAGATTGTGCTGCCCCACCCAAAGGGGTGCATTATACTCGAGTTTTGGACGTATAAACGCCTTATAAATGGTAGCCAGATTAGAAGGGGTGAAAATTTTTTAACATCGATATAGAGACGGCCAAAAATGCTGCTAAATGCTTAGGATCATTTAGCAGCATTTTTGGCCGTCTATCGAGAATGTGATCATTCCAACGAAGATTGTCGTTAACACACATACCGAGTAGTGAGATCTTTTCGGTTTCTTCGATGCAAATGTCATTTAAGGATAATAGGGGGTATATTTTGCTTTAACGACAATAGACAGCATTGAGTTTTCGAAGCATTAAACTCCACAGAGTGTCTTGTACTCCATTTAACAATGCTGAAAAGATCGGAGTTTAATGAATTTATCATACGATACCGTTACAATTCCACTTACGAAAGAGATGGACGTGAATTTAAAAACTAGTATTAGAAGCTGAGAGTAGAGTGGTTGGCAAAACAATAAAGTGATTCAGAAGTTTCAGCCAAGAGATTATTTATAAAAATGAGGAAGAGAGTCGGAGACAAAACGGAGCCCTGGGGAACACCAGTATTTATTTTGTGAAGATCAGACTTGAAACCGCCCAATAAAGTATCTATTGAACGATCTAGAAGGTAATTTCTAATGCAAAAAATAAGGGTTTCGTTGATACCAAACTCTATCAAATGCCTTGAAAGTATCAAGCGCAATAATCTTACTTTCTCCAAAACAATGTAAAGATCTATTCCACTCTTCGGTGAGATATGTCATCAGATCACCAGTGAAACGATTGCTTCGATAGCTGTATTGCCGGTCATTAAGAAACTTTCGATCTTCGAGGTATTTCTTGAGCTGATGATTTATCAACGATTCCATGACCTTGGAAAGAAGGGAAGTAAGTGCAATTGGTCAATACGAGGAGGAGGAGGAAGAGTCGCCTTTTTTAGGAACAGGCTAGGAAAATGCTGATTTCCATCTTGAAGGGAAGATTCCAGGACGGTATGAGCGATGGAAAAGCTTACGCAACGGTTTTGCCAGTGATGAAGAAGAATGAGGAGTAAACCATCAGGATTAGCGGATTTGTTTATATCAAGATTTTGAAGGGCTCTTGCACCTACGGAAATATACCTCTCCGATTAAATGATTTACTTTCTCAATTACAGGAGGGACAATGTTGCTAACAGGCAACGTAGAACTAGAAACAGAATGAGCTGCAAGCAAGGATTATAAGAAAAGGGAAGGGTGTTAATGTTAGAAATGTGGTTATTATTTAAAAAAAATCACGAAATTGGTATTTCCTGTGCTTTTTTCTTCAGATATAAAAACGCGCTATATTGGAATGCTAGATTACTATTCCCGTTTCAGTTTTTGTCACGAAAAAAAACGTCTTTTAATTGTTTCCTGTTTCGTAACCTTTAACTTATCAAACGGATAGTGTTTTAAGCATGGACGCCTGGTGACTGCTCTTAATACAATATATTTTCCAAGCAACATTATACATAAACATATAGTATTGAAATTTTCTTAAAAAAAAAAAAAAAAAAAAATGGAATATTTTGGTACATATCAAATAATTTTAAGACACGTGAATCCTCTATGGAATCAAGACAAATTCTCTACTTACATACATATATGTACATACGTACATACTTCTCTTGATTACTAAAAATGAAAAAGGGTAGCGCTGTAAAAAAATCTATGAAATTGTCGCCCACTGTAAAAGTCGACCGCGTCGAAAATGACTGTCAGACTCAAATTTCAATATCCCCAGCTTGGAAGTCGAGTACCAGCTCCAGCTCTATGGCTGCCCCATAGCATTCATCTGTCTCCCTGGGTCTGGGTCCATTATCAAGAGCAAGTTCAATGACAAAAACAACTGAAGCGGTGAATGCGTTCGTTCATTCGTTCGTTGTCGCAGCGCGTTTTATTTAGAGCCAGTACAACACAACCACTCAGCTGGCTTGGATTCATCTGAGTTAATGTATATTTCTGTATCTCGGATGTATCTTTAGGCCAAAACTATCTGTACCTACCAAAAAATAAAACACAATCCGTTGAATAAGCTGTTGTTGCCTGTATGTAGGTATATACCTTCATATTTATACCTAGGTCGCCGCTGCTTATACCGCTTTTACTGCTGATGGTGGTGATGAGGAGGACAACTATGGAAGTTTTGTTGTTAGTATTTGGAGCCCACGTTACTCATGCAGACAGCGTCACGAAACCAAAACGAGCGAAGCCCTCTCGCAAAGATTTGGGTGGGGGCCAAGCCAAAGCTGGTTTTGTATACGTTTCTTACTCTTTCAATAACGGTCGTATTCGTACGTTCGGTTGGTCTTTTAGGCCGGGAGGAATGGGTGTGTGGTGGAATCGTATTATAACGGTTCAGCAGTTTTACTGTCTTTTTCTGATTTTTCACTTTTGTTTGAGGGTGCGCACCTCTTATTTGATTTTTGTTTTTTTTTTTTTTTTTGGTCTTCATGTAAACTTAAAATTATTCCAACAAAGAGAAGCTTAAAGGCCTCTCAGAAAAGGGCTACGCATTTGAGATAAACCGTATTTAGTGAGTAGTGTTACATTGCTATGCTGGGGGTACTGTTATTGAAGAATGCTATTGACCCATTGCATATAGCGGCAGCACTTATAGTGTTTTTTTTTTTAATATCTATGGGATAAACAAAAAACATAAACAAGAAATCTTTACCGGAGGTACCTACTTTCGGTAATAGATGCACCATGATGATGATGATGCATATCTGACATTCATGTAGGCCTTTTAATGGATTTGGGCTCCGAAGAAAACACTTCAACTCCAGAGTCAAACTGCACTTGGCAGTAGGTAGGTACAGCAATCATTTATATACGAGTACTATGAAGCGATTTATTGAATTTATCTATGAAAATAATAATAATTAAACCAACTGTTTCTATGCATTAAAGCATAAAGGCGTCACAAATCACCTAAAGCAAAAGGCGATTCAAGCTGTCTATTAAATCGGGAACGAACTCTTTCCAACGTACTCAATCATTAAGTGGGACGATGGTGCATTACATACATATAAAGTTTTAGTTTGTTTGTTTTCTTAATTATTGGATTTTGAATTCTCAGAGGCAAGATTAAAAAAAAAAAAACTAATTAGGAAAAAAATAAATGAGGATAGGACAAATCATTTAGTATTTATGTATTGTTGTGGACTTGCTTATAGTTTTCGTTTATGCTTGATTGCTTAAGAGAAATGCTTTTAAAAGAGTAATAAATATATACTTTACAATAAATAAGACTTTAGGTGGATTTTTTTTAAGGGCACGAATAATTATATAAAAAATATAATTGGAGCTGTTTAATTTCATTTAACTTTAAAATCCAGAATGAGAATATATTTTTTTTTTATAATTCAGACACGCTTAAGGGTATGTTAAGAGACCCTTATAATATTAAACATAGCGTAGGGTATCAGGGGGGGGGGGGAGAGAGAAAGGAAGTGCCGATGAACATTGGTTTCGAATGTTTGCAAATTGAAATGGCAAGGGAAAACTGTGCCGGGTAAGTTATTTCATAATCGTGTTGTGCGACTAAAAAACGAATCTCTATATTTAACGGTACGACCAAAATTAGGCTCGAGTGTGAACTGATGGCATTCCTAGCAAAACGGGTATCACGTGTGAACTTATAAAGGGGAGGAATGCAACTGGCTACTTCGAGTGAGCATTGCTTGTGAAAGCTGCGATAAAACAGGGAAATACATCAAACATTCCGACATTCTGACGGTGTTCAAGAGATGGATTTCGTCCATGATAGCTCTGTTTTCTATCAGTTTTAACGCTCTGTTCTGAATTCTATCTAATATGTGGTGAGAAGTTTGTGCTGCATCTGCCCAAAGATGTGAGTTATACTCGAGTTTTGAACGTATAAGCACCTTATAAACGGTAGCCAGATCCGAAGGGGTACAAAATTTCTTACATCGATACAGAAATGTATATATGTATGTACTATATTTCTTATAAAATTTATAAGACATCAAATAATATTTAAAATAAAACAATTCATTTACTTTAAACTATAAGAAAGGTAGGTGACATTCATTATTTATATAAGGGCGGGTCAATAAGTCCGTGACTTTTTGAATTTCTGACCTCTTTACAGAAACAGCAACACTGCTCCTGTCAACAGGCATCTGTCAGTTGACTCCTGTCAAACTTGCTGCGTCAGTTAGTTTGTGTTTGACAGCTATTTTTATCAGACTACTCACTAATTTGAGGAGAAAATGGAAAAAAGTGAATTTCGTGTGCTTATTAAGCATTATTTCTTGCGAAAAAAAACCATTATCGAGACCAAGGCTAAGCTTGATAAATACTCTGGGGACTCTGCACCATCGATTTCAATGGTAAAAAAGTGGTTTACTGAATTTCGTTGTGGCCGTACAAGCACTGAAGATGCCGAACGTCCTGGACGCCCAGTTGAGGTCTCTACACCCGAAACAATCGAAAAAATTCATGATATGGTGTTGGTCGACCGAAGATTGAAAGTGCGAGAGATTGTGGAAGCCGTAGAGATCTCGCATGGCTCAGTGGTTTCAATTTTGAATGATCACTTGGGCATGAGAAAGCTTTCCGCAAGATGGGTGCCGCGTTTGCTCACAGTCGACCACAAACGCAATCGTGTAACAACTTCACAGGAAGGTTTGGCGTTGTTTAATCGCAATATGGAGGAGTTTTTGCGCCGTTTTGTAACCGTGGATGAAACATGGATCCATCACAACACACCAGAGACCAAACAACAGTCAAAACAGTGGGTTTCTAAGGGTGAATCGGCGCCAAAGAAGGCCAAGGTGGGTTTGTCAGCCAATAAAGTTATAGCGACTGTTTTTTGGGATGCACGCAGGATAATCCACATTGACTACCTTCAAAAGGGAAGAACAGTCAATGGGGAATATTATGCCAATTTATTGGACCGATTCAATGACGATTTGAAAAAAAAACCGACCTCATTTGGCCAAGAAAAAAGTTCTTTTCCACCAAGACAATGCAAGGGTGCACACATGTGCAGTTGCCATGGCAAAAATCCATGAATTGGGCTATGAATTGCTCCCTCATCCACCCTATTCTCCAGATTTGGCTCCGAGCGACTACTTCTTGTTCCCAAACCTGAAGAAATGGCTTGGTGGAAAAAGATTTGACTCCAAAGATGAAGTCATCTCGCAAACAAAGGCCTATTTTGAGGACCTCGACAAATCATTCTTTTTGGAAGGGATAAAAAAATTGGAGAAGCGTTGGACAAAGTGTATAGAGCTCAAGGGAGACTACGTTGAAAAATAAAATTATTTTTTTATCAAAAAATCTGTGTTTTATTCCAAAAGTCACGGACTTATTGACCCGCCTACAAAATAGAGATGAATGCCACTTCTATTAGCTTAAAAAGACTAAAATTTAATAATTGGGTGGGGTGACCCTAAAGAATATAAGAACATTTTAATACAAAATTAATAATAAACATTAAAAAATAAATTTACTTTATTTATATATTTATTTAATATCAACGGTACATTAAGATAAACTTTTAATTAGTACTTGAAAAAAATAAAAAACAAAAATAAAATAAAATTAATTTAGAATTTAATTTAGTTAACTTCAAATGAAATTTAATTTAAAAAATTAAGAATTAAAACAAAAGTAAGGAAAATCAAAAGTATAAGAAACAAAGAAACAAGGAAACAAGGAAACAAGGACGCACCAGCAGATTAAAGGAGAAAGTAAGCATATTCAGTTCATTATAGAAAAATATTCAAAGGAGAGTTTATGAAATGTTCTGTTCTCGATTCCAGTTTTCAGATCACTTCGAATATGGTTCCACAGTCTAACAGCATAAACGAAAAATTGTCTGCGTGATTTTAAATTATTAAACGTAAAAAAAAACGAAGTAAAATAAATCGATTTGAAGAGAAAACATTAATAAACAAATCTTAAAGGTTACTTAACTTTAAAATACCTCTAAGCAGCTCTTAAGTATGAAATCGGTATCTATAATCAATTTTCACATTTAAGTAACGTTACTTAAAGGCCTCTTAACTTAAACGCCATCAACCGCGTTTAATGGTCACTTAAAGGCTTTTTAAAATGTATTTTGACATATCGATTGTCATCTTTGAAATTTTGAACTTTCAAATTGTGTGTTTGTAGGTATTGTTTGTTGTGATATTTTATTAGAACTATAAAGTGCAACGATTTAAGAAACATAAAATTTATATTGATTAAAGTATGTGTACGTGCAAGAAATTTCGTCCAAGCTTCCCTCTTAGCCTTTGAAGTGTTTGTATCGACACTTTCTTCCTCGTTGTTGGAAGAGAATTGGCGTTTTCCTAAATGCAGTGTTGCAGCGCATCGTGGATTTTGATGCCCTTGCAACGTTTTTCTTCACTCTAATATTTACTTTTACAATTCATTAAAAAAAAAACTCTAAAATTTTGAATTCGTATTTAATAACGTTATTTTATTGAAGCAAGTGAATAAAAAAAAGCATCAAAATTCATGATGCGCTGCAACAATGCATTTAGGAAAACGCCCAATCTGTGCATAAAATAATTCTGTTTTGTAGTGTATTATTGCAAATTCTAAAATAAAAAAGTTTCCTTGTAGGAGGCATCCCAATTTTCAGATCTTTTTCTTTTATTTGTGGCGGCGGATGTGAGTGTGTGTTCGATAGCCATTTTTTTTTGATTTCACAAATAAAAAAATGTGTCTTTCAATTATTTACTGAAAGAAGGTGTCACAAAACAGCTGTGTTGTATAAAATGAAGCAGCATTTGTTTTTTTTTGTACTAGATTTTCACATTCTTTTACGTTACGTGACAAAACCATTGTTTAGTTAAGTACCAATGAAAAATCGATTATAGATACGAATTGAAGTTTCGTCATTTAAAGCCAAATTAAATATTTATGTATGCTTAACTAAATAACCTCTAAGATGCAGTTTAAGAAAATCTTATAGATACGGCTGTAAGTTTATATTAAGAAAAGAACAGCAACGATACTTGACGAAAGCTTGAAGGCTACAGCCTAGAAGTTGTTTAGCATGAGATGAAACATGATCATATCGCCGAAGATTAAAAATAAATCGTGTGATTGAGTTAAAGGCGACATTAAGCTTTTGTAATGATTGGTAGTCAGAGTCAGCAAATAAGTCGTAATTGTAAGATATGATGGGTATGATAAGAGCCTTAACAAGTTTTAGTTTAATCTCCACAGGAGGCGTACATTTTAGAGATTACAGAGCTAATATGCGTGTTTCATGATAAAGTGTTGTTGAAAAATATTTTAAGGTTTTTAGCTTCTGCGACATATTGAATTTTAGTTGAATTTAAAAAAATGGGTAGAAAGTTGGAAAAGTTAGATTTATTCACAGAAATGGGAATGGCTTTGGTTTTATCCGGGTTAAGTTTGAGTTTGAGCACAAATCTATATTCTTTTTATTTATTGCATCTTCAATTCTTTTCATAGGAAAACTAGTATAAAGTTGTACGTCATCGGCGTATATGTGGAAGTGACAGTGAGACAATATAGAGGGCAAGTCGTTGATAAACAAAGAAAACAATAAAGGCCCAAGGATAGATCCTTGGGGAACACCAGAATAAACAGGTAAGAGGGAAGACAATTTTCCATTAAAGGAGACGGATTGCAATCGATTAGTCAAATACGAATAAATTAAATTTTTTGTTTTGTAAGAAAAATTAAAGTTGTTTGTCAATTTATCACAGAGTATTTTTGGATTAACGCAGTCAAAAACTTTAGAGAATAATAACAAATTAATTAAATAAAAAAATATAAAAAAGCAATGCTAGCTATATGCAACGAAGAAATGAAGAAATTATTATATTATAAGCCAAAATATCAGAAATATGAGAATCTAACGAAGTATACTCGTAGTCTAAGCTGAATAGCCACATTTTTACACTTTTTGAGAACGTTCCAGGTAATCTTATTGTCCTGATTTCCTGTGGAAGTAAATTAAGTAACCGGTAAGACAAAACAGAAAAAAAATTACGATACGCAGTGGTACGGAAAAAGGGTACTGATAAAACATTTGAAAGATTTCTACCAAGATGATAACTAGAAATTAAGTGAAAATTAAGATTCCCATATTTGATGAGGAATATTTTTAGTACCTTAAAACAATATAAATGAAGAACGGGGAGAATTTTCAGACCGGAGAACAAACGGAAGCTAGAATGTCTAGCAGATTTATTTTTCAAAATCAACAGTGGTTGTATTACACTACGATACGCACCTCCCCAACACGCTATTCATATCGTAACTTAGAATGGAAAATGCCATAGTAAATTTTTAATAAAAGCTCGGTTGAGCATACGTTATGTTAATAATAAAAATGACGAAGGATGCATCGGAGATACTTTTTCTGAATACCAGCGTGATTATCAAAACTCATCCTAGAGTTAAGAGTAAGTCACAAGTATTTAAATTTATCTGCACTCTCAATTAAGAAACATTTATCAGAACAAGAAAGATTATAGCAAAAACACGGAGAAAAGAGGCAAGACGAACAATTGAACAATGAAAATCGGCGACATTCCGGAGCGTGAAAGTAAACATAAGATTCTACATATTTAGTTTTGGAGCTAATTATTAAATTATGTTCAGCAAACCAGAGTCTCAATATATTAAGATACCAATTAACGTTGGAAATAAGGTCTAAAGGACTGTTCGAGCGATAGGAGGAACCAATGTCATCAGCCAAAAGCCCTCAGCGGACCCTTAAAACTAAGAGAATAAAAGAGTGATTTTATGAACACTAGAAATAAAATAGGACCTAACACAGAACCTTGTGGAACACCTAAGTTAAAGAATTTTATATCGCTCCTGTGTCCTCCAAACTCTTTGTGACCTATTTAGATACTCGTAGTTTTGCGTAGATCATCTGAAGAGGGCATTGACCTTCGCCATCATTGTTGAGCGTAGACTCTACAGCATTAGCATCAGATGAATTCAGGGCACTGTCTTTTTGATGGTGGTGGCGGTGGCGGCGTTGAATATATTTTCAACTGTAGCATTTTATTTTAGTAGAACAATTACGCTAGCAGAATTTTTGGCGGTATCGAGAATGTGGTCATTCCAACGCATATATCGTCGTTGACCCACATACCGAGTACTAAGAGCTTTTCAGTTTCTTCGATGCAAGTGCCATTCAAGGACAATGACATATGAGCTCATATGGACGTGAATCTGAAAACGAGTATGAAAAGCTAAGAGTAGAGTCGTTGGCAAAACAATGAAGTGGATTAGAAGTCGCAGACAAGATATTATTTATAAAAATGAGGAAGAGAGTCGGAGACAAAACAGAGCTCTGGGGAACACCCAGAATTTATTTTGAGAAGATTAGACATGAAACCGTCCAATACAACATGCATTGAATAAACATGTATTGAATATGATTAAAAAAAAAAGAATATATTAAACACGAGAATTTCGCAAAATCTAAATTAAGCATTTAAAGAATAACTAAAATATACGACTGATGGATTGCATGTACTGTATCTTGGAATCAAAATTGTATATATAAAAACTTGGATGTTGTAAGAGGAAATGTTGAATTGCATGAGATTCATTGTTAAAATTGCTTAAACAACTCCTTAAATAGTTTGAGTTGAAAATATGGAAAGCCGTTTGATTTCTGGAAAAAATATGAATAAACGCAAACAAAATTAAAATTCGTAAGAGGTGTCTTATCAATAATAAATTTCATAATATTAATCAATTTGTCCAATTCGGTTACAAGTAAGTTTTCTCATCATGTCCCGATAGCGGTAACCAGTTACTGTTACAGCATTACCTATGGCATCTTCGAAGAACTATGGCCCAATGACCCGCCCACCTAAATGGCCTACCATACATTTAATCTACGAGAGCGTTGTGTTGTTTATTAATCGCGGGTTTTCAGCTTCGTCTAAAGCAGGCTGTGAAACTTGAGCACTCCAAACAACGTTAATGGTCACTACCCTGTAACTTTTATATATTGTCATCGGCCGATCTCTACGACGACTGTCAAATTTTATTCACACAAAAATGGCAACCAAATAAAATTGGTCTTGAACATAAAACGCACTCTTCTCTTCACAATTTTTAAATTCAAAAATACTTGTACATTTGAGCAAATACGTGTGATCCTGATCGTGCATTTTATTTCAAAATCGTTAGGTCCGCTTTCGAGATAAATGAGATTACTCATAACGACGGTATGGTAAGTATCGTTAGCTGTGGAGCTAAACAAAATTTTAAGACAAAGGCCCACCTTGACTCCTTACGGTAGCATGGATTTGAGTGGTCTAATATTTCAATGGTCCTTCCACATAGATTGAATTTCGGCGATGGCCTGGGTTATGTTCACCTTAAGGGCATCGGTCAATTGTGGTTTATTCACATAGGTCTTCGACTTCAGCAAAACCCAGAAGAAAAAGTCTGGACCTTGCTGGCCAATTCACGTCACCTCTGCGAGAGATAACCTTACCCTTAAATTGTTCGTGCAGAATGTTAATGTATGGTCATGAAATTTGAGTTACTGTGTCAGTTTGATCTTGTACGGGTATAGAGTCAAGTCCCGAAGCAATATTCGCCAAATTGGAGTCTGCAAAAGGCCGAGTTCATAGCACGGCGATAAATCGACTTCCTCGGGTTCCGATGTATACTTTCACGGACCGCGGCTGTGTTCCCGGCCGATCTTACTTTCCTTTGACATACGAATATTGGATGAATGATTACCTACCGGTCATCACAAATTCGCTCACCAAACGTTTAACAGTCGACTGTGAAGTTTCACCACCAAGTCTACCATAAAATGGGCGCAACGTTTGAATTATTGAAAACTCAGTTTGATAATAAAGTTTTATCACTTGGACGTGCTTTTCAATAGTATTACTTACCATGTCGAATTGGAATCATTAATTGAATAATTAACATCAGATTTGACAGATGTCATCAAAACAAAATGTCCGCCATATGCCACTGAAATCTACCCGCGTCAATAGAAAAACCCTTTTTATTAGTTCAAATTTGGCGACGTTCCTGTAAAAAATTTTGATCGAAAAAAATCTATAGTGTTCTATGACAAGTACAGTCAGTAATATTTTCTTAAAAATTCTTTTTGACCAACATTTTGACCGTACCTTCTATAGTAGAGTCGTGCATTTTATTATAAAAAAGAAAAGGATTCTAAAAATTATTTTTAAAGCACGAGCCTTAACAATAGTAAAAGGTTTTATTTTCTAATAAAAGTATAGTACACATACTTTATTCAGGTGGATAATAAGCAAAATGAAACAAAAATGTTTTTAAATATTTTGATTATGTGTTTATTTTCAAAGATTTTAAGCTTTATCAAAAAGCTGAAAATTAATAATGTAAGACATTCCATTGAAAAACTAGACAAACAAACCTGTATCTATTAATTCACAGTTAAAATAACGAAGTTGAGTTTTCCTCTTGAAATTGGGCAATAAAGAAATCTACGTCATCTCACTCACTCCATGGCGATGATACCAAATTATTTTCCAATAACAGTTCTTCAGCTCTTCTTCAACTTGATCTCGGCAGAAAAGTTGCTTGGAGCTTAATATTCCCAAGTGTCATTAATTCACTTTTTCACGAAAACGCACCCAGTTTCCTCTCCATCTCTACGTTCTCCATTATCAACCCATATCCGCAGCTGAGTCAATTCGCGACGTTGGTGTTTATATGATAGAGAGCTCAACTTTCTCACACATAACACTAACAACATGTAATTGAGTTAAACTAGTATGCCCAACAAGGATGAACACGAATAAAATAATGTGAATTATAAGCGACATAGAAATAAGACACGGCATTCTCCGCTTTAGTTCAGCCGCCATCCCTGGAGATAAAATAACTGAGACAACAACCTTCAGTCTCAGAACATCGTGCCACACATCTTTCCTATCGTTCTTTCTCTTCTTAACTTCACGCCCGCGCTGTGTTGAAACATTTAAAGGGTAATCTAATCCCTTGAGCGCGGGTAGATTATAAAAATACAAAAAATAGATGAAATTATTTTTAAAGAAAACTCTGTACTAGGCTTTGTGAAACGATGGTCCAAAGAATTCAATGACTCACTACGTGACCCGATCTTTTTACATAACCTTTGTTCGCCCCCTTTTTGAATACGGCTGTCAAGTATGGTCACTTTATCAACAAATTCGTATGTCCAGAATCAAGAGCATTGAGTAGTTTTCTAACGCTTCGTTCTTTGTGATCTGTCTTTGAATTACCTTTTGATTCTACATCAAGACTGACTTCTATTGATTAACTTTAATACGCTGAAAGAACGAAGAGCAATAAGGGACATTTATCGAGTAAGGTTGCGAAGCCCCCATCGGCTAGGAAAGCTAAAATTATGAAAAAGTTAAACAAGGCGACCCATTATAATGACTGCATTAATCAGTTTTATTCTATAAACGAGAAACGTTGAAAATTTGACGCTGTTGTCACTATTAGGAAAATGTCGAATTGGGATGTGGTAAATCGGATAGACTTTGCATTTTATTACTTAGCAAAGCCTAAGGTGTAAAAACACCAACTTTATGTAGCAAGTGCGCAAACATTTAAAGCTCGGGAAAGTTCCCAAAAAAAAAAGATTATTTGACTTAATAAATAAGAATATGTGTGTTTTATTCATTGCTGCATAGCCAGCATAGCATTCAAGTGAGAATAAAACTATCAAACTCACTCCATTATGTCAATTTCAATTTATATTTCAATGTACGCCATTATTATAGAAAATATCAAAATCTGATGTCAAAACATGTATGTACATTATGTACGTATGTATGTTTAATTCTAAAACTTAATGTATAGCGCCATTTTCATTTCAATAATTTAAAGTTCTATCACCAGCACAACTGCCATTTTTTTACTGGCTTCTTTTTCGCCAGCAATCAAATTATTGTTGTTTGTAGAGGGAAATTTTGCTGCGCTAGCTATGCAGCAGTGAATAAAACACACCTAATAATAAACATTTTCTCTCTGGCCAATTTTTTAAATCTACTAGTTCTTAGATCTACTAATTACATTTCGAATGGCCTTGCTTGCATCAACCTTTTTGGCTGTACTACAAAGATCAAAACACAAATTTCAACGTACCTACATATGTATATAGGTACATACATACATATGTATGTATGTGTAAACGGATGAAAATTAAAGGAAACCTTAACATAACTTAATCATCCTTCTAAAAAAGTATAACTTTGATAAACCACATCATCTCGTCTCATAAGACTCCCTAATCAATATCGTCGTCTTCCAAGAAAGTATTAATATTTAACCAAGATTTCGTCATCATCTTTTGTTCTCATTTAATTGAAATGTCCCACTCAGAAACTAGGTTATGGATATCTATAATATTCAATAATTTATTAAAACTCGAGTTCCTAACAACTCTTTTGACAATCATCTTATAATAATTCTAATTCATGAATAATATTCTTCCAAAGACCACGCTCGTCGTCGGCTTGAATTTAAAAGTGAAATTTAAAATTCTTCCGTCTTCCCATCTTAAAGTGGTTGAGTCTTCATTGTATTTTTTGTTTACCTACTTAATTCTATAAATTAATTTGTATCCATATTGCATTCAGCAAAAAAAAAGCATAATTTTCAATTCCCACCGCATCCAAACTATGAATATAGTGCCTACACCATACATACATACATATGTATATGTTATCAATTCAAACAAACTATTTCAAATGCACTTTCAGTCTTTTTCAACCCACAATTGCATAGATATAAGCTGTTAAGATATTTATAAATAGATACTATATATGCGTGTTCTAAATTGTGTTTTGCCTAGGCTTTTTGGACATAAACGTGATCAAAATACGAAAATATGAGTTTTGAGTGCAATAACTACGTCAGTTCCGGAATGAGTTCATAAATGTTGATAGTGAGTAATTGCTGAACGGATTTCAAGTGTTTATGGAGTCCACCTGAAGGTTTAACCACGATTTGTGGCAAAATATTGACCACAAATAACTGCCCATCAGCTTGTGAGTTATCGACGAATTCTATTTACACTATTAACTGGTATGTATTGATATTATTTGTCTCTAAATATCTACTTAGCACGTTCACAGTGGTCCCCTTTGACTTTTTTGCTGACACAAAGTAATCAAAGTTCTTCTGGTTTAGTTAATTCCCCAAAAAACACTTTTTTCAAACTTTAATAAATATTATAGTCAAATTATAATAAATATAATTACTCTACACATAACGCTACATGCCAATTGCCATTTGGATCACTATTAAATTTTTTTTTGAATTTGAAAAAAAAAATTTTTTTGTTGAAAGCTTAATACATATTTCGAAAACGACTAGGTCAATTTTCTTACAATCTGTCACCTAGCTGTTTTTAAACACCATTTAGAGGATTTTATTATCTTTTTTTTTTAAAGACAGGAGACAGCACTGAGTTTTTGAAGCATTAAATTTTACGCGGTTTTTTATTCCCCATTTTACAATGCTATAGAGGTCAGAATTCTATGAGCTTATCATAATATGCTGCCGATCCAGATCCACATCCGAAGTACAAGGCCGTGTAACTGGAAACAAATATGAGAAGCTGAGAGTACTGTCGTCAGCAAAACAATTTAATGCATTAGAAGTTTCAAACAAAAGATCATTGATGAATATCAGAAAGAAAGTCGGAAACAAAACGGATCCCTGTGGCACACCAGCATTTATTTTATGAACTTCAGACTTTAAACCGTCCAACACTACTTGTATTGAGCGGTTAGAAAGGTAGATTCTAATACAACGAATAAGAGATTCGTAAATACCAAATGCACGCATTTTCGATAAGAGAGCTTGATGTCAAACACTATCAAATGCTTTCGAAATATCAAGTGCAATAATCTTACTTTCACCAAAACGATGTAAAGATTTGTGCCACTGTTCGGTGAGATATACCATCAGATCACCAGTGGATTTACTGCTACGAAAGCCACACTGCCGGTCATTAAGAAACTTTCGTTCTTCAAGAGCTGATAAAATTTATCAGCGTTTCCATGACCTAGGAAAGAAGGGAAGGAAGTGCAATCGGACGATAGATAGAAGAGGCAGAAGATTCGCCTTTTTTAGGGACAGACCGGAAAATTGCTGTTTTCCATCCACTCGGAAAGAGACCAGTAGAGTAGGACAGATGGAAAAGCTTATGCAGTGGTTTTGCCAGCGTTAAAGAACGCCTCTTCACTAATAAAGGCACAATTATTTTTTATTAGAGATTGGACCGCGTTTCCATCTTTTCACATAATACATACTTTTAAAAACATTTTGTGAAAAATACGTCGCTTAATCTTAAACGTTTACAACCAGAAAATCTTGGAAAACTTAATAGTCTACAAGTTGAATCGTTTATCCACTATAGACCACACTGATTGTCTGGCGAAACTACTACGACCGAAGCCTTAAATAAGCATGAGATCCTAAAATATGTCAATTCAACGCCTCACAAAAGGAAATAAGTTTGCTTTTTGTAACTTATAAAAAATTTTAAGATTGTAAAATTGTTTAAGTAAAAATCGTATATTTATGAAGTAAGACTTGAATGTAGAAGTAAGGTCTGTTAAGATTCTACTATTTAATTTGAAGTGAAATTTTTCCTAAATTAAAATATAATCTTATTTCCAAAAAACTCTTTTTCAATTCAAGGTATGTACAATCAGCTTTTCAAAAATGTTTTTAAGGGGATTACTGACAAATCTTTCAAGAGTACCGCTTGTTATGAAAACTGTTGCTCATCTGCCGTTCCACAATCAGCCAGCAGAAAATTGTAGGTCCCCTCCATTCCTGCTCATACGAATAGTTGAGAGTTTTAAATCACTGGGCTTAGACTCTCTACGGGTCGTAATGGCCTCTAATTTATTTCATTTATTTGTATGCACTATATACATGCATTCAAAGTTTAATTCATAAAAACAAATAAATTTGTTAGCACTTTTCCCGAATAGCGATTTACTGTTTCGCCATATTTATTTATAAAATGAAAGTTTTCATCTTTTTTTAATGATCATCAAGTTCTCGTAAGCGAATCATAATTTTGTTTTTTTTTTTTTTTTTTTTGTTTCTCCTTCTTCTTCACTAAGAATCAATGTTTTTTTTTTCTTTTACTCTGTTTCTCTTTTGTACTCATTGCTGTTTCGTTTTCTTTACAAGTTTTCTTGAGTGCAGTTTTTTTTTTTTAAGTATTTGTGAACAAATTTTCTTTTCAATTCGATCGTTAGTAGTCAGACAAGGCCGGGTACACAGTCTATTCCCTGGTAATCTCATATATGGATATTATTATTATTCTTGTCTTCAAGCCTCATCCTTATGACCATCGAAATATAATGGATTTGTTTAGCAGTTATGGTCCAACCACCAGTACCACTCTTGTTTCGTTGAAATCAACCGGACGAACGACTGGTATACAGACAAAGCTGATAATGATGATGGACCACAAACACAAGACCACAAACTAGCAAACTCTGCCATATTATTATTCGCTTGCTGATTCAGAAAAACAGCAACGATGGAGACAGTACAAGACTATCAAAAGGCTGGCCAAAGACGAGGAGACACATTTGCTTATTTATTTATTTATTTCTTTTCGTTTTACCTATTCACTATACGTACTATATATATTTATTTACGGATTGTAGTTGTTGTAATGTGTGTGCTTTTTTACAGTTTCACGATTCTTATGGCGGCCTACATCTTTGGCTTTGGAAGTAGGCCACATTGGAATTGGGTCTCCCATGATAATAATTACCATTAGTTGCGGAGTTTTACCAGATTATTATAATTTCATTTCTTTTGTTTTTCTGTGTTCTTTGGTTCTTCTTTGGAGTACAATATTCTATTCGTTTTGCTTTTAAAGTAACAGCACTAACGAAATAAGCCAAATGGCTAAAAGGTCTTATAATAACTTATTTTTTGGCAAACAAGAAACAACGGAATACGAGTAATGAAGGCAATTATTTTAGGCTAATTTTTTGTTTAATTTGTGCCTTCAAGTTCTTGATCTAAAAAATACTATTCGTTAGCTGTGTAGATGTACATATTTAAATTTTGTTTTGTTGGTTGTTCCTCTTTAGGAAATTAAATTGTTAACTAGCTTGTTAGAAATTAATTGAAGTGAAACGAAAATGACAAAAAAAAGACATTTGATCATTATATGGCTATCTTTGTGGGGTGAAGTGGAGGAAAAAGAATTTAATGTGGAACTGTAGCTAAGCTGAAATAAAGATAGTATCTTTTAGATAATTATAGTAATAATAATTGAGTCAGGATAAAATATAAGTCATTAAAATGTTTGAAAATAGTTTCAAACAAAAGAGCTGTTTAGCGAACTCTTTTTTTGTCTGTTTCGAAGTGGATATGAATAAAATAGTGTTGTAGAAACCTAGAGAAGGACAGTGCCAGAAATATACGATGATATAATTGTAGCTGCTAAAATGTTAAAGTGCAGGACCCAGATAACTCCACATTGTGACAAAATATGGTTTGTCAAGCAAAACTAACCCCACAGATTCGTAAAGTAAAAAGATAGAAATCTACTTTGCAGTTTTCTTTTGAAGTTAAAGTTTTCTTGCAACTGCTTTTTATAAAAATAGATAATGTTGGTAACAAAAGTCTTTTGTTTATAAAAAATTCAAATGTATTTACGTAAAAATCAAAAAACTGCTTCAATTCTGCATTCGAAAAAAAACCCTACCGCACCACTAGAACTTTCTGAAAATTAGGGACAACCGTAAGCAAATGCCAGTATGGCTTCTGGCCACGAAAGTCGAGCATAAACTATAGACCAAGTCTTCACATCGCTCTAGAGCAAGTTCTGGAAAAGACCAACGAATTTAAGGATGTCCAGTGCTTTAGCAGTTGCCTTTTACAACTGGTTTTTCAAATCAACAGCACCCAATTTAGTACCAGATTTTTTTTTTTTTAAAGCGAAGAGAACCATTCAGTTCTTTTTGATCAAGAAAACTGTTATTTATCCCACCTTGAGTCATCCACGTCTTCAGGACTCCACAAGTTGTACTAGGAGGTAGATGTAGTCTTTCACTACATCGTCCACATGGAACGAATGTATAATAGTGCTCCAGCAAAGCGATTGTTCGAATACCAGACCTTAGGTTGAAGGCGCTAAAGAAAACCGACTTCCCAATTAAGATACCAATTAAGAGATTCAAATGAAGCGTTCCAATACCGTGGGTTGGTGCATTTAAATATGTATTTGTAAGTAAGTCCGAAGTTGGAAATTCTTAAAGTGCAAGTATTACACTGAAAATATTTTAGCGATACTAAAACGAGAGATATGAAGCATTACCCTTCTGTTCAAGAAATGATTTTCCGGTATAGTTTTTTTATCTATCATTTTAACTCGAGATTTTATTCGAGGTTCACAATACATTTATTTATATGGTTACTGCTTCTTGGGTGATTTCCCGGAGAAGAAATAATTTGTTTTAGATTCGAAAATAATAGGTACCTGCCTATCATTTTATACTTCTATGAAACTATCTGCAGTTCAAAGTATAAAAGCTTTGCAGTAAGGTCCTATTGATTTCTTTAATGTTTAAAATCATATTATATAGGATTTGCACAAACATTTTCCAAATTGCTAATAGTTTTGTTAAAAAAAATTGTGTAGTAAAGCCGTTTTTTTTTATTTTCTCATTAACAGCCTTAAAGTTTTTCAACAAAATATTTATACAAGTGCTTCTTTAATTTTGAAGTATTATTGCGTATACAAAATTTCAAAAATATATTTTTTTTCTGGATTTTTGAAAATGTATTTTCTAGCAAAATATGAATACATTTTTTTAATATGTCCTTAATGTATATTTTTAAATACTCAAAATTGGCATACTTAACTTTTTTTTTTAAACGTCTTTATACAAAATTTAATATTTTCTGTAACGATTTTTTAAATTTTGTTTCCATAATTGCTTATTTGTTTAAGAAATTGGACGGAATTCTATTTTTTGAGATCGATTTTTTGTTAGGAATTTAAACAATAAATTTCATAAATTTGAAATTAAAAGCTGCGTGAATATAAATAACAGCAACTACTTGCAATCCAGCCGAGTATTTGGTTTTGAACTTTGTCGTAGAAAACTTAGTCAGTTTTGGTAAAAATATTTAAAACTGAGCTGTCTAAACTTCCAAATATAATTGTTTATTGAAATTTTTTTAAAAATATTATTTCAATTGCCTTAGATTTCAATATAAATACATATCAACTTGGATCGGAGTGTGGATCAGGCAAAAGCCTATCTTGAGATGTGGTTTTGCTAATTTCATTTTAATATCTTAGCGGTCATTATAAGAGGTACATAAGTATATTATAAGGTTAAGTATAGTGAAGGGAGAGGGCAAGTACTTTCTGCTTTTAATATATAGCGAAGCAACGTTAGTAAGTGTCTACTAGTTGCACATAAAATCTTTATATTCTATCCCATTTGCACTACAACAGCAAGTTTATGTTGCCTAGTAGACGTGCATTTTATTTTTTTTTAATCCAAAAAATATTTTTTTTTTGAAAATTTGCATTGTATACGATATATGGAAATATAATAAGATTATAGTCTTAATGTGAAATTGTCATTAATAAATACGAAATATAATTTCAAATTTAAAGGAACTCCTATATACAAGTTTTGGTCAAAAACTTAAGAACCGTTTGTGAGAAAATCGGATGTAAAAAAACGGTTCTACGCCATATACCGTTAATAACTTTTCCCATGCCTATAATAGTACATTTATTTTTTTTTATCAAAATCGTTTGAGCCGATTTCGAGATAAATAAGATTTTGCATAACGACTGTATGGGAGGTACGGTTAGTTTTGGAGCTACAAAAAAATAATTTTTCATCTAGGGAATCACCGAAGAACCTTAAACAACAAGTTTGAAGAAAATCGCATTACGGTTTAGGCTGTAGGTCAAGGTACGGACATACAGAAAGACGAAATTGCGGGGCCCACTTTTTTCGTTTTCTCTGTCATCGAGATCAACTTTGACTTTGAATAACTGTCAAGTAAGGCAACAAGAAACTTAAATGTTGGAGGACCTAAAAAGCAGAAATCACATAAATATATTGAATCTGAAACAAGATTTATCATATAATATTCTCTTGGGTAAACAAAATTGGAAAGACAATCTCCTATTGGGAGGATATTTATAAAGTTCCCAAATCCAAAACATAAATTAAGGACAATGTTTTTCAATTTATCGTATAAAAACAAATAGTTCTCCCTGAACCATTTACAAACTCAACACTACATTGTTTAATGATTAATGTCTGCTGTTTTCAGTCATGTGCCATGTTTTATGCACGCGACCTTCATCCGCTAGTTCATTATAGAGATCTTGCATACTTTATTATATCTTGAGACATTAACCTTGGCCTTGAGATCCTTCGAATAGTACTTTTTTTAACACACATAACTTACATCATAATTGCTTCTTTTTATTTTCAGCATTAAATAAAAGGGACTTAATGGTTTACTAGCATTGTGCGTTCCAGCACATATGGCAAAGAAGCGCCCTTACAATGACACGCGTATGTTGCAGAGATTCGCATCAACATTATTTAGACAATTCAGAATGAATTTAATTTTGTGTTAATACATAACGTTTTGCAAACCTTTATACATAGTAAAATATATTAATATAAAAAACATTTACTACCAACAAACAGTTCTGCTAGGCTTCTTGGAAACTACCTCCAGGTATAGGTCCAGATATTTTTCGTTCCATGATTTATTGTGGTCTTTCTTAGGACCCATTGTTATCCTCTTTGCAAGGAAGAGGATAAAGATATTTAAGATTCAACATCTCATTCAATGGAACAAAAATATTTACTGTCAATTTATGAGGGGTTGTTTTTCAACCCTAGCTGTCCATGAAAGAATGCAGTTACGCAATACTCTTTAAATGCCCACGAAAAAGGGTTTTCTTATTACATCGATGTTAATACAAAGTTTATTGCTTCAATAAAGTTTTTGTTGTTTAAATTACTTGTTATAAATTTAACCTGCAATTTAAACCTTATCAATTTTAAAAAGACTTCAGAGGAAAAGGTTTAGTTAAAAATCGTTTCCAATTGATTTTTGTGGGATGAATTCATCATGTAGGTATGCGTGGAAAATTAAATTTATTTCGAAATAAATTTTTTTGGTAATTAAATAAATAATTTCAGATTGTTCAAAAACTCTACTTGTTCTGAAATCAATTTTATTATACATATTTTACATATTATAAAGGGAGGTTAATTTTTAAGGGCCGATGTTGGTTTTTAATAAAACACAAATTATTTAGAAAATTATAGTCATTTATTTTTATTATGATAATATTGGTATGGTTCAATTATGTATGGAACAAAATATCGGCCAAATTCCCGCCGCGAACTCGGCGGCACACCTTCATCCGATGGTCCAAATTTTCGATGACGCTGAGGCATAATTGAGGTTCTATGCCGTTAATGTGTCGAATTATCTCATCCTTTAGCTCTTGAATTGTTGCTGGCTTATCGACGTACAACTTTTCTTTTAAATAACCCCAAAGAAAGAAGTCCAACGGTGTCAAATCACATGATCTTGGCGGCCAGTTGACATCGCCACCACGTGAGATAACACGGCCATTGAATTTGTCGCACAAAACAGCCATTGTTTCGTTAGCTGTGTGGCAAGTGGCACCGTCCTGTTGAAACTACATATCGTCCACATCCATATCTTCCAATTCGAGCCATAAAAAGTTCGAACACCATTCACAGTAACTGCCTAACCGGGCTCATTTTGGAAAAAATACGGCCCGATAATGCCGCCAGCCCATAAACCGCACCAAACAGTCACTCTTTGTGGGTGCATTTGTTTTTCGACAGTCACTCTTGGATTATCATTCGCCCAAATGCGGCAATTCTGCTTATTGACGAATCCACTGAGGTGAAAATGTGCCTCATCACTGAAGATGATTTTCTTCAAAAATTTATCCTCCACTGTTGCCATTTCTTGCCAGCATTCTGACCTTTGACGACGCTTGAAATGGTCAAGAGGCTTTAGTTCTTGAGTCAATTGCACCTTGTAAGATTGTAAATGCAAGTCTTTATGCATAATGTTCATCAACGACGAGCGTGAGAGGTGAAATTGTTGGGCACGACGACGAGTTGAGGTGGACGGCTCTTCAGCCATACTATCTCGAACAGCAGCAATATTTTCTGCAGTACGAGCTGTACGAGCATGTTTTGGTGTTTTAACATCTCCTACAGACCCGGTTTGCTCAAATTTCCACATCCGACGGCCGACTTGGTAGATCAGCGGAATTGCCATTCTATCCTGGACCAGCCTTCGACTGTCTAAGTAGAATGCAGGTGGACTGTAGTATCTTGTGTTGAAGGTAGTTTTTGAAAGCTAGACCAGGGGTCTAATGAGCCTGTTCACCAATAACTTGTTATTGGTGGCACACGGAATCACTACTGGATGCGTAAGTCTGTTTGCAGTCAGATTCCTATCGACCTCCTCGTGGTGCCTGTGGATAGGTTACGAAAGTAACTGAACTAACTAGATAGGAACATTCTGGACGGTATCCTTAAAGTAGGAATCCGCTAAGGAGTGTGTAACAACTCACCAGAGGAGTATTTATTCTTAGTTGTGGTTTCTGCTTCGATCATGGTACGGCATGTATATCTAGGGTTGACAGGCCCCGAGTTTTGCAGTAACTCATCTGTAAGTGACCTTACGGTTGCGAAGCTCCACCAGAAGCTATATTCTGGCATCATGGGAGATAGTGCCTAATAAAAAGTACTTACAAGCCTCAAAAGAACGCGTCTTTACTTAAGATATCTATGAGGTAGGCCCCTTAGTGGGAGTATCATGGTGGCTGTGGTTTATTCCGAATGCGGAGGCACATGATTTTCAAGCTTGCTTGAATTCAAGAGGTATTAATTATTATTATTATTAGATAGACCTCGCTCCATAGCAAGAGGTGTGCATATGGTGCAACATATCACAGCATTGCTACTGATATGGCTTCGGCTATATCAGAGCTAATGGTCAGCGCTCAATCTGACTCCGATGTGGGTAGGCTCACCGTGGAATTTAGTCTTTAAGACAGGCTTCCACGTAAAACACATTTAGATTCTGTCTAAGTAGAGAATTGCATCGGGCGGGATGAAGCCGCTTACACTCTCATAATAATCGTCATTTGGGTAATAAGCCCCGAAAATTATACTGTTGGTCGAGGACATCGCTCTTGCAATGTGACCTCGAATCAGTTTTATCTGAAAAATTTCAATTCTGTTTATGCTGGCTTCATTGTAAGACCCTGGTTTGTACTCCGACTCTGGTGTTTTGTGTAATTCAAGGCAACGTCTAAAACACTGCGCCCATAAAACAACTGAATCTTTTCCATTTGAGATGGGGCAACGTGGAACCACACTGGGCACCCATAGGCAATCATCGCATCGGCCAAATGAGTACCATGTAGCAAATCACTTTCACCCTGCTGTCAAACCGGCTGCTGTAAGACAACAGTGAGTGCAAAGGCTCCCCTAGCCATGGACGGAGCAGCATACAAATACTTATCCAGCTATGCCAAGGTACTTTACTACCCTTTTTTCGCCAGCGGCTGTCCATGTGGCCCTACGATCACCAGCTTCCGCCAGTTCTTTCTCGTATCCCTTGAGGCTCCATGCAGCGGAATCCTAAACAGAATCGTTTGAGATTTCTGAAACTTGATTTTCAACTTCCAGTCATCACAACATACGAGTACATAGCTGAATCTTGCCGAATGCACGCTGCAAAAGAATTCTAATGACCTCAACTTTTGGAGCTTATCTGTACGCTATTAGATCGTCGGCATACAAAATTTCCTGAGTTAGACAACCTATCAGATCGCTGGTGTAAATGTTGAATAGAATCGGCGAGTTGACCGCTCTCTGCTGAAGACCATTCTTAAAAGATTGCGGTAGAAGTTACATTGCCACTTTTGACAACAAACTTTCTACTATTGAGCATGTCATAAAGTATATATAATTGTGGTTTACTTATGCCGAGTCTAGTCAGTTTTAGATAGAGACCCTCTAATAATACGCCGTCGAAAGCCTTCTCCAAATTAAGCAGACAAGCACCAGTACAATGCTTTTTAGTTTTGTTCCATTGGATATTAGAGAAGAGTTTAGACGCGGCATAAATTGTATCATGTCCTGCCTTAAAACCGAACTGAGTATCCGGTATGATATTGCTGTCCTCCGCCCAATGGACAGAGCTCTATTGATAACTTTTTCGAATACATTACTGATACTCAAAAGAAGACTTATCGACTGGAGATTCGCCGGATTGGAGTTGCCCTTTTTCGGAAGAGGATGTACCACAGCTGTCTTCCATTATACTGGATAATGTGCATCATTCAATGTGTTGTTAAAATGTGTGGTATAAATGTCCACTGCCTCCGAAGGTAAAAATCGTAGTACAACGTTGGATATACCGTCGACTTCTTTTTCTTTATTCAGACGAAGATGAGCCTTCGAAACTAACAGGGAACTGGTCCCCATTCACTCGGCGATGATGGCGTTTGCCAGATAATCATCATTGAACCCAGTGAAACCGCGGTTCCCCGATCGCCATTGCGTCATTTCATCTCGAAGGTCATGATTCGGGCGAATGCTATAATTCACCTAGTACACTTGCTGAAATGCAGCCCGCACTGTCTCCACTCTCTTCTCCTGTGGATCTTCGACAGTAAAGGGGTCGTCGTCAAAGACGGCGTCCACCAGATCTACACCTGCTGTCAGAAGTACGTCTCACTTTTCTGTCGTCCTCTGAAGCCTAAGACACGGAAGATCGTTTTGATCATTCCTCGTAAAGATCTTATTAATTTGTGGAAACATGCTTGGGCTGTTATAATTAAGTTCTCCTTGATCAATTGGTTGATGTTTTTGATTTACGACTTTAGTGTCCTAATCTCCAGATCATGTATGTTAGTGAATCGTCGGTACAAGCGTTTTAGTTTTGTCAGAAGTCCACTTTTTTGTCTGTAGGTATAGTGATTCAATAGTTGGGTTATGGTAGATACGAGTACATGTCGGTAGCGTCGCGTTCTTTCAATAACCTTGGAAAGAAGGGACGTACATGCAATTGGATGATATTTAAACTGGTAGAACAGTTTGCCTTTTTTAGGGACAGGCTGGACAAATACTGTTTTCCATCCACTCGAAAAGAGACCTGTAGGCCTTAGAGTAGGACAGATGGAAAAGCTTACGCAGTAGTTTTTCCAGCGTTGAAGAACACCTCTTCAGAACAATAGGAGGAATACTATCGGGGCCAGCGGATTTGTGAATGTCAAGAGCTTTTAGAACTCTAACAACTGCACGAGTGTGAAAGAAGATTCGTCCCAAAATATCGTTTACGCTCTCAAGTACAGGGGGAGTCATTTCACTCTATCTGGTAGCGTCGAATTAACAGCAAACTGTGCTGCAAGCAAATTGGCTTTATCCTTTATCGAGGTAACAACAGGAGTGTCATTGAAGACGAGCGTTGGAACTGAGGATGTCACACTGTTTCGCACATTTCTAACAAATAGCCAAAAATGTGTACTACCTTTGCGACATAAATACTATTATTTGCCGTAGTTTTTGTTCATGTAAAAACTTAGTTCATCTGATATGAACGTTACAGGTCTTTCTAGCTTGTTTGAACTTATTCCGGTTTTCCTCAGTAGGATTGGCTTTAAAACTACAGAAACTTACTTCTCTAACCCTGATAACCTCTCTATAGCTCAAATCAAACCACGTGTTTTCTTTCGTTTTGATACATTTTATCCTATACGGAATAAAATTTCTCATACCGCACACAATCAGACTTGTGACCATATCTGCACTGGAGTCTACGTCACTATCAAGGAAGCATAGTGTCCAGTTAAAGTTGCCGAAGAAATCGTTGAGATTTCATAAATGAAACTTGTTCTCCAATCTGTTTAAACGATAATTTGTAGGTAAAATACAAGATATAGGTATGTAGAGTTTTATATCTAATTCTACGACCTCAGCTTTCGAAAAATTTACAATCTTTTAATATCTACCAGTTTATTTTTAAAGAGAATTCTTGAGCGTTTTCTTCAATCATTCTAAGAGAATAGGTACAGTTCGGTCTCAACAAAACAATAAAACCCTTCTTTTCTTTTTTTATGAATACAAAAAATCTAAACAAATCAACTGTCCATCTAACAAGTTCCATGAATGATTTGAAATATGAATCTATGGATGTACATACATATATGTGTACTATTAACCACCCGAAACTGACATACCCTGGTTATTCCATAAATCTCTTGAATTCGGCCAACATCAATTGAACCATTAAAATTTAAAAATTATTATGACCAAGAGTTCTTTTTTTAAATTTACACCGTTCGTTTGATCGTTTATTACACACCCAACGCACTTTTTTTTTTTTTTTGAACAAAATCTTACGAACTCAATAAACAAATTTATTGCTGAGTCAAGCCCATAATTGGCAAAGCCGACATGAATTTGCCAGCTTTTTCCTATTCCAATATGTATGGGGTGTATAATAGTTTATAGGTATGGAGCAGATGCTCATACTCAAGCTTACTCATTTTTACTTAATTCCTACTATTCCATACAAACTGTATTTGGTACCAAACATACAGGATGGCAAAAATCTAAGAAAAAAGTATATTCAACACTTATTGCTAAATATAATATACATTTACTATACATATATGTAGCTACGTTCCGATCAAAAGAAAGCAAAAACAACAAATGGAGAGCTACTTTCACCCAAGGTCATTGTGTCTTTTACCGGACTCTCGTCTGTCGGCTGTACGATCAAGTGCTACACCACTACAAGCCATGGTGAATTTTTTCGAATCAAAGATACTCATTAGTTTTTTTTTTTTTTTTTGTTTTTCAACTTTAATCGATCAATAGCTCAGTCAATAGAGTGCGCTGTCCGCAGTGTTAGTTGTGAGCAAATATTTTGCAATTTAAGTTGCACTTAACAAATATTTGCCGAAGAACTAATTGAACTATTCGTATACCTAGCTGAATTGGAGAAAATAGCTGCAAAATGACTCTCGCACATAATTACGAGTACATATAATAACATGATTTGAATATAAATATCGTTTGTTTTTGGTTGACTGCAAACATTTTAAATACACATGGTACAAAATATCATAGCGGTCACAAAAATTATATTAACGAAAATTTTCGGTACAATACTCTGACCTTGTTAATGAACATGAAGGAAGGTTTTCCAACGGTCACGATACCGCTTGCATCTCACACTGGTGTATTTCAATGAGTCTCAGCACTTGGCTTATATGAACTCGAACTTCGTCTTCAAAGAGTCACTGTCATGGCCCTTTTGTGCCTCTTAATGGTGACTATGCAGCAACTCGCTTGGTAAACATAAAATCACGCACACCATTACAATGTTATGCATTGGAAATTTATGGTCAGGAGAATTTCACAAGGATCTTGCTTAAAATTTTGTATACCTACAGTAAGTTAAAATTAACATTTAAGTAATTGAATGCATTTTCAATTATTTTATATAAATAATATTCTCATCTAAATTTGAAAGCCATATTGGCCGATAATATTTTTAAATAATCTTTATTTTCCATTTAACTTATAAGGCGAATAAAGGAATTATGACAAGCTATTATGCAGTAATAACTTAAGTTTCATTTGGATTAATGCGACGGTCAAATTAAAATATTTTTTCGATAATTTGGATCTACATATGTATACAGTGTTCCCTTATTCGTCAACGATATTTTAGGATATGATTCTTGGGTATATTACACCATTTTTATCGAGGATTTAAGAAAAGGCTTGCTTTGGTGTGCCCTGACTCATGTTTACAGAAATAGCTCTGTAGAAACTTCGTTTTATTCTCAGAAGAATAACTGAGTTTAAATAAAGTTGATATCTTGTTGGAGCTTTCAGAAATCTAATTTTTAAGCCTGCTAATTTTTTCTAAACTACGCAAAGTTTTTACTTTGAAGTAAATTTCCGGTCCTTATTCGGAATTCCCCCCACCAAAATGCACTTTTTTTTTAATGAATCGATAAAAAAAGTGTGCTGTTGATTAAAAACATCAAATTATGGAGGAGAAACACTTTTTTATGGTAAAAAAGTGATGTATAAAAAAATTAATATAGGCCATAGGGTAAATTCAAAGTTTCTTTAAATCCAGATTCTGTAAATGCAAAAGAAACCTTGCATACATACAACCTCACACCTACCCCAATTCCTATAGTGTGCCCAAGCAGGGGGGTTGCAGGGGGGCAGCATGGCCCCCTATACATATCTCACTGTTTATACGCCGCCGTAATGCGTACGCAAGAAAAAAAAGCAAATATCCCATAAAAAAGTAGTTTTAGTTATAGTACTGTGGGTGGTCGGCTTATAAAGGGTTTTCCAATAAGAGGTGTTATTTTGATATTCAAAGAAAAATGGCATTTTTGGAGATAAATGATCGCATGTTTATTTCATTATAAAGAGGAAGGTATGCCGTTAATAATGGAACACAACATCAGCCAAATGGCCGCCAAGACCACGCTTACAGGACCATATCCTTTTCATGAAATTTTCCATAACCAAATCGCAAAGTGGCTGCCCTATGTCCTCGATAGCCTCACGAATTTCATCTTTGAGGTCTTGAATCGACGCTGGGCACCAAACAGTCACGCGTTGAGGATGGAGAGGCTTTTCAACAATAACTCTTGGGTTATCCGAGCCCCAGATGCGACAGTTTTGCTTGTTGACGTAGCCTCCGAGGTGGAAATGGGCCTCATCAGGGGGAATTCCGAATAAGGTCCAAATTTCCTCCAGGAAATGTTTAATAAACATCAATTTATTTTTTTTGTATGTATTTCGTTTTTCCTTCTTCTTCTTCATAACTTTTTAATATATTTTTATTTTGAACAAAAAAATAATAAAACTAAAAACTAATTACAAGTTTGCAAAAAAAAAACTCATAGATCTTATGATACTTGGAAAAAACTGTATCAGGGAAATTTTAAAAAATGTGGTTCCAGAAAATAATAATACAAAAATTGATGCTGTTTTAAATAATTTGTGTTGTTTGTGCTAAACCAGTTATAACAGGTTTTCAAAGTGTCCTCCTTGGGTTTTCATGCATGCTAGAACCTATTTTTTTCATAGTCAGAAGATCTTGCAGGCCAATGAACTGCTTCATTTCTTCCTATCCAAAGATGAATACCATACTTCATCCATCAAATTCTTAATGGTCCAGTAAAATTAAATTAATTAATTCGAAATGTCTACAAAAACTACTGCGTCGATTTTTTTTTTGTTTCTTAAAGAGTACGTATTGGAGAGTGTAAATCCAAAAAGTTCGAACAAAAAGCGCCCATGCGTTGTCCGCCATTTTGAAAAAGGCTTTGGAAAGCGTGAACTCGATTTTCTCGGCTCCCATCATACATACGAGTATATAGAGCTGTATTTCTTTTATATTTGTACGTTAAAATATCTTCTTTAACTTTGTTGAGAAAAAAATTTGAAACCTCTTTCCAAAAAAAAGTTATCGACGAAAAACTGTAAAGATTTTGAAGTAAAAAATGGTTTTTAACGTTTATCTCGCCTCATGTTCATCTGATTGAAAAAATACTTAAGTTATTTTTTATAGATCACTTTATTTCCTACATTTTGGTATATTTAAATTTTATGTGCAACAAAAACTGTAGGAAATATAACCTGACAAAATGGCCAATAGCGTGCGAAAATTTTCTTATATCGGAAAGAAATATAACTGGTCCCCCAAAAATATATTTGATTTTATTTTATTTCAAATCTATTTATCTATTTATAACAACGGTAAAACTAAATTGATAGGCATTCTAGAAAAAAATGATTAACTGAAGAACCTTGTTCATTTATTCAGATCCAACGATGTTGATAGCAACGTTTTGGGAGCCGCAGGAGAAAAAGTTTTTATTGCGTTGTTCAATGGGAAGGAAAATGAAAATGAGTCACTGGATTTTTTGCGGTATAGCAACTTTGTTAAAACGTCAAAAAAAAACTAAGTTTAATCTATCTTCATTGCCTCCTAGTGCAGCAGCTGCTCGGCAACACACATTCCGTACCTACCATCAAGTACAGACTTGCATCGATGTTCACCATAACCCACTAAAATGGGTTTGGAAAAGAACTCCGAGAGTATTAGAGCCAGTTACAACCACTCATGATCCAGCTCCACAAAGCATATTGCAAACGATTGAATCGTGGATTATACTTCCTGGAGACACCATATTAAAAAAAATGCGCCGTAATTCTACCTCGGTGGTGGTGTGGAAAAGAGTTTAAACTGTTTCTTTAAATTTCATAATGAACATAATCAAATTTGAAAATTTTCAAACGTGAGTAAATTTCTTCTTTTTTTTTTTAATTTTCGCAGGATATTGGCCATTTTGACAGGTTATATTTCCTACAGTTTTTTTCGCACATTAAACTTAAATATACCAAAAAGGAAAAAAGATGATCAGATGAACATTAGGCGAGATAAACGTTAAAAACCATTTTTTACTTCAAAATCTCGACATTTTTTCGTCAATAATTTTTTTTTAGAAAGAGGTTTCAAATTTTTTTCGACCCAGTATTTTTTGTAGATATAAAATACTAATTTTACTGGACTATATCCATAACCATTCTAACATAGTGGGCTGGAGCACATTGCTTTTTAAAATATGATAAAGCTAGTTGAATCAGTGGAATGTTTTCTAATAGTTCTGGTGAATCACTTAGCAAAAACTGTAATTTGGTTTGTAGAATTAACCTAGATTGTAGTTTTAATGGTTAGTATTAACATTAACATTTTTAACACTTTTATTCAAAAATATCCGTACCCTTCACACAAGTGTTAAAAAAAAACTTAAAATCCTTGAATTTTGATAATATTTTTTATATCAATTAATTTCTACGATCTTTTATTAAATAAAAGAAAATTTTAAAATAAATTATTATTAATAGTAGATACACACCTTATCGGCATAACGAATTTAAAAACTAGAATTTCTGCATAAATTTCTTAAATTAAATATTTGTTTTCGGTTCAGATTTTTTTTTAAATTTCATGTTTATTTTCTTATATGCCAAAGAAATCACATGGTATCGTTTTTTTTAATTAAAAAAAATAAAGAACATTTTTAGTTCTAATTTTACTAAACATAAGATGAAGTTTGTGCAATCCACCAGGAGCTCACATTTCTAGAAAATCTTGAAATAAAACGCACGATGTTAATAATTGTAAATAAAAGAAAAAGGTTTAAGAGAATTGTCTTTATATTTTTTATTATGATAGAAAGATCTATTACAATTATGTGTGAAACAAAATATCGGCCAAATGCTCGCCACGGCTTCGGTGGCATACCTCTTTCCGATGGTCCATATTTTCAATGACTCTGAGACATAATTGAGGTTTAATGTCGTTAATGTGCCGAATCATCTCATCCTTTAGCTCTTGAATTGTTCTTGACTTATGGACGTACCCTTTTTCTTTTAAATATCCCCAAAGAAAGAAGTCCAACGGTGTCATATCACGTAATCGTGGCGGCCAATCAACATCGCCACTGAATTTCTCGCGTCAGTCAGTCAATATATGTTGATGCATCGGCTTTTTAACAATCACTCGTGGATTCTAAATTACCCAAATGCGACAATTCTTCTTGTTAACGAATCCAAGTCGTCGCTGAAGATGATTGAAATTTGCGCACAATTCTACCGATTGTGGACACATTTGGTCGATTATGCTGACCAAAAAAATCACGAAGTGCACGAAATGCATTTTGATTTGAACGAACCGGATCTGTAGAAGATGTGAAAACACCAGTGCATGCTCGTACAGCTGGTACTGCAGAAAATATTGCTGCTGTTCGCGATAGTGTGACTGAAGAGCCGTCCACCTCAACTCGTCGTCGTGCCCAACAATTGCACCTCTCACGCTCGTCGTTGATGAACATTATGAATAAAGACTTGCTTTTACCATCTTACAAGGTGCAATTGACTCAAGAACTAAAGCCTCTTGACCATTTCAAGCGTCGTCAAAGGTCAGAATGCTGGCAAGAAATGGCAACAGTGGATGATCAATTTTCGAAGAAAATCATCTTCAGTGATGAGGCACATTTTCACCTCAGTGGATTCGTCAATAAGCAGAATTGTCGCATTTGGGCGAATGATAATCCAAGAGTGATTGTCGAAAAACAAATGCACCCACAAAGAGTGACTGTTTGGTGTTGTCCAAAATGAATCCGGTCAGGCAGTTACTGTGAATGGTGTTCGCTATCGTGAGATGATAAAGACCTTTTTATGGCTCGAATTGGAAGATATAGATATGGACGATATGTGGTTTCAACAGGACGGTGCCACTTGCCACACAGCTAACGAAACAATGGCTCTTTTGTGCGACAAATTCAATGGCCGTGTTATCTCACGTGGTGGGGATGTCAATTGGCCGCCAAGATCATGTGATTTGACACCGTTGGACTTCTTTTTTTGGGGTTATTTGAAAGAAAAGTTGTACGTCGATAAGCCAGCAACAATTCAAGAGCTAAAGGATGACATAATTCGGCACATTACGGCAGGGCCCGATCTAGGGTGGGGCAAGCTGGGCAATTGCCCAGAGCGGCAAAAATTTGGGGCGGCAAAATCGGGACCGAGAAGCACAATAACAATTCATATACAAACTGCTCAAGTCCTAAAGATTAAAATTTAAAAACTTATTTCAGTCTAATTAAAAAATAAAACATCGACACTGGGGTGTATGATGCCATTAAGATAAATGTAAATCCAAGTCAGAAGCGGCGAATTGCCAAAACCAAAAATACAAATTTCCTGGCAGCACTGTTTAAGAAACACTTTTCGTTTTTGTCACATTTCGCCGGGGATTCCCGACCTAGAAAATGAAGACTATAAACTGGAAGGCCCACTCCGAAAGCTCAACGATTGCATTCTGACTTTTCCTTAAGCCTCTTTGTGACACGAGATGGGAAAGGTTGTTGAAACAAATTAAAAGTTTTAAATTTGTGTGCTCTATTATAATTTGGTACGAAACTTTGAATCGAAAAAATCCCGTCAGTAAACTAATGCAAAGTTAGGATTTAAGTTCTGCCATTAAATTGATAAAAAACACCAAAGTCTTTTCTGAAAACTCACTATCAAAGGGTATTTTACTCAAGTTTGTGAAAAGACCAAAGCTTTAGCTGCTGAAATTGATAGCGAGGTGTTAGACTTTGAACATGTACCTAAAGATCGGGCCCGCTCTAAAAAGAGGCAGTTTGATTACGAATGTGATGACGAACCAATTATTCATCCCTGCCAAAAATATGGTATAAGGTCGAAGTATTCTTTCACATCATGGATACAGCTACGAGTATAAACTCATTAGAGTTAAGGTTTTCCCAAATTAATGAGCACAGCAAACATTTTTCAATTTTGTATAATATACATTATAATGCCTTAAGAGAACTACCTAAAGATGAATTTTATTAGACCATTGCAGAAACCTTAAATTAATTTTAACACATGACAACTCCTCTGATATAAATGGGTTAGAACTTTCCGAGGAGTTGTCAGTGGTATGCATGATTTTAGATAGTCGTTTGTCTCCTGAAGAGGTTTTGACATTTATAACGGATTTAAGATTTGGTCCTAATATAAGTATTGCACTTAAAATTCTCTTGACCTTACCAGTAACGGTTGCAAGTGGAGAAGGAAGCTTTTCTAAATTGAAAATCTTTAAAAACTATCTACGGTGTACCATGAAATAAAAATGATTAACGGGATTGGCTTTGATATCAATTGAAAAAAAGGTTAGCGACAGTATAAATTTGGCAGAAATAATTAAAGATTTTGCAGAGCAAAAAGTGCGAAGAAAATTATTTTAGTCACTAAAAAGACTTTTTTTTTAAATAATATTTTAACTGAATTTGTTTTTTTTTTTAAGAATTGATTATTCGATTTGTAACCGAAATTAAAATTAAAATAAAAAATTGATTTTTTTCATTGATTTAAACTTTATGAGTATCATTTGATTGATTAGTCGATCTAAGGAAGCATACAAACTCTTACATTATGTATAAAAAAAAACAATTATTTGAATATAATAAGTAGTTTCGGAGAAATGTTTGAACGAACATACAGTTTATGGATAGGTACCCAGAAGACTAACATTATTTGAATATTATACCAACAATACAAGCATACGGTCGCAAAAACTTTTGTATGCCTTTTAAAGTTTGATTTTAAAGGGCGGCAAATAACTTTTGCCCAGAGCGGCAAAAAAGCTAGATCGGGCCCTGCATTCATAGAACCTCAATTATGCTTCAGCGTGATCGAAAATTTGGACCATCGTATGGAGGTGCGCGGCGGCCATTTGGCCGATATATTGTTCCATACATAATTGAACCATACCAATATTATCATAATAAAAAGAAATGATAATAATCATCATTTTTTTCCAACGTTTTTCTGAACCATTTTTAATTTTTCATATTTTTACTTGAAACTTACATATATGTAGATATATGTAGGTACTATAAGACAAGTTAAAAAAGTCAAACTCGAGATTTTGATCAAAGTTTACATTACGATGATAGCGAAGACGAACAAAATTGGTCTCGCAATTCTGTCTGTCTGTCTTTTTGACTACAGCCTAAACAGCTCTACCGATTTTCTTTAAACTTGGCAGATATTATTTCGAATTTTTCCCCTCACATGGTTTTTTCTTTATTTTTTAAGACTATAAATAACGGTACCTGCCATATGTTTTTTTTTTCGAAATTTAATATATATATTTTTTTTTTCTCAAAAACTGTTCCACATATTAAAAAACAAAAACTCTAAAATCTCATTTAGTCAAAGCTAAATTTCCGAAAAATTGTTATTATTGGTACCCCCTTTGTAATACTCTTATTTTCAATTTTTGAATTTAACGGAGTCTTTGTTTAAGTAATCACACTCGTTTATCCATTCTGTTTGCCCACTTTAATACATTTTATTTTATTAAAATCTTTATTAAAAAATAAACTTAATTAAATAAAAAGTATTGACCTACCAATCAAATTATATTTAAATTAGTTCTAAATTCGACTTAACCGATTTGGATCAATTTTAATACTCAGATGTAGTATCTTCTAGACAGACAAAATAAATTAACATCACAATGAAATGTTTTATTTTATATACTAGTGAAATTCGCCCTTAATAAATTCATGAAAAGAATCACGTCTATTGAATTCGAGCTCGATTTCTGTTTAATCCAGCAAGCGCGGTAAACGGCATCTTGTTTTACTACTGCTGCTGGCTAGAGTACTAGATACATATAGTTATATGTGTATGCGGGCTCGATCTGGCCAATATAGTCGCTTTGAAACCGGCATAAACCTAACCAACACACAGAGTTAGCTCTGGGAAACTAGGTCAACGAACAAGGTTGGATACAAAAGCGCGCGCGGTGGAGCACCTATACCAGAGAAACTCACTTTTCCAGTTGAGACTTTTTTTCAATTCCCTCTCTTCGGTATTGGCATTTTTATTTTTTTACATGTTTTTTCATTACCTCTTTTTTTCACTTATTATTAATTATTTTATTTTTTGTTTTGGATCTTTTGAATGTTTAATGTGTTTATTTTATTTGTGTTTCTTTTTTGAGAAACTTTGTAGATGAGAATTCTTAAACAAAAGTCTCTGACCACAAACAACAGAATCATAATATCTCAATCTAATGTCAATATTAAGATGAACTCGATTATGGTTTTGTCAATTATGGGATCCGAGAAAAGTGTTTTTATGTTGACTCGAAATGTACAATTTTATATCTTTTTTATATCTACTCGTATTATATATCTACTATAGTAAGATTAAGTATTAACACAACAGTGCGCTCTCGTAAATATTCTTATTAATATCATTTTATTTAAATTCTTAAAATTAAAAACCATAGGCAATAGTCAATTTTCTAAACAATTAAAAAAATTAATGAACAAAAAGGGGATCGGAACTAGATCGTGTTTTCTAAAGTTGAGAGTTGTTTAATTTCAAATTCTATGTTTTTGACTCTTACATATTGTTTTGAATGATTTTCAAGTTGACTTTAATTTTAAAACCTCCTTTTATATTTCATTTTTATTTTTAGAACTTGTTATTTAAGAATCTATGAGATATAATACAATTGAATAAGTAACGGGAGTTTAATATTTCATTGGGGAATAAAATTCTGTTTTGTCATCGTTAGAGTACCTCACAGAAAGCTTAAATCCTATTCGACCATCAACCTCTTGAAGTGTTTCCACCACCTTTCTATAAAAAAAAATCTCAAAAATCTAAGAATGACAATGCATGCATGTATAAATTTTCAAAAAATAAATAATATTCATTAATAAATTAACATTGTCTTACATACATAGTACATACTCGTATAAACAATTTTAGACGATTTTACTTTTATATTTCTTTCCTTTTGGTTTTTCGATTCTCTAAAGAATAGGTACTTAACCGATTTAACGTTTCAGGCAAAAATTTGTGACAAAAATTGTGTGGAGGTAATATTTATGTGACACATTTCAAAAGGGTGACCCTTAATTCGTGCATAATATTTTAGGACGTGATTCTTGGGTGAATTTTAAGCAAATCAATTTATGTACAGTAAGGGCATGTCTCCAATTTTTATATCATATATCAAGGATTTCAGAAAAGGCTTACTTTGGAGTACCCTGACCCATGTTAACAGTAATTGCGCTGTTAGTATTAATCAGAAACTTTATTAAGGTTTTCATTTTTAAAAGAAATAGCAGTAGTATACCTACGTACATATGTAATTGCGTTTAAACAAATTTGTTATCTTATCTCGATCTTGAGATATCCAGTTCCTAGCATGTTCCACTTTTCCTGCCAGTGCTAATTTTTTTTACTTTGCACTTGGTGTCGGTTTTCTCCAGAAAATGCGTAATAAAAATAACTACTATTTCTTTTAAATGAACGTAACAATAACAAAAATAACAAAGTGTTGTTAGTTCATTGACCCAGTGAATTTGGTACATTGAGTGAGTGTTGTTAGTTCATTGATTCAATTAACTTGGTATATTGTGTGAGTGTTGTTATATCATTGATCTAATGAACTTGGTACATTGAGTGGGTGTTGTTAGTTCATTGATCCAATGAACTTGGTACACTGAGTGAGTGTTGTTAATTCATTGATCCAATGAACTTGGTACATTGAGTGAGTTCATATTTTTGACTACGGTTTAGGTTTAGTTTATGAGTTAATTGAGTTTAAAGTTTTTGAAAAGTCAAATTTGTTTACTAAACCATTCGAAAGCGGGCTTTACCACGGTCACAAAATGCTATTTTCAGATCTATAAGTAGCTTGGGAGATAATTGAATTTAAAGTTTTTGGCTACTACGGTCACAAAAATTCTATTTTCAGCTCTCTAAGTGGCTTAGTTTAGGAGATAATTGAATTTAAAATTTATGAAAAACACGAATTTTTTGTATCTACTACAGCGCCACCAGTATATCCGCCTTCACAATTTTTATTACTGTATAAAAAGAGTTTATATACAATGCTGGCTGCTGCTTGACAAAAATCCAAAATCCACTACACTTAGTTTTAAAACGGAATGTTTTAAAACGGAATGTTTATTAAATAACAAAAAAGTATTAATCCATTTTAATTCCTGTTTATATTGTGACTGTTCACTACGCTTCAAGATTGCTTTGCATGCGTGGAAACGATTAAGAGAAGAGCTTCTTATAGTTCTCATCCAGAAACCCCTTCATGGCGTAGTGAAAAGTAAAAATCGAAAGCTTCATCAACAAGCAATTATTTTTATCATTTTCCTTCTTTATCTCTAACGAGATTATAATAATTAATGGCTAAAATAATGCAGACATTTTGAAATTGGTCACTCTTGCAAGAAATGTTGGGATACTGTCACTTGTTTACCAAAAATCCCTGATTAGGTTTGTTCGAATTTCGTTTATAATTTCGTGAATACTTTTTTGTATGGTTAAAATGGATCATATATTCGTAGTTTATCAGTCTTGCAAAATATGTTTCATTTGAAAAACTAGCTTAAATGTTAACGTAAAGAGAATTAAAGCAAAAGATCAAACAAATGCACAACCGAACTCACCCATCATCATATAAATTCCATTGGATTTTCCAATAACGGTCAATGAGAACTTTCCCTTTAGTAAGAATGAGCACTTCCTATTTTTTTTTTTTTTTTTTTTTTGATGATCTGTCACAGTTGGAACATTCGTATTCTTTTGAAAAAAACTTTCATCTTTCTTCATAATATCTAATCGAAAGGAAGGATTAAATTATGAATTTTAAATACTCAACCTACGGCAACGTATTATGATAAGCTCCATGAGCGGCACTTGCATTGAGGAAATGAACATTTCTCAGTGCTCGGTATGTGCATTACAGACCACCTTTTGTGGAATGATCACATATTCGACGTCGCTAAAAACGCTACCAAGTGTTAAGGTTTCCTTCGACCCTTTACGCCTTCTGATCTGGCTGCAATCTTATATTCATCCAAAGCTCGAGTACAATTCCCATACTTGGCAGGTTCTCCAATAACACACATGATAGGTGATAGAAGTATAACTGAAACATTTGAATCTCTTGAGCACCTTCGCAATGTTTCTTGTCTTTCATTATTTTACCGTTACTTCTATAAAGAGTGTTCTAACGAAATAGCCTGTTGTTGCATTCCTCCCCTTAAACAATTTGACCGTATTACACGCCCTTTTAGGAATGCTCATCAGTTTACCCTTGAGTCCAACTTCGGACGTACTGTGAAATACAGAGATTCTTTTTTTAGCCGGACTACACGAATGTGGAACGCTCTACCCAGCTCTATTATTCCTTTCCATTGTAGTACATATTTAAAAATTTAAAACTAATGTATCTCCTTTTAAACCCTTCCTTGTTTTCCTAACGCTCGTACTGTGTTGATCATTTTAAGGGTAGAAATAACCCTTTGAGTGCGCGCTAGTTGGAGGCTATCGTGAATAAAATTACCCTGGGAAGAAATCCCATTTTCGAAAAATCGCGATCGTGAATGAGTTCGAAATATTCCCGCGTAATTTATGGCTATCGTGATTTTCTTCCATTTCTTAGGAATTTTAATGTTATTGGAAGCCTTAAAACTACACATACATATGTACCTAATTCAAAGGTGTTTTTCGACAACAGATGTATGGTACTTCTTTTTATCGGAGGAGAAAAGTTTCGAGGGAGATTCACGATTGACGAAAAAATTCCGTGGGAACAAAAAATTCCGAGGGAAACAAAATTTCCAGGGAGATTCCCGATAGGCCCCATTATAAAAAAAATCGCGTTCGCTAATTATAATAAAGCGACATTTCAATTCGCAAAATTTTTGACAGTCAATGTGAACGTCCACCAGCCGATTCGCAAACGTTAATACCAATTAATCGCTCAGATTCAGCAAGATCTATGCGGAAGTCTTATCGTTAATTGGACCTCTCGGATCAGTGCCACTGTAAGAAGTTGAAGCGAATATTTGAACGATGTCATATTCCATACTTAATGGCACACATAGGCCTTTCAATTCGAATGCCAAACAGAATTAAGAATACCCCAAATCTCAAATGTCAATCCCGAACGAGTCTCTGGCGTGACCGATTATTGATAAAATAAAATTATAATCGCCCTAATAGTAAATAATTTGATAAGAGGAACCCCTACAAGCCAGGCCCAGTTCACACATTAATTTAAAAAAAAACACACTACTTAATATTTGATTTTTACTATATTCATTGAATTTATTTGTTTTAAAAACATTACAAATAAAATAAATTCGCACTGGAGCAACGTTCATTTTATTACAATGTTCATACTTTTTTTTACACATTAATGACAGTTTATTACAAAAAATAGACTAAGAACTTGCTTATATATTACGCCTTTCATTCGATTCAGTAATACATATGTGTTACCTTAAAAATAGTTTATTTTATACAGAGATAAATTTAGTTTAAACCAAATATAATTTAATTGAGACCGAAATACAACTATATAAGCAAATTATTAAATTACAATGATATCGATATTTGTTGATGTCGGAATTCGCGTTTTTTTTATATTATATATGTACATATATATGTATATGTATAAATAGTATGTATGTATGTATATACTCTAATTAAATAAACTTAAGATGAAACAGTGAGCAAGCTTATTTTTTTTTAAATTTGATCAATTTCCAGGATTTCCGTTTAAAAAGTAAAAAAAAAATCGCTATAATGGAGTTCAACAAAACAACAAAAATAATGAAGACTAGTTTCACGCGAATTTAATGAAAAAAATCGTTCAGTGCTATAGATACATACATAGAGATCTAGAGTTTTGTTTTTCGGGTTGGTCTTATATCTAAGATAAATGTATTTATTATTTACAGAAATAAGGATAATGAAAATGATATCGTGAAGTTTTAAAATACCACCCAGAAATTCTTTTCCCAAGTTGATAAAATTTTCCTCCAAGGATGTGCTAGTGTGTTAGTTATACACTGTACCTTGGAGAGGGTCCAACGTAAGTTCAATTAAATTCAATTAGATTGTTTTTTGTACAACTGCCAATGGCAACTTTAAGTAATAGTGATAGTGAGCTAATTAGAGGGCATTATAAATATGTTTATGTGTAATTAATTAATTTGAATGTCTCAAATTACTACCTTGATTATTATGAGGAAAAATTAAAATTTGACAAAGCCCTTTAGAAGTTAGAAGTTGTTTGAAGATTGCGAATTTGATTTTGAGGATTCCTTCTGAACTTACATACACATTAAAAAATATTGTTTGTATCACTGGGAAGATTTTTGAACTCTTCGCTTTGTACTAACACCGAACCCGTCATAAGAAATCAAATTTGGATATAATCTTGAAATTGTCCCTTGAATGTTTTTATTTTACAATAATTAAATTATATCGATAAAATGGATAAAATGTGAAAACAAGTTGGTTTCTTACTTTGAACTAAAAGTGGCGAATAACCAAAGCTTATATTAAATATTAACCTATATATGCACACAAATAAAACAGATGTACTTGGCAAGATACGCTCGATATTACAAAAATGTAACTACTTTTACTTTTCAATTTTGATGTGTCCCATTATGTCACCTATGCTGGCTTGAACATACTGCCCTGAACCGATGGACACGAAATTCGCCAGACTTGTTGGTAAATTAAGGACGGTAGCATCATGACTTCCCAATGCTTTGAGAGTGGCCGTTTGGTTGGGATCGTTGGCCTGAGTTATTGTTATCGTTTGACCGCCGAGATCATGAGATGACACTACGGGCAGATGTAACTGCATTATTTGCTGATGTGGATGTTGAATAATCTGATGTTGCTGCACTAATTGTTGTTGGTGCTGCTGTTGATGTTGCTGCTGTTGTTGTTGCTGCTGTTGATGTTGTTGCTGCTGTTGTTGTTGTTGATGATGTTGCTGTTGTGCCTGCTGCTGCTGCTGTTGTTGGTGTTGTTGTTGTTGTTGTTGCTGCTGTTGGTCTTGCTGTTGTTGCTGAGTGGTTTCAGATACATTGTCATCACTTACTTCTTCCGAATCATCCTAAAAGGAAATACATACAAAAGTTGATTAAAATTTGTATTTGTCTAAAAAGAAAGGTTAGTATCGCGATTAAAAGAAATATTGCAGAATGACTTTTCAAAATTGGATTGATCTAATTTCAAGAAGACACTCGCAGTAAAATCTGCAGTCGTCGCGCGGATTACATATGTAATCCATTTTAAAATTAGAATAAAACCAGTATGCTTTTATATTTTCAAATTTATTTTACTGGAAAATGCAATTAAATATTATTATTTAAAATTAAAAAATATAAACTATTCCTTCTTAATACAAAAAAATAAATTAAAAAACTAAAAATGTCAGCTTTTTTGGAAAAAAAGGAACTTTAGTTTAAAATTCAAGTCAATTCTTAAATAAACTTAAAATCTCTAAACCAATTATTGGTTTCTAAGCATGATGAACATAATGTATGTATCTGGAATGGTCAGGACAAACAAATTTTTGACATGCGGTACAAAAACAGTTTGACAAAAATACTTACACCAGTCGTCGCGCGGATTACAATAGTATTCCAATCAACTTCACGAAGCTCTCGTTACACAACGACACACGACTGGGACTCGCAATATACTGAGCGCACGTGCGCGTGCAAATCTCCACCACTAGTTTTTCGGGAATTCTCAATTTTGCATTAGTGGATTACAATAGTAATCCGCGGGCAGAAACAATGGACATTTCTAGGCATCATCTCTCTTTTTTAGTAGTGCTTAGTCTAGTTCATTTGCAATTGAAAAACAATTTGTTGTCAATTGGGTATGTACTTACATATATTTTTCTCATTGATTCCTAACAAATTGTGGGTATGGTTTTATTGTAAAAATAAATGTGCACCAAATATGGAAAAAACTAGAGATTCACTAATAACTCTTATCATTTTATTCCAAATGCAATAGTACTACATACATAATGTATGTATGAAGATAACTGCTGAATAAGCTACTAGTATACATAAATAGCTCTGCGTCTGCAAATCCAATTAATTACAAATCAGTCATTTACTATTGTTCTTGGGATAGCGACTGCAAGATATCCTTTAAGCTAGGATCCTTGTTGCCTTTTGTTAATTTCTCTTGTCATTTCTTATTCACAAACATAAAAAAATAAAATTTACGATTGTGTTGCCCTTAAGTTCAACAAAAAATGTCAGTACAGGGAAGATAGGACGTTTGTTACTCACTCTGGTTTCCCTACTTTACATTATAAATCGCCAACACTCAACATACTCAACTTCATAAAACTTATTCTCAAAAGCTTCAAATCCCAAAAGCTCCTTAATAAAATCCACTGAATAAGCTCCTTGCTTGTAATTTAGAATGATAATGGTAACTCTGTTTTGATGTATATAACAAGCGCACGATCGTATTGACTTGACAGTATCCCTTGTCCCTTCAGCAGTGGGATTCAACGGTCGCTTTGGGGTGTACAACTTTTTGCGAAGAATTACATCAATTCTTTAAGGAAAGTCAGTGGCTTGCTCTTTTTTAAGTGGCATGTTTTCCCAACGTAGTGTAGTGAGAGTGCGAGTGCATTAAACGCCACTGTTTTGGAAAAAGCTCTCCCATAAGGCCTGTACTGACAATTTTTGTTGAACAGAGTATAATTATTATATTTGTTTAAATTTGACGTGTGTCATGTTTAACAGTTTATATGCTGTTTCCAGTAGCCCTTAAACGAAAACGAGAACGATAGTCGACACGGTAGCAGTATTACGGAAACGAACTAATCACGGCATCCTTTTCATACTTATCTAATAGACTATAGTCGGCAGAAAAATTTATTCATGAAAGACCTTGAATATATTGTTGCGAACAGAGCTTTATACTCCTACAGCACCATCTGTTGGGAATTACATATCTGCTTTATGAAGGAACAAAACCAAAAAGCTCTTTTCCAGCAGTTCGCATCTAAATTTCTCCTTATTCCAAACTACTAGAACATTCTATCTCCATATAAATTTCCCCTCGTTCCAAGCAAATAGAATATTCTAGACAAGAACCTTCGAGAACAACTGGTTTGAGTATAAAAGGGAGTGTTCGCGGTGAGCACAAAACAGTTTATTTTCGATTATGAAAGTGTGCAAAGCTGAACTATTGGATTGTGGAAAGTGTAATTAAAGAAGTGGATTTAAGTTGGAATAAAAGTATTAGAGTTGATTATAAATTGAGATTTATTGTTTGGATTTGAAAGTGTAAATAAAGAAGAAATATTAGAAACAGTAATAAGTTTTATTTGACGAACCTTGGAAAAATATTACATTGGTGTCAGAAAAGTGGAATAAAACTTATTGTGCTTAAGTGTAATAAGAAAAAAAAAAAAAAAAAAAGTGAATAAAAATGAGCAAGTTACTGAAAGAGCTCAATTGTAATGAGCTAAAAAGTGAATTAGGCAAGCGAGAACTTTCTAGAGCAGGATCGAAAAATGAGCTTGTTCTACGTTTGGCAGAATATTTGAAACAACAAAATGAAGACCCGGACAGTTTTGTCTTTGAAGCTGACGCTGAGGAAGCAGACGTAAGTAAAAATGCGGATGTTTCAAATATGATTAGTCTTCTGCTTCAACGTTTCGAAGAGCAACGAAATGAACAAAACGAACGTTTCAATGAACAGAAAAACGATCAAAGGAATATTCTCGAACGCCTTGATAAACAGCATAACGAACAAAAAGACCTTCTCGAAGAGCAGAAAAACATGCTAGAAGGCAAGCTTGTTAACATCGAGAAGAATGTATCTGCACTTGATGAACGTGTTTCATTGTTGGAGAATCAAGCCGAACGTGTTTCATTATTGGAGAATCAAGTCGACAACAAAATGGAGACGTTTTCAAAAGAGTTAGATCGCATTCGAAATATAAAGATTCGGGAAAGTTCTGGAGAAACCTTGAGGAAAAAGGAGATGCAACCTCCAACCTTTGATGGACAAACTTCTTGGTCTATATACAAGAAGCAATTCGAGGCAGCCTCCACAACAAATGGCTGGGATGAGGCTGACAAGTATATAGCCTTAACTCTTGCTCTTAGAGGAGCAGCTGCTGAGTTGTTGCAAACCATACCAGCAGATAAGAGCGGCGACTTCAATTCCTTGGTTTTGGCTATAGACAAACGCTTTGGTAACAGCCACATGAAAGAAGTCTTCAAAGTGCAACTCAATTCCAGGGTTCAGAAGAGGGGCGAAACTCTACAACAACTGCAAGCGGACATTGAAAGGCTTGTTCATCTTGCATATCCAGATGTTGGAGAGGAAATTTGTAACCAGTTCGCAGTTGAGGCATTTGTTCGCGCCATTTCTGACATACATCTTCAAAGGGCCGTACGAACTGCTGGAAAACGAACGCTTTCGGAAACATTAGCATTTGCCTTGACAATGGAAGCAGCTGAGCAAGCTTCTCACGGTGTACATCGACTTAGAGAAGCCGTCGTCGAAGAATGCTCATGTCAAAGAACTGATGTCCAAAGGAACCAACGAAACGGACTTGCAAAGTGCTGGAATTGTAATAAGACTGGACATTTACAGCGTCAATGTCGGTTACCACCAAGAAGAGCTTGTCAACATTGTGGACACGGAGTTTCAAACCCAGAACAACGTAACAATAATATCAGTGTTATTTCCCGAACAGTTTCCCAACAGGGGCAGAAGCTGGTTTCTGGTATCGATGGCCCCAGAAACACCATCCAGGTCTCCCAAACTAAACGAGACAATAAAAGTCTGACTGTTGAGGCAACTTTAAATGGCAACAAACGTGTGGTCACCATCGACACCGGTGCCACCGCCTCCATTGTGCGTCAAGACCTAGTGCACCTGAATTGGCTACACAACACCAATAGCTACCGTCTAAGAACTGCCACAGGAGAAGCAGCTAGGGTTTATGGTGAAGTCCGACTTAGAATTCGAATTGCAGATCTAGAATTCTCACACAAATTTTTGGTGGCAGATATATGTGACGAATGCATCATAGGCATGGACTTCATGAAAGAACATCGAGTAATTTTGGATATTGGCAACCAGGTACTCAAATACCAGAATACAGAGATTCCAATGATCTATGGGCACGAAGGAACAACAACTCTAAGGACTGTCATAAAAGAAGACGTGATTATTCCTACTTCTTCTGAGGTATTCGTTTGGACAAAATTAGAAGGTGAGTGTGGACGCCATCGATACCTAATGGTGGAACCAGGCCCAGATTGTTCTTCTCAAAACGTCATCATTGGGAAGACACTTGTGGCTCCGAAGAACAATATGGTCCCCGTACGGATACTCAACACCAAACCGTACGATGTAAAGTTAGTGAAAGGAGAAGTTATGGGTAAGTGCGAATCTGTCGCAGCCATAACACGAATTGACGCTGAAACACCGAGAAAGACATTAGATCCTGAGGAGCTCAATAGCATCAAGGCAAAGATACTCAATTCAGCTAACCTAGACCAACATCAGGTTAAAATGGCAGAAAGCATTCTGAATGAGTATGCTGACATTTTCGCTTCACCAAACGGGAAATATGGAAGGACACAAATGGTGCAGCATCGAATAAATACAGGAGATGCAAGACCCATTCGTCAGCCCGCAAGACGTCTGCCACTGGCCAAACAAGGTGAAGCTGAGGAAATGATTACCACCATGAAGAAGGATGGTTTGATTGAGAACTCCAAGAGTCCTTGGGCGTCACCAGTGGTCCTAGTCAAAAAGAAGGACGGAAGTACACGGTTTTGTGTTGACTACCGAAGGTTAAATGACGTGACCAAGAAAGATAGCTATCCCCTGCCAAGAATTAGCGACACCTTAGATGCGATGGAAGGAGCACAATGGTTTTCAACACTGGACTTGAAAAGTGGATATTGGCAAGTTGAAATTCACCCTGAGGATCGAGAAAAGACAGCGTTCTCCACAGGTAATGGGCTATGGCAGTTCAACGTGATGCCATTTGGTCTTTGCAACGCTCCGGCAACATTTGAGCGTTTGATGGAGTGTGTCCTTCAAGGTCTGACGTGGAAAACTTGTCTTGTCTACTTGGATGATGTTATCGTTTATGGAAAGACATACGACCAACACTGTAAGAACCTAAAGGGTGTGTTCCAGAGACTTCGAGAGGCTAACCTAAAACTGAACCCAGAAAAATGTGCACTGTTCCAGACTGAAGTAAAGTATTTGGGACATATCATCTCGTCCCAAGGAGTCAAGACTGATCCTGAAAAAGTTGACACCGTCAAAAATTGGCCAACACCACAGGACAAACATCAACTACGAAGTTTTCTTGGTCTTGCTACTTATTACAGACGTTTTGTTAAGAACTTTGCCGGAATTGCGAAGAGTTTGCATCAGCTTACGGAAAAGAACAAGCAGTTTAGATGGTCAGGTGAGTGTGAAAAAGCCTTCCAAGAACTGAAATACCGTCTATGCAATGCTCCGGTGCTGATCTATCCGACTCCAGGCAAGCCTTTTATCATCGATGCTGATGCAAGCAACGTGGGAGTCGGCGCTGTTCTGTCACAAGTGCACGATGGCGAAGAAAAGGTTGTCGCCTATTTCAGCAAAGTACTGTCGAAGACTGAAAGGAACTACTGTGTGACCAGAAGAGAACTCTTGGCACTCATCTTGGCAACGAAACACTTCCACAAATACATCTATGGACAGAAGTTTCTTCTACGAACTGATCATGGTGCTCTTAACTGGTTGTTGAACTTCAAGAACCCAGAAGGACAAGTCGCAAGGTGGATAGAAAGACTGCAGACTTACGATTACGAAATTCAACACCGAAGGGGAAAGCTGCATTCAAATGCCGACGCACTATCCCGTAGGCCTTGTAAATTAGATTGCAAGCATTGCAGGCGACAAGAAGAAAAGGAATCCATCAACATTCAGCGAATAAGGGCTGACCCCATTTGTGGATGGAGCAATGAAGAAATAAGATCTGCTCAACAAGAAGACCCCGACATTGAACCTCTTCTCGCATGGAAAGAACATGAAGAAAAACCCGCATGGAATGACATTTCCGATAGGAGTCCAATTTTAAAAGCCTATTGGGCACAATGGGACTCACTTCATGTGCAAGAAGGTGTTCTTAGGCGAAAATGGGAGTCCGCTGATGGTAAATCCTATGTGATGCAGCTTGTGTTACCTCAATCAAAAATTAAAGAGGTTCTTCGAGAAATGCATGATGGACCTTCAGGAGGCCATTTGGGAGTCAACAAGACGTTAGAAAAAGTGAGACAACGATTCTACTGGTTGCATGCAAGAGACGACATTGAAAAGTGGTGCCGAAATTGTGACGCTTGTGCTGCAACCAAAGGCCCTGGTAGAAAACTACAAGGAAAAATGATGCAATATAATGTTGGCTCACCGTTTGAAAGGATTGCTGTTGATGTGGCTGGCCCATTTCCGGAAACGAATGATGGAAACAAATACATTCTGGTGGTAATGGATTACTTTAGCAAATGGCCTGAGGCGTACGCTATCCCGAACCAAGAAGCCAAGACCGTGGCCGACCAGATTGTGTCTAACTGGGTAAGCAGGTTCGGTGTGCCTATGGAGCTCCATTCTGACCAAGGAAGGAACTTTGAGTCGAACATATTCCAAGAGGTGTGCGCGTTCCTTGGCATTAAGAAAACGAGAACCACACCACTTCACCCGCAATCTGATGGAATGGTCGAGAGATTCAACAGGACGTTAAAAGAGCACCTCACTAAGGTCGTAGGCGACAACCAAAGAAACTGGGATAGGCACATACCACTATTTTTGATGGCCTATCGAAGTGCAGTACATAGCTCAACAGGACAAACACCATCTGAAATCCTGTTCGGAAGAAGCATACGGCTGCCTAGTGAGATAAGGTTTGGACATCCATCACAAGAGTCTAAGGAAACAAGGGATTACGTGAGTGACCTACAAGAGAGGCTAATCGACATCCACGAAAAGACCAGGACTAGAATGAGCGCTTACAGCGATCGAATGAAGACAAGGTACGACACAAGAGCAAACACGACAGGATTCCAAGTAGGAGATCGTGTATGGCTGTATAATCCACATCGTCAAAAGGGATTGTCGCCGAAGCTTCAACAAAACTGGGAAGGCCCTTATACTGTCGTCACGAAAATCAATGATGTCGTTTACCGAATTCAAAGAGGGTTAAGAGGAAAGCTAAAAGTTGTGCATAGCGATCGACTGCACCGATACAGTGCCGAAGCTGGTGATAGAGTTGTTCGGGACGAACAATCTTAAGAAGGGGGCAATGTTGCGAACAGAGCTTTATACTCCTACAGCACCATCTGTTGGGAATTACATATCTGCTTTATGAAGGAACAAAACCAAAAAGCTCTTTTCCAGCAGTTCGCATCTAAATTTCTCCTTATTCCAAACTACTAGAACATTCTATCTCCATATAAATTTCCCCTCGTTCCAAGCAAATAGAATATTCTAGACAAGAACCTTCGAGAACAACTGGTTTGAGTATAAAAGGGAGTGTTCGCGGTGAGCACAAAACAGTTTATTTTCGATTATGAAAGTGTGCAAAGCTGAACTATTGGATTGTGGAAAGTGTAATTAAAGAAGTGGATTTAAGTTGGAATAAAAGTATTAGAGTTGATTATAAATTGAGATTTATTGTTTGGATTTGAAAGTGTAAATAAAGAAGAAATATTAGAAACAGTAATAAGTTTTATTTAACGAACCTAGTTAAAATATTACAATATATTGCAATTAAGTTTGTGAAGCTCATATAGCAAGTAACGCACAAACTTATAAGAAAGACAAAATATAATAATTCTTTTCGATGATATTAAAAGAAGACGTATGGTAAGAGACATGTTATTAATACGTAAATACCAGCGATCACCCGTCCGTTCCGCTGGGCTCCAAATATTTTCTTTCGTAGCATTAAAAAAAATAATAATCTTTGTACAGAAAAAATCAGCAGAAGATAGCGAGAAAATAGCAACCACACAAATTCAGAGAGATAATCAATGGGCTGTTCCATATTCGCCTTTTCTATAACACACAATCTTACATAGCCAATATCTTTTTATTTTGCTGAGCATGAAGTGGTGATAGAAGCTGATTTCCTGTTTCTCAATGACGTCTTTCAGTCAATTTCAGTTTAATTTCATTTAGAATCTGAAGCTGCAGAGCACGATCGCCGTACATCCTCAATCCCTGCTGTCGCTTATGTCTTCTTAATTCCATTAAAAAAAAAAAAACCTTATAAAGTTGTCATCAATGGGTTGCTAGTTTGCTCATTGCATGTTGTTCAGGCATAACACTAACAACATGTGATTGAGTAAAACTAGTATGCCCATTAAATATGAAAAACGAACAAAATAATGCGAATTATAAGGGACATAAAAATAAGATACAGCAATTTCTCCGCAGTAGTTCAGCCGCCATACCTGGAGATAAAAAAAATCTGAGACAACCACCTTCAGTCTCAGAACATCGTGCCACACATCTTTCCTATCCTTCTTTCTCTTCCTTAACTTCACGCCCGCGCTGTGTTGATACATTTAAAGGGTAATCGAAATCCCTTGAGCGCGTGTAGATTATAAAAAAAAAAAAAAAAAAAGTGTTTCTGCGCGTCGCGCTGCTGATTCTTTGACACATATTTGAGATCTTCTTTGTCTGTTGCGCTTGTTCACTGTGACCGTTCTTCCTTAGTAAAATTTTAAATCAAGCGCCTTGCGAGTACGAGTACCTAAGTTTGATTTTTGAGAGGCATTATTTTGATTAATTGAAGCATTGATGAAAAATCTATCGGATAATCGTTTGCTTCTTATTAAACCTAAGCATATTGGGTGCCTCAGATCTTAGTTTTGGACTGTCACATCCACTGCTCTTGTTTGAATTAATTTTATCAACTATGTAATTTTTGTTTGTATGTGATGCTAGGAAAAGAGTGAGACAGACCTTTTGATCCCATATAATGCGTGTAATTGTGCTAAAAAGCCTCATATCTAAGAAACTAACAAATATATTCATAAAGTAAACCACAATACGATTTGGTCATAGTTTTTCTCCACATATATCTTATCCGAAGATATATTCGACTGCTTAAAAATTATATAAAATATAATCCACGCAGTAAAATTTAACATTAAGAAAAGTCATACCGAATAATACATTTCGCTCTGGAAATCAGAATGATGTGAATTTTTTTAAACATATACCGCAAGGTTACTCTACTCCATTATTAAATGCAAACATAACGTTGCAAAATAAATCCGTAAGTAGAACCTCAAACGGCATTTAGATATCCGTTCAAAGATCAATTCATCATTTTCCCAGAGCGTTCAATTGACAAAGTTTCTATAATATAAAATCATTTAAAAGTTACCTTTAAAGCAGTCCCAGCTGCTTCGCTTATATTCTTCTCATGCATAAGCTTATGTTGAATGTAATACATTTTAACGGCGAAGCTCTTGTTGCATATTTCACAGACGAAGTTTGATGAATTCGCTTGCTCCGCATGCGTCCTACAAAAAATAGTTTTAATTAAATTCATTTTTTCAACAAAAAGCCCATTTGGAGTTCAAACCTTTTGTGTTTATTGAGGTTGTCCTTGCGTGAGAACAGTTTCTGACACTGGTCACAACTAAACATCTTCATGCCGGTATGAGACACAATATGCCGCATGAGATGTTCTTTTCTGCTGAAAGCCTTATTGCATCCATCTTCCGAACATTTAAAAGGTCGCACGCCAGCATGAAGTTTAACATGCTGCGCTAAATGTTCTTTCTTCTTGAACTGTCTTCCACAGACAGAACATTCTAACCTATTAACAGGAGCAACAGGAACACTGACTTGGCTACTTCCACTTTCTGATATTGTATTGCTACTGTTTTCTACTTTGACAGCGTTCTTTTTGGCAGGAATTGTCACAACTTGAGTTATAGTTTGTTGAATCTCCAATTTAGGTTGTTGAAGCTGTGGTTGTTGCTGTTGCTGCTGCTGTTGTTGTGGTTGATGTTGTTGTTGCTGGTTTTGCTGTTGTTGATGTTGAGGACGCGGTTGCTGGGATGACTGCTGCTGTTGTTGCGGTTGTTGCTGTGATATTCTACTGATAGTTACGTTTGACTTGTTGAGTACCGGCAAACGGTTGGGTACTGGTGGAGACTGCTTTTTCACAGCATTCTGTTGGTTAATACGTTGAACCGTGATACCACCTAGCTGTTGTGGTGGGAGATTTTGCAGTGGCTGCTGTTGCTGTGGTGGTTTTTGATTTACTATAGTTTGCTGTTGAGGTTGACTCGATGGTGCTAATGTCATCGAGTTGCCACTTCGCAGTGTAGTTATTCTAAATTTCGGATGCTGAATAAAATCTTCTTGGTCGTTAGTTGATGTGGCTGCATCTATTCCACTAGCGGCTGATATGATTTGATTGGTCGTCAACTGATTCGCTGAGCTTTGAAAGCCTGTATTTGCGATCGCCTGAGGCGCTAGCTGTAGTGTTGCTGGAATGGATGTTGGGGTTAATTGCATAATCGGTTGCCCATCGACTGTTGCAATTTGGGGCTGTAACTGAAGAGAAATACCATGACATGGGAATACAAAAAATAAAAAAATAAAAAAAACAATCTCACCTTCATTTGCAGCTGATACGTGGTGGGTAATACAAAGTTCTTTGTATCGATGTGTGCGACTATCTGCTGATCGGAGTTTTCATCTTTTATAGTGATAGGCAGGTAACATTTATTCGGCGACAAAATCTCTTGCATTTGGCCGTGTTGATTTATTGGCGTTAACGTTGGTAAAGTAATAGCTTTTTGTGGTGGCTGCAACTGAATTTGAGGATGCTGCTGAATCTGTCCAGTTGGCGATGAAATGACGAAGTTTAACTTTTGTTTCTTATTTTTCGAATTCCCGTCCTGATTAATTGTAATTTGTTGTTGTAGCTGTTGCTGCTGTAGTTGAGCTATGAACTGAGCATTCACCTGCTGTTGTTGCTGTTGCTGGAGCTGCAATTGTTGCAGCTGTATTTGTTGTTGCTGCTGCAGCTGTTGTTGTTGCTGCTGCTGTTGTTGTTGTTGTTGGTGCTGCTGCTGTTGTTGATGTTGCTGTTGCTGTTGTTGTTGTTGTTGCTGCTGCTGCTGTTGCTGTTGTTGTTGTTGCTGCTGTTGTTGTTGTTGTTGCTGCTGCTGTTGTTGCTGCTGTTGCTGTTGTTGCTGCTGGCTGTCTTTTTTTCTGATAGGTGTAACACGGATGTTTGGCTTCATTTTAAGAAACTCTTCTAGTGCACTGTTAAATTAAAAATAAAGTAATAATAAATAAACATGGAATCATTTGATGACATTATAATACTCTTTAAACTAAATCTATTTGAACAAGAAAAAAAAAAGTTAAATTCGTTTATTCTTGCCTTCTTAAAATTATGAAAGGATTGTCAAAAGAGTGAGACAACATTTATCTGGAATGTGTATTTTATTTTATTTTTAAACTAAGCTTACTTCCTTATGAAGTGAAGAACTTAACGAAATTATGGTACCAATATTTTTGTTTTTAATTCATAAATCAGCAATAATTAATTATTGATTAATAATTAATTACAAAAAAAGGCGTAGTTTTAGTTGCCGTTAAGGAAGTTATGTTTAACTGTATTGTTTCTTTCAAACCACATATTGAGGAAACATTAGAAATCTCTTATTTCGATGTAGAAATAGATATAGAATGTTGTCATTCTAATGAAAATTATTATCATTCCTGGGGAGCACCAGCATTTACTTTGTGAAGATCTGACTTGAAACCGTCCAATACAACATGTATTGAACGATGAAGAAGGTAATATCTATGGCGAATAAGGGTTTCGTTGATACCAAAGGCACGCATTTTTGATAAGAGATCCTGGTGCCAAACTCTATCAAATGCTTTAGAAATCAATATACAGTGGCTTCAACGAATAATCGGAAAAGTGTTTATCTCATATAAATGCCCCTTAGCTTAAGAAAAAATTAGCTTATTGTATAGTTTTTTTTTTCGATTTTATTAATAGTTTAAATACTTATCTCTCTAAGAAACTGAAAAAAAAATCAATTTTCTCACAATAACTGTACATTTCAACTGAAAAACAAAAATACTTCAATTTTTTGCGATCACCGCATAATCGGACAAGACAAAAGAGCAATACTAAAAATGAAAAAATCCAGTGATTAATATTTAGTTGCGTATCCTCTGTTATCTAAAACGGCCTGTAAGCGCTTAGGAATGGATTTTACTAAGTTTTGGCATACTTCCGGCTCTGTGGAAATCGATGCTTCTAGTAAAGCTCTTTTAAGCTGAACTAACGTGTTAAATTTTGTTGTATACACTCTCTTCGCTAATTATTCCCAAAGATGCTCAATTACATTGAGGTCTGGACTCTGTGCAGGTGTTTATATAAGTTTAGGACAGTTATGAATCAACCAAAACTTTGCAACACCAGACGTGTGTTTGAGATCATTATCTTGATAAAAGGCAAAGTTGCTTGCGATACCCAATTTTGTGGCTTAACATTTTCTTTCAAAATGACAAAATTGTCCATTTTACCATCAATAAAATGCAAATTGTCTACTCCGGCACTGGACATATAGCCCCGAGCCTCCTCCGTGCTTAATAGTGGCTTTTGTGTTTTGATTATTAAACTCTGCATTTGGCTTACGCTACACAAACATCTTCCCATCTAATCCATGCAAATTAAATTTGTTTTCATCAGTGAATAAAACCTTAATATTATACAAACTATAAGAAAAAAAAATATTTTAAAACGATATACCATGATATTACCTGATCCCAAAAATCTGGTGTTTTCAATAAATACTCTTTGGCATATTTCAATCTATTTTTTTTTATTTTTAAGACTTATAAACGGTTTTTTCCTGGCGATTCTTCCGTAATAATCGAATTTATGCAATGTATTGCGAACCGTTTTAAGGCAAACATCTTTCCCAGTTCGATTTTTTAAAGATATCTTAATTCTTTAGCACTTTTGAAAGGATCTTGTTTGATTTCTTTTAATATCGATCGCTCTTCTCGCTCATTTAAGATTTTGCCTTGTCCTTCTCTGCTTTTGTTGGCCAACCTCAGCTCCTCCCGGAATCTCTTGATAATATCAAAACTTAATTTAACAATTAATTGTCTGATTTCGACATTAGTTTGCTTTCCATTTGGAGCCATTTAAAAAAAGCTTTGATTTATTAGGTTTGTTCGTTGAGCCCTGAAGTCACCCTGGGGTCGCCCTAAATCGTTTTTTGAAAACCCTGAAGTCACCCTGGCGAGTAAATTCTGTGTTTTTTGAGACCTGGGGTCGCCCTGAAGTAGATCCAGGTATTTTGCTGGGGCGAGTTCAGGTAACGATCAAACTGTCAAAAGTCATATGAGATTCAGCAACAACGCAAAATTGTTTTCGTTCATTTTTAAAAATAATGTATAACAAATTTAAAGTTTTATTAGAGTACAGAATTATTTTGTCTTGCTTTTAGTTAACAAAACAGTTGACAGCCCTTACATACATGTTTTTTGAAAACCGAAAACCCCAGTTTTTGTTGACAACTCTGAGTGTTGTCAAGAAAACCTGGGTCAACCCTGGGTAAAGTTCAACGAACGAACCTATTATTGGTATCTAGTGTCTACTACTAAATGCAATTCACGACTGAATAAAAAAAAACTATTTTGAATCCCGCATTTGCAAAATAACGGTATTTAGTATTGCTATTTTGCTTTGTCCGATTATGCAATGAGTGCAAGTAACTGAATTATTTTTGTTTTTCTTTTAAAATTTACAGTTATTGTTAGATAATTTTTGTTTTTTATTGCTTAGAGAGATAAGTATTTAAATTATGAATACAAACAAAAAAATATGCACCTATTTAGTAAATGTTTTCTTAACTTGGACAAACTTTTGTCCGATTATTTGTTGGAGCCACTGTATATAATAAGAATATCAATCGCAATAATCTTAACAAATCTTATGAAAGAGTCGTTAAAAAATCCTTTGCCAAAAATGATAGATGAAGTTAATAGTGTTAGAAAAGAAATTGGTGATGTTTTCGGTGAAAAACTACAGTTTTTTTTAATAGTGCCGAATCCAAAAGTCGCTCGTATCCACGGTTTACCTAAAATCCACAAACCTGGAAATTCGTTAAGACCAATAATTCCGAGCATAGATACGGCGGGTAACAAAGTGTCTAAGTGGTTAGTTCGTGAAATGAATTGTTTGAATCCCATTCGTAGTACTTCGGTTAAAAATTCTTTTGAGTTCTGCAATAAGATTCATTTGAACCAGGTGAAAAAATGTTTTTGTTTGACGTTGTGTCCCTTTTCCCAAGTGTGCCTGTAGAAGATGCGATTGAAGCGTTTAGTGAATATTTGATCGAAAATATTGTGTCAAGTGAAAAAAGATCTATTTACATAAAAGCAGCTAGGATGTGTATGAATCACAATTTTTTTTAATTTCGTGGTGAATTTTATAAGTCTACAAAAGGCACTAGTATTGGCAACCCACTAAGTCCGTTTATGGCGGAAATTTACATGGCCAAATTGGAATTGAAATTAAAGTCGGAAGGTAAATTACCAAAAGTATTCTATCGCTATGTTGATTATATTTTTACAGTGTTAAATGAGTCTGAAAGCGGAAGTTTTTTGAATGTGTTAAATAATCAATGTGAATCCATAAAATTCACAGTTGAAAAAGAGCTAGACCAAAAACATGCTTTTTCAGATTTAAAATTGACAAGGAAACCTGAAAAGATAGATATCGCAGTGTACCACAAACCCACCAGTACAAAACGAGTGATAACAAGTGATTCTTATTGTCCTATTCAACACAAACATGCTTTTTTTCATTCTATGGTACATCGTCTTGTTAATCTTCCACTATATTTAACAAACTATAAAAAAAGAATATGATTATATAGTTGAAGTGGCTGGTTTAAATGGTTTTTCGAAGACTCTTATTGACTCGTTTGTTAAAAAACACGCGCGAAAAGTGTCTCAAAATAAAATAACTACTTTATTGAGACAAAGTGTTTTAGAAGTGACAAGTGAAATGAAAAGAGAAATCTTTAATTATGTTCCGGGAATAATGGACAAATTGAAAAATCGTTTAAAACAACATAATATAATGCCGGTTTTTTCTAATAATCAAAAACTTTAAAACCCAAGCAAGTCAACCCCTCATAACCCAGAGCGTCCTAAACCCCAAGCGAGCCAACCCCCAATAACCCGGGGCGCAAGGAGTCCATGCTCTCAGAGACGATGTGTCGAGGAGTTGACGCATCGAAAATCCAAGAAGCTATCCCCCAAGTGCTCCAACCCCCGATAAGATTAAGATTTGGGATTAATTTTTGCTGAGTTAGGCTGCATGGATTTTTTTTTTGAGTTTACAGTTTTGGGTTAATAGCGATTTGGGATATGTGGGTTTGACTTTTTGGAGATATTAGCGAGTTGAGCTATGTGGGTTTAAAGTTTATGGGATTAATTGTGAGTTGGGCTATATGGGTTTAACGTTCTTGAGGTGTATAGCTTTCGATTTTGGATTTTGTGGGGTCAACTAATTTTGGTTTTTATTTTTGGGATTTATTAGATTGTACAGTTTGAATATCGCGGTTTTACGGCTTAAATTTCTTAATGGGATAAGGCCCTCGTTTCCGCGGGGCCCGGGGCTTCAGTCTCCCCTAGCCCCCCTATTAATCCGGGCCTGGATACATGTGACACTTTGACATTTCCAAATTTCATGTGTTTGCTTAGTTCTTTGCATAAACAGTAATTTTTAAGAGGTTTGTTCGTTGAGCCCTGAAGCCACCCTGGGGTCGCCCTAAATCGTTTTTTGAAAAACCCGAAGTCACCCTGGCGAGTAAATTCTGTGTTTTTTGAAACCTGGGGTCGCCCTGAACTCGCCCTGAAGTAGATCTAGGTACATATTTTGCTGTGGCGAGTTCAGGTAACGACCAAACTGTCAAAAGTCACATGAGATTTCATATCTATTTTTTTTGTTGTCGTTTATCGATTGGCATGTTACATGTTATTGCTTGGGTTTGCAATAAAATGTTTGTTGAACTCATAAGATCAAATATTCAGCAACAATGCAAAATTATTTTTGTTCATTTATAAAACTAATTTATAACAAATTTAAAGTTTTATCAAAGCACAGAATTATTTGTTTCATGTTTTTAGTTGTCAACAAAACAACTGACAGCCCGTGGGTGTTTTTTGAAAACAGAGAACCCCAGGTTTTTTAACAACTCTGAGGGTTGTCAAGAAAACCTGGGTCAACCCTGGGTAAAGTTGAACAAACGAACCTAAGGTGTCAGATGCAATTTATAAAAAAATATCTTAACACTGGGCTTTTAAAATATTTTGCGCTATTGAAAAATAAAGTACACATGTGGGTGGCACTTTCTTGCTCTTATCTTCAATTACCTATCTTGTGTATTGCACTTCGACCTAGAGATCTATTGTGCCTGTAAATTTATTCCTTATTTGTGTTCTCTACTAAAACAACTCCAATTATGGAAAAATAATTCCGAAATATGTACATATGTACATTTGATTTTTTATAATACGTATACAGGGTGTCCCTTTATTCGTACATAATATTTTAGGGCATGATTTTTTGGGTATATTCTAAGAAAGAAATCGTTCCACAGAAGGGCTTATCTCGTATTTTTATATCATATAACAGGGATTAAAGGAACAGCTTCTTTTGGTGTACCCTGACCCATGTTAACTGTAATTGCGCTGTTAGTACTAATGATACAAATTTTATTTAGGCCTTAATTTGTAAAAAAAAAGCAGACTTTGTAATTGCGTTTAAACAAATTTGATATCCTATCTCGGTCTTGAGATTTCCATTTTCTAGCATGTGCAGAAAACCGACAGATTGTATAATACTTGGGAAAACCTGATACATGTGAAATTAAAAAAAGAGTATTTTTTATTTTTTGTTTGGAAAACCTGCAGTAGGTAAAAAAGAGTTTTCTAATTTTGGACATTTTTCTAGGTTTTTCAAGAATTTGGAAATGTTTTTTTTTTTTTAAATAGCATAGGATTTTTAAAACTTGCTCGTTTATTTGAGTACATATCAAAACCCTCAATTAATTTCCCGTTTCCTAAAGAGTTAGGTTTGGGTATGAACTATAAAGGCCTATTGAGAAAACTTACCCAACAAAAATGGTATGAAAAATTAGAAAACGAAATTAACTCATCATTTTAATGTTTGACGCCATTGCAATAATTGATTAGAAAAGCTGTTTGAAATGTCTACATTTACAAACCAAGAATACGCAGACATTCATTTTTTAGTTTATGGCCATGCAATGGAACTCAACTAGAGCCCGGCATATACAGCTGCGAGCAGTGAAATAGTAGTGCCTGCTGGTAAAATGAATTTCACTACATATTTTGCAACCTGTGTACCACTGGTCTGCATTACTTTTAAATTTATGAACTATTATATGCGACATCTCCGGCCATGCCTTTTCGGTTGTCAAATCTAAACCGTTATTATTTACAGCTTATTTTATACCGATATTTGATTTTTCTTAGCGAGCAATAAAATAGTAGCAAAAAGTAAAATTATTAAAAAAAAATTTAATTTACAGTAAAATATTCGATTTTTTATAAAAAAAAGTAACTTTGTTTTAGTTTTTACGTATTATTTATGTATTGAGTAAAAAAATACATGACTGCATAGTTTAGTGGGACGAAGCAAACATTGCAGCGAAGAAAATAGATCTTCGATTCAAAATCTTATTAATCAAGGCAAGACGTACAGGGAAGTTGAAAAACTCGTCGGATATTCAGCCCCAATGATACGTAATGCAATCATTTACAAAAAAAAAGATGAAAAACGGGGCAAAAAGCGGATTCATTCGGAGGCTACCGTACGACAAGTCACGAGGTGCGCCAAAAATCGACCAACAATGTCAGCTGTGGAAATCTGCGACGTGTTAAACCTAACTTGTGGTGTTCATACTGTTGCGAACAGAGCTTTATACTCCTACAGCGCCATCTGTTGGGAATTACATATCTTCTTTAGGAGGGAACAAAAAAAAAGCTCTTTTCCAGCAGTTCGCATCTAAATTTCCCCTCATTCCAAACTACTAGAACATTCTATCTCCATTCCAAGCAAATAGAATATTCTAGATAAGAACCTTCGAGAACAACTGGTTTGAGTATAAAAGGGAGTGTTCGCGGTGAGCACAACACAGTTTATTTTCGATTATGAAAGTGTGCAAAGCTGAACTATTGGATTGTGGAAAGTGTAATTAAAGAAGTGGATTTAAGTTGGAATAAAAGTATTAGAGTTGATTATAAATTGAGATTTATTGTTTGGATTTGAAAAGTGTAAATAAAGAAGAAATATTAGAAACAGTAATAAGTTTTATTTAACGAACCTTGGAAAAATATTACATTGGTGTCAGAAAAGTGGAATAAAACTTATTGTGAAGTGAAGTGTGCGAAAAAAAAAAAAAAAAATAATAATAATAATAAAAATGAGCAAGTTACTAAAAGAGCTCAACTGTAATGAGCTGAAAAGTGAATTAGGCAAGCGAGAACTTTCTAGAGCAGGATCGAAAAATGAGCTTGTTCTGCGTTTGGCCGAATATTTGAAACAACAAAATGAAGACCCGGACATTTTCGTCTTTGAAGCTGACCCTGAGGAAGCAGACGTAAGTAAAAATGTAGATGTTTCAAATATGATTAGTCTTCTGCTTCAACAACAAAAGAATGTTCTCGAACGTCTCGAAGAGCAACGAAATGAACAAAAGAAAGAACAAGAGAATGTACAGAAGAATGTTCTCGAATGCCTGCAGAAACAGCATAGCGAACAAAAAGACCTTCTCGAAGAGCAGAGAAACATGCTAGAAGGCAAGCTTGTTAACATCGAGAAAAATGTATCTGCACTTGATGAACGTGTTTCATTGTTAGAGAATCAAGCCGAACGTGTTTCATTATTGGAGAATCAAGTCGACAACAAAATGGAGACGTTTTCAAAAGAGCTAGATCGCATTCGAAATATAAAGATTCGGGAAAGTTCTGGAGAAACCTTGAGGAAAAAGGAGATGCAACCTCCAACCTTTGATGGACAAACTTCTTGGTCTATATACAAGAAGCAATTCGAGGCAGCTTCCACAACAAATGGCTGGGATGAGGCTGACAAGTATATAGCCTTAACTCTTGCTCTTAGAGGAGCAGCTGCTGAGTTGTTGCAAACCATACCAGCAGATAAGAGCGGCGACTTCAATTCCTTGGTTTTGGCTATAGACAAACGCTTTGGTAACAGCCACATGAAAGAAGTCTTCAAAGTGCAACTCAATTCCAGAGTTCAGAAGAGGGGCGAAACTCTACAACAACTGCAAGCGGACATTGAAAGGCTTGTTCATCTTGCATATCCAGATGTTGGAGAGGAAATTTGTAACCAGTTCGCAGTTGAGGCATTTGTTCGCGCCATTTCTGACATACATCTTCAAAGGGCCGTACGAACTGCTGGAAAACGAACGCTTTCGGAAACATTAGCGTTTGCCTTGACAATGGAAGCAGCTGAGCAAGCTTCTCACGGAGTACATCGACTTAGAGAAGCCGTCGTCGAAGAATGCTCATGTCAAAGAACTGATGTCCAAAGGAACCAACGAAACGGACTTGCAAAGTGCTGGAATTGCAATAAGACTGGACATTTACAGCGTCAATGTCGGTTACCACCCAGAAGAGCTTGTCAACAGTGTGGACACGGAGCTTCGAACTCAGAACAAGGTAACCATAACACCAGTGTTACTTCCCGAACAGTTTCCCAACAGGGAAACGAGTAAGAACCAACTTCGAGGGGCAGAAGCTGGTTTCTGGTATCGATGGCCCCAGAAACACCATCCAGGTCTCTCAAACTAAGCGAGACAATAGAAGTCTGACTGTCGAGGCAACATTAAATGGCAACAAACGTGTGGTCACCATCGACACCGGTGCCACAGCTTCCATTGTGCGTCAAGACCTAGTGCACTTGAAGTGGCTACACAACACCAATAGCTACCGTCTAAGAACTGCCACAGGAGAAGCAGCTAGGGTTTATGGTGAAGTCCGACTTAGAATTCGAATTGCAGATCTAGAATTCTCACACAAATTTTTGGTGGCAGATATATGTGACGAGTGCATCATCGGAATGGACTTCATGAAAGAACATCGAGTAATTTTGGATATTGGCAACCAGGTACTCAAATACCAGAATACAGAGATTCCAATGATCTATGGGCACGAAGGAACAACAACTCTAAGGACTGTCATCAAAGAAGATGTGGTTATTCCTACTTCTTCTGAGGTATTCGTTTGGACAAAATTAGAAGGTGAGTGTGGACGCCATCGATACCTAATGGTGGAACCAGGCCCAGATTGTTCTTCCCAAAATTTCATCATTGGGAAGACACTTGTGGCTCCGAAGAACAATATGGTCCCCGTACGGATACTCAACACCAAACCGTACGATGTAAAGTTAGTGAAAGGAGAAGTTATTGGTAAGTGCGAATCTGTCGCAGCCATAACACGAATTGACGCTGAAACACCGAGAAAGACATTAGACCCTGAGGAGCTCAATAGCATCAAGGCAAAGATATTCAATTCAGCTAACCTAGACCAACATCAGGTTAAAATGGCAGAAAGCCTTCTGAATGAGTATGCCGACATTTTCGCTTCACCAAACGGGAAATATGGAAGGACACAAATGGTGCAGCATCGAATAAATACAGGAGATGCAAGACCCATTCGTCAGCCCGCAAGACGTCTTCCACTGGCCAAACAAGGTGAAGCTGAGGAAATGATTACCACCATGAAGAAGGATGGTTTGATTGAAAACTCCAAAAGTCCTTGGGCGTCACCAGTGGTCCTAGTCAAAAAGAAGGACGGAAGTACACGGTTTTGTGTTGACTACCGAAGGTTGAATGACGTAACCAAGAAAGACAGTTACCCCTTGCCAAGAATTAGTGACACCTTAGATGCGATGGAAGGAGCACACTGGTTTTCAACACTGGACTTAAAAAGTGGATATTGGCAAGTTGAAATTCACCCTGAAGATCGAGAAAAGACAGCGTTCTCCACAGGTAATGGGCTGTGGCAGTTCAACGTGATGCCGTTTGGTCTTTGCAACGCTCCGGCAACCTTTGAGCGTTTGATGGAGTGCGTCCTTCAAGGCCTGACGTGGAAAACTTGCCTTGTCTACTTGGATGATGTTATCGTTTATGGGAAAACATACGACCAACACTGTAAGAACCTAAAGGGTGTGTTCCAGAGACTTCGAGAGGCTAACCTTAAACTGAACCCAGAAAAATGTGCACTGTTCCAGACTGAAGTAAAGTATTTGGGACATATCATCTCGTCCCAAGGAGTCAAGACCGATCCTGAAAAAGTTGACACCGTCAAAAATTGGCCAACACCACAGGACAAACATCAACTACGAAGTTTTCTTGGTCTTGCTACTTATTACAGACGTTTTGTTAAGAACTTTGCCGGAATTGCGAAGAGTTTGCATCAGCTTACGGAAAAGAACAAGCAGTTTAGATGGTCAGGTGAGTGTGAAAAAGCCTTCCAAGAACTGAAATACCATCTATGCAATGCTCCGGTGCTGATCTATCCGACTCCAGGCAAGCCTTTTATCATCGATGCTGATGCAAGCAACGTGGGAGTCGGCGCTGTTCTGTCACAAGTGCACAATGGCGAAGAAAAGGTTGTCGCCTATTTCAGCAAAGTACTGTCGAAGACCGAAAGAAACTACTGTGTGACCAGAAGAGAACTCTTGGCACTCATTTTGGCAACGAAACACTTCCATAAATACATCTATGGACAGAAATTTCTTCTACGAACCGATCATGGTGCTCTTAACTGGTTGTTGAACTTCAAGAACCCAGAAGGACAAGTCGCAAGGTGGATAGAAAGACTGCAGACTTACGATTACGAAATTCAACACCGAAGGGGAAAGCTGCACTCAAATGCCGACGCACTATCCCGGAGACCTTGTAAAATAGATTGCAAGCATTGCAGGCGACAAGAAGAAAAGGAATCCATCAACATTCTGCGAATAAGAGCTGACCCCATTTGTGGATGGAGCAATGAAGAAATACGATCTGCTCAACAAGAAGACCCCGACATTGAACCTCTTCTGGCATGGAAGGAACATGAAGAAAAACCCTCATGGAATGACATTTCCGATAGGAGTCCAATTTTAAAAGCCTATTGGGCACAATGGAACTCACTTCATGTGCAAGAAGGTGTTCTTCGGCGAAAATGGGAGTCCGCTGATGGTAAATCCTATGTAATGCAGCTTGTGTTACCTCAATCGAAAATCAAAGAGGTTCTTCGAGAGATGCATGATGGACCTTCAGGAGGCCATTTGGGAGTCAATAAGACTTTAGAAAAAGTGAGACAACGATTCTACTGGTTGCATGCAAGAGACGACGTTGAAAAGTGGTGCCGAAATTGTGAAGCTTGTGCTGCAACCAAAGGCCCTGGTAGAAAACTGCAAGGAAAAATGATGCAATATAACGTTGGCTCACCGTTTGAAAGGATTGCTGTTGATGTAGCTGGCCCATTTCCGGAAACGAATGATGGAAACAAATACATTCTGGTGGTAATGGATTACTTCAGCAAATGGCCTGAGGCATACGCTATCCCGAACCAAGAAGCAAAAACCGTGGCCGACCAGATTGTGTCTAACTGGGTAAGCAGGTTCGGTGTGCCTATGGAGCTCCATTCTGACCAAGGAAGGAACTTTGAGTCGAACATATTCCAAGAGGTGTGCGCGTTCCTTGGCATTAAGAAAACGAGAACCACACCACTTCACCCGCAATCTGATGGAATGGTCGAGAGATTCAACAGGACTTTAAAAGAGCACCTCACTAAGGTCGTAGGCGACTACCAAAGAAACTGGGATAGGCACATGCCACTATTTTTGATGGCCTATCGAAGTGCAGTACATAGCTCAACAGGACAAACACCATCTGAGATCCTGTTCGGAAAAAGCATACGGCTGCCTAGTGAGATAAGGTTTGGACACCCACCACAAGAGTCTCAGGATACAGGGAATTACGTGAGTGACCTAAAAGAGAGGCTAATCGACATCCACGAAAGGACCAGGACTAGAATGAACACTTACAGCGATCGAATGAAGACAAGGTACGACACAAGAGCAAACACGACAGGATTCCAAGTAGGAGATCGTGTATGGCTATATAATCCACATCGTCAAAAAGGATTGTCGCCGAAGCTTCAACAAAACTGGGAAGGCCCTTATACTGTCGTCACGAAAATCAATGATGTCGTTTACCGAATTCAAAGAGGGTTAAGAGGAAAGCTAAAAGTTGTGCATAGCGATCGACTGCACCGATACAGTGCCGAAGATGGTGATAGAGTTGTTCGGGACGAACAATCTTAAGAAGGGGGCAATGTTGCGAACAGAGCTTTATACTCCTACAGCGCCATCTGTTGGGAATTACATATCTTCTTTAGGAGGGAACAAAAAAAAAGCTCTTTTCCAGCAGTTCGCATCTAAATTTCCCCTCATTCCAAACTACTAGAACATTCTATCTCCATTCCAAGCAAATAGAATATTCTAGATAAGAACCTTCGAGAACAACTGGTTTGAGTATAAAAGGGAGTGTTCGCGGTGAGCACAACACAGTTTATTTTCGATTATGAAAGTGTGCAAAGCTGAACTATTGGATTGTGGAAAGTGTAATTAAAGAAGTGGATTTAAGTTGGAATAAAAGTATTAGAGTTGATTATAAATTGAGATTTATTGTTTGGATTTGAAAAGTGTAAATAAAGAAGAAATATTAGAAACAGTAATAAGTTTTATTTAACGAACCTTGGAAAAATATTACAATACGATAAGAAGACGACTACGAGAGCATAAATTAAATGCTAGCAGCCCACGCAAGGTGCCACTTTTGAAAAAAAAACCCATGTGACCCGGCGTCTTCAGTTCGCCAAAGAACATCTCTCTTGGCCCATTGAGAAGTGGAGGAATGTATTGTGGACTGATGAATCCAAAATCATTCTTTATGGAGGTAACGGGTCTCGTCAGTATGTAAGGCTTCCCCCTAATACAGAATTTGATCCCCGATACACCATAAAAACGGTGAAACATGGCGGATCAAGTATTATGGTTTGGGGCTGCTTCTCCTACAGAGGTGTGGACCCAATCAATAAAATAATAATAATATAATGGACAAGCATGCATGCGTAGGAATACTGCAGAACACTATGCTGCCCTTTGCTGAGGAGGACATGCCGCTAAAATGGACGTTCCAACAAGATAACGACCCGAAACATACTAGTAAATTGGCAAAGGAATGGTTTCGGGCCAATGGAATTGAGGTTATGGATTGGCCAGCTTAATCTCCTGACCTCAATCCCATTGAAAACCTGTGGGCAGATATTAAGAAAGCGGTATGGGATGCTAAGCCCAAAAACAACAACGAACTTTGGGTTGTAGTTGAACACGCATGGCAGACTATACCACTGAAGAGATGCGAAGGCCTCGTAGATTCTATGAAAAGGCGTTGTATATCTGTCATAAAAAACCGTGGACATGCTACTAAATATTAAGTTTATTTATAAAAAAAATCTTTAAAATATAATTATTTTTCGAATAAAATACTTTTTACTATCACACTACTATTTTATTGCTCTTGAAAATTTTGTTGCATCATGTGTTAAAAAAAAAAAAAAAATATTTGCGGCTTTATAAATCAGCTTGCATTTTTTTATGGACATAGTAGGGATATGTACTCCTCTTTCGCAATGCAGTTAATGCTTAAAAACTATTGTATTTTCACCAACTCAAAGGTATATAAAATGCCAGTACCCACTACTATTTCACTGCTCGCAGCTGTATGTATACCAGGAACTTTACACAAACATGTTTTTTAACTACTTGTTAACAACGCCTTGGAATACTTTCTACTAAATTGTGAAGAAATTACTCGGGAATTCGACTTCATTCTAGTACAATTCCATCCCAAAGGTCATCAGCGTTTGATGGATGATTTTCGTATTGCCCTAACCATCAATTGTGGACAGATTCCGAATTGGATTAAGGTCAGGGCATTGTGCCGGCCATGACATCGTCTAAAATTCTTGATTTCCGAGTCATTCCTCGATGGTTTTAGGGGTTTGTTTTGGGTCTCCATCTAGTTGAGAAGTAATTTTAGACTCCCTGTAGCCAGGTGTGGCCAAAAATGTTGGTAAATTATGCCTAAATATTCAAGGTTCTTTGTTCATTATTCTTTCAATTTCTACTCAAGGTCCGAAAAACACCCAAGCCATCAACGAACCTCTACCATGTTTCACTATCCTATGAACTTGATGTTGTTGAAGTGGTTCTCCAACATGTGACCAGTAATACGATCTCCCATCTGTTTTTCACTCGATTGACCTTTGTCTCATCAGACCAAATTACTTTTTTTCCATTGGTCAATGGTTCATTCTAACGAGTAAAAACAGAAATCTTTTTTTAAATGGAGTTGAATTACGAACAATATTAAAGAATTTATAGAAACATAAAATTCCACATCTGGAATTGAAACCCACCCCTTCAACGTGCATGTTAAGGTGGAAATCAGTACAAGTTTCATTTAAACTGACATTCCTCGTCAAATTATTTTTTCCTTTTATTGAGATGGTAAGAAGAAATTGATTTCATGAAATTTGTACCTGCATTGGAAATTCCTATTGCATACCCTATTTTCTGAAATTAATTATTTTATTGAAGGCATGGGATAAGGGTGGTATGGTATGGTATAGGAAATTACCTGAAACTCTTAAGTATCAAGTTTGAAGAGAATCGCTGCAAAAATTTAGGCTGTGCGTCGAGATTCAGCGACACAGTCATACAGACGTACAAATATACAGCCTTACAAGCATACAGAAATACATACATATATGTATGTTTTTGTTTAGGAGAAAAAGGAAAAATACGAATATACATGAATAAATTTGTGTTGGCTATTAAAAATGCTAGTGAGAACAATGTAATAGATAAAAAAAAATAAAAAAAATACATAAATTGGGATGGAGCTAATGAAGTGGCATTGGTAGTGGGTGAATAGTTCATTGGCTGTGTAATAAGACTGGTCTATGTTCAAATGCAATCAGAGACGGAAACACTCTTTCAAGACTAGGAAGTTAATTATCAGGATGCCATCTGTGAAATAGCTCATTTCTATGTTGATTCTCGATGTTAGAAGATCATTTCAAATCAATTTCAACTCGTTTTCGTTTGTTGTGAAATGAAAAGCTTTAAAATGAGTTCGAGTTTTCGACGCTTTCATGGGGAAATTATACTCAAACATTGTATGTATGTATATGGTTTTTTATATTGTGTATAAACCTATTCGTCTAGTCTTCCAAATATTTAATTCTTATACTTTTTAAACTAAGATACTTTAATAAAAAAAAAAACATTAGGATAATGAAGCAACATCAATGATTAAAAAGGAACGTGAATCAATGCCGTTCTGGATTTCAGTTATTAAAAAACTGAAAACATTTAAACTTACTTATGTTTCGACAGTTTTTCTGATTGAATTTGCTGCTGCTGTTGTTGCTGCGGCTGTGGTGGGGGTATGATTGGACATTCTTCAAGTTTGTACTCAATCTGATCAGTCTTCATGCTTCCCTTATCTAATGTCAATGTATACTGATGGAGTATTTGTGGTTTAATATCACTTTGGTGTTCATTTTGATCATTTTGCTAAAATAAAATTCAACAATAATTTAAGGATTCAACTTTGAATTGAAATCACTCACCTGAATACCAACGGCTTGTATAATTGAACTTAAAAAATCGGTTCCACCCTGAGTGAATTGTTCTAAGGGAATTTCTTTCGAGGTCTTAGTCACTACTTGTTGTCCAGCTTTAAGGGAATCTTTGATATACACTTTTCCACCATTATTAATTGTTGCCGATGCAAGACAATTGTTTAACATATTTTGGGAATTAATGCATGTTATTCGAAAATCAGAGAGTGATTCGAGTTTATGCAAACATGGAGTACATACGACCTTTGGTAATCGATCTTTTTCATCAACCTGTTACGAAAAAGTTTTACAATAAATATAATAATGATTACAAATGTGTATATTTAAGAATTAATCGTAATTTTGTTTGTTTTAAGCATTTGGAAAACAAACCTTGATATGATTTTTGAACACGAAACCGATATTTTTTTTGCATTCTATATTCACCCTTATTCCGATAGTCGTTTTACTAAAACGCCAGTAAAACGACAAGGCTCTAAGAAACGAAAATTGGAATTTTATTGAAACGATTATCGTTATAATGCTTAGAAAAGTGAAGAACATAGAGAACGCTGCCCTTTTCGTATTATTAAACACCAAAATGTGGTCTCTGGAGCCTTCTCGTTTTAAAGGCGTTTTATTAAAACGACTATCGGAATAAGGATGATTATTATATGATATGTACATTGTACATTGTACATTGAATCAATAATTTCATATTTATCAAACAAAATTAATCTGCCCAGTGATACATTTCAATGCTTCAAACTTACAAAGAAAGATGCCGTGCTAAATGACCTTTCATTTGTGAATTTTAAACTCAGTGTACCTGTAGACAAACTGAATCTCGTTATGGACCCTGCGGTTTGGCCTGAATTTGTTAAAGTTAAATTATTTATATCATTTTCAAAAAACGAAGAAACCCAAAAAAAGCCGATTGCAATAACATAATCTACAATGATCAGTTTTCACCTGTACCTTTGCCTATACACAATAATCTCTCTTCATCTAAAGCCTCTCAATTTGTCTTATTCTACCACAATGCCAGTGGCTTAAGAACAAAAATGCAAAATATTCTTCTTCTTTCCTCATCACAACAGTTCGATATCATTGCACTCTGTGAAACATGGCTCTCCGAAAATCATTTCAATGGGGAAATGTTTGACAACCATATGTTCAATGTTTTCCGAAAAGATCGATGTCGTCACACAACTGGTCTGAGCCGCGGTGGAGGTGTGCTGCTAGCTGTACGTTCATCATTTGTAAGCTCGCTAATAGATTTGCCCTCTTCGTCTTCTGAAGTGAATTCTAATTTCGATTTGGACCAGCTGATTGTACGCATAAGCGTTAACTTTCATGATGTATTTATTATTTTAAGTTATATACCACCAAAGAGTTCTTTTGAGTTATATAAATTACACATTGATAATTGTTCTGCAGTTCTTAAAAATCTTAAAGATAACCAAAATATAATAATCTTGGGTGATTTTAATTTGCCATTTATTAACTGGGTACATGACCCTGAAGTCAATCGTTTGGTTCCTTTTAATATCAAAAATGAATGTGAGAGTGTGGTTGTTGATACTTTAGCTGAATTTGGACTTAATCAAATAAATTCTTTTTTCAATAATTTGAATCGAGCTCTTGATTTAGTTTTTGTGGATAATGAATTCAGTGTGAGTATTAGCAGCCCCATACCGCCCCCTATTCCAAACTCTGAAAGTCATGTAGTTCTTTGCCTTAGCATTACATTTTATGAATACATAAAAATAAATTCTATTGATGTTGTTTATAATTTTGAAAAATGTAATTTCAGTGAAGTGTCGAATTATATGAATGTACACAGATGGGTGTCTGTTTTAGACAGCTTTAATCTAGAAAGTGCGTTTAATACCGTGACTAATTCATTAAAAGTGGCAATTGATTTAAACACTCCAAAGTTCTTGCGTAAAACATCATCTAAGCCGAAGTGGTTTAATAAAAAACTAATTAATATTAATAATAAAAAAAATAAGGCTTTCAAGTTATTCCGAAATTCCAATAATGATGTTGCTCTCTATGTAAAATATTGTCGATTGCAAAAAGAGTTCGATTTTCTTAACAAATTTCTTTTCAAGCAATATATCCTTAATATCGAATCAAAGTTAAAGAAAAATAGCAAATGTTTCTGGCAGTTTATAAACGATAAAAAAAGTTCCACGGGTATCCTTAACTCCATTAATTATCTAGGTGAAACATCAAGCGACCCCTTGAAAATTTGTAATCTCTTTGCTAGTTTTTTTCGCTCAGTATATAAGCCATCATGCTTAGGAAATATGTCTAACGTAGACGTGTTCCCTGAACTTATAAACATTGGAGACTTGCAGGTAAGCAAAACTGAAGTTGAGTCTGAATTAAGTAATTTAAATGAAGATAAACAGCCAGGATTTGATGGCCTCGCTCCCATTGTTTTAAAAAGGTGTGCTAGTGCCTTAGCAGTTCCACTTCAATATATTTTTAATCGTTCTCTTAGGGAAGGTGTTTTCCTAGAGGATTGGAAAAATTCTTTCTTGACCCCAGTTTTTAAATCTGGGTCCAAAAGTGAGGCCACTAATTACAGGCCAATTTGCAAAATATCAGTTATTCCTAAGCTATTTGAAAAAATAGTATATAATAAACTAGTTTTTCTTTTAAGAGAAATTATATCTCCATTACAACACGGGTTTATCAGTGGGAGATCAACCACAACAAACCTTACTATTTTTAGTAACTTTGTAGTGGATGCCCTTGAAAAAGGTCTACAATGTGATGTAGTTTACACTGATTTCTCAAAAGCGTTTGATAGAGTAAATCATGCAATTCTACTGGTTAAACTTAAAAACTTGGGCTTTCACTCTAATTTATTAAAATGGTTTGGTTCGTACCTTATTGGTAGATCGCAGTATGTTCGCATCAACAACTTATTATCGGATCCTATAGCAGTTACTTCTGGTGTTCCCCAAGGAAGTCATTTAGGACCCCTCTTATTTTTGATTTTCATCAATGACATTCCAAAATATTTCAAATATTGTAGGTGTTTAATGTATGCAGATGATCTAAAACTTTTTCTAAGTATTAAGTCAATTTCAGACTGCATTAATCTTCAGAAAGATTTATCAAGCTTATCCTGTTGGTGTAGCAACAACGATCTTCATCTTAATGTTTTAAAATGTCAAAGTATATCATTCTGCCGAAAAACCTTCCCGATTTCTTATGATTACAATATTAATGGAACCTTTTTAACAAGAGTAATGGAAAAAAAAGATCTTGGGGTTATATTTGATACTAAGCTTACTTTTAATAGTCACATTGATTATATCGTAGCTAAGGCTAGCTCAATGCTTGGTTTTATTTACCGAAATTCGAAGGATTTTAAGGATCCTTTCACTCTTAAATCACTCTTCTTTAGCTATGTAAGATCTATTTTGGAGTACTGCTGTATTGTATGGAACCCACATTATAACGTTCACTCTTTAAGAATTGAAAGGGTCCAGAAAAGATTCACTAGAATAGCTATAATGACTTTGAGTTGGAACATCGATATGCCCTCTTATAAAGCAAGATGTTTATTACTAGGGATCCAATATCTGGAAATTCGGAGGTCATATTTTGAAATAATGTTCATCAGAGATATTATAAACTATAAAATTAACTGCCCCTTTTTGCTTTCGCTGGTAAATTTCTACGCACCCATGCGGGAATTTCGCTCTTGCTGTCTTTTTTATGTCCCTTTCCACAAGGTAAATTATGGTAATAATGAGCCATTAACGCGCTGTTTAAGGCAGGCAAACTCTGTATGTAGGGTTCTTGAATTTAATATGTTCCTAAGCAGAGATTGTTTCAAAAAAAAATTGTTATCTTATTTGTACTTTGGTGGATAATTTATTTATGCATGTATCTTATGAATGTTAGTTATTAAGTAGTCTATAAGAGATTTAAAAGCTCTGTTTGATGAAGAAAGAATAAATAAATAAATATATTGGTCACCTTAAACACAACAAATGTACCTTACCTTTGAGAGAGAGAGAGGATTTAATACGAGAGAGGATTTAATACGAGGCGCCGATGCATCATGATATTTAAGGGTTATTATTGAAGGGTTTTTCAGTTGGCGAGGGTAGTATTTGGCAGCTGTTTATTATTTAGTTACTGATGCCAAATTACAATGGCAAATCAAGATTGAAATAAAAAACTCTATTATCAAAATGGGTGCTGGTTAGTGCAAGCATTGCGCACTTTGCACCCATTTTACGGTAGATATTTTGTGGCCCTTCATAGTCGACTTTTAAATGTTTGGTGGACAAATTTGAGAAGACCAGTTCAGTAATCAATCAGAAAACATTCATACGTCAGAGGAACGCAAAATCGATCGAAAACATCGCCGCGATCAGTAAATTTAATTTTTTTTTATTTAATTAATTAACTCGGCCTTTCGCAGACTTCAACTTAACAAGGCATACATATAGACAAAGCCCTTTGTTCGCCGACTGGACTTCGGGGCATTTGGAAGGGGGCCCAAATTTTGGCTTAAAAATCATCTTTACCGACGAGGTGCATGTTTGGATGTATGGCTGTGTTTACAAGCCAAATTGCCGTTTATGGGATGACACCAACCCACACGAGGTTCACTAGGAGATAATACATCCTCAAAAATGTACCGTTTAGTGTGGATTTTGGTCTGGCGGAATCATTGGTCCGTACTTTTTCGAAAACTTAGTTTCGATAACCCATTACCCATGACCCAAACTGACATTCTGCATTGACGAATTGAGGGTAAGATTATCTCTGCCAAAAGTTACGTCGGCGGTCAGCCATCAGACGAATAGGGGGAACAACATGTAGCATACGAAAACATGCACGTGCCGTAACTATTCGGGACTGGTGGAAGTGTGATCATAGCCTCTCCGCGGCGGCCGCTAGAAACAAGCCTTTTAAAAAAGGTTTGGCTAATATGATCAGGCTGGTTCCTCAGGTTGGCGACAGGTTAATTCCCTGTCCCGTAAAACTTAATGAATTTCGAGAACGACAACAAGCCTCGGAAACGGACTGATTTCAAGACGACAACCCACGCAAAGAAAAAGGAAAAACGATTTACGAATTTTCTTATGGAACGTACGATCGCTCTATAGAGCTCGAGCTGCTCAGCAGCTAGCCGATGCCCTGTCAAAATATAAATCTGACATAACAGCTCTTCAAGAAATCAGATGGACAGGGAATGGTGTTTTACAGAAGAAAGAATATGACATATACTACAGCTGTCATACAAAACACCATGTGCTCGGGGTAGGCTTCCTAGTCAGCGAAAAAATGAAGTCTACTATCATCGGCTTTAACGCTATAAGCGAAAGGCTATGCACCCTTCGCGTGCGAGGCAAATTTACGAACATCAGCCTCATTAACGTTCACGGACCTACGGAGGAGTCCTCAGACGAAGAAAAAGAGACTTACTACGAACAAGTCGAGAGGGCTCTCAATGCCTGTCCAAGGTATGATGTTAAAATCATCCTTGGGGATTTGAACGCAAAAATAGGTCGGGAGCCGGTATTCAGGCATTACGCAGGCACCCATAGTTTGCATGAGAACACTAATGACAATGGACTTCGAGTCTTAGAATTGGCAGCATCGAAAAACATGGTCGTTGCGAGTACCAGGTTCCCGCGTAAAGATATCTACAAAGCCACCTGGGTATCACCTGATGGAGTCACTCGTAACCAAATAGACCACGTGTTGATAGACCGTCGCCACTACTCGAACTTGATGACGGTACGAACGTACCGAGGTGCCAATATCGACTCGGATCACTATCTTGTTGGTATGGTTTTCCGAGGACGGATTGCCTTGCGAAGACGCATTGCATCCGCCGATCAGGTTCGAATCAACACGGCTGCCCTGCGCAATGAAAACACCAGTAACACCTTTGGTAATGCGTTAGGACTCGCCCTAGAAACACCTGATTTAGGGAGAGTAAGTCCTGGAGCCAGTATGCTGGGCGTAAATGAGAAGTGGACACGTCTTAAAAATACTGTCATTAGTACTGCCAACTCCATCTTAGGCAGCAGTCGTAAAAATCGGAACGACTGGTTTGATGATGAATGCAAGCTAGCGACTGAACGTAAGAATGTTGCATACCGAGCAATGCAACAATCTCATAGAACGCGGGCACGCGAAGAGGAATATAAAGAGCTCAGAAGAACAGAAAAACGGCTTCACAGACAAAAGAAATCAGCCTGGGAGAAGAACCTAATCTGTGAAATAGAAAACAGCCGAGAGCGAGGTCCGCACCAGGCGCGGAAGTTCTACCAATCCGTTCGAAACATGACGCAGTACACACCACGCTGCACATACTGCAAGGACGGAGAGGGAAATCTGATCACCGATCCTGAAAGCATACTGGAGCGATGGGAAGTATACTTTAATGAATTGCTAAATGGTCAGCTCACTGCAGAAGTGGAGGCTCCACTACTTCAAGAAGAATACCCTATGTTGCCGCCACCAAGCATAGAAGAGGTTGAGAAGGCTATAGGCCGGCTTAAACAGAACAAATCCCCGGGAGTCGATGGCATACCAGCCGAATTATTCCATCACGGCGGGCCAGCCTTACGTCAAGCAATTCATGATATTATAGTACAGATAAGGGAGCAGGAAGAAATGCCAGAAGACTGGCGAAAAGGTTTAATATGCCCCATACATAAGAAGGGAGATGTCACAACGTGCAGCAATTATAGAGGTATCACGTTGTTGAGTACCGCCTATAAGATACTCTCCTCTATCCTACAAGACCGGATAACCCCATACGCTAAAACCGTCATCGGACAATATCAGTGTGGTTTCATTCCAGGCAAATCAACAACTGATCAGATATTTACCCTTAGGCAGGCGATGGAAAAATGTCTAGAATTTAACATCCCAACATACCATCTGTTTATAGACTTTAAGGCATAGCCAGGGTAGAACTTTACAAAGCCATGAGAGAATTCGGCATCCCAAATAAATTGACACGACTATGTAGGTTGACCATGACCAACGTAACAAGCCAAGTAAAAATAGCCGGATTGCTATCCAGACCAATCAACATCTTTAATGGACTCCGACAAGGGGACGGTTTGGCCTGCCTCCTCTTCAACCTGGCGTTGGAGAAAGCAATCCGTGACTCTGGCACGGCAACAAGAGGGACCATCGTCAACAGGTCCAGCCAGTTACTGGCTTACGCAGACGACATTGACATCATCGGAAGAACCGAACAAGCTGTACACGATTCCTTCATCCAGATCGAGCAGGCGGCACAAAATCTGGGGCTGCACATTAGTGAAGGTAAAACAAAGTACATGGAGGCGTCGAATGCGAGAGGAACAGTTGGTCAACAATCAAGGTAGCGGAGCACGAATTTGAAGTGGTGCAATCCTTTAAATACCTTGGGTCAATAGTAGCAGCCGATAACAATATAGAAGAAGAAATACGCGGGCGGCTTCTCAAATCCAACAGAGCCTACTATAGTCTGTCAAAGCTCTTCAAATCCAGAAATCTCACCATAACTTCAAAACTGCTGCTGTACAGGACCATAGTCCTGCCAGTACTCACATATGGATCCGAGACTTGGGTGCTTAGCAAAAGGCACTCCGACCTCTTAGCTGCGTTCGAGAGAAAAGTCTTAAGGAGAATTGTTGGCCCCATATGTGAGGAAGGACGATTCCGGAGACGGTACAATCATGAATTGTACGCAATCTACCTAGAAGCAGATATCGTGACAAAAATTAAGCTCGGTAGACTCCGGTGGGCAGGGCACCTAGCTCGCATGAGCGAAGAGAAACCTGCTCGGAAAGTTCTTTGTGGTACATTCTATGGTAGACGACAGCGTGGTAGACCATTCTTGCGCTGGAGAGATGGCGTAGACCAGGACGCCCGAAGCCTTGGGGTGCGCAACTGAATGGCGTCGGCTAGAGACCGGGATAGGTGGAGAGACTTGTTGAAAGAGGCCAGGACCGGAACCCGGTTTATATTAGTGGGCTTTCCTGAAGCCAAGATATATGCCAGTACACCACAATCGACCGATGGACTCGGATTCATGCCCCGAGAGAACGATGTTATATTCCATACATTTTGGCTTACTTAGGCCTTTGGAATAAAAAAAAGGATTTTGTTAATACCTCGCACACAATTTGTTTTATTCCATTTCAACATTTAGGTGCCCTTATTAAAAAACCCTTCATTTTATTAGATTTCTTAGTTTATATTGTGACGATTTTTGAAAGTTGGAGTCCTTAAATAAAATTTCTGTACGTACTTCTAGCAACAAAAAACATGGTTTTATAAAATAGATTTTGTTTGAGCGTAATCGCGCTATTGTGCGTAGTGACTAAAACATTTAATTTAGATTTACAGTGATCCCCAAAATTTTGCGTACAGCGATAAAATATCAGAAGAAAGAGGCATTGCTCACGAAGGGTAAGTGGTAAATTTTCATTGTAAGTATATTTCAATAAAACAATGTTAAAATAAGTTCAATATTTTTATTTTTTTTTTTATTTATACAAATAACAAAGATACAAAAACAAAAGTTAGTAAATTTGTTCCACAAAAGTTTGCTAACAGCTGTAAGAGAAATGAAAAAGTTACAAAATAACAACACAAATTATTTGCACCTTATTACTTTTGGTATTAATATTTTGTTGGATATTCTTCCAACGTCCTTAGATGCAAAAAGTTTTTCTGTTTAAGAACTACTAATATTATTCCATTCGAATAGTTAAGCGTCTTTTAATTGGGCCTAATTTTGAATATCGCGGGTACGGATTTTCTTTTAAGTCCATTCCACACGTGTTCTATAGAGTTGATGTCTGGGCGTTGTGGTGGAGTTTGAAGTAAGTGTGGGGTATTATAAAAAAAATCCACATACGGCGCGTTATGTGTGGTATGTTTGGGGTCATTATCTTGCTGAAAGTAATGTTCGTTGGAAATAGCCACCATCTCGGAAATTGTTCTCAAGTTTCTTTTGAAGATATTAATGCAGTCACATTGATTCATAATTCCTTCGATTGTTACTAAGCCCTCCACCCCCATGCTTAACAGTTTTCAGTGTGCGTTTTGGATTAAGGGCATCATTTGGCATTCTCCAAACCCTAAATCAGACCTAAAAAATATTATATTTTTACTCGTCCGAGGATATTAATTTGCTCCAAAATTTGGGAGGCTTATTTACATATTCCTTGGCGAACGCAAGTCGCTTCTGCCGGTTAATTTAGCTTTTTTTCTGAGTGTGCACGAATTAAATTTTCGAGCTATTATTCTTCGAACAGTTTCTGGGTGCTCTTTAGTGTTATGATGTGTTTCGAGTTGTGAAATGATTCTAGTTCGCATACGCCTAATAGCTCGTTCATTTCATAAGGAGAGCCTCGTTGGTCGGCCTGATCTTGCCTTAGACCTGTCATTAGTTTCTAAATCGATCTATGGTTCTCTGGATTGTTGACCGACTTCTGGAAGTTTGTTTTAAAATGTCACCCTAGGTCGGTCTTTCTTTCCCGTAGAAATTATTTATTAACTCCCTTTCACTCACACTTGACTATTTTTTCGACATTTTTCTTGATTTAATTTTGCTAAGATCTCAAAAATAAAATTTAATTCAATTGTCCAACTCGAACAAACAACCGTGTAGTCCGAAAAAAAATTTGCTGTACTCAATCTTTTGTGAAACGAATTAAACAATTTTTTTGTTTGTAGTTTGTTAAAATAAAAATAAAAATATTGAACTTATTTTTCACTAAATTGATCCTTGCCTTAAAACAAGATAATTTTGCCTCTTTTAAAAAATCGATTCTTATTAGTTGGAGTTCAAAAAATTCAGCTTGAGATTCCGAACATTATTTGGTTGGAACATCATTTGATGAGCGTTTTTGCAAAACTCAACAAATGCCAAAAATCCGAAAATGAGATAAATGCAAATACAAAATTTTTGCCATTCACAGGCGCATAAGATGATGAAAAAAAAAATTACTAAAATTTTTTAATTTAAAAAAAAAGTTTGAGATTTAGGCGTTTTTGCAAAACTCAACAAATCAATTGAAGGTTTTGCAAAACTCAACAAAATTTGAATGGTTTTGCAAAACTCAACAAATTTTTTCAGTTTTGCAAATCTCAACAAAATCTATCTAGTTTTTCAAAACTCAACACAACTGTACCTAAGTGCTGTTTCGACGAATAGCTGGTTGATGTAATAATAATAATTTTACTGAGGTACATCAGGTGTTAAAATCTTAGCATTTTGCTTTACTAGAAATTATTATTAGGTAGTTAAAAAAAAAAAGTGTGAGTGCCAGGACTCACGGTTAAGATGTGTAAACATCAACGTTCGTCCGAGTGCCGAATTTTTGTTATCGAACGTACCTGTCTACATAGCTGAACATAACGCTTTCAACCTTAACACATGTATTTTTGCACCATGTCCTGTAAAAGCGATTTGAAATAATCAACTATTTTGTTGTCTTTACTTATTTCTAGTAAAATAATTATTTCGGAACGAGTCCAAAAACATTTTTCTTGTTCATTTTCCATTATTACTTGTGTTTAGGATACTTTTAATGTAATAATCAAAAAATTATAAAGTGAATTTAAGATTAATGGGATCAAAAACACTAGTTAACAACTAAAACCGAATAACAACATACAAAATTATGTCGACGAACTATTTCGATCCTTTTAAGGCCAGGCGCGCACATTTTTTTTCACAACTGTTTAGTTGCTAAAATGAAATATATGGGACACCGCGCACTTAGAGCAACTCGATTCGTGCAACTAAAAAGTTTGTATTTTGACACAAACTAAACGATTGTTTAAAATTAATTCGCTACAGTTGAGCTGTTTTCTATAAACACAAGAGAGAAAAGAGTGTGAGCGTGAGTAAAGAGTTGCCAGTGCGCGGTACTCTATCAACTGGTGATTAAACTATTTGATTTCGATCACAGTTGCTAGTGCGCGGCTAGCCTAATACTACGTTTTCACCAAGAGTAAATCCGCTAGAGATTTAAAATAAATCTTGAAGTGTTTTCGCCAAAGAATATTTGACGTTTTCACTCTGTCTTGTCATTCAATTGTCAATTTGGACAAGAGAAAAAAAATTGCCATTGGATAGTAAACAGGAAAAAAACAGATATTTCTATTTTGTGTTGATTGTCAATGAAGAAAGTGGGTTTAAATAGGTCCGTTCTACAAAATAAGGTTTGTTTGCTTTGCAAACCTTCTGATTGCGAGAAGATTTCAAGGAGATTTATTTTAAATCTTCATTTGAGGTGATTTATATTTATATGGTAAATCTACGAGATTTAAAGGAGATTTATGGTAGTTCCACTTAAATCCCGGATTTACCTTTGGTGAAAACGTAGTATTACACGCCATGTCGGCATACTACATCGATTCCCAAAGTTCGCACTGCCGTGTCGACACTTATTCATTTCACACGACCCAAAAACCTTATCGACAATATGCTTCGATGAAGTAGTTCGTGGCATGTGTTAGGAGTAAGTGGACTCCGCTACGTAACGTAAAGTTTGTTTGACTTATGTTTAACCAGGGATGTTGCTTGTGACAGCATTATATTTGTACACTTATATTCAAACAGAGGTGTTATCTGATAAAAAATAGAGTGTTTTTACACGAATCTGATTTTAATATCTGTTTCTCTTTTTTTTTTTTTTTTTTTTTTTTTTATAATTTACACGCGCTCAAGGGATTATGATTACCCTTTATATGTTTGAACACAGCGCGGGCGTGAAGTTAAGGAAGAGAAAGAAGGATAGGAAAGATGTGTGGCACGATGTTCTGAGACTGAAGGTTGTTGTCTCAGCTATTTTATCTCCAGGGATGGCGGCTGAACTAAAGCGGAGAATGCCGTGTCTTATTTTTATGTCGCTTATGGTTCACATTATTTTATTCGTGTTCATCCTTGTTGGGTATACTAGTTTAACTCAATTACATGTTGTTAGTGTTATGCCTGAACAACATGTAATGAGTAAACCAGCAACCCATTGATGACAATTTTAGAAGGTTTTTCATGGAATTAAAACGACATAGACGACGCGACGGCAGGGATCGAACCTGTGATCATGAGGTTCACAGACGAGCACACATCCATCGCACCACGGCTTGCGAGTGCATCTGTGCTTTTAAGCACAGCGATTTTTAATATAGGTTAACTTTGTTCATGCGAAAAGAAGCCATCTCTTCGCACTCCTTATTCTACTCAGTTAAGCGAATTGCATTGAGCGAACGCCAAATATAAAAAAGAAAACCACAAAGAAGAATGAACGATAACTCCGCATTTTTCTCAACAATTGTAAGTGTTTAGTGAAAAAGTCACACGTATAGATTGGATGTAGGCTTGAAGAAAAATCAAAATCTTTTCAATCTAGCGTACTGCATAGAAATATTGTATATGCAAGGTTGATGATTGATCACGTATTTATTGGTTCATTTGCGTATATTACGTTGAAGAGATGAGAACACAGCACAGCATAAGCACTGATTAAAATATTAAAACAGCAAACGAAAATTGTATGATAAAATGAACAGACAAAATAAAACAAATTACTCGGATAAAATTACGAAAATCTCAAAGAAATTCGTATAAACACAATTTTGCTGAAAAAAAACCACAAAGGGCAACGTTCTCTCGCCACTGAAATAATAGACTTGTATGTACTTTTCATGCATTTGAACAATGTGTATCTGGCTTAACGCCACAAACAAATATACTTGTCATGCAGCGAAAAAGTCAAAACTTTTTTTTTGACAAACCACTAGATGGAGCGTTCACCTTATCAAAATCAAACCAATTCTTTAACTCTTTTTTTAGGTTTCTGTACTTTATCTTACTCCCTCTGTCAGAGATTTACAAACTGATTGACATCATTCCCACCTTGTAATGGAATTATAAGTGGCAAAAACTAATTTTTTTAATACATTGAAGTCGTAGTCATCATCTAGTTCATGGCTTGACAGATGAAGAACGATCTATATTTTGATATAGTGAATGCTAAAAGTGTTGTTTGATATAATAAAGAATATCTAATTCGATAATTAAAATAATTATATGGTATGACATATAAGGGACAAATTAAATTTTGACGTATCGAGAATATTTCATTGCAGATGTCAACTGATTGCCCTGAAAAACATTTTTTTGATTTTTAAAGTTCAACTCTGAAAATGCATTTTTTGCGAGCATAAAATAAAATGTTATCGTCCGTCAATAACGTGAAGTGGATTTTTTAAGACATTAAATGAACCCGCTATAAAATTTTACACCAATTGATTTGTCTTTCGTCTTTTTCACATATTTAGGCCTATTCGGCGAGATCTTTTATTCTGTTATTCTGCTATGAATTTCCATACAAATGTTTGAGCTGTCAACAAATCTTTTATGAATTTTAATTTTGGTATTCAGCACGCTAAAATCTGTTATAAAATCTGCTAAGAAAACTTTTATGAACTGTCAAATGTTCGAACATAGAAAAAATCTTTTACGAATAGCATTTTTGGTATTCAGCATGCCAAAATCTGTTATGAAATCTGTTAAAAATCATAAAAGAATTAAAGACAAACTTCTGCTACTTTTATCATAAAAGATTTCAATAAGTACACAGGTGCATCAAGTAATAATGAATATTTATCTTGTATTTCGTCAATAAAATTTTCTTTAAAGGAGACAAATGAAAGAAAATGGAACAAAACACATATCATATAAACATATAAGTAGAGTATGGCCATGGTATTCCCAGAAACATATGAGATAAAATCGTGTTCACATTCAATTTTTAGTTTCGCAACTGCTTGGTTCGAGCAAGTAAAAGTTTGTGTTTTGATACAAACTAAACGATTGCCTAACATGAGTTCGCTATTTTGTGTAATATACAGGGTGATTGGCATAAGGTGTGACAAAAAGCTAGGGCGTGTAGGTTGGACTTAGACAAGAAAAAAATCGTATGGGAGGGGGGGGGTCTATTTCCCCCCGTTTAGGCGGGAGGGGCAATTTAAGAAAAAAATCACTTAAAACAGAAAAAAAATTATTAAAAAATAACGGTGATACCTACGGAGTATTGCTATAGCATTTTGAAAAGCCAGAAATACACTCTTTAATCCTGTTTTTAAATAAAGTTGTTCGAGTGAATAGTTTTTGAAAAATTAATTTTCAAAATCAAAATTTTGAAAAAAAAAATGAAAAATCTTTTTTTAAAATATTTTTTTTCAAAATTTTACGTAATTAAGTGTAATTTTTTTATTCAATATTCAATGCTCTTATTAATTTTTGATCAAACACAAAAAACCGGATGTCAAAATGTTTTGTAGTTTTTGAGAAAATCAAAAATAACAAAAACTACTTTTGTTCTAAGAAAAGCCTTTTATTTTAGTTTTAATACGTTTTTGGATTCTTAGGTGAATTTACGATTGAAAGGATTAACTTTCTTTTTACTATTTTTTTAATTATCGTCTTATAAACATACAATAACGTGACAAAGTACTGGATTAACCATATTTCACACATTTTTTCATTGAGAACACCTGCGTGAGAGCATTGGATTAATATTGACCTGCGAATGTTTTTTAAATAATGCAACGTTACACGTCCTAACTAGTGATAGAAAAATGCAATGGCGAAATAAGAACAAGAATGTTCCTGAATCTTGAAATCAATTAAAATAAGAAATACATGCATATTTAGATAAAATACATAATTACTGTTTATTTAAATTTTTAACTATTTTTTAACTAAAGCTTATTACAAAAAATTATTTAAAGAACATTCGCAGGTTAATATTAATCCAATGCTCTCACGCAGGTGTTCTCAATAAAAAAATGTGTTAATCCAGTACTTTGTCACTTTATTGTATGCTTATAAGACTGATAATAAAAAAATTTTACAAAAAAAGTTAATCCCTTTTTCCGTAAATGCACCTACGCCAAGCCGACCCCACCATAATAAAAAAGTGGCAGGTCAATTTTAAACCAATGCTCTCACGCAGGTGTTCTCAATGAAAAAATGTGTGAAATATGGTTAATCCAGTACTTTGTCACGTTATTGTATGTTTATAAGACGATAATTAAAAAAATAGTAAAAAGAAAGTTAATCCTTTCAATCGTAAATTCACTTAAGAATCCAAAAACGTATTAAAACTAAAATAAAAGGCTTTTCTAAGAACAAAAGTAGTTTTTGTTATTTTTGATTTTCTCAAAAACTACAAAACATTTTGACATCCGGTTTTTTGTGTTTGATCAAAAATTAATAAGAGCATTGAATATTGAATAAAAAAATTACACTTAATTACGTAAAATTTTGAAAAAAAATTGTTTAAAAAAAAATTTTTCATTTTTTTTTTCAAAATTTTGATTTTGAAAATTAATTTTTCAAAAACTATTCACTCGAACAACTTTATTTAAAAACAGGATTAAAGAGTGTATTTCTGGCTTTTCAAAATGCTATAGCAATACTCCGTAGGTATCACCGTTATTTTTTAATAATTTTTTCTGTTTTAAGTGATTTTTTTCTTAAATTGCCCCTCCCGCCTAAACGGGGGGAAATAGACCCCCCCCTCCCCAACGATTTTTTTCTTGTCTAAGTCCAACCTACACGCCCTAGCTTTTTGTCACACCTTATGCCAATCACCCTGTATAATTATATGCACCTGCGCGGATATTCAACTAAATAGTTCATCTGTTTTCTATAAGCTACCAAACAGTTGTGCAACTAAAAAATGAATGTGCGCGCAATCATTTAGTTTGTGTCAAAACACAAACTTTTTAGTTGCTCGAACCAAGCAGTTTCGAAACTAAAAATTGAATGTGCGCGCCTGGTCTAAGAGTTTACATTTTTGTTCGTCATCCATTTAAATTATGTCAGATGAAATATTTTACATAATCACAGCTGATTATGATAACAGATTTAGTTCAGTTTTATAACAGATCTCGTTTTCGAAGTAGCATAAGGCCAGGCACGCACATTCAATTTTTAGTTTCGCAACTGTTTAGTTGCTAAAATGAAACATATGGGCTTATATGGGATACCGCGCACTTAAAGCAACTCGATTCGAGCAACTAAAAAGTTTGTGTTTTGACACAAACAACACGATTGCCTAAAATTAATTCGTAATAGTTGAGCTGTTTTCCATAAGCGCAAGAGAGAAAAGAGTGTGAGCGTGAGTAAAGAGTTGCCAGTGCGCGGTTCTCGTTCAACTGGTGATTAAACTATTTGATTTCGATCACAGTTGCCAGTGCGCGATTAGCCTAACAAACTTTTATAAAAGTTCGAACCTCTGAATACCAATCATAAAAGATCTTTTAAGGTGGAAATCTTTTATGATTCAAAACAGAAAATCTATAGCAGAATAAAAAATGTGGCAGAATAGACCTAATTATTCGAGAGGTGAAGAAATTTTGATTGATTGAATTAAGTTCTAGTCAGCAATGGAAAGTAATAAAATCGAGATTTCAGTACTCAAAGTCTCTAATGTAAACACGATGTCGTAAGTACGCAATATTTACAATGTAAACATGGTGTTAAATGCAATCGTCGGTAAGGTACCGTAACGGGTTACACGGGACGTATAAGTTTTACACACGTTTTCGATTCACTCTACCGCCGGGAAAGATGTTTACACATCAAAAATTAAGCCTTTTTGAGCAAATTTGTGAATGGCAGTGGTCCGTATGATACTATTCTACGAATATGTAGTACCTGATGACCTGTTGGAAAGTAGCTGCATACTTATGTATGTGTGTGTATGTTTTTTGAATAATTCAGGTCTAATTTGCCAATACTATGCATAATAATTCTGCAGTTTTTATATGTGTGCATACATACGTCAAGGACTACCTTCTATCCGTCAATATTATACTGCAAGGCCATCATTGACGCTATAAATAAGCAAAGAAAGCCACTATTAAAGGAGCAAGTCGAAGAGAAGCTATCTTCCACCTGAATTGAACTTAAAAAAGATGTTCGACATTTTTAAAGAAGCCGAAGAAGTCAAGAAAAAAAAATATTTTTAAACTGCAAAGCATAAGCAAAGCTATCTTCCACCTGAACCGAACTTAAAAAAGATGTTTGACATTTTTAAAGAAGCCCAAAAGAAAGGAAAAAAGCCCGCATGCAGTCTTTCCAAATATAAAAAGATCTTTAATTCGGAGTTCAACCTTGGCTTCGGGAACCCGCACACAGGTACATGCTCCACATGCAAACAATTCGAGGTACAAATGAAAAAATACGAATACGACCAAATCAAACTCGAAGAAAAACAAAACACTAAGAAGCGTTATGAACTTTGAACAAAAAATGTTCATTCCAAAATGAACAAACCAAAAGAGGACACAATCGACATCGTTTTTGACCTGCAGCAAAATCAACCTCTTCCGAAGCTTTCTGTTGGAGAAGTCTTCTATTCTAGAGAAGTTTGGCTTTACAACATGGGAATCGTCAACCATAAGAAAGTTCAAAATAAAGAAGATGTTATTTTTTATACCTGGCTTGAGACTGATGGCCTAAGAGGAGCTAATGAAGTTGCATCAATAATAGTCAGCTATTTGAAAACACTCGAAAAAAATCTGTTGTCAACATCTGCAGGGATTAAACAGAACTTACGCTAGTTTTCTGTTTCCTGTGCTTCCCAGAATCAGGCACTATTTTCTCATAAGGGGTCATAGTTATATGCCACCGGATCGAGTTTTCGGAAGAGTGGAAAAGGAGTACAGAAGGAAAGAAGTCATCATTTCACCAGAAGAATATAGCACTGTTCTCAAAAATCATGGTACAGTCCTTACTTTAAGGAAAGATTGGACTGTGGTGGATTATGAAAAGGACGCTAAGAAGCTTATTAAATCTAAACTTTCATTTAAAATAAGTTCGGCAGGAGTAATAAGCTACGAAAAACAAGACGAAAAAGTTGCTATAGCTGTAAATAAAACATTCAGCGGCTCCCCCATAATGGTTTACCCATTTACGAAGTTTACCCATGACGAAGTTCCACCGGAAAATAAAGTTATCTCTTAAAAAGATGGCTGATGTCAAGAAACTCATGAAGTTCTTCAATGTTCCGCAAGAAGCGTAGGACTTCTACAACAAAGTGCAGTCAAGAAATGCCGAAGATTGTATTGAAGACATAGAGAGGCACTATATATATTTTATTATTTTGATATGATTTTATTTTCTCTTTTGTTTATTTTTTTAAATTTGTTTATGTTTGTATTAAACTCAAAGCATTAACTTTTGTCGATTTCCTTTACACATGAGAAATCAATTTATGTGTGAAGATTTCGATCTCTCGACAGATTTCACGTTCCTTTACACCAAAAAAATCGATTTTTTTTTTGACAGAGAATAAATCCCTCGAATCCGTATTTGAAGAGGGATTTACATGTATGCGAAATACGCACACCAAAAGAAAAAATTTGACAAGGGATCGAAATCCCTAGTGAGTAAAGAAAATCGACATTTGTATGTTTATTTTTTTCTTGAAATGTATTTTTTTTTGTTAGACATAAAAAACATTTTTTCAAAACTCAACAAATCTGTCTTTGTTTCATATTGAAAAAATGCTCTATTTTTCGGCGTAAAATTAACAGGAGTATTTTGTTTTTTATTAATTTGTAAGAATTTAATAGATTGTACCTGTTAGAACAAATGTTCATTAATTTCTTTTCTAAAAACGCATTTTTGTTGAAATGAGACACAAAAAGAAGGATGCCATGGCAGGAATGAGGTTCGGAAGTTTTACCAAAATGTAAAAAAAACATCACAAGAATACAATCCCCGAGCCGAAGCCTGCAAGGATAATCACGGGAACATCGTAGTAGAACCGCAGTCCATGCTGAGAATATGGAAAGAACATTTCTCCAATCTTTATAACGGCGATGAAGAAGAAAATGCCGCTGCTATAGAGATAGCATCATTCAACCTAGGCGACGCAGACCAACAATACCACCCACCCGACCTGGACGAAGTGAAGATAGCCATATCGAATCTCAAGTCCAACAAAGCCGCTGGAGCTGATGGCCTCGTTGCCGAACTGTTCAAAGCGGCAGGCGATGACTTGGTTGGGAGTATGCACCAGCTCATCTGCAGAATATGGTCGGAAGAAAGCATGCCCGATGAATGGAACCTCAGCATTGTTTTTCCGATCCTCAAGAAAGGAGACCCTCTGAACTGCGCCAACTACAGAGGCATAAGTCTCCTGAACATTGCATACAAGATCCTTTCTGCCGTATTATGTGAACGTCTGAAGCCTTTCGTCAACAACCTGATAGGTCCATATCAGTGCGGCTTTAGACCAGGAAAGTCCACCATCGATCAAATATTCACATTACGGCAGATCTTGGAAAAAACCCAGGAGCTACAAATCGACACATACCACCTTTTCATCGATTTCAAAGCCGCGTACGATAGCATCTATAGGAACGAACTATATAGAGCAATGTCTAGTTTTGGCATCCCTGACAAACTTGTCCGCTTGTGCAGGATGACGATGGAGAATTCACGCTGCTCCATCAAGGTCGGAAAAGATCTTACCGATGCATTTGATGTCAAAAAAGGTTTTAGGCAAGGCGATGCTCTATCGTGCGACTTCTTCAACATAGTTCTTGAAAGAATAGTGCAAAACTCACGCGTCAACACAAGAGGCACAATCTTTCAAAAGTCCGTCCAATTACTCGGATACGCCGACGACATTGATATTATTGGAAGAACAAAGCGTGATGTCAGTGGCGCTTTTGTCAACATTGAGACGGAAGCGAAGAAGATGGGTTTAGCGGTAAATGAGGGCAAGACCAAGTATATGCTGTCATCAAGAAAGGACACACAACACCGACGTCTTGGACAAAACGTCATTATAGACAGCTATAACTTTGAGGTAGTGAAGGACTTCATATACCTAGGCGCCGCTATAAATTCTGAAAACAACACCAGTGCTGAAATCAAACGGAGAATAACTCTTGCCAATCGCTGTTTCTTTGGACTAAGAAGGCAATTGAGTAGCAAAGTCCTCTCTCGAGCAACTAAAGTGTCCCTCTATAAGACCCTTATCATCCCGGTCCTTGTCTATGGTGCAGAGACATGGACTTTGTCGAAGGTGGATGAGAGCGCTTTAGGCTGTTTCGAGAGGAAAATTCTTCGTGTGATCTTTGGTCCCGTCTGCATAGATGGGGAGTGGAGGAGAAGATTTAACCACGAACTGTACGGGCTGTACAGTGAAACTGACCTAGGCAAACGTATAAAAGTCCAGCGACTAAGATGGCTTGGTCATGTAGAGCGAATGGACCCGAATGCTCCGGCCCGGAAAGTCTTCGACTCAAACCCCGAGGGACGGCGAAGTAGAGGAAGACCGCGACTCAGGTGGCGCACACAAGTGGGGGAGGACCTCAACCAACTTGGCGTGCGAAACTGGAGACAGCTAGCTAGGGACCGAGCTAGCTGGAGAAGCTTGTTGGTTGAGGCCCTGGTCCACCCCGGACTGTAGCGCCACCTTAAGTAAGTAAGAGACACAAAAAACCTTCTCCTTTGTTGAGTTTTGCTAAACCGCTCCTCATTTTGTATTGGTGCTTGTTTTGTTATTTAGATTTTATCAAGGATTGATCCTGGTCGGAGGCGCCGATGAACATTTGTTTTGAATGTTTGCAGATTGAAATGGCAAGGAAAAACTGTGCCGGGTAAGTTATTCCATAATCGTGTTGTGCGACTAAAAATGATGATGATAGCTCTGTTTCCAATCAGTTTTAACGCTCTGTTCTGAATTCTATCTAATAAGTGGAGAAGTTTGTGCTGCACCTGCGCAAAGATGTGAGTTATAATCGAGTTTTAGACGTATAAACGCCTTATAAATTGTAGCCAGATCAGAAGGGGTGAAAAATTTCTTACATCGATGTAGAAATCCTAAGCATTTAGCAGCATTCTTGGCGGTCGCAAGAATGTGATCATAGCAACGAAGATCGTCGTTAACACACATATCGAGTACTGAGAGCTTTTCGGTTTCTTCGATGCAAGTGCCATTTAAGGACAATGGCATAAGGGCGACATTTTGCTTCAACGACAATAGACAGCATTGAGTTTTCGAAGCATTAAACTCCACACGGTTTTTTGTGTTTCCATTTAACAATACTGTAAAGATCGGAGTTTAATGAATTTATCATACGATACCGTTGCAATTCCACTTCCGAAAGAGATGGACGTGAATTTAAGAACTAGTATTAGAAGCTGAGAGTAGAGTGGTTGGCAAAACAATGAAGTCGATTAGAAGTTTCAGACAAGAGATCATTTATAAAAATGAGGAAAAGTGTCGGACACAAAACGGAGCCCTGGGGAACACCAGCATTTATTTTTTGAAGATCAGACCTAAGACCATCCAATACAATATGTATTGAACGACCTAGAAGGTAATTTCTAATCCAACGAATAAGGGTTTCGTCGATGCCAAACGCACGCATTTTCGATAAGAAAGCCTAGTACCAAACTCTATCAAATGCCTTAGAAATATCAAGCGCAATAATCTTATTTTCTCCAAAACAATGTAAAGATCTGTTCCACTCTTCGGTGAGATATGCCATCAGATCACCAGTGGAAAGATTGCTGCGAAAGCCGTATTGTCGGTCCTTAAGAAGCTTTCAATCTTCGAGATATTTCTTGAGCTGATGATTTATCAGCGTCTCCATGACCTTGGAAAGAAGGGACGTAAGTGCGATTGGTCGATAGGACGAGGGGGAGGAAGGGTCACCTTTTTTAGGAACAGGCTGGAAAAATGATTCCAGAACAGTATGAATGATGGAAAAGCTTACGCAATGGTTTTGCCAGCGATGAAGAACACATCTTCAGAAGAATAGGGGGTATACGATCAGGACCAGCGGATTTGGTGAAAACTTCAAATACAATGGAGTATATTTCAATTTATGACCTGTATTCTTCCTCTGATGAAGCTCTCAAAAAAGAATAATCCGTATATGTACCTTCATTTGGAGTATAGATGTCTTAAATATGTGATTGATTAAGTTTTAAAGTTGATTTTAGCAGGCAAAATTAAAGATTTCGTAAAGCACTTTTCGACTGCCCAAGCATGATGCTCAAAATCTTAAATTGGAAATGGATTTCGAATTGAGCAAGAACGGAGTAGGCTTGCAATTCGTTAATTTCCTCTTCAATGTCGAATTTAATTTAAGACAGATGCTTTCATTTTTAAAATCAGACGTAGGTTTTGCTCCGGGTATGTGGAAATAAATGGCCTTAAGAAGATTTATTTTTGTTTGCCACTTTGGGCCAAATTTTATTAATTGGAAGAAGAAGAGGTGAACCATTTTCAATGGAACTGGGCAACAAAAATCTTCGGAACTTATTTGTTTGCATTGAAAAACAATCTCAAATCGAAAGTCTATCTGGTTACAAATTTTTATGTGGCCCCCTTTTTTGTACAGATACACTTTTCTAGTTGGCACTCAATTTGTTCCTCACATTATCTGTTTGACGTAAGATGTGAGTGGCATTGATGTGGGAAAGGAGCAAGGATATGATCTTCTTTTTGGCCATGACTGAGCTGGAGACACGGATGACTGCAAGATTGTGCATAAGTTTCCCGCTTTACGTTGACTGTGTCATCAGACTTAAATTAACGGAAATATCTTATCAAAACGGGACACTCAGGAAAATGGGAATTGACAAAATAGGTACAAAAAATCAAATACAGCAGAAATATTAATACAAAAAGAAACCATTGTTTCAATTAGAAAAATCTAATTAGGTGAATTCTCGAATGATGAATATACAATTGCAACAAGCCTTTGCAAAGCTTTTTCTTTACTTACCGCTACTGTGGTGCACTCCGTGATCTTTTTGCTTAAGTTCTTGCGTTTTCCTTCGATTGAAAAAATACTTATTTTGGAATCGGCACTGGAGGTGCACAGCCGGCACAAGTCGAAGTAACTTACACACCTGTACCCAGCCATTGTAGGTTTTTTTTTTAACAGGATCTGAAAATTTGGACTATAAGCTTATCTGTTTTGCACTCCCGCCACAACTTGGAAAATCTCAATAGGAATTTTTACACATCTTCGAGCCCGTATTTGGTCATTCTATTTGATCACTGAATTGTACATTTCATAGAACTTTATATCTATTTTTCGGAATTAAAAAAAAAAATCGCGGTCTGCTCCAAATCTTAAACTGGCGACGATTCACACATCAACAAAGAAAATTGCAGATTCAACTTAGATGCAGCATTACCCGCGTGGGATGTTTTTTAATTTATTAATAGACAATTGCCGGCAATTGAGAAATATCAATACGAATCCGTAGAATTTTGTTTAAGGGAGAATATTTCGAGTGAATTTTTAAAAATATAAACAAATTATGCAATGGAAATCCCTTTTGTGTGGCGCTTTGCTTGTTATTTTGCCTGATTCTGCTTTTTTCTTCTTTGCAAAGTGACATTCGGAACAGTGGTTAGAAAACAATCGATTTGAAGCGTTTCTGTACAGCGGCTATTTTATAGGGTGTACTGCCAGTTTCGAAGAACAGAACGAAATTTTGATTTTTATTCCAATCAAATATGTCAATATCGGCCAGAAATTCCCCTTTGATGTCACATAAACATTCATATTTTTGAACCATTAGTACGTTGTAAGCTTCGGAAAGTTTAAGAAGTCGTTGATGTAGTGAAAAAATTTTAATAATTACAAAAATTTTAACAATAGCCGTGTTTTTTTGGAAAAGTTATCCGTAGTACAGTAGCACCCATATTAATAAAGATGGTTTAGTGGAGGTTTATCGTTAAGTCCTGGACTAAGTGCGAAATTTCATTAATAAAACAAATTTTCTGTTAAGTGACGTTTACTAATTATGATTAAGTTAAACCACCGAAGTAGGTGGTTTAGCGAAGGAATAAGAAGAAGAAATGTCCACAGTCAGACACAAACAATTGACAATCAATTTAGGTAGCCACAGAATATAAAAAAAGAGATTGCATACTTTTGTAGAAGATTTTCCGGGAACATTTTGTTTTTATTAATGTAAATATTTCAGCCATGGCTTAACTCCTATTCCATGGTTTAGCAAAACCATGGAATATAGGTGGAATAAGCATTTTTTTAATACGGCTGTAAGAGAATATATTAAAACACTTATCATATAAACAATAAATTAGTAGAGTATTGCCATGATACGAGTATTCCCATGTAATCTGAAACATATATGAGGTAAAATCGTGATCCATGGTATAGATACCAATAGTGTGTAAGAGGTTACTTTTTTGCTCGTCAACCATTTTAATTATGTCAGATGAAATATTTTACTTAATCACAGCTAATTATAATAACAGATTTAGTTCAGTTTCATCACAGATTTCGTTTTCGAAGTTGCATAACAGACTCTTATAAAAGTTCGAACCTCTGAATACCAATCATAAAAGATCTTTTAAGGTGGAAATCTTTTATGATTCATAACAGAAAATCGATAGCAGAATAACAGATGTGGCAGAATAGGCCTAAATGTCAGACATTTGTTTCTTCGATTCTGTCCTAATATAAAAACCTAACATAGAAATTGACAGAGGTGTATTTGTTTTTTGTATTCTGGCTGAAAATGCCATTTTGCCACATTATTGAGGGCATTCACAAAAAATATAGTGACGACGTCATTGACTTACTAGATATGGACTGCTAGTAGCCAACTTCACGATGGTTCCACTTTTAAGCTTTCTTCCTAGTGACAATGCGCGATCAAAAGATGTCACTTAAAAAAAGGAACTAATTTTTGACAATTCAACCCCAGCGGTTGTTAACAATTCAAAATGAACTGTCATTATTTTTTTTTTAATGTTTCAATTGCAATCAATTTGCACATAATAATCAAATTTAAAGGTAAGTTTTTGGTTTAAAAACATACTCGAAAAGGAAATGAAGACAAAAATATAGTCGATCTTTGACGACTATCGCTACCTCCTGCAAGTAGCAAACTTCAAGATTCCCAAGTCCCCCAAGGGAATGGTCAGACTGTGAGTATAGGTCGATGTATTCTAGAGAATACGGTGGTTAATTTCTTGATTTTTTTTAGACACCTGAAGCACTCGCTGGTGGACAAGGATGACGATGTGCTCCTGGTAGTTGCTGATTTACAACGTGGTAGCATCACTATGAAGATCTGCTACGACAGAAGGGTATTGAGGGCATCACAGTCATGCCAATTAATCAACTGAAACAGGAATACAGCACCTTTGATCAGAGGAGACGGCTAGGCGCCAGCTATGAGCACTACTTGTGCGAAGGGCGTATAATGGGTTATGTCGGCAAGCTGGTGGGAAACGTAAGTTCTTCAAAAAAAAAAACAGGAAAACGTATTAAGTCTGATTTCTCTTAAAGTTGGGCCAAAAGATGAATAACACCTTCCACCCTGTGAATCTCAATGAGGACAAGGACATCAAGGCTGAGTTCGAGAAGTCGATGAAAAAGACTGCTATGGGGCAGTTGACCAAATACTCATTGCAGAGTATTCCTGTGGGAACGCATAATTTCACTGCAGAACAACTGGCCGACAATATCGAACTGATAGTAGCTCAGCTGAAGAAGAGAACACAATTTTCTTTAAGATCGATGAACTGCATGCAGTGCATACAGAATTCTTAAGTGATTTACATTCGATCGTCCGGAATGAAGGTGGCGATGTCCTGGTGGGAGATGCCTTCAAACGTCTAGCTGATATGTTCACTTTATATAGCGCATTTCTTCATAATTACGGACAAGCAATTGAGACGGTTAAGAAATGCAGCGCCAATAATCCACAATTTAAAACAATCGTCTCGAAGATAGTCTTGAATTACAGCGAACAAAATCCTCCATCAATGCAGACTCTGGAAGAAAATTGACGGTATAAGACGGGGATGAGTTGCACAGAACCAAAAAGACCGACACTGAAGAAAATATTAATAAAATCAAAACGAAACAAATACTAGGCCCGATTGTTAGCCGTAAACACACGATTATAATTTAACATAATCGCATTTTAAATAAATTCCCGGTTTTGTAAAAAAAAAATTTTTTTTTTGAGCCGTGAAAGTTGTCAGATTTAGCATTGGTCTATTTTAATAGCTGATGAACTCGCCAAAAGTTACACTACCTATTTCGCCATATAGAGCAAATATATGTACATATAAACATCGCTGCATACTAATTTATGCTGTAATAAAATGCTATTGAGAAAACAAACCTTAGATGGGAAAATATCACCGCTTGTCTGGCGACAAATCCAACCTGTCCATAGCTGGATCTGAAGAACTCTGAGTATTAGTTATCCCTAAGCAGATTACACAACGGCTTCGTTCGTTATATGTAGGTGTCACAACTGGACACTGTCTAAAAGGTAAACATGAAACGAAACTCAGAATATTCTCAAACAATTTTTGCAGAAGGTACGAAGATGAATAGACTCCTTATCTTCTCTGTACATGTCCTGCTCTATCTGAAAGACGTAGGTTCTATCAAGGAGATTTCTTCTTTAACTATCCTAGTGCCGTGGCATTTGTAGTCTGGCACGCTTTGTAAAAAGCTCAATGTGGTTCAAAGATTAGGAAGAAAGTCTACTTGATTCGTATGAATTCGCAATGGCCCAACTTATGCTCTAAGTGTGTCAAACGTTCAAGCTGACAGCCATGCTAACCTAACCATTCAATCACCAACGCGTTTAGTAGGTTCTATATCGTCTTTTGACTTATTCGAGGCTTGAGCATTTTTCTAATTTAATTAAAAAATTGAAACTAATTCCTATTAATCATACATAAATGGGTATACGTATATTTTTCCATTTCGATAAAAACATTTTTTATAACCCCATAGCTGTGTATAAAGTGTATTTGTTAGCCACAAATATTTTTTTTTTGTTAATTTCAATGCACATTTTAACATAAATTTGTATAAGTTATATTATGCTGACAGTTACACGTTATTCTGTACGTTATACTTTACACAAAAACGTTTGAAATTAGTGTTTCAAAATGCATGAGAGGACAATCAAAAGAGATCTAGTGTGTTTTGTAAAATTACTTATTGAACTAAAATCTTCCTTTCCACTTTAAAAAATATGCTTTCACATTCTGAATAAACTTATTAATTCCAAAAGATTTTTCTGCTCTGATGAACTTTAAAGTTCCTGTTATTTTTATACCAATATTTATATAGTTATGCAAAACAACGGGTTAAATATGTTTGCACAAAACAAAAACAAAAAATATTTTCTTATAAACAATTATCGTTAAAGTTTTATTATTATATGTATGTATGTTAAGTATTAGGTTTTCGATAGAAAATTATTAAAGTGCCCCACACACACACATTCGAAAGAATTTAATGTGAATGCGTAACATAATATAAGTCTGGAGGGTGTGAATGTGTGTGTACATAAAAGAAAACTAAAATTAGCTAAAACAAAAAATAAAAAAAAAATAAACAAAAGCCATGAAAGAAAACTTAGTATTAAAAATATTTCTCTTTTCCATTCTTTTTCACATCTCTCTTTCTTTTCGTTATTTTTTAAAACAATGCAAAAACATATTTATGTGAATTAATAAAAATTAAGGAAATCTATATTTAACAATATGTATTTTATAAAAACAATTTAAAGAAAAAAACTTCTTGTTTTGTAAATTAGCTTACAACCGAAAAGTAAAGCCATGCTCTTCTTGAAATTTCAAACAATAATTTTTTAAATGTCCTGAGACATTGAGATAAAACCTAGGGAAAGATAGTTTTTCTCTTCAAGAAATGAATCTTAATTCACTAAATTTTGTTCTTTAAAATAGATTTGAAGCCTTCGACAGTTGTTGGACCCAGCTTCAGAATTCTAGCTTTTTCTTATTTAACCTCCTCAACAGTAGAGTTATCGCTAGCAGTTGGAGTGCCAGCTGCAGCGGCGGCAGTGGTACGTTTCCTTAATCCCTCATCAACGGCATCAGCTGCTGCGGATGATGGTGTTTCGTCGGTTTTCTCTTGTTTATCATTTGTTGCATCCTCATCTTCGTCAGAATAATTGGTTAGTTGTTCACCCTTCTTTAAAAGACGTCCAACATATTCATATTTTTCTAAATTGCAAAGATTAATTAATTAATTGCAATTACAAAAAAAACATTATCATTACCTTTGAATTGCATTTCCCACTCTCGGACGGAGTCCATTTCCATGGCGTTAAGATCACTAAGGTCATCATATTCATCTTTGTCGTTTGCTGTTACACTAAATGTTGCCAAGTTTCTTGAAGCGTCTCGACCAGCAAACGAAAAATATGGTCCACCTAGAAAATAGTAATAAAGCTATTATTAATAATTTGTTTCCACATGCACTTATATACATACATTTTAAAATAAAACTCAAATTACGGCCCAGTGATGCGGAAAATATTTTTTTTTAAATATTGTATGATGCACTTACTGATGCATGGAGGTAATGGGTATGAAATAGGCCAAGGGAAAAAATTCCTTTTATTATGTACCTAAAGGTGTATTTTTTATTTGCTCTACAGGGTTAAAAGTAAGAAAAAAAATCGGTTTTTGTGTTTTTGTTTGTGAAGCCTAAATTATACATTAATACGAAGTGAAATGAAAATCTACGCGAAATGTCATAATATTTCGATACGAAATAGGAAAAGATCAACTTATTGACATTGTATTTTAAATTATTCCTTGTACTTGAGGAATTGCGTCTGCAATGTTTTGAATTGAGATCTGTCAACCGTAAAGATATGACAAACATTTTGAACGATTAAGGATGATGAAGTTCGATGATAAAGACGGCTTTTAAACGAAGCAATATTACCTTGCGATTTTTAAGCCCGTAGGAGAGAGACGTGTGTGGTGGCGGGTTTACATAAGGCGGAAGATGACTCCAAAAGAGAAACTAAGATTAAAAATCGCTTTCGTGTAAAAGCAGTAAAAGTTCTTACTGCAGGCATTGTAATCTTGATCTATCTATACTTGATCTACATATTATAACATACTACCTTAAATACACCCGCTTCGCTGGGTGCTAGTAAATAACTAATTCAATACAACAAATTTAATTTATATTGTGTTTAAATTTTAATACATTTTATTCAAGTGTTTTTTGATAACAATATTCTTTGTTTTTAAATCGGTTAAAATTATTAAGGCGGATGGTTTGCCTGCACGTGAAGATGCAACATACAGTTGACCATGCGGAAATACTGGAACCTATAGATTAATACCGCATATGCCCAAAGATTTAAAATGATTGCATTTATCTAGACAACTTCCAAAATAAATTCAATCACCTACTCAAGAAAATGCACGATACATGATTTTTAAGGATAATTTAATTTAAAAACGTACGAAATACTACGACATCCTCAGTTCCAAAGCTCGTTTAATGACACATCTTGTTGTAATCTCAATAGATAAAGTCAATTTGCTTGCAGCACGGTTTGCTACTTTATACTTTGAGCGTAAACGATTTTATTCTGATCTTGACAGCATTGTCCAATGGAAAATTAAAAATCGTGTAGAATTTAATGCTTCGAAAACTCAATGCTATTTATTGTCGCTAAACCCTCCCCCAATGCTACTTTCTATGAGTGGCACTTGCATCGAGGAGACTGAACAGCTTTCAGTTCTAGGTATGTGCATCACATACCATCTTTTGTGGAGCAATCACATATAATTTGAAAATTTGTCATCTATCGCAAAATAATTCCAAACGAAAACTTAACAAAAAACACTTGTTGCTAGCACGTTGCACAAATCGAAAAGAAAGTTTTGTCCGAGCCCCACTTTCACGAAAGACAAACAAATTACAAACAAAAATACGTGATAAAACAGGAGAACTGCATCAACGTTGAACATATTTATACCAACATAATTTTTTCCACAATCAACGTGTCGAAAAATCAAACTCTAAACGCAAAGTCTTAGAGATTTAATTTGTTTTTTATTTTATACATATTTTAAAAGCATTAAGAAAACATATACATATGTACACCTTTTTATTCTAAAAAATCGAATAAGCAAAATGTAATTTTGTGTTATTGGTGTGTTTTGTTAGAGTTTCGATCATTTTCGGTAGGTGTACAAAATCGAAAGGTACCTAGGTAGATTACGTTTTCTAATAACTTCGTTTTTAAAGGTAAATTTTAGGGTGGATTACAAAATTTTGGTTCGACCAATTTTCAAAAAATATGTTTCTAAACCATCTCCAAATGGTCCCCTTTCATTTAAAAAAAAATTATAAAAATCCATCCAGTCGGATTCAAGTTATAAGGTCATACACAAAAGTTAAACTCGTTTTTATATAACAGTACCTGTTCCTGCTACAGTAAAGGCATTATCTATAGCTTATCTCGCTTGATTACTTCTTCGCTGTTGCTAATACTATTGTTGTTTTCACTGTTGTTATTTTTGATTGATGTTCTGTGTTTGGGATGTAAACTGTTGTAATCCCATTTGCGTTTGGGGCGTTTTATTGGCATCGGTTTCACAAATGCCGTCCCATAAAGTGAATCCCGAGAAACATTCTTATTCTTATCATCCTCGTCATCATAGTCAAAATCGACTCTATTGACGTTTTCAGTTGTTGGGCAGGTTCTTGGAGTTCTGAGTTTGCCGATTGGCGGCTGGATTTGCGGTTAGACATGCGGCGGGATTTTATAAGCTGCTACTTTCCATGATGGTGCTCAATCTAAAATGACACGTCCCCCTCTTCCCAGTCGGCGTCGTGCAAATCCTATACAACGTGGTCTGAAATAGAAAAAATTGTTTAAAGTTAATCTCTCAATTTCTGGTCATGCTGCCAAAATAAAACTACCGACTTTGGTACATTCATGGCCCAGCCAGCACAAAAGGTTCCAGGAAGACGAAGACAATGTGGTGACATTTAAAACTGTATAAATAAAGAGATACAAATTAAAATTAAATTTATTTTGTTTAATGCAAGAACAGAAACTTACCACTTAATCTGATTAAATTTGCAAATGTATTGCAATTGCAATTCCAAAATTAAAAAAAAGTAATGACAGTTCATTTTGATTTGTCAACAACCGCTGGGGTTGAATTGTCAAAAATTAGTTCCTTTTTTTAAGTGACATCTTTTGATCGCGCATTTTCGTTAGAGAGAACCTTAAAAGTGGAACCACTTTTTTTGAGGATTTGTATGAAGAAAATAAGCGACTAGCAGTCCATATATAGTAAGTCAATGGACGACGTATTCAAAATTTAACTAAAGCTAAGTGTACACGATTGGTAGATCTTACAATATTGTCAGATCTGTCAGTGAAAAACATGCTTACAATGTCTAAAGCTAAGTGTTCACGATTGGTAGATCTTACAATATTGTAAGACCTGACAATGTCTGACAATTATCTACCAATGAGCTGACAATTAAGTTGTGTGTGTACACGGTTGGTAGAAAATCTACCAATCTCTTACAATTTATTATCAGAAGTTGGCTGACAACTTATTTTCAGATAGCCGGCTTAATATCAACCAATTAATTGTAAGAGATTGGTAGATTTTCTACCAATCGTGTACACACACAATTAATTGTCAGTTTTTGTTGGTTATGGAAACTGCTTCAATTGAACCTTGGCTGCAAATTGTCTGACAATGAAAAAATTGTATGATGCTAAAAACGAACATCTTACAATTTCTTCATTGTCAGAAACGTCAGACAACGATAAAAATTGACAGGCCTGACAATAAATTGTGTGTGTACACGATTATCAAAAACCTTACAATTTTCCGTCTTACAATTAATTGTCAGATACATTTTTTGGCAATTAATTGGAACATTACACCATTGTCAGCTAGCATACACATGATTGTCAGAATTCTTACAATTAATTGTCAGACAATGATCTAACAATTAATTGTCAGACAAATTTTCTGACAATTAATTGTGTGTGTACACGGTTGGTAGAAAATCTACCAATCTCTTACAATTAATTGGTTGGTATTAAGCCGGCTATCTGAAAATAAATTGTCAGCCAACTTCTGACAATATATTGTAAGAGATTGGTAGATTTTCTACCAACCGTGTACACATACAACTTTATTGTCAGCTCATTGGTAGATAATTGTCAGACATTGTCAGGTCTTACAATATTGTAAGATCTAACAATCGTGTACACTTAGCTTAACTTTCAGAATTCAAAATTGCACTACAAAGTTAGTCAATCCTAAACTGTTATATTAATGAGAAACATTATTTCTCATATGAAATAAGAAACATTTGTGTTTTCGGTAGCCAATTTTTGTTGTATGTATGTTGCGGCATATATTGCATCTGTAATAAGATTGGTAAATGTATCGTCTTACTTATAAATAAATAAATATGGTGGTGCAACAGCTCGAAGTGAACTAGGACCTAGTGACTTACAACTCTCAACGATTCCTGTGTGCGTGTTACCAGGAACGCAGGGGACCTACAAAACGGCTAATGAGCAGCACTTTTCATGACAAGAGATACTCTTGGAGGATTTGTCAATTCATCGCAAGAGGCAGTACACCCCTGAAAAAAACTTTCTTGCAGCGGCTGAGAATCGAACTCGAGACCTTCCGCATGACAATCCAACGCACTAACCATTATGCCAAGGGGTACATACTTATTGCATAAAAAAAAAATTACCTGATGAAATTTTATTGTTTATTTCATCTTCGTCTGCTATCTGGTAATGCATATTTTTATATTGCACCAATAATTTCATTTTGAAAATCGGCTCTATTGAGGTAACCGTTGGAGCGGAACTTTCTCCGCAACAAGAACTTGTCGGACGATTTCGGAGAAAATTTTGTTTGTATGTGTCAGAAATAAGACCATTAGAAGTGCTTCATCGCACACAAATGGCATGCGTTGAATTTCGTCGGACAGAATTTCCGATCAGCTGATCGGAGAAATACCATAAAGCAAAATGTCTCCGATTCGTAGGAAATCGGAGAGAAATCCACTCCGAATATCTTCCAAGAAAAATTAAACTAGTATGTTCATCGAACAGCTGATTTTGAAATGTCAAAATCATTATTCTCTAAAATGTCGATTTCTATCACACATAAGAAATCAATTTCTGTGTGAAGATTTCGATCTCTCGACAGATTTTACTTTCCTTCACACCAAAACAATAGGTTTTTTTTTACAGAGTTCAAAATCTTCGAATCTGTATTTGAAGAGCGACTTACATGTATTCGAAATACGCACACCAAAAGAAGAAATTTGATCCTGGATCGAAATCCCTAGTGTGTAAAGGAAATTGAAATTTTTACACTAAGGCTAGCCGCGCACTAGCAATTTTGAGTTGCGAAACTGCTTGGTTCGAGCAACTAACAAGTTTGTGTTTTGACACAAACTAAACGATTGCCTAAAATAAGTTCGCCATTTTATTGAACATATAATTATCTGCAAATTCACGGACATTCAACCAAACAGTTCAACTGTTTTCTATAAGTAACCAAACAGTTTCGCAACTAAAAATTGCTAGTGCGCGGCTAGCCTAAGGGTGTATTCATGTAAACGCAGAAAACCCACTGATCTCTATAATAGAGATCAGTGAGAAAACCCTGATAAATAAAGATAAATTTATCTCTGCAGAAACAAGCTGTCAAAATTTGTATGGGAAAAACTTTCTGCAAATCTGATAAAATTATCTCACGAATTTGATGCGGAAAGTGAAGAAATAAACCTGATAAACTAAATTAATATGGATTCTGACTTTTAATTTGACATTTCACAAAATATTTCCCACATTTACGCAAGTATTTTTTAGGAGGTGTGCACGAAAACATGTTGCGGAAAATTATATCTTTCTACAAAGCGGAAAATTATATCTTTCTACAAAGCGGAAAATTATCTCGTTTCATGAATACCACTACGTTGGAGGGGAAATTTTAACTCATTTTTAGTTGTATTTAGCCAATCATAGTGAGTTGACAACGTAGTCACTACATTAGTGAATGCCTCCATTTTTTGTTTTCTTGTGACTGTGGCCATCTCATATGTCGTGAGCGAAATTCGTGTTATTTATTTATTTGCGTTAAAAGTATTTAAGTTTAGTAAACGAGATAAGTAAAACAAATATTTTTTTTTTAAACGAGCAATGTAGGTTTGGTGTTTTGATTGAATTTTACGTATTCTGTGTGGGTTTCATTTTAATGGAAAAAAAAGTGACAGCCCAAAACTCCACAGCTGCTATAACAAATTGATTGTTCCGTGAAATGCAACATTTATTTCTCATGTAATAAGAAATAAGACGTATTACAGCCCGATTCTCCCCCTTGTGAGGAGTCACAAGTCACAAGCTCTTGTGACTATTCCTTGTGAGGATTGTTGTGACTCGATAACATTTTGGTATTCTCCCCCTAACCGTCACAAGAAAGCTCACAACGAAACTGACCACAGCATGGTGAGATTTTTAAGTGTCATTATTTGAACAGCTGATAAAGCTGATTATTGAAAACGAAAAAATTACTTTATAAATGTATTGTTTTGGAGAGCGAATGGATCATTTGTATCTCTCAGAGTTTTCAAATGCCGTCGGCACTGCAAATTTTTTGATACTACGAGTATTAGTTTTTAAAAAAATGTTTGTTTATGTAAAAATGTTACTTTTCATTTTCGTGGGAAAGATCAGCAATTATACGAGTATTCACCAGAACAAAGTCCACTTCCATTTTTGTGTACTCACAATTATTCACAAATCTAGAAAATTTTCTTACAAAATATACTGAATTTCAGTCCAAGAAACTTAAAAATTTATGAGTTGTGAACTGCTCTGAAGGAGATCACAGTTTCGATTATTTTTGTGACACTCACAAGTTGTGACTGAGCGGCAGAATCCGAAAAAGTCACAAAATCAATTTCACCTCTTCTTGTGACTTGTGAGGTATCACTGACTTTGGGGAGAATCGGCCTGTTAGCATAATTTGCCCAGACAGAAATAAAAAATGTTATGTCGTAGATGTTAGACATCAATGGTAGAAATATAAATATAAATCTCCGGCGGAGGCGGCCTGTAAGGGAACAGGCCTATTATTTTCGGCAAACTATGCCTTTCTCTTTTCATTAACTTATTTTGCGCTCACCAGCCATCATTGGTCTTTCCTTGTCTTGCCAAGTTGTTGGAGAATAATTTTCGTTTTTATTTTTAATTAAATTTCGCCATTCGCCAGTCTTTCATTTAATTCTTCTTTCAGAAGGGTGTGATTGTGATCAGATTCGCTTCGTTGTAGTTTTGTACATCGATAAGATAAAAATTTTTCTATAAAGTCAAAGCCAAGTACAAGTGCTTTGTTAATATTTTTTGAGTCAATAAAATCAGTTAATCTTTTAATCAGTCAAAATTGAGAAAATGTCCAGAAACGAGTGTAGAATTTACGTTGGCAATTTGCCCCCAGATATAAGGACCAAAGATATACAAGACCTTTTCCATAAATTTGGAAAAGTTACATTCGTCGACTTGAAAAACCGGCGTGGTCCGCCATTTGCATTTGTGGAATTTGAAGATGCTAGGTAATATTTTTTTTTTTATATTTTTCGTATGTGCATTATGTATATTTATTTATATGGATATGGCGTTGTATTCAAGTTTTAATGCATTTTGAATATATAAAAATTAATTGTGATCCACAGAGACGCCGAAGACGCAGTTAAAGCTCGAGATGGATACGACTATGACGGATATAGACTGCGCGTAGAATTCCCTAGGGGTGGAGGGCCTGGAAGTTACCGTGGTGGTGGTCGTGGAGGAGACCGAAGTCGTGGTGAAGGAGGCCGTGGCGGTGGTGGTGGTAGTGGCGGTGGCGGAGGACGAGGTCCACCAACTAAGCGATCACAATTCCGCGTCATGGTCACTGGATTGCCTCCAAGTGGTTCGTGGCAAGACCTTAAAGATCATATGAGAGAAGCTGGCGATGTTTGCTTCGCCGATACATACAAAGATGGCACAGGGGTTGTCGAATTTCTACGTCATGAGGATATGAAATACGCCATCAAGAAGCTCGACGATTCAAGATTCCGATCACATGAGGTAAGTTCTGTGGGCGAAAACAAAATCCACCTACGGTTCGTCATCTTAACTAGTTTTATTCCAAATATTAATTTTCCACTACCCACACGATGATGTTACCATAGTTTTTATTATTTTATAATACTCAGTAAGATACAAGTTAGGCAAAGTGATGTTAATTATTTGCCGACTTAATCCATTTTGTATATATTTGTTCTGAACAATCGCAAGCTATCAAAAACGTAAAGTAGGACGAAGACTTGCTTTGACAATACTGTTTTTATCACTACACAGCTTTGCACAGAGAAATAGCAAAGTTATGAAACAGTTTATTTCCCCTTCATAAAATAATTTATAGTTCTTTCATATTTATAGTACAGTGTTTGCAATAACAGTGTTAATGTCTCTTTTTACGTCGACAAAACAAACAAAATTTTATTGAAAATTAATGCTTTTAGTATTATATTTTTGGGGCAAATCCTTCATTTTGTATCAACTTTTTTCACCTTCTAGGGATAATCTCTATGGTAGACGACAGCGTGGTAGACCATGCTTGCGCTGGAGAGATGGCGTAGACCAGGACGCCCGAAGGCTTGGGGTGCGCAACTGGATTGCGTCGGCTAGAGACCGGGATAGGTGGAGAGACTTGTTGAAAGAGGCCAGGACCGGAACCCGGTTGTCGAGCCGATGATGATGATGATGATGAGGGATAATCTCATTAAGATTCGAAAAAATTGAACTTGGAATATTGTTCCAAAGCTCTTTGAATTGTATAAAGAGGTTGTTTCTATATTTGCAAGTTTCGTGGATAATTCTCCAATCTACAATCTCATAGATTTTCTACGGGGCTGAGATCGGGAGACTGCACTGCCCTTTCTACTACGTGAATTTTTTATAATCGAAACAATTCTTGGAGTATTTTTGAAATAACTTTCAGTTCGTTATGTTTCTGAAATGTTCATTTCATGGGAACATCCTACTCAGGATGTGGTAGCTAAATATTCTCCAAGACAACCTTGTACATAAACTAATCAATAATGCCTTTTTTATGAATTGAGAAGAATCCCTAGATTATAACATTATCTCCTCCATGTTTAACAGTGCATTTTGTAAACCGAGAAATAAGTGCTTGGTCGATTGCCCTGCGTCGGCAACCCGTTCAATTCTTTCAAATTAAATTTCCGTTCATTAGAAATAACACCACACTGATCAATTGATGTGATCTTTGGCAAATTTGAACCTTGCCTTTCTCTTCTTGAACGAAATAAAAATAACTTTAAATGAAGATAAACCACTGTTAACAGCTCTGACGAATCGTTCTTTCAATCACTTATAGGTTTAAATTATTCTTTAATTCTCTAGGGTAAATCGGTAAATCATTTCGACGGAATTGTTTGTTGTAAAATTTAATTAAATTCATGACTCCCCCAGTTCTTGAGCGCGTTAATGATTTGTATGGGACAAATCTTTTTTCGTACTCGTACTGTGGCGAGTGTCATTAACATACATAAATCCACTGGTCCGGATGGTATCCCCGCTATTATTCTATAGAGGTGTTCTTTAACGCTAGCAAAACCCCTGCGTAAGTTTTTCCATCTATCTTATTATTCTGGGCTGGTTCCGAGTAGTTGGGAAAATGTCATTTGTTCAGCGAATTCCCAATAAGCCGAATCTTTTCCTCCCTCAAATTATAAACCGATTGCACTAAAGTCACTTTTTTCCAAGGTCATGGAAACGCTGATTAATTATCCGCTTAAGAAATATCTTGAGGGACGAAATCTTCTTAATGACCGGCAGTATGGCTTTTGTAGCAATAGGTCCACTTGTGATTTGATGGTTTATATTTATATCGAAAAGTGGAGAAAATAAAATTATTGCACTTGATATTTCAAAGACATTTGATAGAGTATGGCATCTTGCTCTCTTATCTAAAATGCGTTCTTTTAGTATCGATGAATCCCTTCTTCGTGGGACAAGAAATTTTTTTTCGAACCGTTCAATACAAGTTGTACATGACGGATTCAAGTCTGAAATAAATGCTGGTGTCCCCGACACTCTTGCTCATTTTTATGAATGATCTGTCTGCAACTTCTAATTCAATTGTTTGTTTCGCTGATGATAGCTTGAGTATAACTTCAATCCCTGAAATGTCCAGCCGCATTCTTCCCCTTTAACAGTTCAACCTAATACACGTGTTTCTAGGAATGCCCATCAGTGTACCCTTGAGCCCTACTTCAGCCGTATACTTTGAAGTACAGAGATTCGTTACTTAGCCGAATGTGTGGAATGTCTTACCATGCTCTGCTTTTCCCTGTCATTGCAATGTTCAAGAATTAAAAACCAATGTACAGCTACACCTCCTTTCTAACCCCTCGCTTTTTTTTTTGCTAATGCTCACATTGTGTCTAGCATATTAAGGGTATAAAAAACCTTGAGTGTGCACTAATTATAAAAAAAACATCTGCTTAATATGCTCCACTTCTTTATTCATTTTTTAATTTTTATTTAAACTCGGTAGTATACTTTTTTCACACCAATTAAAAATCTGATATATTTTAAAGCAAACTGAAAAGAGATAATGAATCAATTTTCTTGTTTTATATTTAAATACTCGTATATAAAATATCAATATCAGCTAAGCAATAATAGTTAGTTAGTTAAAATGTATTAAGCATTGAATTTGCTATTTTAAAGCTTCTTACACAGTATATACATAATATGTATACAAAAAATACCTTCATAAAACTTACAAAAACAAAGAGTTTTGTTTTATGATAAGATAAGATAAGATTTTTATTCTATATAATAGCTGCACAGTTGTTATCGTTTGCCTGCGTGGCACATTTGATAAGTTTTACAATAATCTAAATTTTCAGTTCATTTCTCTAAGTTTAGCGAGAACAATTTATATTTCCTTTTTTAGGCTAGATTTTTAGTTAAGTTAAATCAGCAGAGTACATTATTTTTAAATAGTTACAATTTTAAAAGCTTTCTGTAATTATTCTTCCCCTATAACTTCCCCTATAAGCGTCAGCCTTTTGACTAAGCTGAACAGAAGCTTCCAGTCCATCCCGTTTAGATACATTTGGACTTCATCGAATTCAAGAGTATTTTTTCCAAAGTGAGATCGTCTTATATCCTTCAACATGGGGCATACTCCAATGAAATGGAAGATATTTTCTCCCTCCTGCAGGTTGCATAAATCACAGTTGCCAGTTCCTTTGGTTCGATGCGGTGAATAATTAAGGCTTATTAATTCTCCTCTTATTTTGAAAATTGCTACGATCATAATGCATGTGAAACTGCTGTTGAAGTAATTTGCCTCGTTTAAGTTATAGTTAACTTTCGAGTAATAAACCCTCTCTGTTGACTCACGGGCTTTTTCGATATAAGAGTATCTCTCATTCCCATCAGTTGTCCGGAAAACTTCATAAAACGTCTGTTTCCATTGGTCCATTCTAACTTCCGATAAATTCAGCACTATACCACAATCTGCAGCCAGTTTACTTCAATTTTTTGCAAAAAGTATATTCGCATAATCTGCTTTGGTAGCCGAATTTTATCCATTTTAGCCACTCTTGATAAATAATCAGCATGTAGCTTTAGCGATGAGATAAAAAGTGATGGTAAACCAGACTCAATATAATACATGTATTTAGGGGTATTGATTGGCAAATAAAAAAATTTCCTAAGAAAAAAAAGTAGCAGGTATTCCACCACTTCGAATCGCTGACCACCTCAAACTTGTGCACCAAATATATAAGAGAATCGATTGAGCTGTTGCATTAAAAACAACATATTTTGAGCCAACAGCAATATGATTATTGCTAAAAATTCTGTTCCAATTCATACATATTGCTGTTTTAGCCTTATCTACTTTGGTTTTCAGGTGCTTTTCCATGTTAAGGTTGTAAGCTAACTCCATTCCTAGGTAGGTGTATTTTTTTACTACCTCCAGGTTATGCTCACCATATTTCCATTTTTCACTTGCTGTTATCCTGCCTGAACCTTTTTGGAAAACCATAACTTTTGTCTTTTTTAACGTTGACTTCTAAGTTCCACATTTTTCAATACCCGTACAGTTTATTAATCATTAACTGCAGTGAACTAGCTGATTCTGCAACTATAACTATGTTGTCTGCATACATGATGACTTTTACTTTTGTGCTGCCAATTTCTACTCCACATGTAAGTGAATCTACAAGGTCATTTAAATATAGTGCGAAGAGTAGGGGGCTAAGATTACAGCCTTGCTTAACTCCACGGTTTATTTCTAATTTTTCTGACTGTTCCTTTCCTTTAACAATATAAATGCCGTAGATTGTTGATAAACTTGAGGATAATCCTAAATTACGATGTAGCTTATAGAACATCGTATTTCGGTTTATCGTATCAAAAGCCGCTCTAAAATCCAAAAACAATGTGTACAGTTTTTGATTTTGGTTCAATTTCATTTGAGCTATAGATGTAAGTACGAAGATCTTATGCACCGTCGAATAGCCAGTACGAAATCCAGCCTGAAATTCACTGAGTTTTTTGTTATCGTTTACCCATACATACATTCAGTCTCTTGTTTAATAAAGTTGTATACGTTTTTAGCGTAGAGTTCAGGAATGATATGCCTCTGTAGTTAGTCGGATCAGACGCATCACCCTTTTTATATATCGGGAAAATCAACGTTTAATAAAAATGTTCAGGTAGAGTTCCAAAATTAAAAATTACGTTGAGTGCTTCGGCTAAATTTCCTTTGAAAGCATCTGTACTGTATTTCAAAAACTCGGTTGGAATTCCGTTTGACCCTGCTGCTTTGCCGTCTTTCAGAGAACTTAGTACCATTTTGACTTCTTCTAGTTCAATATTCTTATCTAAAATTTCGTCCTTCAGAAGAGGCTGTGCAAAGTTCTATTTAGTCTGATTCGGCAAGTACAAAAGGGAGGTGTAGTGTTCATGTAATCTTTCCACTGGAATGATGGAAGTATCTTTTGTAGTATAATCTCCTAAATCTACCATACCATAATGTCTTATTAAAATCATTGGCGTAAAATTTTAAACGTTGCTCGTTTAAGGAATAAAACCGGCTCTATTTAACACAATTTTAATCATGTTAGACAACTCTTCTAACTAATATGGATTTCGCAATAGAACCTAAGCGAATTTACGTTGAAAAACTCTACATTTGAAAAATAAAGAACTCAAGCACAACTACACACAAAAAAAAAAGAAATTATAAAGAACAAGAAACAACTTCAAACCAAATAATTTTTCGCCGAAAAAAGTTCATAATATAATACCTACATACAGATTTTGATAATTTTTACGTTATTTACATTATTTTAGATGGAAAGGAAGTATAAATCGCTAATTCACGACATAAAAACTCGATTTTGTTGTTGCAAATTCATTTGACATACTTGTTCATGCAAACCATACTATGTACGTTTGTAGGTACATATTTGTTTGCTTGCCGCAATATTGCAAAATTAAAGATGGTACAGCACTATTGTACGGTAGTTTCGCATTTCTAATATTCAGTCCATTTATAAAGCACATGTTTTAAAAAATCAAATGAAACATCAGTTAACATTTTTAACTGAATACTTTTAAAAGATAAATAAGCTATTTGTTACTGTTAAAGTTAGACGAGCTCTTTAACGTTAAAGTATAGTTTATATCATTTAAAATTTACAAAAAGTTGGTTCTCGTTTTATACATAATATTTAGAGTCGTCTCCCATTATAAAATTGATTTGAGCAGGTTTTAAATGTTTAAAATTTTGCGACCTTATAAATATGTAACATATATAAATTTAACCTTCACAGACGATTCAGCATCTCAGATTTTTTTGAAATAATTATTTTATTTAACATCGAATTGAATTGCAAGAGCCAACGGCAAAAGTAACGTTTCCAGTTATGCCACTGGATGAAATGTTTGGAGGAATTTGTCTCCATGCCTGTATGCTTTTGCTACAATTCGTGTTTTCTTCTCAATGTTTTTAGCTAAAACTTAGCGGCAATCAATGACATTAGTGTTCTAATTGCTACAGCAAAAGTTAGGGCTCTCATTCTCTCCTTTATGGAAGAGGATAATTTGAGGAAAAAAAAATACATATATGTATGTACATACAGTGGCGACAAAATAAATAGCACACTTCTGTTAAAAATTCTTTCTGGACTTAAAACATGTATATTGTATTTTTAAAGGTTTTTTACTGTAAAGTAACTGGATTTTAAATATAAAAATTATTTTATAAAAAGTCAAATGGTAAACAAGGTGCAATCAAGTCAGGACAATTTAAATAGCACACATTCACCCATATTCTGAAATTCGTATTTATGACTCGTATTCGACTACAGTCGTATGTTGTTATTCCAGGAGTCGAACATCCGAATTCACTTGTACTAATATTGGGAAAGGAAAAACATCGCAAACGACTGTTCCTATGACTGTAGTCGAATACGAGTTATAACTACGAGTTTCAGAATATGGGTGATCGTTTCCACTTAACTTTTAAAAGCTAGTAAAAAGGTTATGAGTTTTGATAAAGTTTTAAGTTAACTTGCTTCAATTTTAATTGCTAAAATGTAGTATGAGAAGTGAAAAAAACAATCAGCAGCGACCTGGGGCTATGGGTTCTTGATTTTAAGAAAGAAGGTCAAACGAAGTCTTAAAGTGAGCGGAAATTAGAATTTTCAAGGAAGAATAAGAATGTTATAAATGCTCTTCACCATTGCCAAGAAGTAGGTTCTCAAAACAAAATTCGTATGATTATTACCAGAAAACCCACCTTTCAAACTCATATCGCCGTCGTCCGCCTGAGCAAAGCCCCAAAAATTAAATATTCAAATGAACAAGATCTTGGTGTTATGGGTATTACCAGACATCTCTAATCGTAATCTGTCACGTCGGGTTGACAATACAATTAAACACTTAAGGAAAAAATAACAATATTATGCTACGGTTTTTTTTACGTATAAATACATGTATACACACTTACTACTTAAACTTTTAACTTACTTAATGGCTTTACATTGGATTTCTAATTTTTTTTTTTTACAGGGAGAGGTGTCGTATATACGTGTTAGAGAAGATAGCGGCGAAGAAAGAGGACGTGGGGGTGGTGGTGGTGGCGGTGGAGGTGGTGGTGGCGGCGGTGGTGATTACCGTGATAGGTAAGATAATCCCATATCTCCAAAAGCGGGTTATACATATTTTACATAATAAATTATTTTATAAATAATTCCAGATCTCGTTCCCGTTCATATTCGCCAAGGCCAAGACGACGTGGAACTCCCACCTATTCTCCAGTACACCGTGTATCATATTCAAGGTCACGTTCAGACTCCAGATCTAATTTTTAAAATTAAATTTCAAAATCACTAACTAATCTGAAATCAAAACTTAATGAACAAAAACACAATTTTTTATCAGACAAATTCAAAAAAAAAACTCATGCACCGTTTTACTATAAGATATTGTAAAATGTATTCCTAATCCTAAAAAAAAACGTAGCTACCATAAGCCGAGCAATATAAAATCAATAACTATCTTCTTAATAAATTTAGTGGAACATTGTAGATTTCTGAACAATTGTCCATGTAAATTTCCTTTTCATTACTCTCGTGCAATTAAATCAACCTGTTTGAACATTTCCTTATTCTTATAAAATAACTCATTAAAGAATTTGAAGTCCAATATTGAAGTTTAAACATTTCAATGGGTTGTCCGATCCCCCATATAATTTATACTAAACGTATATTGTAGGAATTGAAAATTGCCATTCAAAAAATGTTGCAATGAATTAGTCATTCACCAACATTTAAGTGCTCCATCCTTTTGCATATTATTGCATTTTAATTTTATATTCATCTTTAAAATAATTGTAAATTCTAAAAGCCATTCGAAACATCTTTACCTATTTATTACTACAAAGAAACATTTAATTAACATATTTTTCTTTTTCTTTCACAAAAAAGTGTATGGAATTGGATAGTTTGATTTTAACATGTATGGAAAAGGATAACGGATTAAAAATAAAAAAAAGAGTCGAGAGATCTCAGGATAAAATAGGAAAAAAAAAAAACAAAATGCTTATTTTATAAACTCTGGATGGACATAATGGAAACCCTGGATGTGAAAACAGGATTGCCAAATTTGTATTATAAAGGATTTGTATTTTGGAAACAAATATAAATACAAAATAGGATATAGGAATGGAGCAAAATATCTCCTGTGGAGGATTCTTCACCTCATTTCTCCACTTCGGGCATGCGGATTTTCGCTGCTTTACCGTTATTCTCATGACTGCTTTCTCGTCTCGTTCGTTCTTTCGAGAAATTTTGAATCCTCTTTCCTTCTGGACAAACAAACCTTTTAAACATAATTTTGGATTTTTGGAATGGAAATCGTTTTGTTTTAATTATGGATTTCTTCTCCTCATTCTCTGCGTAAATGTAGGACGCCGCGGGAGGATTTTAAAGTTTTAAATTTTTTCACCCTTCTCAGTCAAATTCTAATTCAAATTTATGGAAAATTTCTCCAACACATCTGCGCACACCATGCACACCTTTCATTATTGAAATTGTATACTTCGTTATCATCAAGGATATTCTAATTTTGGATTCAAAACCCTTCGCTCTTTTTTGAGGATTCTCCTTTGGATATCTATGATTTCACAAAAAAAAATTAAAAAAAAAAAAAAAACAGGAAAGGAAAGGGACTTCCACGATGGATTATGAGATGATTTCCAGGATCATATTCACTTTCAAGTTGCATGCATTTGTGTAATAAATGTAGGTGGTGGGTCAGTCCAGTGGTATGTTTCTTTATTTTGTATTTTCTCATTTAATTGATAATTTCTTATAAGCTATTTTTGTTTAATTAACAAAATTATTTAAAATTTTATATCCATTAACAAAAGCACCGGAATATATATATATAAATATGAGGAACAATTTTATTTTTCATGCATGATTGTAAGAAAATAAGGTATGTGTACACTTCTTTATAAAAAAGTCTAGTTTTGTTTTTTATTTCATTCATCAATTGCTTAATGTTTGAAGAAAAACATTAAAACAAAATATGTACCTACTAAAGCTTGATGAAAGATATTTGTCGTGTTGAGTGTTTTTAAATAAAATCAGTAAATTATGATTCAACAAATAAATAAATAAAATAAAAATAGATGTATTTGATTTTTATTTAATGAATTGATCTTTCAGAAACAAATTTTTATCACTATTGATCCATACACAGGGAAAGTAAGTTTATCATGCTTATTTTGACATTCTCATGAATAGTCTATTCGTTAGAATGATTCTATTCCTTCGAATGAACTTTCTTAATTTTGAGATTCGAACGAATAACATTCATTTGCGAAAGATAGCATAAAATGAACTTCAAAAAAGATTCATTTTCATTGTCAGCCGTTTGACATTTAATATATTTCTATTTGAATTAGTATGACCGTTTTACATTTTTTTTTGTTTCTAAACATTTTATAGATGTTGGATAAAGAATCAAGAAACAAAATAAATAATACACTTTTTCATTATAAAGTTAAGTTTAACCATAAAGAACTACATATTCATTACATTTTTTGTGTCAACTCAGCTGTTTTGAAACTATTCTTGAAAAAATAAGTTGATCATGACGCGTTCTAAATTTTTATTTTTTTTTTCGTATACGCTTGGTCACACTAACATATCGAAAACAAAAGAGAAGTGTTTGTGAAATGTCAAAACCAAAAAGTGAAATCTTTGTTTAGTTGTAATTGTTTTGTTTATTGTTTAAAAATTTAAATTTCTTTGATAAAACCATAAAATAATAAATAAAAAATAAAAATATGGCATTTGTGTTGTTTGTAAATGAAGATGGTGTTGAAGAAGTGCAGAGGAGAAGGATAGTGGATGCTTTCCGTATCAACGCGGGTGGTAAAAAAAACCCTTTGCTACCTCCGGATTTTCTTCCACTATTTTGATTAACTTTTCCTTTTATTCGCGGTTTGTGCAGTTGGAATGCGACCTTTAAACATAAAACGACAGAAAAATTAATAAAAGCAATTTATTTTCCATGAAATAATTAAAAACATACATGTTTTGTTGCTTACTCGACAGAAAAATTCAAACGACACAAAAATGACATTTAATTCTCAAAATTGAATTAGCTTTCGCAAATGAATGAACTTTCTATGGATTGGGTGAACTTTCGATTTGTTCGATTAACATTCTAATCGCCGAGTCTCAAAATTAAGTTTCAACGAATTCGACTCACTTTCGAACGAAAGAGAATGTCAAAATAAGCACCTATATTTATTTAAGAGTAATGGTCGCGTTCGGGTACGTATCCAAAGGTATCCGGATTTGTTGGTGTTGTTGTAATCCCATAGGAAAAAACAACTGATTAACGAAACAGCTGATGTCAAGCAGAAATCTAAAGCTATCCAAAAATTTTTGGTATACGTAACTATCCAAGGGGAATTTTGAAGAACAGCTGACATTTCAGCTGATTTATTTTCTTTTGTGTCGAGTACAGGGTTGGCCGAACTATAACTTTTTAACATTTGTTGCGTCTAGTACTAATTTACTAATTGAGAAAAGTAAAGTTTGTTGTATTAAAGATCTCATTCGGATCTTACTGCAAAGCTTTTATTCTTTGAACTTCAGATTGTTTCTTGATATAGGAGGTATTAAACTCAAATTCTTTTAGGATTTTCATAAAAATATGAAATGATCTTAACTCTTAAACATGACTTGTTATGGGATTATATGGACATACAGCTGCGGTAAAAAAAATAGCACCATTACGAGAAAAAAATTTCGTTGCAAAATAAAATGTATGCCAATATATCAAGGGAAATTTTGAATATGCAAAAAGTTTATATTAAGTTAAAACAACACATTTCAAAAAGAATTTTTATTTTTATTCATCAACTTTTTGAAAAAACTTATATTTTCTCCAACAAATCAAACAAATAAGCGGTAAAAATAATAGCACCATTGCTTAATCGTACAACTTAAAACTAAATCATCGTAAAAATCCAAAATCTTTTTCTATGATTTTATTCCTTAGAGGTAGTCCAACAAAATTAATATTTCTTTGCATAGCCTTTGTTGGCTATTACCGCTTCACAACGTCTCGTCATTGAATTAGCTAAATTTTGACACCTTTCAACCGGAATATTCTCCCAGGACGCCTTAACTGCAGCCCAGAGTGCTTCGTTGCTGGTAGGCTAATATCTGAGACTGCTTTCTTTACGTCGGCCCACAGATTTTCGATGGGATTTAGGTCAGGCGATTGCGCTGGCCACTCCATTACATTAATTGAATGATCTCCAAACCATTTTTTTGCCTTTTAACTGGTGTTCTTGGGGTCATTAATTTGTTGGCAGACCCACAAAAGCGCCATTTCTTCATCTGCATACGGGAGCATAACATTTTCCAAAATATTCACGTAGACTTGTTGATCCATGATGGGTTTAATCCAGTATATGGGTCCAACTCCATAGTAGGAAAAACAAGCCCACACCATTATGCTTGAACCTCCGTGCTTAACCACTTTATTTGTGTATTTGGGTTTATATTCCGCTTTTGGAGGTCTTCTTACGTAGGACTGAGATCCTTTACCGCCAAACAACACGATTTTGCTCTCATCCGTCCATAAAACGTTGCGCCATTTCGCTGCTGGCCTGTTCAAATGCTGTCTTGCAAACATTAAACGCTTTTTTGCATGTTTTGCAGTTAAAAGATGGACTTTTCTGGGACTACACGCTGTTAAATTATGTTCTCTCAATCTTGTGGCGAACGGTTTCAACGCAAGCTGTAATATTCAGGTCTTTTTTGAGCTCAGTTACAGGCTTGAAAAGATTTTTTTGGCTTTCTCGAACTAGGCGTCTGACAAGAGTTTTCGACAAAACTGGTTTTCGCCCACGAGTTTCGGTTTTGGGTGCGTATATTATTGAATTTCGAATCATTTTGTTGGAACAGCCAACAAAACGTCGAAATTCTCCGTAAGTTTTGCCTTCTGAAATCATTTTTTTTAATAATTTCACGTTTTTCGTTTGTGCAATGTTTTCCACGGCCCATTGTCTTTGAAAAACTGTATTTTTTTTGTTTAAAATGAAGAAACCTATTCAAAATTAACAAATCTTAACATTTGGTTACTTTACCTTGAAATATGACACCAAAAAATGCTTTTTTTTAGCGAAAACTGCGATCAGTGCTATTATTTTTACCGCAATAAAAAAGGGTTTTTCCCCAATATGGCCTCGTAAAAAAAGAACCGTTACCATTTAAGTGCCAGAGATACACAATACAGAGAGTTAACACTTCAAGCAATATACATATACAATATACAGTTAAGGCTGGAAATATGTGTCCATTTACTAATTTAAAAAAGTTAAAATGAAACTTGTACCGGTGGTGCTATTTTTTTTACCGGCACTGTATTATTTAGATCTGAGTTTTCAGAAAAGGATTCTTTTAAGACTTTAAGCTTATACAATCTTATTGCAAGAAGAGAAAATAGTTTTGCTATAAGATTTAAGTAGTTTTAAGCAGCAAAAAGTTATTGGGCTGAAGGTGGATTTACTACACAATTAAAATAGAAAATGATCGTACTGGAGCTCTCTTCGACAAGTGTGCTGCGCTCCTTAAAAATAAACAGTTTCAATATGATTACCAGTTCTTGGTTTTTATTATTTTTAAAAAGTTTTTTTGGTAATATTTATATGTATGTACGTACCTCGAAACGACAGCGTCTGCTCACCAAATGCGAACAAGCACTAAAATCTCAAAAAAAGAAACCTCGTTGGCGTGAGATGATTTGTGGTTAAAAAATCTGCCCTTTTCAATTTACCTTTCTTCATTGCAGGATTAAATTATCAAAAATTTGAACTAAAAACTTAATAGAGACATTAGTCGTTTTTTATTGGGAATTGTATAGGCAGCGCAGTAAAATTTTACACAGTAAACAACAACAAAGGAACAGTGCGTATAAACTAGGCAGAAATAATGTCGTTTTTATTTGGCAATCCGGAAGCCTTCCGGACTCTTCTGAAAGTGTTCAATTGGGAAAAAATGACAGTTCTGATTCTGAAAAGAAGAGAAATTTGCTTCTGGATTTGAAATCAGAAGCAAAACCAGAAGCACTCACACATTCATATACTTATACGTCAACCTCAACAGCTGTGATTTTTGGTATCCAAATTGTGCGAACCAGGGTTGGCCGAATTAACTACACTACATTTTCTACATGATTTACTACGTTTATATGAGGTGTTGAAGCGAGCTTGAAGCTCGCTTCGAACGTTTATATACCTGTATTGAGTTGAAATGAGCTTCGTTCGACTCGATCCCAATCGCTCAGCGGTGTCGAGTAGAAATGTGGGTCGAAAATCCGACCCTAATCCAACTCGATCTTTCGATACTGCATATAAACGTAGTATTTAACTACGCGTAGTTTATTGAAGAAACTACATGCCTAATTTACTACAATTTGTTACGTCTGCTACATATGTATATAGTTAATTCATAAAAAATCAATATAATAAAGGAAAAAAAAAACAATTTTGCACTTTTATGATCTAATGAAGGTTTGTAAAAAGAAGTTTCATTTACCATAAGGATGAAGAATTGTAGGAATAACTGAACGTTTAATTTAAAAATTCAAATTTCAAATGCATAACTGACAGTTAATTGACAGCAATGCTACAATTTGGTACATTAACTACAATTAACTACATTTAACTACATAAACTACGTAGCAAACGTAACAAATGTAGTTATTTCTAAAAAGTGACAATTCGGCCAACCCTGCTTTCAAAAACATTTTTCTTGATTTTGATTATTGTACGCATTTGATGTTTCACATATACAATCAAACAAAACTTCAGAATCATCAGAAGCAAACAAAAGTGTTCAATTGGGATTCCGGATCGGAGAGAGATTCCGGATTGCCAAATAAAAACGACATAAGAGTGCACATAATAGTGCTGATAAAGTTTTGGAGCATCTGGATTACAGTGACACTCAAATTGGTTGCAAAAGTTTTATTTTTCGTGAGGTTGGCAGGTTTTGATTATTCGAGAATGTGTTCGGTGATATTTGTTCATTTTGGGGCCAGTTATAGCTCATCAGAAAAATTGAAACAATCGAAATCTAAAACATTTTTCTGATGGCCGGTTATAGCTACCAATAATTTTACGTCAGAAAACAAACTATTTTTTGCTGTCATATCATCAGAAAAATTTTTCTGATGCATTCGGAACAAAAAAAAATCGGAACACAAAAGAAAAACGAAATGGAATATATTTTAAGTTTTGGTAATCAGCTGTTCAGAAAAATTAAATTCCATCAGAAAAAATATTTAAATCCATTTTCTGAGTAAATTTAGCAACAAAAGGTGGTAATTCTTTTTGTAAAAATTAGTCCAAGCAAGTATTCGTCTAATTGCATTAAAATTTTACTCAAAATCGAGTCGTAATATGGTCAAATTTGGAAGACAAAATTTTTTCTGATGGACTTTTCTGATGAGCTATAACTGCCCCCTTTATGGTAAATTTTCACAAGAGCAAAATTATGTGGTTTGAAATATTAATTTACGATTAGACGGTAAACGTTAATAGTCAATGTTCAAAAGTTTGCCTCTTAATGCGTGTGCATGTTCCCTATCTGTCACGTGAGAGTATGAAAATCATCGAAGGATGGCTGCGATGCCAAACGATTAAAAAGGATATGAAAATGATTTTTTTCTGACACCGAGCCCTTAATTTGACTTTTTGTACATACATGCCATTGAGATTTTATTTTATTAATAATTTTGCCACTTGCTTGACAACAAATTTTTCAGTGATGTTAATTCAGGATAAACCACATCAAAACGTATACTTTTCCAACGCATCCCTTAGCTTATTCAAAAGTGGATTGTTTATTCGTAGGTATATATTTCATTTTTGGTTTTCGTTTCCTTTTACTTTGTTCACTTAGTGAGTCTGAAATATTTATTAAATTAAGATGATTTGTTAAAAGAAACTCAGAAATTATGTACATATAGCCCTTTTCTGTTTTGGATCTTTATTCATTTCAATTTGTATTATTTTTGTAAGAAATTATATATTTATTTTGCTTCTTTTCCAAATCAGCTGATTTTGACACGGGTATAAATGCAAAGCATACCAACTTTAAAATTTAAAGTAAACGTGTATATGCAGTCAAAAAAGCATTTTATTCGGACTTCCATTGCTGCACTATGTATACATTACCAATAAAATACGCCTATTGTCAGTTGTATATATTTATAAGGGCTATACCATATTATATTCTTAAATATTTAATGAATTATTATAATAAAAAAAAATTCATAGGATTTGTAATCCAGTATACATACATATGTATAATATTAATTTTTTGTTTTGCAGATTAGCAAATGGTCTCTTGCTGCAACTAAATCGTCGCAACATACCTTGTACAATAAATTCAGCATTAAAAAATATGTTTAAATCATGTGTTCATAATCCAAATCCTTTGATTATGCCAAAGAAAATTGTTTGTCTGCAAAAATAAACTTCCCATCTATCATGTATCATTCCTACAATTCCTCATCTTTATGGTAAATGAAACATTTTCAGTTTTTGTACAAACCTTCATAAGATCATAAATGTGCAAAATTGTTTGGTTTTCATTATTTTATTTTTTTTATGAATTAACTACGTATGTAGCAGACGTAACAAATTGTAGTAAATTAGGCATGTAGTTGAATCGGCCAACCCTGGACGATTCACGTCTTTTTTTAACTTTGACAGTAAATGGTACCTATCCGGTTTTTGTCGTTCGACAAAGGTATCGGATACTAAAGTATCTTAGATACCCTATCGGACTACGAGGTGAACGCGACCAATCATTGAGGATTTAGGTTTCGAAGCAGGACCGGAGTCGTCTTATTCCGATTAGGAATTTTTCTGCAGTTTGGTTTCCAGGTCAGTGGTCGTCTTGCTTCATGCTCTGTATCAGTGAGGAACTTGACGCCGTCTAGATATTTAATTCATCAGCATGATGTATACCGTTTGGAAAAATGTTTTCATATCCTCCCTTGATCGTCCTTGCAGTTTTCAGTTCGTGACTTTGATAAGTTCTTTTTAACTTTTCTTAAAAAATTCGAATTAATAAAATTAAGTTAATTCAACATAGGAAAGACTATTCCACGGCACACAATAAATCAATAATCTGTTCCAAAGTTCAAATACCTACGAAAATATCTTGCTACAAAGCAATTAATTTTAAAAAAGTTTCCTTTGAAAATCAAACTTTCAACTTGGCTTCCAAAAGAAAAATGTGTGCAAAGATTAGGGTAATATAGGAATTAGTTAAATTAATAGGCAAACTGTTGCAAAATTTGGAAAAATTGTCCTGAAAAAATAAGTTTCGAAGAGTTGTATGTGAGAATCGAAGAGAGCTTTTTATGCATAAAATTTATGGAAGGTAGACATTTTAAACTTTTCGGATTAGCCGCGAAAACTTTTCGGACAACCGCTAAAACCTTAAAAGTTGTATGGAAGGTTTTTGAATTGATAACATGACAATACTGTTTAAAAAATTAATGTTTGGCTTCATATCTAAAGCACCAAACATTTTTTAATGGACCAATTTCTTTTTATAAAATGAAATTTGGGCTTTAATTTCTCTTTAAAAAAATCGACATAGAAGTTGTGTTCTTCAATCGAATTATTCACCCCTATCACAGAGTCCCTCGTAACAAATCCCCGAAAATTTTGTTACGCTACGAATACGAATAAATTTACATCATAGGCCCCGAACGGAATCAAAAAACATTTTCCGAATTTCGGAATTTCAAAATCAGTTGATTTGCGGCAAAATGTGAAAAAATAAATAAATTTCCGTTGTTCATCTTTTGATTTGATTTTAATTTTGTTGGTCGTTAAAAATAAATACCATTGCCGTTGTAATCTTTGTAATAAATGTAGAAGATACGCCAAAAAGACAAACACTAAAAATGAGATTCATTACGGAAGGATACCAATATTTACTTGTTTTTACTTTATTTGCCCTTCAAAAAATAAAAAATATAAACAAATTCACATGAAAACAATAATAAAAATTGTTTTTATATTTTATTTGCATGTCCTTTATCTTCGTTCGCTTAATTATATTTATGTTTCGTTTTAAGTTGAGCTCCGATCAAAATATCTGTTCGTAGAAAAAACTGTCTAACTTCCTATTCATTCGGTGCTAGTGATACCTGATACCATTATTCACGAACTCCGAATTTCGTAGCAAGTTTTTTTTTAGTACGACGGGAGCGAAGATACCTTTTTTCGGGGTTCGTACTACGAATCTATTACGACGGGGCCTGTGATAAGGCTGATTAAGTTTTGTTAAAACAACTGAATTGAGTTCGTCAATAGTTACAATATCAATTAAAATTTATTAAAAATTTGTGGACTGTATCTGTATTTGGAATCAAGTCTCCAATAATGAGCAAAACAAAATAATTTGGCTTCCATCAATTGGACGACTTATATTGCCAATAAAATGGGAATCATAGGGCAACATCTGCTTCCTATAATTGAATGCGTCTAAGGAAAAATATTTTTTTTTTCAAAAATAAAGTAATTTAAGATTTTTGACAAGTTGTATTTCGCAACACCTAGAAAAATATCGTGAATTATATCGCAACCCTTATTATCAACAACATGAAAATGCGTCAAAGTATTCCATATGGAATTATTGGAATTTTCTTTTATCGAAGAAATTTCTGGTTGGTTCAATCCCAAACTTGATTCATGAACGTATTCAGATAAATTTCGAATACTTTCTTTAATTTCTATATAATTTTTTGTGTCCCTTGTACAAATTCTACAATAGTATCTAGCATTAAAACTTGGAGCAAATCCTAAGATTTCGTTGAGTCCTAGACAGGGTTGCAAAAGCTTAAGCCACTTTTTAGCTTAAGATTGGCTTTAATTCACAAGCTAGTGGATGACTTGTGAATTAAAAAAAAATGTAATTCAGCAGCTAGTTACTGACTTATGTATGAATTGAAAATATTAAATTCATAAGTCAGTTGGTGACTTGTGAACTAAAAAAATTAAATCATAAGCTTCTTAGTGACTTATGCATTAAAAAAAAATAATTCAGAACCTACTAAGTGACTTATGAATTAAAAAAAATTAAGTCATGAGAAAGTGACTTAAGAATTTAAAAAAAACTAATTCAAAAGTTACCTAGTGACTTATAAATTAAAAAAAAAAATGAATTCATAAGCTAATGTTTAAAAATTTTTAGAGATTCAATTTTTTTTTAAAATATGTATTCGGATACCATGTCCTTAACGAGTTATATACAAAGTTAAGTATTGTTTGGTACATATGTAGATTAAAGATCGGGCTCACTAAATGGAATAAATTCACTTAAAGTATCTACAAACGGCTTTAGGATATCACTTTCTATAGCATTTTGAATTGCTGGAACACTTTTTCTGATAACATTGGCTTCGTATGAAGTAAGAGTGCAAAGGAAATTACTGCTTTAGATATGTTAGATTTTATTTTATTAAGATCAATTTTAAGTGGTTTTTGACAAAATGGATTCTTAAGAATCATTACGTGCTTGGGTATCCGGATAAATTTCATAGATTCAAATGGTAGGTTCTATTGTCTTTACTCATCTAGGTCTAATTTCAAAATTACAACTGTCTGGCTTGTTATCGTGTTTTGAAATATATAGTTTGAAAGTATTTGTTACATGAATTATATTTACAAGAAAATTTAATAGTGTGTTGGAGTCTTATGATCATCTTTTAAATGAATGAGAAATGTATTATTATATATAATATGTGTGTTTGTATTATAATGTTTTTAATTTTTGAAAATTTTTTTTTGTCAGGGACCATTTCGTATATACATAGGGCAAATTCCTAAACGCATATCTTGCGCAAATTCTGCTAAGCAAACAGTTCCAAAATGCAAATACAAAAATCTCTGCTAAGCAGACTGTCCCAAAATGCAATCGATGCTACTTTCTTGCGCAAATGCAGAGGCATATCTGGGTAATTCTTTTACAAATCGAACACCTTTCTGACCGACCCAATTCCGATTTGGCTGAAATTTTTTTCACGTGTTTATCGAAAAAGAAAAGGCACCTGTCCGAGGAATTTTTTTTTTTTTGTTTTTTCGAAAATAGAGGGTTGAAAATTTCAGATTTCGGTGATTTTTGGCTTGAAGACTGATTTTTAAAAATTCATAACTCCGGTTCATTTTAAGCTAGAGACACAATTTTTTTTATTTTGAAGGTAAGAGTGAATTTTAAGAAAAAAAATAGATTAACAAAATATTTGAACAATTTCATTTTGTTATAAACAATTGAAATGTTTGAATCAATTTTTAACAACGAAACCCACCACGTAGCGTGTTTAAAGTATGACCATCGTATTCTACGTCTAATTTTCTATCGAAAATGCTTTTTTTATTAATGGAGAAACGATTATTATTATTATAAACAAATTAAAAAGACGAGCGCGTCTGCGCGCCAGTTGCAAAGTAAACCTCGTATTCTCGCCTTCGTCATTCTCTGCATTATATTACAAATAGTATGAACACGAACAGTATGTTTCAAATTTTCAATGGAACAATATTGTTTATCAATAAATAATGTTTCATAAAAAATTGGGGTAAAATAAATAAAAAAACAACATTATTTCAAAAAACAATATATATATTAAGATTTCAATTCATTTCACTTAATTGCAATATTTACTTTTTATACTTAAAAATTTTCACAATTTTTTTATTTTCGTAAGAAGAGAATTGCTTTGCTCCAACTCTTGCAGTGAAATTGGAATCATACAATGATATTTCAATGTTCCTTTAATCATTACAGCTTTTTCGAAACGTGCTAATAATAGTGGACAGTACAAAAATAAAAAAAATTTATTAATCTTACACATCATGTTGAAGATTTTAAAATGGCAGCTGTGTGGCATTTCTACCCAACGTCACATGGCAAAAGACCATGCGACGGAGTAGGTGGAACCCTAAAAAGACTTGCTGCCAGAGCAAGCCTTCAAAGGGTTAATAATCCTATCCGCACTCCGAGAGAGTTATTCGACTGCGCTACTGAAGCTCTGCCAAGCATAACATGTTGCTATTCAACAAATGTAGAGTACAAAGAAGAAGAAAAACTATTATTAGCACGTTTCGAAAAAGCTATAATGATTAAAGGAATATTGAAATATCATTGTATGATTCCAATTTCACTGCAAGAGTTGGAGCAAAGCAATTCTCTTCTTACGAAAATAAAAAAATTGTGAAAATTTTTAAGTAAAAAATTAATATTGCAATTAATTGAAATGAATTGAAATCTTAATATATATATATTGGTTTTTGAAATAATGTTGTTTTTTTATTTATTTTACCCCAATTTTTTATGAAACATTATTTATTGATAAACAATATTGTTCCATTGAAAATTTAAAACATACTGTTCATACTATTTGCAATATAATGCAGAGAATAACGGTATAAGGCGAGAATACGAGGTTTACTTTGCAACTGGCGCGCAGACGCGCTCGTCTTTTTAATTTGTTTATAATAATAATAATCGTTTCTCCATTAATAAAAAAAGCATTTTCGATGGAAAATTGGACGTAGAATACGATGGTCATACTTTAAACACGCTAAGTGGTGGGTTTCGTTGTTAAAAATTGATTCAAACATTTCAATTGTTTATAACAAAATGAAATTGTTCAAACATTTTTTTAAACTATTTTTTTTTTCTTAAAATTCACTCTTTTACCTTCAAAATGAAAAAAATATTGTGTCTCTAGCTTAAAATGAACCGGAGTTATGAATTTTTGAAAATCAGTCTTCAAGCCAAAAATCACCGAAATCTGAAATTTTCAACCTCTCTATTTTCGAAAAAACAAAAAAAAAAATAAATTCCTCGGACAGGTGTCTTTTCTTTTTCGATTAAGAACACTTAAAAAAAATTTCAGCCAAATCGGAAATCGGTCGGTCATTTTTTGTTCGATTTCGTACGGTTTGTAAAAGAATTACCCATCTATATCTGCTTTGCAAGTCTTTTGCTTTGCAAATCTTGCGTTTAGGAATTTGGCCATATATTCTTGCAAAATATTTGCATATTTGCTTTTTTGAGTATAGTCTAAATTAAAAACGAAACAAATCTTAAGAACAGCGTTAAAACTTTATAGCGTATGCCTTCCAAATAAACATAAAATTCTTTCAAACCTTCCAAAGACTCGCCAACGACAAACAATTTTGGCTGCAACTTAAGTTTTTTCGAAACAGCTTGGAGCTGCAGCTCATCTTCCATCTGTTTCAAGTTATTTAAGGTTACCAAGTGAACAAACAAATCTTTTTAGGCATCAGAAATTGATGGCTTGCAAGTTTTGCTTATCCTTTGTGGAATTGAGACTGTGTGCAACAAATTAAAAAAGAAAAAGTTTTTTGAATCTGAAAAAGAATTTTATCAGGAGAAATACAAAAAATTATATTAATGACTGTGATTACCAGAATAGAGTTCGGGGGAAACCATTTTCTTTTAATTAATTTCCATTCACTGTTGCACCGATCGCATTTCACAAGACAATAACGGTTTTCACCGCTTCTTGCACTTTGCACTTCTAAGAGACACATTTACAGTTAGGTTTTCAAGAGCTTAAGAATAAATTGTTGTTCCAAGAACAAATTTTTGTGCCAAGACCTAGTTGTTGAAAAAGTAACAATTTATACTAAAATATTAAGAATTGATTGTTAAAGGAACAGTTTAGATTATTATACAAAAAACGATTCAAGTATGCAGTCTGCGCCAATAACTTTTATTGTTGAAGCCCCATTTAGTATACAAATGCAATGCATCCCAAAAAAAGGAAAAATATTTAACTGTGTGAGTTAGAGATAGATAAAGTTTATGAGGTATGAAATTGGACGGGGTAGATTACGCAATAGGTTTTTTTTTCTAAATAAAAACAAACTGTTGACATTAGGACAATAATTTTATCTTAAATTTCATAACAAGTATCATGTTTGTTTTCAAAATAATTTAATGTTGATTTTAAAACAAATTCTCAAAATCACATAATAATATAAATAATTTATACATATTCCATTGTTATTCCAACTTTTTATATTCTTGATAATAATTTACTGTTAACTGAAGAACGAATTGCTGGCTCAACAATTTTATTCATGAAAAGATATTTTTCCGGTAGAAATATTTAAAACAAAAATTGGCACGAGTACGATAACTTGGCCGCCAAGATTTGATGACGGATTTTTGTAGAGGGGTCAAAAATAAGCACTTTTTACTATGGGAAGGGGGGGTCTATCTCCCCCCGTTTAGGAGGTAGGGGCACTTTTAGAAAAAATGGTTTAAATTGAAAAAAAAAAAAAAATATTAAAAAACAACGGCAACACCTACAATAAAGTGCTATACTGCGTTTGAAATCCAGAATATTGTTCTATAATCCTGCATTTAAATTAAATTACTCATATCAATAGTTTTTGAGAAATTCGCATTTAAAGTCCAAATTTTGATAAAAAAACGTGAAAAAAAAAGTTTAGACCGGTTGTTTTCAAAATTGTGAAATGAAATTGTAAATTAGCTTATATGTGTTTCATGTATCTATTAGTTCTTAATCGAACACAAAAAACGGCATGGTTCTATGTCTTCTGGTTTTTGAGAAAACCTCCGTTTAGGAGGTAGGGGCACTTTTAGAAAAAATGGTTTAAATTGAAAAAAAAAAAAATATTAAAAAACAACGGCAATACTTACAATGAAGTGCTATACTGCGTTTGAAAGATAGAAGTTTGTTCTATAATCCTGCATTTGAATTAAATTACTCATGTCAATGGTTTTTGAGAAATTCGCATTTAAAGTCCAAATTTTGATAAAATAACGTGAAAAAAAAAGTTTAGACCAATTGTTTTCAAAATTGTGAAATGAAATTGTAAATTAGCTTACATGTGTTTCATGTATCTATCAGTTCTTAATCGAACACAAAAAACCGCATTGTTCTATGTCTTCTGGTTTTTGAGAAAATCGAAAATAACTAAAACTACTTTTCTACAAAATGTTTGATATTTTTTGCTTCCTTACATAAATAAATCAGTGCTAGCTTCCAACATTACAATATATAAACAGTAAAGTATGTATGGGGGGGCATGCTGCCCCCCTGCAACCCCCCTGCTTGGGCACACTATAGGATTTGGGGTAGGTGCGAGGTTGGGTGCATGCAAAGTTTCTTTTGCATTCACAGAATCTGTATTTAAAAAAAATCAAATTTATTCTATTTATCCAATGTCCACTAAATACATATAAAATACAATAAACGATCTTGAAAACCAAAACAAACTTCCGACCATGTTCACCAATACATGGCACTATTTTTCTATCGAAAATACTGCCTAGAAAGGAAATATAAGGACGACTGGGGTTCGCAAATAATAGAGTTTTTATCAGATGTAAAAAAAGTTTACCCTTGTTATACCGATGGTGATATATGTGAGGGTTTACAGTTAAAAGACATCGATCCTCCCACCCTTCAGAGCGAAAATTTAGAAAGTGTTTTACCGCCAAAACATCCTCGGCTTCCCACCATAAAAGAGTAACTCAACGAACTCGACAGTTATAGTACGGACGATGGCTTTATTGACGAGACGTACACACCTTTTTAATACATTTTGACCTTTTTTAACTAACTATGACTGACTAGCTCCTGACTAACTGACAAAATAACTGACCCAGATGCAATTATACCTCCTCATGGTGCATTCTGGGTAACGCTAAATGAATTGCGGTACTGAACTAACAAAGATTCATTATGTTTATTAACATTAATCCTTAAAATGGAATCACCGTCACCACCAAAAATCAAAAAAAGTAGTTTTGGTAATTTTCGATTTTATCAAAAACTAGAAGACATAGAACCATGCGGTTTTTTGAGTTCGGTTAAGAACTGATAGATACATGGATCACATATAAGTTAATTTACAATTTCATTTCACAATTTTGAAAACAATTGGTCTAAACTTTTTTTTTCACGTTATTTTATCAAAATTTGGACTTTAAATGCGAATTTCTCAAAAACCATTGACATGAGTAATTTAATTTAAAAGCAGGATTATAGAACAATCTTCTGGCTTTCAAACGCAGTATAGCACTTTATTGTAGGTGTTGCCGTTGTTTTTTAATATTTTTTTTTTTCAATTTAAACCATTTTTTTCTAAAAGTGCCCCTACCTCATAAACGGAGGTTTTCTCAAAAACTAGAAGACATAGAGCCATGCGGTTTTTTGTGTTCGATTAAGAACTGATAGGTACATGAAACACATATAAGCTAATTTACAATTTCATTTCACAATTTTGAAAACAACCGGTCTAACCATTTTTTTCACGTTTTTTTATCAAAATTTGGACTTTAAATGCGAATTTCTCAAAAACTATTGATATGAGTAACAAAATTTGAATGCAGGATTATAGAACAATCTTCTGGCTTTCAAACGCAGTATAGCACTTTATTGTAGGTGTTGCCGTTGTTTTTTAATATTTTTTTTCAATTTAAACCATTTTTTCTAAAAGTGCCCCTACCTCCTAAACGGGGGGAGATAGACCCCCCCTCCCATAGTAAAAAGTGCTTGTTTTTGACCCCCCTACAAAAACCCGTTATCAAATCTTGGCGGCCAAGTTATCGTACTCTCCCCCAAAAATTTTATTCTTAGGCTAACAATTTTCCGTTTTTAAAAATGTTTTAATTGTTTTTTCAAGAATTTTATTTTTAAATTTAAGTTTTGATTTTTGAAAAATCAAAATTGAGTTGTTGCTATAGCAGCTTTTTGTTGAGTCAACAATTTTTAAATCACAATGTTACAAGAATGGAAAATTTTTCGGATAACAATGTTTTTTTTTTTTCTGAGTGTATGTATGTAGATCATCGACGATAGTAGAGATATTTGGTTATACTCTGGACATCAAAAGATTTTTCGACTACTTTTAGGGGCGTGTAGTGAAGCAAAAGAAAGCTGAGAGCACAATGTCTAGTTCCTACGTATGAACATATAAGTATATGTATTTGTAGTCGGGGTGTAATCCTGGCGTGGAATGAGCTAAGGTGTTTTACTTATTTATTTAATTCGTTAAAATCTAACGTTAACAATATTAAAATAGTTCTTATAATCTAGTATAATCTAATATCATAATTTATATTTATTATTCAATATTGTTGAAAAACATAAGTTTAAATTTTTTACATTTTATGTTATCATTTACAGATTCCAAACAAAATTTTGTAAATTCGTTATACATAAATTGTTATTAATTGATTGAAGGGGCCTACATACACCATAGTTTGATCTGCTAAATATTTGAATAATAGGTTGCTGTCGCCTTAAACATGAACGGCTGAAACTGATGGCAATGATATCGAACCATTAATAATCCCAACAATAAAACAAAATTGTATAAACTTTCTGTGGTTAGTCAAAGAAGGAAGGCTGATCAAAGCTAGTCTTTGAGAATAAGGGGGAAGTAGATTTTCCCTTGACCATGGAAGAGACCGAAGACAGAAACGCAGAAACCTTTTTTGGATCGCTTCAATTCTTGTAACATGTGTTAAGTAAAAAGATGACCATACCACACAGCAGTATTCTAGAATTGGTCTAACAAACAAAATAAATAGAAGTTTAAGAACATAAGGGTCCTGAAAATCACGACCGAATCTTTTAATGAATCCAAGAACCCTATTGGCTTTTTTAATTATATAATTTAAATGATCATTAAATGCTAATTTGGGATCTAGAATAATACCTAAGTCAGAAAACATATAGAAACCTTACATAACGGACAAGAATCAAACGTATAGTTGTACAAAAACGGACATTTTTTACGTGTAAAACTCATGGTTTTACATTTGTCAACATTTAAAACAAGTGATAGTTGATTATCAATTTTTTGATTGTCATTTTGACTATACCTATCCTATCAATAAAGAAATATAGAATATATATATCTATATATATATGGGAAGATTACGATAACTCAGGCGCCAAGAAATAATAACGGTTTTTTGAAGAACCGTTAAATACAAGCATTTTTTACTATGGGAGGGGGGTCTATCTCCCCCCGTTTGGGCGGGAGGGGCAATTTTATAAAACTACTAAAAATTAAAAGAAAATTATTAAAAAAAAAACGGTAAGTGTTACAATTAAGTTTTGGGTCTTTATTTAAAGACAATACTCTGTTCTATAAGCTAGTTTTTAAATCAAGTGAAATCTATGCATAGTTTTTGAAAAAGTGGGTTTTGAGCTCAAAATTTGGGGAAAAAAACATAAAAAAAAGTTTAAAGTGTAATTTTTCAGAACTGTAAAATTATATACATTATTTGTTTTTCTAAAATTTGTTGCTCTAATTAATTCCTAATCAAAAACTGAAAACTAGATGATTTTTTGTCTTTTACTTCTTGAGAAAATCAACCCCCCTCCCATAGTAAAAAATGCTTGTATTGAACGGTTCTACAAAAAACCGTTATTATTACTTGGCGCCTAAGTTATCGTACTCGTGCCATATATATACAGTGGTGGACAAGAATTCAGCACATTAATAAAAGAAAAAATTAAACTATATTTACAAAATTTGTTTCTATTTCAATATTTTCATTTTTATGTTATTTACATTATTTACGGATATAAGTATATTTTTCCAAAATACAATCTTATATTTTTTATATATGAAAGAAAAAAATGAAAACATACTTTTTTGTCTGGACATGAATTTAGCACATTTCATTAAAATTGCTTAGTTATGTTATTTACCGTTACTAAAACTATATTTTCTTTTATTATTTGTTGGAAATCCTTTGTTCTTTAATACTGAATTGAGTCTTCTTGGCAAGCTCTCGTATAAGGCCTCACAGCGTTGCTTAGGTATTGAATACCAAGCATTCTGTATCTCTTGCCACAAAGCTGTTAAATTTTTCGTTTTTTGTTTTTCAATGTGTTGCTCAACGTCATTCCACAAATTTTCGATCGGGTTCAGATCGGGTGATTGAGCAGGCCACTTTAAAACATTCACTTTATTGACCTCTAAGGAACTTTTCACTAGTTTTGAAGTGTGCTTAGGGTCATTGTCGTGCATGAAGCGCCATAAAACCGGCAAATTATCTTCGGCATATGGAATCATATGGTTCGAGAAAATATCTTTGTACAGGTGCTGGTCCATTTTGGAGTCTATCTTCACTATTGGACCAACACCGTTCCAAGAAAAGGCAGCCCTGACCATCACGTTTCCACCACCGTGCTTCACCGTCTTGGTGTATTTTGGATCATGTTCCTTATTTTGTGGACGCCACACATATTTTTTTCCATCTGATTTGAATCGACAGAACTTTGATTCATCGCTCCAAAGTACATTTTTCCAGAAATTTAGTAGTTTGCCTAGATGTAATTTGGCAAACTCTAATCTAGCCTTCAGATTTTTTTTCGAAACCAATGGTTTTCTTTGCGCAATGCACCCTCTCAATTTTTTTTCATTCAGGCGTCGTCTCACGGTTCTTCAGGATACATTGACATTGTAATTCTCCATTAATTCATTTCGAATGACACTAGAGGTCTTAAATGGATCCTTTGTTGATAACATGTAAATGACTTTATCTTTCCTCTTTGTTGTCTTTCGTGTGCGAGAGGCTTGTTTTACATGTTTTGTCACTACATACTTTTCAAAATGTCTAAGAGCATTGTAGACCATCTTCCTGGAACATTCTAGCAGCTCAGAAATCTCCGTTACTGTGCGACCCTTTGACTTCATCTTAATGATAATACTCCTTTTGTCCTCAGAACACCATTGCCCTTGTGCCATGACTATTAAATGTTTTTTTTTTTAAATTTTATTTGAATATACAACATTAAGAAGATATAAAATTACCTCGAAAATAATTTTGTTCTCTTAAAAACCCACAAATTAAAAAAAATAACCAAAATTTGTACACGTGCTAAATTGATGTCCAACCAAAAACAATGCAAATAACAAACTATCAACGATTTTTTCACTATGTAATTGGATTGCATATGAAAATATACAGTTTTGTTTTCTCTGATTTGTTGTCATATATATTAGTTCACCCATCTCAGTGTGCTAAATTTGTGTCCACCACTGTATAATATATATATACATATATGCTGTCTTCTTATGTCGTTAAAGATGGTTATCCTCCCTCTCTCTCTTTCAATAACGAGCCACAAACAATGGCCATACGAACCGTTGGTCTCTCATTTGCTTTATTTCCATCACGTGAGTGTACATTTCTGGACCGCTGCAAAACTGCTTTCAATCAATTAAACGGTCAAATTTCGTATCGGATGACATTCCTCTTAAAACATGAAACAACCGTAACTTAAACATTGTCTAGGTTCAGCATACTATTTTTCTCTCAATGCGCCTAATGAAACATTGAAAACATCATAAGAATTAGGCGAACGCAATAGCAGGGCCAGTTTTGTTATAAATAAAAGTTTGTACATACATTTTATTTCCTACTATTCCTACGTACAAAACAACATAAGACGTAATCGTATGCAGAATCGATTTATGAACTACTAGCTGCAACGGTCTATTAAGTCCATTTGAGGAAATCATTTCAAGTCTTTTTTTTAACATAAATATTAAATAAAACAATAAATAACATTTCTTTTGTCGGCAATCTACAAACTAGAAAAAAACCTATTTAAATGAATTGAATGTCACGCTGAATATTAATTTTATAGAGGATACTGAAGTGCTGCTACAATACAATTATGTAAATGATCTTTGATTACCACCCACTTATGACACAAGCCAACTACGTTTGATTTCTAATTTCCATATCATTGGCTCCAGTGATATTAATACTATATAGTCGCATTGTTGAAGTATCATAAATACTTCAGAAACAATTATCAAGTGATTTGGAATCTGAATTAAAAATTATTACCTTAAACTCGTTGACAGTCTTGTGTTATAGGAATAATGACTGTGTATGTATTGTATTTGCTCACTTAACGAAATAGTTGTGAAAGCTTATAGATCTTTCGAGATTAAATTATAATTAGTTGCTTGTTATAACTAATGGTCTTTCAATTCTAATTGATTACACTAATCTATCGATTGTGGTCTTTTTTAATTATCTATTTTCTTCAGAGTGTTATGAGAACATACATTGGAATGTTTCAAATACCACTTTAAAATCTAGGTTCATAACCGACAAAATTTATGTTTTAAAGTACTACCTGCTACGTATAAGGTTGGTTTTGAAATTAGTACTGCAATAATGATTTTTGTTTGCGTATTTGCTTAAAGCTAAGTGTACACGATTGGTGGATCTTACAATATTGCCAGACCTGACAATGTCTGACAATTATCTACCAATAAGCTGAAAATTAATGTAGTTTTATTTGGCAATACAGAAGCCTTCTGGACTCTTCTGAAAGTGTTCGCTTGGGAAAAAATGACAGTTCTGATTCTGAAAAGAAGAGAAATTTGCTTCTGGATTTGAAATCAGAATCGAAACCAGAAGCACTCACACATTTATATACTTAAACGTCAAACTCAACAGCTGTGATTTTTTGTATCTTAATTGTGCGAAGTGTATCTTTCAACAAACATTTTTTCTTGATTTTCATTGTTGTCCATATTTGATGTTTCACATATACAATCGCAAGAAACTTCAGAATCATTAGAATAAAAAAAAGTGTTCAGTTGGGATTCCGGATCGGAGAGAGATTCCGGATTGCCAAATAAAAACGACATAAGTTGTGTGTTTACACGGTTCGTAGAAAATCTACAAATCTCTTACAATTTACTGTCAGAAGTTGGCTGACAATTTATTTTCAGATAGCTGGCTAAATACTCGTACCTACCAATTAATTGTAAGAGATTTGTAGATTTTCTAACAACCGTGTACACAGTATAATTGTCACTTTTTGTTGGTTATGGAAACTGATTCATTTGAATCTTGGCTGCAAATTGTCTGACAATAAAAAAATTGTATGATGCTAAAAAACGTACATCTTACAATTTTTTCAATGTCAGAAACGTCAGTCAACGATAAAAATTGTCAGGCCTGACAATAAATTGTGTGTGTACATGATTATCAAATACCCCAAAATTTACCTTCTTACAATAGGTTTGTCCGTTCAATTTTACATTCAATTGCAAACACAAGCAATAACATACAACATGCGAATCGCCAAACGAGAACAAAAGAAATACATATGAAATCTCATATGACTTTTGACAGTTTGATCGTTACCTGAACTCACCCCAGCAAAATACCTAGATCTACTTCAGGGCGACCGACCCAAGGTCTCAAAAAACACAGAATTTACTCGCCATGGTGACTTCAGATTTTTCAAAAAACGATTTGGGGCGATCCCAGGGTGACTTCAGGGCTCAACGAACAAACCTAATTTATTGTCAGATACATTTTCTGAAAATGTATTGCTTGTCAACTAGCGTACACATGATTGTCAGATTTCTTACAGTGATCTAACAACTAATTGTCACACAAATTTTAATTGTAAGGCTACACGGTTGTAGGACATTGTGAGCATGTTTTTTACTGACAGATCTGATAATATTGTAAGATCTACCAACAAACTGTTCGCTGAAAGGGTCTAGGCACTTGCTTTACTCTCGGACACCAGCCCGGATAACCCTATACCAGTAACTAACTATGGGTAAATGACAAAGGCCTTTGGACAATAAAGGGTTCATTCAACATTTCAACTCTTTTTCAGCGACCTCTGGTGGCTGAGATTGAAGACATCATATTTCACTTCTATCAAGAAAATCCTTTCACTACCGTCTTTTTAAGAGCTCTTTGGTTTTACCACTATTTTGTTGCAGGGTTATTAGTTAGTTTTGATATCTAAGTGAACTACGATCTACGATCTGTGGATACTCATAGGTTAGGTAAGGTTTTTAAGGGATTATGATACGTTAAGCCGTTACCATCTCGCTGGTATCTATATGTATTCATAATTTTCCCCAGGATTTAGATAAGGTAGATGTGTGTGGCGAGTGGATTGAAGGGAGTTTAGGTATTAGATGCTTTTGAACCGTCCTGAATTCTGAATGAATTTTGGGAAGTTCTTGTTCTGGCTAGGCTGAGGCATTCACAAAGCAAGTGAGATTTGTCCTCTCCTTCCTCTCTTTATCTTGGCACCCTGGCACCCTCAATAGATTTAGGATGGAAAGTTGAGGCTTGCTTATCTTGAGTAAATATTTGCCCATAGAATCCTTGAAAACCGACAAGTGCCGATACTTCTTTTAAGTGATTCACGTGAGGCACGTCTTGTGGTTTCGCAAGCTGTAAGCACTTCAGCCTTAAATACACTGCAACAATTTGGAAGCCTTATTAATCTCTTAAAAGATGACTTAACTGAGTAGGTACTCGTACATATACCTGACCCTTACCCTTCGTAGGTCTTGCATCCATCCGTAAAATATGATGACCCAATTTTCATTCCAGAGTTTCCTCGTTGGGATATCTGTTAAAGCCACTGTGTTGAAATCTATGTGCGGTGTAACGTTGTCTGTCTGAAATGTTTTATAGTTCTAGGACCGTAGTGCCTTCTCTTCAAATTATTACACTGTTTTATTCTTACAGCACTCTTGGCTGTCAACTCTTTCATAAATATATCGATCGGTAGTTCTAATAGCACTGGTTGTGGCAGTAAACGCAAGTCTTTGAAATGTTGTCATGTTTTTTGAATGGTTTTCTTATCTAAAGCTGGTCAGAAGACGAAAATGGGGCTGGCACCCCATCTTTTACTAAAAATTCTACTGCAAGTGTAAAATGCAATTGAGCATTTTTTCTCTCTTTCTTTAATATTTTTATTTCAGTTTAGTTTATCAAGTGCAAATTCAAGATATTAAGCAGTGGGTCAACATTAAATCCACACCTTCTGGCCCAATAACTGAGCCGATCATGGGTCCTTGTAGGAGCTCGTTAAAAGTAGAGACAATTTTAATCGAGGCTATCAACACGAAAAGCCCACTTCTAAGCCATTGAATATTCTTTGAAATTAATTGAATTTTCGACCATGCCGACCACTTCATGAATCGCTGTTTCAACAGATGTACAGTTCATATATGCGAGATCACACCATCTTTTTCGCTTTAGGTGAATATGAGTTTCAATTAGTCTGTCTAGGTCTTGAGACGAAAGCAAGAAACGCTTATTGGTCTAAAGTCTTTTTGGTTCAGTGTGAGTGGGCTTGCTTCAGAATAAAGATGAAATTGTCTTCTCTCCAACTAGTGAAAATATAGTAGCGTTGACAGACGCCCCGGCTTACACGGGACTTCCCGGATTTAAGACATAAATTCATCTGTCCCGCCGGGGCAGCATTTTCCCGGGTTGGGACTCAAACTCACAAAATAATTTCTAATGTACCTAAATATCTTTCATTGTTAAGGAATAATCGCTGCATTGTAATTTAACCTTAAGAATTTGCTTTTAAAAATTAAATCAAACAAACCTAACTTAATGAAGATTGTACTTTTGCAAACTGACATCTGTGATTAAATTTGACAAAAGAAAAATATTTGCAAATTCCAAATAACAAAAAAAAAAGTCATTTTAATTAGTAATTAATAAAATGATTTATTTATTTTAATCTACATGCTTATTATAATTTTTTTATTTTGTCCCGGGCAATATATTGAAATCCCGAAATTTTTCATTATTTTAGCCATTTGTACCGCCGCGATGTAAGAAAAATCTGGCAACCCTAGAATGTACATAGTTGATGTTAAGACATCCCTAGAAGACGTCCACTAGAATTGGAACCATTAATATTTTTAGAACTTTGGAACATAAATGGAATTATTCCATTTGGCCCTTGTCTGCTGAGAAGTTCGATGCCCTAAACCATTTTCCTACTATTTACGATCTTTTTGCCTGTATTTTCAGTTTCACTTTTGTTGGGTCTTCTGTCATTTGGAGATGTATCGATAAGACATACTGGGAAGTTAGTGCTAATAAGTGATTCTAATGTCTCCAGTGTCCGGATCGTGTCCGGTCTGATAAGGAAGCCCGGGAAAAGAGCGACCTTTGATATGAAGTCCTAGTAGACCTAGCAGCATCGTTTGTACATTTAGGCTAGGCGCGCACATTCAATTTTTAGTTGCACAACTGTTTGGAAACTGTTTGAAGAAAACAGATGAACTATCTGGTTGAATTTCCGCGCAGGTAATAATAAAAAAGCGAATTCATTTTAGGCAATAGTTAAGTTTGTGTCAAAACACAATTAGTTGCTCGCATCAAGCAGTTGCGCAACTAAAAATTGAATGTGCGCGCCTAGCCTTAATGTATGTAGATATGTACACAATTTTCACCAGGCTAACTCGACTTTTCAACTTAAACTCGACTGTCGACTCTTCTAAAAAAAGAGTTCCGCGCAGCTCTAGTTTTTAAGGTCTACCGTAATCTACCCTCCCGCTTCTACAAAACTTTAACGTAATGGATGTTAATGTTAATAGATCTGTTATCAAAAGTTCGAAAACCTTCGGTGTGACAGTTCAACGCAGTACCGGTTTTGTCAACCTGTATTACTGAATTCTGAATTTAGATTCGAGATGGAAGCAGAATTATTTTTGACCTACAAATAGGAATTAGTTCTTGAAGTTCTGGATCAAAAAGAAATCGCATCTATCTACAAAACGAAGACATTGGTGAATGAAACATGAGATTTTGTAAAAAAGCCAATCTAAAACAATAAATAATTCAACTTCACTGCCATCTGAGCTGCAAATCTATCCATACAAAAAAACAAGCCTTTATACAACTCGCTACATATAATTGATAAATGCGAATCTTCAATGACTTATTGACTACAGAATAATTACAACACAAAACCAGCGGGAATCATTGAACGCCAGGAAAATCTTTCAAAGTGGCTTATGGATAGCGACCATGCTGAGAAATTTCCAATTAACAAATCACAGACTATCCTGCCAACAACATCATTAGATATAGCTTCCTATATCAAAGTTGATAAATAAATGAATGGCTACCGCTTCGCCAATGGACGAGCATGGTTTACTAAAGATGGGATTTCTTCCAACTTTGGACCTGGACATCAGCACTCAAGTCAGAATCATGCACATTATAGTATAAAACCAACGGTGGGTGTAAGGGTTCGGTGGCTCATCAACAATGTGCTGTGAACCAAGAACATCCATTTGACAAAGATGGTATATCGCAGATGGTGGGAATTTTGTTCAAGCTTAAGCAAAGGAGCAAGAAAGTCATTAGAAGACCATGTGTTGGTCATTCAATAGTTTGTTCATTTGTTCGCGTATTTTTCTGAAAGAATTGTCTACAGAAGACTCCTGATGAATCGTAGATCAAACCACTATTTCATATTCAGTTAGTCGGTATCGTAGCCTCTTGTTGGTTTTTTACTTCCTGTTTAATTTTTCGTCGTTGATTGTGATGCACATTGGATGCTATTGCTGTGATGTTGCTTCTGCGCAGCTTATGTGATTTGGTGGGCAGGGCGCGTGAGGAAAATATTTAATTGGATGATGGACTGCAATATGCAATTGTGCTATCTATCGAGGAAGCAAAGATGCTCGACGTAGTCGTCGAATATATTCGTGTTGATAAATGAACCCAGCCGCAAGGTGGTTGCCTAACTTGCAACTTGTGACAAAGAATACAGTTTTTGTAGGAAATATAATACATATTAGTATTAAGTTATGAGAAATATTCAATTAAACCAATGGAAATTTTTTTGTAATAAAATAATTGATGATGGGAAAGATTATTGGAAGAGATAAGTTATGTTGTAGTCCCATTAGGGTTATTTTTGTATTTTGTTTGAGGTTATGAAAAAATATTTTAAATTGAATCTTACATCTTTTTAGTTTTGCAACTGTTTAGTTGCTAAAATGAAACATATGGGCTTATATGGGACACCGCGCACTTAGAGCAAATCGATTCGAGCAACTAAAAAGTTTGTGTTTTGACACAAACTAAACGATTGCCTTCGCAACAGTTGAGCTGTTTTCTATAAAAGCAAGAGAGAAAAGAGTGTGAGCGTGAGTAAAGAGTTGCCAGTGCGCGGTTCTCTTTCAATTGGTGATTAAACTATTTGATTTCGATCACAGTTGCCAGTGCGCGACTAGCCTTAGTGTTATTTTTGTATTTTGTTTGAGGTTATGAAAAAATATTTTAAATTGAATCTTACATCGACCATTCGTAACAGTAACACTTCGCGTACATTAATTTATAAAAACCGGTATTGTTTCTAATTATTTTATTAATGCTTATGTTTTTTTTACATCTTTTACAATGTTTTACTTTCAAAAACAACTTTTTACTAAATAATACTGAATTAATATTTAGTTTGCGTGATATTATTATGTGTATTATATGTGTACCACCTAAAAACCCCACCAAACGTTAGGATTTCTAAGACTTACAAACCCATCCGTTGCAGACTTTCGGCTGCAACTAGATATGGCGTTTCAAAAATAGAGGGTGGGCCATTTGGTAGTTTCTTTCTAACTCATAGGTTAATTTTGACACTGACCGCACGAAATCTCCACAGAAAGTCGGTATCATACCTCCGCGGAACGAAATGAATTGCTTTACGTTTGAACAACGTTGGGAAATATTGAAAACTTATTTCCAAATTGTGTGCTGTGTAGCCCAAACAGTGCGTTTTTTGAAAACAAGTTTTGGCCGAAATGAAGCACACACCGCGCCTGCTGTAACCAAGTTTGTGGAAAAAGTTCTCAACACTGGTATGCTAGTGCGGACAGTACTCATGGTCCCCATCATCGTGAGTCGGTCGGTGGGCGTGTTATCAGCCGTCTTGGCGATGTCAATTGTCCGCCTCGGAGCTGCGATTTGACCCCTTTGAACTTTGTTTGTGGGGAACCGTGAAGGACCGATGTTATGCCAACAATCCGGAAGTATTTCAAGCACTTAAGTCCAATATCATAAGCAATCCGTGAGCTACAGACCGAAATCATCAACAAGGTGTTGGAAAATTGGATTGGCAAATCCGCTACTGCGAAGTCAGCCGAGTCAGCCACTTGAACGATGTTGTGTTCCATAATTAATGAGAATGTTTGCTCTTGATAATAAAGCCATAATACATGGGAAAAAAAATTATTTTGTTCATTTTATTGCATTTTTAAGAAGAAACTTATTTAATAATTTCTTTGTATCTGCAAAATATTTTAAATCAACACCCTTAGCCAACTTGAAAAAAAAACAAGTTTCCAAAGAATAAAGTAAAGGGCAATATTTAATTTTTTCTACGGAAATGATGAATGGTAATTTATTTATATTACTGATAATTTACCTATACTTTGATGAAGGAAATTTATATTGAAGTTTGTATACTGCAATGATACTGTATATTTTGTATTCATAAAAGTTTTAAAGTAACGTTACCGTATTTAACAATAATGTACTTAGCCAAAAACTTATGTTTTTGATTCTCTTCAATTTAGTTATTTTTTTTCATTTAAAATGGGTTTCCATTTGTCGTTAATTATCTGTAAAAAAAAGGCATTTTGCGAAATTTGATTGTCTTTGAACTGATAAACACTGTTTGTCTATGAAAGACAAGTGGAAATAGCTGTCATTTAAGCGAACGATACTTCACTCTGTGTTTGAAAAAGAAACAACAATTTCTCCAACCTTTTTCATCTTTTGTCAATTAAAGACACAGATTATGGTTTTTTTTTAACAAAAATCGCGTATTAACAGGCTATCATTAGACAACTGATGAATCCATGTGAGATCGCCGGGAGGAAGCACCAATTTTTCTGGGCTAAAGGCCAAAGAAAAAGCTATTTTGAATCAATATTTTAATTTTATTTTATCACAATCAAAATTTAAAATTATTTACCTTATAAAAATCAGCTGCAGTTAAAAATAAATTTCTTCCCAATTAACACCAATTTCATTGAAGATTACTGACAGCTGCGAAATTTTTTTCAGTGACAATGAATGTCAATTCAAAAGAGACCAAAGCCCAAAGCATTATGGAAATAACTGTCGTTGAACTGATACTGGAGTTGGTAAAAATTTGTTTGTCATTGAAAACACTGGACTGTCTGCAGAGGGCCTTGAATTCAATTACGGCAAAAATGTTTTTCAGGAAGAAATATCGAGAATATCTCTTCTCATGAAAAGTGCTGCTTATTAACCGTTTGGACTCGGAATCAACAGAAAATTGTAATTAACTAGAATTTGGGTATCTTTTACCAGGAAACTGAGAAGCGGTTAAAAATCTTTTATTTAATCTATATGTATGTATGTACAGGTAGCAATACACTTATTAAATAATTTATATTTATATTCAGTATTCAGTTAGATTTAATATCACTCTGTTTGTTTGTTTATTATTTATTTTATCCCTAGTTTATTAACTTGTTTCATAATTTTCTATAAAATATATTTTTTTTTAATTAAATAAAAATCAGGGGCCAAATTACCGCTTCAGTATCCGAGTGAGTGAGCCCCATCAGTAAGCGTGTTTTTTTTCGCAAGTCTATATAGAATTGTAGAAAAAAATGACATCGGGACTAAGCGCTGTATATGCAAATGCAACAACTACTTAAATCTATACAGACACTACATTTATATGAGGTATTGAAGCGAGCTTGACGCTCGCTTCGACCCTTTGTAAACGGGTATTGAGTTGAAATGAGCTTCGTTCGACTCGATCTCACTCGCTCAGCGGTGTCGAGTCGAAATATGAGTCGAAAAACCTGGGTCGAGGAGTTGGCTTAACAAAATGTTTCAGAATCGCTCAACACCATTTCAACTCAACTCCAAATCGAGCTCTCAACTCAAATGACGAAAAACCTCGAAAATCCGACCCTAATCCAACTCGATCTTTCGAAGTCAAAAGTGACGTTTTTGGATGCTGGTTGATGCTAGTAGTTAATACAGCTGCAAAATGCCATAGCTTTCACAGTGCTTCCAGCTATTTGGAAAAAAAGCTCCTAAATCCCGTTTTTTTCGAATGAAATTAGTCAAATTAGTGTAATCTATTGCTCGATGACGTAAGCGGTAATGCCAAACTCACAATTCAGTCACGTATTACTTGAAAACTGATACGGTAATTTGGCCCCAGTTCTGATTACGAACTCAATCGAATAACATAATTAATTTGAATTCGAAATTCCCTTTCAGGGTTCTACACTGGTTACCCCGATAAACAAATAAACTTGATACCAATCATACAAATATTATATAAACCCTAACCCACGGTAAGGTGCCACACACATTTACTCAACGCAACGGAAGACAATACCATATTAAAGGTATCCATCAAAGTACCACCTTTGTATATATAACCTATAGTAGCCGTGCTTTTTGAAAGAGTGAATAGCCAAGTTAGCAAAATTTTACATGCAAAACAATAAAAACATCAAGAGTGACTAAAATTTGATCAGCAATCAGAGTGAATATAGAATGAATAAAAATTGTTGATATATTGAGATGTAGATAGCGCTTAAATCGAGTGAAGAAAAACATTTTTGTTTCGGAAAGGTTGGTACTGGGATGTGTTCTGGAATGCATCTTTTTTTCTCAGAGATTTTTTTTATGTCAAGACATTTGGAAATAAAGCTTCATGTCTATTTTGTAAAAGACTTACAAAAAATCTCAGATGTCAATTAATTGAAAAACTTCTGAAAAATCTTTATTTTTTTTTTCAGGAAAATTGAAATTGCGATTTCAGGGCTTTTGGAAAGGTTCTAGAAAGAAATACTGTAAATAGTTCAAATTTAGTATATTACCCATCTACCAAGCCATAAACTGTCAAATTCCATTGGAGGATGGCTGAGATCTCGATGGACTAAAAAACATATAAAAATCTAAATTTTTTGGATTTTTTTTTGTTAAGAAAAATTGCAATTTTAGGGCTTTTGAAAAAGCATCTAGAAAGAAATACTCTAACAGCCATATTTATAAACTCATTTTAGTGAGTACATAATGCCTCTAAACGCAAAATTGTTATTTATAACACTTATGTGACGTTGAATAGAGGCATTATAAGCTATACGCGTTTGGAGGTTGAATAGTGGCTGCATAAGGACATTTTAGTATTGAACTGTCACATTCACTTTCACATCATTAAATTATTGTGATTATCAAAAAAAATAAAATGCTTCTTGTTATTGAAACTAAAACTTTATGTTATTTTTATTTATTGAAACTAAAATGTTATATTATTATATTAAAAACAAATTGTTGAGAATTAAATACTCGTATATAAATAGACTTGTTGGTGATCTCCCTCCACGCATCTTTTTTCATCCCGTGTTAGTGTTGCAAGTTTTGTTTTGGATTATTGAATTTTATCCTCAAGAAATTTCTCTGAGGAGTAGCTACGAGTATTTCCAGCTGTAGGATAAAATGAATAACAATTTGATTACCAGTATTGTGCTGTCCGCAATGGGACAATGTGTTTTTGATGAGTCGACGTTGGTGCCCTCTATAGTTCGACCAAAATTCGAAAATTAAGACAATGTATTCATTATTTAAAAAAAAAAAATAAAAAAAATGGATTATTTGAATCCATTTGATCTATTTAAATTTGCGATAAAAAAAAACGCATGAAAAAATAGAACCTGTTTCATTTTTATAATCGCTACGATAAATGCGTGCATTTAGTTTTAACGCCATGTGCCTTATTTCTTGATGCAAAGAAATCGAGCGATTGCAAATCCTAAGTGCGTGCATGCCAATTTCTTAATACGACTACGATTTTTAAGTCGTAGTAATTTTAATCGCAAGTTGAGCATATCCATGTGAGTATATATGTTACGTTTTAACTTACGATAATCGCATCGCCAGAAAAATGATACAAATTTCGACCTTTAAATCATAATGATTTGTTGGTATCAAGTGCGTTCATTTTAATTTAAACTCAAGTGTTCTATTTTTGCGACTAAAACAGTAGCAAAAACTAAAATGGCTATCTCACATGGACTCATCAGTTTTGCAGACTAAGGCCCCAGTTATTGAAATACATCATTGAAACAAATCAGTGGAATACTGACTTTATTCTTTTGACAAGCCAGTTATAGCCATAATTGAAAAATTGGTTTCAGTAAAAGATCCTGTCAGTGGCTGATTACAACCAAAACCATTTCTATGCATTTGAAATTAGAGTTGATCATTGAAAGGAAAACTGACATTTGAGAATAGAAAGAGAATCGAACAGACTCAGTGGAACGATTGTGTTCTATATCAAAGAAACGAAAATCAGCTGTTCGTTGAAATTGTTTTCTATTACTACGTTTTCACCAAGAGTAAATCCGGGATTTAAGTGGACTTACTATAAATCTTCTTTAAATCTCGTAGATTTACCATACAAATATAAATCACGTCAAATGAAGATTTAAAATAAATCTCTTTGAAATCTTCTTGCAATCAGAAGATTTTCAAAACAAACAAACCTTATTTTGTAGAACGCACCTATGTAAACCCCACTTTCTTCATCGACAATCAACACAAAATAGAAATATCTGTCAAACTTGTTGAGTTTGGTTATTTACTAAAAGGAACATTTAATAGAAGGAATGAATTTGGTTGGTACATATGTACATATATATACTTACCCTAACCCAGACTTTTCTTTTATATTGTTTTTTTTTTTCAACATTTTCTTTTGTATTAAAGTTTGTTTTTATTCTGGCTAGCATAATATTTCGCAAGCACTGCCGCCGTTTTTTTTCTATAAATATGAATTCTTCTATCCCTTATCCTTTTCATGACATTTTTCAGAATCAAATGGTGTGATAACAATGGCGCAAAATTTTAAACAGCCTATTATTAAGGTATTAGTATGATACTACTTAACAATTTGCTAACTTTATAGTAGTTTACTAACTCATTCTTAATTTTAAACATTTTCTCACTAGTATCGTACTAAAAGAATTTCCTTAATAAATTGCTTCTGAACACACGTAAAACAATGACATTTCGTGTTAAAAAGTAAGTACACGAACCTTTTTTGATGTTTGCAAATGTCAAAGAGTCATATGAAGCTAGCACGATACTAAAAAATTAAAGTAGGTGTTCGATGATTTTAACTTTAATAAAAGGGTAGAGATTAAAATTTGCAATTTCGTTGTTTCAACCTAGTATCATACTAAAACAGCTTTAGCATCGTACTAATTCAATTAAAATTTTGCGCCAATAGTTTTAAAGTTGTAATACTCATTTTTATAAAGTGTTTATTGAAAATAAGCTATTTTATTGTTTTTCCTGTTTTCTATCCAATTGCAATTTTTTTTACTCTTGTGCAAGTTGGCAATTGAATGACAAGTCAGAGTGAAAACGTTTCCGGATTTACTCTTGGTGAAAACGTAGTATATCAGTGAAATAATAAAAGTGAATTTAAAAGAAAGTTTAAATCAGAATTTTGTATTTTATAGAGTAAAGAAATTCTACTACTCATTATGTACATTCATTTTGGTACCAACTAAAGCCATTGCAGTTTGTTTATTTGTCTTAAAAATGGGAATGAACATTTTCAATGATTCATTTCAATGATAGCTATAACTGGCCCCTAAAGGCCAAAAAAGCTATTTTGAATCATTAGCCGTGTTTTTTTGGAAATGTTATCCGTAGTACAGTAGGATTTTATATGAATAACAACATCCGCAGTAGGATCACTGCCGATAAAAGGAGAAGTGAAATCCTGCTGCGGATAGAGATTTGACGTTTATTCGAGTATCGGCAGTGATCCTACTGCGGATGTTGTATTTGTTTTTCATATAAAATCCTACTGTACTACGGATACTTTTCCAAAAAAAACACGGCTATTAATTCAACAAGTCCAATAATAGTGCAAAGTTTTCTACTTGGCTCATTTAGTTCAGTAGTAAATAGAGTTTGTATTATGAAAGCATTCATAAATAATGACAGGCCACGGGCATAATATTCCAGCGTTAATGATTCCAATTTTAATCTTGGTTCGATATAGTTCACATTGGATTTTTGTCCAAAAATCGATTTAAGATGATCTGAATTTAACAAAAATTGCTTATTGACAAGGCCATCACAGTCAACCTATTTTGAATAAATTTTTCCTAATCGCTATAGCTGATGATTAACACATTAAGTAGGATGATGGTGCTGACGAAAATAAATTAAAGAAACTATGACAGATTTTTAACTGATGAAATTTTCCTGTTCGCTATAAACGACCATTAGCAAAAAGCATTCAATTTTATTCTGTTTCAACTTTTCCTGATACTTTTTCCTAATCGGTATAACTGACACCTATAATGGACATGTCTTAAATTTCTCTCCATTCAAATGTTTTTCTACTTCTTTTTTAAATAACCTCGTTGTACTTGCTACCTACTTGACTGGACTAAAAGAAGTATTCCACTAAAAATCTTCTAATCGAATTGAAATGAAGATGTTAATCTACAAACAAAATCTAAAACAAACAAACTACAAAGCCATTTTAGGTATTTACAAATGCTACAATTGTAGTAAGGCGGTGTCATTGCGCACGACACGGGGGTATGAAATGAAATCGAAACATTTGACATTATACAAAAATTTTATATACAACGAATTCGTGTGGTTGTCATTACGGATGTCGGGCATTATTTCCACAGTTCACATTCACCAATCGTCGGCAGCGGGATACTTCGATTCGTAGACTTTCCGGCTCCGTGATTTTGTTTGAATTTATAGTAAACGTTAGCTAACTCGGGTGGCTGTGTTAAGAGTTTTGTTAGTTTTGTTTCGGGAACACCGGTTTTCTTATAAAATAATTGCACGTGCGGTTGTTCTTCGTTCGTCGGAAGGTGGTCGTAGCTCGAAGTGTTTGGTTTAATTTTTAGTCTTTTTGTTTATTTATTTTCCGATTGGTGTTCGCATGCGAATTTGATTGTGATGGTCAGGTCAGTTTTTGACTTAAAATATGAAAATTTAAGTAAACACCGCGTGTACCCATTCGCTTGCCTTTTACAATTGGATTAGTGTTAATTGAGTGTGTTTCGTTTTCATCAGTCAAATAATTGATAAGTGCGTCGTGCGTGATGTTTGTAATCAAAAAGTAATAAATAATCTCTTTTGTATGTGAAATTGTGAAGTGTTGTGACGCTAAAGCGTATTCGGTGCAATCTGCAGCTAAATTGTATGGAAGTGCCTTACACACGCCTGTTACTATCTATATTAAACAAAAAATATATAACCAAGAATAGATTCGGAAAGTAGATCATAAATCACACGACAGCCTGTCATTAATTAAACATTCAAAAGGAAATCCAAAGTTTAATTATTAGATATTTCTTTTTCTTTTTATTCAAAACGGGACTTGCAGGGCGGAAGGCGATTTATTGTTAGTGGTGTTGTAAAATTAAACACGAAACCGCAGCAAATTTTGGTGGTAAGAACTTACAATCTACATACATCCACTTAAATCTTATCTTAAGACTTGCTATGCGTATTATAGGTACCGACTTCCCAAGTAATAAACAGTTATGCTTACATTTTGATGCAAATTATTATTTTTATAAATTATGATCTACGAAGGATTGTTATTTTAATTGTACCTTTTTGTGTTGGGCTTGCGTTGATGGCTTGAACTCAGATTCTTTAAGGCCTGTTCGTGTACTGCCAAAAACTGCGAATTGTCAGAAATTTTAGTCCAAAGTGGTTGGGGCAATCAAGTTGAAATCGAACAAATCCAATTCTAATTATTTGGGAGAAAGACTGTCAAAGTACATACATTATGGTAAAAAAAAAATGTGTAGAATTTTTGGAAAGGGGAAAAGTAAGGGCTGAACAATTTCCCTCGGTAAATAAAAACAAAAGCAAAAGTGTAGATAAATAAACCAGAAATTAAAGAGTGAATATAAAATTTTGGAAAAATGTTTCGTTAAGTTTAAATTTAGACATCGCGAAATTGGCTTTGCAGAAAAATATGTTTTGAATGTTATTCATGTCTTTTTAATCATTCATACCCGCTCAAGGGTTTTTTGTGAGGCACTTATAATGTTCAATATAAACAAAGCTCGATCGACGTGAGGAGGTGCATGTGTCGATGAACATTGGTTTTGAATATTTGCAAATTGAAAATCAAGGGAAAACCGTGGCAGGTAAATTATTCCATAATCGTGTTGTGCGACTAAAAAACAATCTCAGTATTTGACAGTACGGCCAAAATTAGGCTCGAGGGTGAACCGATAGGCATTCCTATCGACACGGGTAGCACGGATGAACAGATTGAGAGGATGAATGTAACACGTTACCTCGAGTGAGCATTGCTTGTGAAAGAAGTGATAAAACAGGGAAAGATATGAAACATTCTAACGGTGTTCAAGGGATGGGATTGATTTCATTCTATCCAATTAGTGGAGAGAAGTTTGGGCTGCACCTCTCCAAAGATATGAGTTTTATTCGAGTTTTGGACGCACACACGCCTCATAAATTGTAGTCAAATCAGAAGGGGTGAAAAATTTCTTAACAAACGGCCGCCGCGACCTCGGCGGCACACCTCCATCCGATGGTCCAAATTTTCGATGACGCTGAGGCATAATTGAGGTTCTATGCCTTTAATGTGCCGAATTATTTCATCCTTTAGCTCTTGAACTGTTGCTGGCTTATCGACGTATACCTTTTCTTTCAAATCACATGATCTTGGCGGCCAATTGACATCGCAACCACTTGAGATAACACGGGCATTGAATTTGTCGCGCAAAAGAGCCATTGTTTCGTTAGCTGTATGGCAAGTGGCACCGTCCAGTTGAAACCACATATCGTCTACATCCATATCTTCCAATTCGGGCCATAAAAAGTTCGTTATCATCTCACGATAGCGAACACCATTCACAGTAACTGCCTGACCGGCCTCATTTTCGAAAAAATACGGTCCGATGATCCCGCCAGCCCATAAACCGCACCAAACAGTCACTCTTTGTGGGTGCATTTGTTTTTCGACAATCACTCTTGGATTATCATTCGCCCAAATAAGGCAATTCTGCTTATTGACGAATCCACTGAAGATGATTTTCTTCGAAAATTTATCATCCACTGTTGCCATTTCTTGCCACCATTCTGACCATTGAGGACGCTTGAAATGGTCAAGAGGCTTTAGTTCTTGAGTCAATTACACCTTGTAAGCGTGTAAATGTAAGTCTTTATGCATAATGTTCATCAACGACGAGCGTGAGAGGTGAAATTGTTGGGCACGACGACGAGTTAAGGTGGACGGCTCTTTAGCCACACTATCGCAAAAAGCAGCAAAATTTTCTGCAGACGAGCTGTACGAGCATGCACTGGTGTTTTCGTATCTTCTACAGACCCGGTTTGCTAAAATTTTTCAACGATTTTTCCGATTGTATGCACATTTGGACGATAAAATTCACCGAACAAATCACGAAGTGCACGATATGCATGCAACTGAGTAGTAAATGTGCGCGCACATCGCCATACACTTCACACCCATCGAGACACCGACACCAAAAATCAAAAACTTGATTTTACTTACACGGGGTCTGACACTGAAAATTGTTGTGTACACCAGCCCACACACGTCACACATTTCCGTACACCTACACCGGTGTGCACACAAGTGTTGTGGTATTGGGCGCTTTACAGTACTCACAAATAAATTGAGTGGAGCACGCACACTTGCGATGACGCTGCGGCATCGCGCGTCATTCTTGCGGGTGAAAAGACTCAGAATTCCACGGGACCGTTGCGTCACGGCAAACGCGATTGCGTCTTTCAGTAAAATATAAAATATAAAATATAAATATAAAATATAAATATATTCGAAAGGAAAAATTTGATAAAGAATTATTTATGAATGAGATAAAAAAGTTTCCAGAAACATGAAGTGTTGCTTCCCAAGCGCACCTTGACCTGCAGAGCTACGTGAATATGTGTTAGTCGAGTATTTTTTGAACTCACCAAAACGATTTTACACTCATTCGAAAATATTAAATTTTAAGGGCCGATGTTGAATGTGAACCACACCTAATTGTCAAGTTTTTTTCTGCATTTCATTTTGAACCATAGAAAGATATACAATCGAGCAACGCGTTAAAGTTATTCAGGCTTATGAAAATTATGAAAATAGGCGTTCAAATCAAAATGCATATCGTGCACTTCGTGATTTGTTTTATCGTCCAAATGTGCGTACAATCGGAAAAATCGTTGAAAAATTTGAGCAAACCGAGGAGATGTAAAAACACCAGTGCATGCTCGTACAGCTCGTACTGCAGAAAATTTTGCTGCTGTTCGCGATAGTGTGGCTGTAGAGCCGTCCACCACAACTCGTCGTATCGTTTTGGAAGACGCCAAGCCGTTATCGATGGAGATATCTGGTTTCTGTCACTCTACCCCTGTTGTTTGGAGTCCCACGAGGATCAATACTGGTTCCAACTATTTTTTCCCCTAGGAATAATGGTTAGTTCGTTGGACTGTCACGCGGAAGGTCTCGACTTCGATTCTCAGCAGCTGCAAAAAAGTTTTTCAGGGGTAGATATACTGTCTCTTGCCAGGAATTGACAAATCGTCTAAGAGTATATCTCTTTACCACTCTACTAAATTTCATCATTCTACGGCAATCGGAAATGCTCCATATAAATTAAACATTTTCTAGGAAAGTGGGCGGATACCACGCCCCCTGAATTAAAACCTCAATTTTTATTTTTGGTTCTTTGTATGCAATGTGAGCCCTAACGTTCTACCAAATTTCATTGTTCTACTGCAATCCGAAGTGTGCCATATATGATTTACATCAGCACTGACTAAGTGGCGGATACCACGCCCCTGAATGGAAAACCTCAAATTTTATATAATTTTCTTTGTATGCAATTTAAGCCCTACCACTTTACCGAATTTCATCGTTTTACAGCAGTCGGAAGTGAAAGTGGGCGGATACCACGCCCCCTGAATGGAAAAACTCAATTTTTATTTTTAGTTCCTTGTATGCAATTTGAGCCCTACCGTTCTACCAAATTTCATTGTTCTACTACAATCGGAAGTGTGCCATAGAATTTACATCAGTACTGAGTAAGTGGGCGGATACCACGCCCATGAATGGAAAACCTCAAATTTTATATATTTTTCTTTGTATGCAATTTAAGCCCTACCACTTTATCAACATTCATCGTTTTACAGCAGTCGGAAGTGCTCCATTCAATCAACACCAATTCGGAGAAAGTAGGCGGATACCACGCCCCCTGAAAGGAAAACCTTGGTGTTTATTTTTGGTTCTTTTAAATGCAATTTGAGCCCTACCGGTTTCCAAATTTCATCGTTTTACAGCAGTCGGAAGTGCTCCATTCAACCAACACCAATTTGGAGAAAGTGGGCGGATACCACGCCCCCTGAATAGAAAACTTCATAATTTTGATGATATGTACGAGTATGTATGTCAGTCAGTCAGTCAGTGAGTCAGTCAGTTACGGTTTTTGTGATTTTTGAGGCCTTATATCTCAGGAACCGCTTATGGCAGAAAATTGAAATTTGGTTAAGCGCCTGTGCCTGACTATCTTAGCAAATATTCGGAATTTTAAGTTTCTGACTTCATTGGTACTGAAGATAGGGGGGGGTCAAAAATCGCCTGAGCTTGTTCCTGTAAAAAGGGTGTTGTGCCAGAACTTGGCTGAGCACTACCGTGCCCTTTGATATAAGCAGCTATTTTCAAGAAAAAGGTCTTCCTCCATTATTTGACGACGTAGTCTTGTTTTAACTGTTTTCCCAAAAGAATCATTTGGAATGATGTTTTTCCATTAAAATTGAATCTATGCGATCGACTTTGAAAATATCATACATAAAGTGAAGTTGATATTTTTCTGAAACAAAAATCATAAATAAATTACTAAATCTATTATTTAACCAGCTTTTCAATAGGCACGCAAGTTGGTGTCGTGTGAAATCCGCTTACATACATTAGATGCCTCTTTCTATGAAGTTAGGACTTGAAATTATATTTAAGCATCATCGTCATCGTCACGTGTGTGTACTTCTTCGTCCTACCTATCATCATACATATGTAGTTATTCAATTGAAATGACACAAACCACTCTGCCACTACTGAATTGCTTTCAATGAAATCAAAAGACGAGTATTCTTCTTTGGTTCGCGGGTAAGAAAAGTTCTCACCACTCCATTAATATTTTCCTCATAACAAATTAAATGCACGAATGGATAACACGAACGTAGATACTTTTTTGTTTAAAGCTTCAACGTATGTACCTAGGCAATGAAAGTGTATGAACAAAGTGTGAAAAATTGAAAAGTCCTTAAAAGCCATTTTGCTTTGATTTTTTTTTGTTTATACAAAAAATGATGAATCAGTCAAGTTATCTATGGAATGTTCGAAAATATTCCAAAAATTATGTTTATATTTATTTTTACTTATAGTAGGTACTATAAGGCAAGTTATGCATTCGTAAAAAAATCGAACTCGAGATTTTGATCAAAGTTGGCATTACGATGACAGCGAAGACCAAAAAGAGGCTGGGTGCGACCCACACTAATAACTTCCCATTTGTGGTCTTGAAAACTTTATATTTAGTTTTTTTTCAAATAACCAAATTTTCAGCGAAACAAACTTTAGCTGTAAAATTCAAACAAACATTATTTTAAGATTGAAAAGCATTTTAATTATATAATAATAATTTGAAATTGAGATTGTTGATGTATAAGTTGTTTCCACGTGACCCAGGAGGTAAACTTCCACGCGTTTTTTTTTAACGAGGTATCCCCAATAGACCTATAAATTTGATGTATTACTGCAAATCTTATATTATATTAAACAATTAAACAAAATAATGGCAAAGTCAATATCATTGCTCGTTCTCAAGATATTCTACTGTCAATTCGATACTTGTCAAAATTTAACCATATGTTAATAATTCTATTATGTCGATACCTTCCCGTAAGAATGTGCTAAGCGACACTTTTTTCGAAAATGACTTTGTGATGAGGAAATATACTATATGTTAAGGGCCACGTTTTGGCCTGGGTTTCGCGAACCTATTATTCATGGAAAAGGAAACTAGAGTACAAAAAAAAAAATTATCGACTGCCATGTTTTCTCATTAAAATAATGTTGCCCCTGAAATTTGTATTATCCGCCAAAAAAATTATGCTAAGCGACATTAATAAAGATCTCATTGTCGTGAGCAACAAAAAATTTTGCTAGATGTCACTTAGTTTAACCAAAATTGTCTCTTAGCACACTATGATTCAACTAGAACTTTCTTCGTTTTTTTCGTTTCCTGAACAATTTTAGAAATGTCGCTTAGCATACATTCTTACGGGAAGGTATCGATGTATAAAACAACATATACTTTAGAAGGCACTATCGGTGTTCATTCCCAAGAAATTCAATTTGAAATACAATTTTAACTAGTTTTCACTAGAATTTTTAATAGTTTTTTTATTTAAAAAAAAACTATTAAGTCAATATTTGTCAACATTTTACCAATTGTACAAAATTATACTATGTATAAAATAAACTAAATTAGAAGTCAATATCACTACTAGTTCTCGAGAAATTTGAGTCGAAAAACAATTTTTACCAATTTTCAATAGAATTTTATATAGTTTTTTATTTTTTTGTAAGAAAACTGTAAACTGATTTTTTTTTTTGAAATTTTCACCAGTTGTCAAACACATTATATAAAATTATTTTGAGTTTCAAATTGTTTTCCGTTCTTAGAATATCTGGGTTATGAATTTTTTTTTCAGTTTTTTTATTTAAAAAAATAACGGTATGTTCATTTTTTTTCCAAATTCATACCAAATCTGTATGACCTTATAATGAGTACATTAAATTTTATTTGAAATCAATAGCATTATTTTTTCGTGAGATATTTGAAACTAACCAAAATTTTTACTTTTTTTTTTAAACCGTTATAGTGAAAAAACTACTCACTGACTTTTAATAAACGCCCTTTCAGCCTCTTTCGAAGTTATTATCTATACATTTATTTGAAGTCGATATCTTTACTCGTTCTTGAGATATCGACGACGAAAAATGGTACCAGAACATACGGACGTACGAACGTACGAACGTACGTACACACACACACACAGACATATCTAAAAATGATTGATATAACCTCTAGGCACCTTGAAACGTCGAGGAATGTCAAAAATTCCAATTTGACAAATCGGACCGATTACAATAACTCCCTATGGGAAGTTAAAAAAGTGGGTCTCGCAATTCTGTCTGTCTGTCTGTCTGTCGGTTCGACTACAGCCTAAACAAACGGCTCGGCCGATTTTCTTCAAACTTGGTAGATATGGGTTTTAATTTTTCCCCCCACACGTTTTTTTCTTTTTTTTTTAAGACCAAAAATAACGGTACCTGCCATACGATTTTTTTTCGAAATTTTATAAATATTTTTTTTTCTCAAAAACTGTCCCACAGAATTTTTTTAAAAAAAATTTGAAAAATTTCATTTAGTAAAAACTAAATAATGGTTGAAAAAAAATTTCCAAAAAATTGTTATTTTTGGTAGCCCCCCTGGGTCTTTTTTGGTTTTTGATTTTCTCGAAAACGGTACAGCCGATTTTGATAATTTTTTTTTATGGTAAGGCTCCTCCAGTTTGAATATTATTACATATTCAAATTTTCAATTTTATATTTTTTGGATTTAAAAAAAAATCAAAATTTTTTTTGGAAACCCAATATTTCGAAAACCCCAAAAACGGATTTTTTTCAAACTTGATAAATAAAAGTTTTTAACATAATCTACAAGATTTGAGAGAAAAAAATTGTTTTCTCTAAAACTAACGGTACTTTCCATACAAATTTTAAAAAATGGTTTCCGAAAGTCGTATTTTTCTCAAAAACGGTTCCGAGAATTTTGCAATTTTATTTTTCTTTTGATTAATATAACGATCTATAATTTAATAAAAAAAAAATAGAAATCTAGATATTACTGACTGTACCTACTACAGTACGATTTTTTCGAATTTTGAATTTCTTATTATCGGCATAACGGATTTTATGAAATTTTTTATAAAGCTCTTAAAAAGTTTAAAAAACATTGCATTTCAAAACTTAAAATTTTCAATTTTTAGAAAAAAAGTCATCCGTTTTTAAAATTCCTAGTCTATTACATAGGAGCAAGTTCGTGCGACCCAGTCGTGCATTTTATTTTAGATTAGATTGATTTTATTAAATTACTCATGTAAATACATAATTTATACAAAATCTTTATAGCCTGGCAAAATGCCGTCTGCAAGATTGAAAATAGAATAGTTTCTATTACATATTTGCAAAAAGATATCCTAAAATTTTAAATTTACATAACTTTATCAAATTATTTTAAACAATGTTTTAAATATTTGTATTTGTATAATTTGTAAATTATGTAGTACAAACATCACCGGTATTAACAGGTATTTCTTTTAAAAAATAATCATTAAACATCTGCTCCCTATACTTCAATGAAATTTTGCAGTACTCATACATTTTTGGAACATCCATCTTATTAAGCTTCATAAGCACTTACTTACTTAGGTCCTCGGACCTGTTACGTCCGTGTGATTCCCCTTGCGGGGCATAGGGCCTCCACTACTCCTACGCGCCATCGTGTTCGGTTTCTGGAGATGTACCTCAGCTCTCTCCAACTCTTCCCCAGTTGTGCTGATTCCTCTTCGACCGTTCTTCGCCAAGTACTTCTGGGTTGGCCCACTCCTCTGCCTCGCTGCGTGAGAGGGTTCCATTGCATCGCTTGACTCGCAATGCACTCGTGGCCGATTCTTGCTATAACCTCGCTACAGCAGGCAGCACGCAGATTCCCCTCCAGTTTTCGCACTACGTAAGGTCTCCTTTCTTTGGAAGCTTGATAATCATCCCTTTTTCCACTCCTCGGGAAAACTTTCTGTTTCCCAAGCTCTTTCTATGAGTAGGTGCAGGAGCTCAGACGGTGTTGTTAGCGCTGCTCGTAAGAGCTCTGCGGGAATACCATCAAGTCCAACTGCTCTGATCGCGGATAAGATTTCTTCTCTACTGGGGCATACAGTGCGTATTCGGGAATTTGTTACTACGGACGAATCATTGGGTGTTAGGTGACTTCGCTGCTGAAAACGTGATTTATCATCCGAAACTAACAGTGATCCGTTTATGTCCTTTACCAGGTGTTGTTTAAAACTTTGGACACCTGTTAGCTCTTTGGTAATTCTCTGTAGACGGTCCTACTGTCACACCTACTTGTTGCCTCTTCTGCTTCTGTTGCCAATGCGTTGATTTAGTTACGCTTGTTACGTCGCACGCTACGGTAAACTTCTCTCATCTTCATGCGGTACGCAGACTCTAGCTCGTTTCTGCCTGCTGCTGATGTTGCTGCAATGCGAGCTTTGAGCTGTTTTCTTTCTTCGATCTTAGCCCAAGTTTCTTCATAAGCACTTGCTTCTATAAAAATACATCTCCTAGTTTACCTGAGAGTTGGGCACCTTTCGACGAAATGAATGACGCCTTCCCGTTCCGTTAAGTTGCATATAATGCATTCCAATGGTAGATCAGGTCTGTGGGGAATAAAGTTCAAGTTGAGCAATTCACTTCGAAGCCTCTCAGGCATCTTAAAGACTTTAAGCAAATAGTCTGCTTGAAGCTTTGTGTTTTGATGAAGAGAACCGATATTTCTGTATCTAGCATAAATGTAGTTTGTCGTGTTCGCCGGTAGATGAAATATTCTCTTAACATAGTGTATTAATAGATTCTCCACTGTATCGAACTTTTTACATCCACAAATCTGTGATCCCTGTGTACCCCTTGGCATAATGGTTAGTGCGTTGGACTGTCATACCGAAGGTCTCGAGTTCGATTCTCAGCCGCTGCAAGAAAGTCTTTTTCAGGGGTGTACTGCCTCTTGCGAGGAATTGACAAATCCTCCAAGAGTATCCTCTTGTCATGGAAAGTGCTGCTCATTAGCCGTTCGGAATCGGCAGATTCCTTTCGTTCCTGGTAACACGCACACAGTAATGGGTGAGAGTTGTAAATCACTAGGTCCTGGTTCACTTTGAGCTGTTGCACCACCAAATTTATTTATTTTTATTTACAAATCTGTGATCCGTGTAAAACAACACCTTATTTTTTCTGCTATGCGCTATATTTTGGTTCGTAAAATACCTTTTCCAGGAAAAGTTGAATACAGTTTTGGCTTTTAGGAGTTTTTCTTTGAAATGCTTTTCCAAGCTGAAATTTTTTTTTTGTTAAATAAACACCCAGGTACTTGAACTCGTTAACACATTATAAGCGTTCTCCATTAAGAGCCAATTTTTTCATTTGATGCACTTCTTCAACCTCCTCTTTTAAAAATCATTACCTTAAATTTTTCTATGTTCTCATAGTCAACATAATCGCAGAAGTCGTTAACCCTGTTTATCATGAGTTGTAAAGTTTCGGGTTAGTACGCAAAGAGCAATGCCTTAATAACCACTCCAGAAAAGTCGACTTCACCAGAAAGATAATAGATCAAATTGTCAATGAAAGGTGCGAACAAAGCAGGTCTTAATGTACATCCCTGTCTTACTTACAGCTTTTCCAAAACACGTCCAAACTTATGCGATGAACTGAATCCATATAATTTGTAAAACAGGTCAATTATGTCGAATGGCAGCCTTGAAATCTTGCCTTGTAAAATAAAATTCTCCGCTATGCTTTTCAAATCAAAAATATATCGATCTGAATCTAGCTTGAAACTCTTTTAACAGGTTTTGAGATTTAATCCATGTTGTAAGGCGCTTTTGTACAACTGATGTGAAAACTTTATACATGGCATACAGAAATGAAATTCCTCGATAATTTGAAGGATCCGATAAACAACCTTTTTTATGTATGGCGAATATCACTGATTCCTAGAATTCCTAAGGGATAACATCACCATTCATAGCCTTATTAAAGAGTTTTGTTAAACTTTATTTCAGACTAAAGGGTTTTCCAATAAGAGGTGTTATTTTGAATAGTCCGCTATTTCGGTAGCTGTCACTTTTGAAGCTGTCATTTTTTGACATTTGACAAGTAGAAACTACGCTATTAATAAAAATGGAACGATACACGCTTCAACAACGCATTGAAATTATTAAAATTGGGTCCTTGAAATGCATGAAAATGAACCGGAATTTCATCGAAAAATCATCTTGACTGATGAGGCCCATTTCCACCTCGGAGGCTACGTCAACAAGCAAAACTGTCGCATCTGGGGCTCGGAAAACCCAAGAGTTATTGTTGAAAAGCCTCTCCATCCTCAACGCGTGACTGTTTGGTGCGGTTTATGGTCCCGCGGGGTCATTGGACCTTACTTTTTCGAAAATGAGGCTGGAGCAACAGTTACGGTCAATGGATTGCGCTATCGAGAGATGATTAATGATTTTTTATGGCCTGAATTGGATGGTATTGATCTGGACAACGTTTACTTTCAACAAGACGGCGCTACGTGCCACACAAGCAATGAAACCATCGATCTTTTACGGGAAAAGTTTCCGGACCGTGTTATCTCTCGAAGAGGTGATCACAATTGGCCACCGAGATCTTGTGATTTAACACCTTGCGACTTCTTCCTTTGGGGCCACGTGAAAGATAAGGTCTACGCCAACAGCCCAGCGTCGATTCAAGACCTCAAAGATGAAATTCGTGAGGCTATCGAGGACATAGGGCAGCCACTTTGCGATTTGGTTATGGAAAATTTCATGAAAAGGATATGGTCCTGTAAGCGTGGTCTTGGCGGCCATTTGGCTGATGTTGTGTTCCATTATTAACGGCATACCTTCCTCTTTATAATGAAATAAACATCCGATCATTTATCTTCAAAAATGCCATTTTTCTTTGAATATCAAAATAACACCTCTTATTGGAAAACCCTTTATTAGTCCCATAACTATCCATGGATGGCAACTGCATCGAGGAGAATGAACAGCTTTTATTTCTAGGTATGTGCATCACAGACCATCTTTTGTGGAGAGATCACATATTTGACGTCGCCAAAAACGCTGCTAAGTGTTCAAGCTTTTTCCGCCGATGCAAGAAGTGTTTTACCCCATCTGATCTGGCTAATAATGCCTTAATTCTTCCGAAACCAGAGTATAATTCTTAAATCTGAGCTGGTGCTGCAAAAACCCCCTTGAGTCTCGTGGACAAAATTCAAAAGAGAGCTATAAAAATGATAGGCGACTTTTGTCTCACTGAAACATTTGTATCTCGCGAGCACTGCCACAATGTTTCATGTCTATCATTATTTTACCGCTATTTTCATAAGCAGTACTCTAGTGAAATAGCCAGTTGCATTCCCTCTAACAATTCAACTAGGTTTGATATCTACGAGTATCTTCCTGCATTACTTTTCCTGATGATGTTTTACTGCCTGGTTGAACATTGTGTTGGTGCACACTGAAGTTCTGAATGTAGTAGCCGGTATTTGTCACCTGTTGAAGGTCCTGTGGTAGATTCCTTGGATGCTTTTAGGGAGTTTTTGACGGTGAGCATATCGTCGTCGTTCTATGAAAACTCCCTAAGTCCATTTAAATACGGAAGAACCACCTCTTGCTCTTTCGGATGGATGACATGCGTGGTAAGCCGAATAACCTTTGATACTTAAATTCGAGTCTTTTTTCAAATGAGTTTCAGAGATCAAACAAATATCTATTTTTCCATTAAGAAGAACTGTTTCTAGTTCTTCAATTTTTGGAGTAAGTCCGTTCGCGTTCCATGTTATTATTTTGAGTTTTTCTGACGACTGATCCATGTTTACAATAAATTTGGTGTTTTAAGAGCCGCCGACTCAAATTTGTCCAGTTTCTCAAAAATAATTGTATTAATTCTCCCTTGTTCTTCTAACCGTTCAATTATAAGGGACAACACATTTTGAACGGAGTCAGGTTTATTAATTTTAAGTTTCTCGGGCGCTGTGACTTGAGCGTACGTCTTTTTCGGTTTTATGTTCGTCTTTGTTATTTTTATGTTTTCTGAGGGTATAGTAACTTTACTATCTTTCCTGTCAGTTTTACTCGTCGCTTGAGTATTAGTATTCGTTTTTATTTTTGGATCTTCGTTTATCTTTGAGGCATTTTTTTTAGTTTTCTTGTTAAATTCTTGGCGCCTCTTTAGAATTTCTTTAGCGACCTCACAGCCACGGTAATTTGCTGGATGATTACCTTTACAATTCGCGCATATAGCCGGAGCTTCTCTTTTAAGACGGCATTCATCGGTCATATGTTTTTGCGCGTATTTTACGCAAACAGGGTCTTTCTGACAATACGCTGCAGTGTGGTTAAAACCTTGACAGCGCTTGCATTGAGGAACAAGTCGTTTGTTCTTCCGAAGAGGTTCAATTTTTACAACAATATTCATTATGGTTTTAATATTATAAACATTGTCTACATTTTCATTTTTGTCGAAACTTAGCATAAAAAGCGGAAGAGCGCGTTTAGTATAAGCGGTTTCTACTTCTTTCGACTGTGTTTTTTCGCGTTTTAAAAGATTTGTCGCTTCAAGAATCATAAATCCTTTGGTTTTTAGGTCCGAAATGATGTCTTCTTTTGAACAAGAGGGATGAAGTCCTCTAGCAACGACGCGTAAAGGTCTTTCTTCTTTAATTGAATAACTGTACCATTCAATTTTTTCGTCGCTGAGTTTTTTTGATAGCTTTCTATATGAATCAGAATCATTCACGTTAATTTTCCACGTGTTATTATGAGTCGATGTAGCTTTAAAATTTGCCTGCGCTGTTTCTCTTAGTATTGGAAGAATTTTGTTGTAATCCGCTTGACCAACGATGTTAATCGGTGGTGGGAGTTTCTCATTCGCGGAGAACTTATCTTTCCTTGTACTATTTTTCTGTTTTCGCTGAATTTGAAGCTCAGGCGAATGTTGAGCTTTCCGTTTTTTACCGGGTCTTTTTTCGGTTTCCCGAGCTAGTTCATCTTCATCGGTTTCGTATTCGTGCCGTTTTGGACTAGTAGCATTTATTTTGAAGTTTTGCGAACTTTTTAATATGGTATTTTCTTCGCGAAGACTTTCGACTTCTTTTTTAAGCTCTTGGTAGAGTCTTATCATTTCATCAAGCTTCTTTTTCAATTCACAATTTTCGTGCTCAGAGTTGTTTGTTTTCGCTGAGTCGCTTTTGGTGCCTTTTGGCACAACCGGTGGACTCTTTCTACCGGAAACGCTCGATACAGATGGAGGTGATCGAGTGACCTTATGCGCTTTCGCGAAAGGATTTATTAAATGCAATAAATGGCTCTCCCCAGAATCCGTAGAGCCTGCCTCCGAAGAGGATGGATTTGCCAGAGAAGCTGGCTTTCCACCTGGGGTAATCAATCTTTTTGTTTTTTCCATTGCATAATTTGTATACGTTGTTCTCAGTATACGGAGGTTGGATTTTAGTCGCCTTTTACGACAAGCATGCCTTACTTCGGGTAAATTCTTAACCCCTACCCGAAGGGTATGACAGTTTAAGTGTGATTCATAAGTAAATCAGAGTCTTCTGAACACACTATGCTCAGAGCTTACCCTGTTCGCTAAGACTATGGAACAAATAAAATATCAGCAATAACACCTTATATAACTAAGTATTTAATGAAAGTATAATACATACTTACCTACTTACCTGTTATAATATTTTTTGTTGCTTCCATTCGAGTTCTTGAGCCTTTGACTTTATGAGTTGCATACATTTTAAAATCGATAAACCCTTTGCGATTGCGACTTACCGCCCCAAACATGTCGTAACTGGCTGTTGTCACAATGACTGACTCCTGGCAGACATAATGTCAGCCAATAATCGTAACTAGAAACACATGTGTCGGATAGTTTTTGACTAATCGTTCAGTGGGCAAGGACGTCCTAAGGTAACCCAATTTCTATGAGTTATGACATAAAATACTTAAAAGGACAGAAAATCCACAGGGGGAAATAATAGGGAACAAGAGGTGTGCTAGTGCTTACCAACCACCGTGAACAGCACCTGGACCTCACGAGTTGAAACAGCAGTTGGTTTCTAGTGAGGTAAAAATTTGTTGTTTGAATTAACTTGTGTCTACACGAAGATAAAGGACAGAGTACAAAATTCAACACCAGCAAGTGGGAATGTGAGATATGTCAATATCCTGCTGACCTTAAGGCGCCATCTTTTTATAGTTGATTTATACTCTTGTATTTTGTGGCATTCTGCTACACTATACTATACACAATTTATTCATGATAGTTATTGTATTGCAGACATTCTATGAACATTTTGCAGAATTCATAACCTCCTATATTCCTTCCTAGCTCCTATTGATGTGATGTGAAGACTGCGAATTTTGAATGCTTGGTATTCTTTGCTTGCAGATTGTTTTAGATAAAAATACCTCATGTATAGGTCATGACAATGTGTCGTTATAAAGGGTGTCCTAAAATATTTAAAAATGTATCTTATTTTCTATCGATCTAAATTTGAAATCACCAATTTATATAATTTTATATGATTTAGGTACATATATACAGGAAAAAGTAGTAGAAAGGGTAAAACGGGGTAAGTTGGTCAACTCGTATATGAAGTCCTTTAAATATTAAACTGTTCGTTGTACCTACAAATATATGAACGTTCTATCAATGTATAAAATGGAATTTGATTTTCTTGATGAAATTAAAAATAAAATGCCTGACTGAGTCGCACGAACTTGCTCCTATGTAATAGACTAAGAATTTCAAAAATGAATGTTATTAGAGAAAAACTGTTCATAACCATAAAATTAATTTTTTAAATGACTAAAACAACTTCTTTAGTAGTTGGAGGTCAAAATAGGATGCCATGTGACTGAAGCAAATATAGGTTTATGCAAGAACAAAAATTAAGTCTTTGTAGTGGTTTCTTAAAAAAATAAGCTTTTATATAAAAAAAATTTAAGAAAAAATTTTGGTACGCCAATTTAAGTTTTTATTATTGTTCGAATAAAAATTAAATTTACCAAAAAAAATATTGAGCCATTTTTGAAATATCGAATTTTCCAAAAAAAAATAGATTTTTTTTTTCAAAAACTCAAAAAATATTTTTATCTTAAGTTTTGAAACGCAATGTTTTTTAAACTTCTTAGAAGCTTTTCTCGAAAAAATTCATTAAAATCCGTTATGCCGATAATGAGAAATTCAAAATTCGAAAAAATGGTTCTATGGTAGGTACAGTCAGTAATATCTTGATTTCAATTTTTTTCTATTAAATTATTTATAGATCTTAAAAATTAATCAAAAGAAAAAAAAATGTCAGCACAATTCTCGGAACCATTTTCGAACAAAAACGATTTTCAAAAACCATTTTTTAACATTTGTATGGAGGTAATGTTATTTTTAGGTAAAATGATTTTTTTTTTCTCATATCTTGTAGATAATTTTAAGAAAATTTTTTTATCAAGTTTTAAAAAATGGGTTTTCAAAATATTGAGTTTTCAAAAAAAAATTTGAAAATCTTGTTAAAAATCCCAAAAAAATTTTTTTGGAAAATTTGAATACACAATAATATTAAAACTGCTGGGGAGCCTTAACATAAAAAAAATTATTAAAATCGGTGATACCATTTTTGAGAAAATCAAAAACAAAAAAAAATGGTTCCAAAATGGGTGCCAAAAATAATAATTTTTAGGAAATTTTTGTTTTCAGCCATTATCAAGGTTAAACTAAATGAAATTTTATGAATTTCTTTTTTAAAAATCTGTGGGACTGTTTTTGAAAAAAAAAAATTATTTATAAAATTTCGAAAAAAATTCGTATGGCAGGTACCGTTATTTTTGGTCTTACAAAAAAAAAAAAGAAAAAAACATCCGGGGGGAATATTAAAACCGATATCTGCCAAGTTTGAAGAAAATCGGCCGAGCCGCTTAGGCTGTAGTCGAAAGACAGACAGACAGAATTGCGAGACCCACTTTTTTTGTCTTCGCTATCATCGTAATGTCAACTTTGATCAAAATCTCGAGTTCGCTTTTTCGATTGATTTTCGACCGTTACGGTTGTAACACATATTTACTCCCGTTCATTCCCATCAATGCCACAATGACCCGGAACCTAGATAAGAGTGACATAGTGGTTAATATTGAGGCTACCAAATTCATTCCGGCATTATTGCTAGACCAATTGGGAGAACGATTTACTATAATTAATCCTTGATAGCCAAGCCATTGGTTAAGCTTGAAAAACACTGGCAAAATCGGGTAGCCTAAAAGACCTAGATATATTCAAAGTAGCAGAAAAGATTCCTGAACCAACACCACACTCCATCTTTGAGCCATCAATAAAGATCGATGTATCGAAGTTTTTTGTCATCACGTCATAATCCCAGTTATTTCTTGATTGGAACATAACCTTAAAATATTTACTGATGCCCATTTTAGGGGTGCAGAAGTCAGTGGGAGTTGAACAACAAATCTCTACTGGAAGCAACTACCTATAATATTCCAAGACGTGGTTTTTTTGGTCTTAATGAACTACTAGATAATAGATTCTTAATTTGTAAATCAAGTTGCAAAAGGTACAGAAAAACGCTTAACACATCTGTTGGGCTAGATTTTAGGCCCATGTGTGGCCAAAGCTAGTAGTTCTCTATACAATCGAACCATACGTGAGGATCGGTTGCACCACGGCTGTGTATGTCCATAAAATCATCTTAGATTTAAGACCCTACTTTTTACCAAAGGATTTACTACAGGTGTAGAAACCTATGCAGCCCCTCTTTACCCCTTCAGTTTCTTAAGGGTCTAGAATAACTCCTAGATATATCGCACTGAAAAGTGTAAGTGTGTTTGGCCGTTGAGTCGGGGTAGAGCGAAGGGATGTATTCTAGTTTTGGTAGTAAATAGCATCAGTTCAGTTCACAAGAGCAAATCATTTCCAGCCATGGAACTGCCACATCTTACAGTTTTTGTAGCATAATTGACAGGATGCCAACCAGACTTTTCTTCTTAAACTTATAGAAGTTAAATAATATTTTTTTTTCAAACTTTCTTTCTTAATGTTCCATGCTTTTTTCAGCACCTCTTGATCATTTTTTGGACTGTAAAGAAGACTTCTTCCAGAGTTTCACTATGTGTGGATCGACTGTTCTAATTTAAGAAATCCTAGTGCTTTCAGCCAATAATTCAGCTCATTTTATAAGCGTTATCAGTCAGTTTGATTTTGCTTGTTTACCAACTGTATTGGTAAGAATACGAGCCCAAACGCAAAATAGTTGGACTACCTATGATAAAAAACAAAAATCTTCTGATTCTTAAATTCCATCGGAAATAAAATCAATATTTTGGTATTTTTCTTAAGATATATTTATTTTGAATAGGAATAAGTAACAAAAACAAAATGACTTCAATTAAATAACGGTATAGAGCAATCTTACAAAATAAAATAACGATTTAAACATTTTTTTAAATGCAAAATAGTTGGCCTATGGGTCTTAATTTGTATTTTACCATGGTACTACGTCGCCTTTGGCCTTGATAACTGCTTCTATGCGTCGTGGCATTATGTCAACTAATTTTGGACATTCTTCGGTGCCAAAAGATTCCCAAATATTTATGATTTTAGCTTTAAGGTCTTGAAGAGGTCCGGCATGGTTCTTTTCGCGGTTTTTGTTTCATTTTATGCCAGACAGTTTCAATTGGTGAAAGGTCAGGGCTCCTGGAAGGCCATTCCAGTAAAGGAATAGCTTCAGCAGATAACCACGCCACTTTAGACCTTGCTGTATGACAAGAAGCTCCATCCTGTTGGAAAATATAGTCTCGATCACTAGCTTAAAGTCGTGGTATTGAGGGGAGAAGCTCATTTTTCAGAATATCCCTGTACCTGGCAGCATTGACACTTCTATTTACAAAATGCAAATTGCCCAAACCCCGCCCCGACATGCATCACCATGTCATTAGAGATGCTGGAAACTTGACCGTTTTTTTAAGGCAATCTTTGTGAAAAACCTCTTGAATTTCTAATGACTCGTTTTCGTTCATCGCCCACGCAAACTTCAAACCTGGACTCTTCACTCCAAATAACGGACCGCCATTGACTTTAAGTCCAGTTTTTACGTTGTTTGGCCCACTCTAGCCGCTTTTTCTTTTGTTTAGGTGTTAAAAGTGGTTTTTCTTTGGCCTATGTTTTTAACGAATTAAAATTGCTCTAATTTAAATAAATCTAAAACAAACCTTATAAAATTTGTATCCAATTTTTTTCATAGTCCGTTTGCAAGTGTCGACCGAAACACTTTTTTTTATTCTTTCCCTCCATTGAACAGTTATTGCAGCGGCCGTTTGACGTCGATTTTCTTTTATTATTTTTTTTAAAACTCGGCAATCTCGAGGTTTTCCAATTGGTGGGCGTCCCGTTTTTTTTACAGATCTCCACATTTCCACTATTTTTGAACTTTGAGATAATGTTTCGAATTGATGAGCGCGGTAAATTGAATTGTTTTGCGATTTTATAGCTCGATAATCCCGTTTCGAAGGCTTTATTTATAGATTCCCTAAGGTCTCTTGATAATGCAACGCCACGCACCATGGTTGACATTAAACTGTTGCTGGCTTGCATAAAACAAGAGATCAATAAACAACAAAACAAGTGCATGTCATTTTTTTAATAACGGTTAACTGAAAATCTATTTAAATCTTCATAGGCCAACTATTTTGCATCCCAGAGAGAGTAGTCCAACTATTATGCTCTATCTTTGTTTGAGGGAATGCAAACTGGAGCCATATGTGCTTTCTCGAATTTAGTTCTGTTTAGTCTAATTTACTTATTAAATGTAATTTATTACATCGACAAAAAAAAATTAAAAAACAACTGCTTGGGGACCAGAAAATATAGGCACATAAAAAATGTTAATTTGTTAATTGATGAGTAGGCCAACTATTTTGCGTTTGGGTCGTAGAAAAGAGCCCTAACAATTTAGGACATACATCCATCACAAAAACTTTGGTTTCTTTTGAACAGCGTCCGTGGTAACCTCTTTTGCCTATTGCATCATCAACAATGCTCAAATGAAATAACCAGTCACATTCCTCCCCTCAAGAAATAACGCCGTAATACCCGTGTAGCTAGGAAAAATATAGATTTTTTTTTATCTAGCCGTACTATTAGAATCTGGAATTCTTTACCCTTCTCAATTTTTCCACATTGCAATGTACAAGCTTTCAAGACCAATATAAAGGGTAAAGTAAATACAAGTTTCTTTTTAAAAATGCACTGAAAATATCACTTTTTTAAAACAAGTCATTTAATGACTGTGCTTTTTACTTACGACTCACAGGGTCTATAAGGCAATTTATGCATTCGTAAAAAAATCGAACTCGAGATTGACATTACGATGATAGCGAAGACCAAAAAAGTGGGTCTCGCAATTCTGTCTGTCTGTTCGACCACAGCTAAACGGCTCGGCCGAATTTCTTCAAACTTAGTAGATATGGATTTTAATTTTTTCCCGCCGGATTTTCTTTTCTTTTTTTTAAGACTAGCGTTGCCAGATTTTTCTTGCACCTCGGCGGGACAAGTGGCTTAAATAATGAAAAATCCCGGGATTTCATCATATTGCCCGGGACAAAATAAATAAAATGCACGACTAGGTCACACGAATTTGCTGTTAAGTAAAAGACTAAAAATTTTTAAAATGAATGTTATTAGATAAAAATTAATTTTTTAAATGACTAAAAAAACTCCTAAAACAAGCTCCAACTAGCCATGTGATTCAAACAAATATTGATCAATGCACAAAATTATACTTCGTTGTAATAGTTTCTTAAAAATAAAAAAATATAATATACAAAATTTTTAAATCATTTTTAAGATAAAATATTGTTACGTCAATTTGAAGTTTTTGATTTTGTTCGAAAAAAAATTAAATTTACAAAAAAAGATATTGAGCCGTTTTTGAGGTATCGAATTTTCGAAAAAAAAAAAAATTGATTTTTTTCAAAATTTAAAAAAAAATTTTTTAGAGTTTTGAAATGCAATGTTTTTTAAACTTTTTAGAAGCTCCTCTTTACAAAAATTTATTAAAATCCGTTATTCCGATAAAGAGAAATTCAAAAGTCGAATAAATCGGTCGGTGGTAGGTACAGTCAGTAATATCTTGATTTCAATTTTTTTTTATTAAATTATAGAATTCTTATATAAATTATAGAATTTGAATACACAATAATATTTAAACTGCTGGGAAGCTTTAACATAAAAAAATATCAAAATCGGTCGTACCATTACCATTAACCATTACCTGGCTTTAACTAAATTAAATTTGAAAAAACAATTGGGGGAAAATTTTTTTGTCAAACTTGGTAGATATCGCAAGTTTAACAAAAATCGACCGAGCCGTTTAGGCTGTATTCGAACAGACAGACAGACAGACGGAATTGCAAGACCCACTTTTCCGTCTTCGTTATCATCATAATATCAACTTTGATCAAAATCTCGATTTCGATTTTTTTACGAATGCATAACTTGCCTTATAGTACGAGTACCTATAAGTCGCGAGTAAAAATCATATAATGCTTGTAGATCAAAATAAATTCTTTTATTAATTACTAATTAAATGACTTTTTTGTCATTTATCATTTGCAAATATTTTTCCTTTGTCAATTTTAATGACAGATGTCAGTTTACAAAAATAAATTTTTCGTTAAGTTAAGTTTGTTGATTGAAATTTTAAAATTAATTTCTTAAGGTTAATTTCAATGTATTGATTGTTCCTTATGACTGAAAGATATTTAGGTACAATATTCATTATTTTTTGAGTTTGAGTCCCAACCCGGGAAAAAAGCTGTCCCGGCGGGATAGATGAATTTATGTCTGAAATCTGGGATGTCCGGGTAAACCGGGACGTCTGGCAACGCTATTTAAGACCAAAATAATGGTACCTGCAATACGATCTTTTTTCGAAATTTTATAAATATTTTTTTTTCTGAAAAACTGTACCACAGATTTAAAAAAAAAATTCATAAAATTTTATTTAGTTAATCCTATGTAATGGTTGAAAAAAAATTCCAAAAAATTATTATTTTTCGTACCCCCCTTGGAACCTTTTTTTTGTTTTTGATTTTCTCAAAAACGGTACCACCAATTTTGATAATTTTTTTTTATGTTAAGGCTTAAGCAGTTTCAATATTATTGTGTATCCAAATTTTCAAAAAATTATTTTTTGAATTTAAAAAAAAAATTCAATTTTTTTTTTTGAAAACTCAATATTCCGAAAACCCCATGCTCGATTTTTTTAAAACTTGATAAATAAAAGTTTCTTAAGACAATCTACAAGATATGAGAAAAACCAAATAATTTTTCCTAAAAATAACGGTACCCTCCATACAAATGTTAAAAAATGGTTTTCGTAAATCGTATTTTTCTTGAAAATCGTTCCGAGAATTTTGCTTAAATTTTGTTTCTCTCTATTAATTTTTAAGATCTATAATTTAATTAAACAAATTTTGAAAACAAGATATTAATGACTGTACCTACTATAGAACGATTTTTTAAATTTTGCATTTCTCATTTTATAAAATAACGGATTTTAATGAATTTTTTTTAGAGAGAAACTTATGGAAAGTTTAAAAAACATTGCATTTCAAAACTTTAAGAAAAATATTTTTTTTTGAATTTTGAAAAAAAAAATCTATTTTTTTTGGAAAATTCAATATCTCCAAGACGGCTCTATATTTTTTTTGTAAATTTAATTTTTATTCGAACAATAATAAAAACTTTAAATTGGCGTACCAACATTTTTTTTGGAAAATGTTTTAAAATTTTTTTATATAAAAGCTTATTTTTTTTAAGTAACCACTACAAAGACTTATAATTTTTGTTCTTGCATAAACCTATATTTGCTTGAATCACATGGCATTCTATTTTTACCTCCAACTACTAAAGAAGTTGTTTAGCCATGTAAAAAATTTATTTTATGGTTATGAACAGTTTTTCTCTAATAACATTTATTTTTGAAATTCTTAGTCTATTACATAGGAGCAAGATCGTGCGACTCAGTCGGGCATTTTATTTCTAGTATTTTTGCGATAAACTAGTTCGAATATCTGAATTCCATTTGAGAAAATATTTCGTTTCACTGAAATGAACATTTTTGGACTCAAAATGAAAATAATTCAACTCAGCATCACTCACAAGCGAACACACCTTTTTCAATTCTGACATTTAATGTGTTTTTCGTTTTACTTTCTTATTGCTTGTCGTTTTCATTTTTTTTCTAAAAATTGAAAACATTAAAAATTATCAAAAAATTAATAGGCTTTCAGCGCTCAGACTGTCTGTCTACCCACTTTTCATTTATAAGACAAACGTAATAAGATTTAAATCTTTTGCCGCTGACATTTTTACAAGTTTTTGCTGACTTTTTTTTAATACAACAATAAAAACTTTCCTAGATAACTCTGAAAAGCATAAATCTGTACTTATGTTCGTATTTTAAGCATATTAGCACAAAATTTTAAACAGCAACATTTTAAAATATTAATATGATCCTCTTAATAATTTACTAACTTTAAATTGCTTTCACAACTGAACACAACTAAATAACAATGACAGTTGATGCGAAAAACTATGTTTGAATTAGTACGATGTTAACACTTTTTTAGTATGAGACTAGGCTTAAACAACGATTTTAATCGAATATAGCATCATACTTTCTCTACCCTTTTATTAAAGTTGAAATCATCGAATACCTATTTTATTTTTTTAGTATCGTGCTATTTACAAACGCCACAAAAAGTCTGTTTCTTGCATGAACTGTTTTATGTGTGTTCAGAAGCAATTTATTAAGAAATCTGCTTTACTACGATACTTGTTAGAAAATGTTTAAAATTAGGAAAGAGTTAGCAATCTACTAAGAAGTTAGCAAATTTTTAAGTAGTATCATGCTTATACCTTTATTCTAAGCTGTTTAAAATGTTTCGCCTATGTAAACAGAACTTTTCTGACATTTATAAATGTCAAACCGGCATATGAAGTTAGCACTTTGCTAAACAAAAAATAAACAGTTGTTCAACCAAATGTTCGATGTAAATTTACAAAATCTTCGTTTTTATATTGTTTCAAACTAAAATAGTTTTAACATCCTACTAATTCGATTAAAATTTTGCACAATTATCACACGCAGTTTGAAAGTAAATTAAGTTTATAATTAGGTTCAAATGTACAGTTTTCGTGTCTTATAAAATATTTAGAGAATGCCATAAAGGCCAAAATTGTTTTTATTTTTTGTGACACAGCGCCCAAAACTAATGAAATAAAACTAAAACGTAAAAAAATAAAATGCACGACTGGGTCGCACGAACTTGCTCCTAATGTAATAGACTAGGAATTTTAAAAACGAATGTTATTAGAGAAAACTGTTTATAAGGATAAAATTAGTTTTTTTAAATTCTTTTAGTAGTAAGAGACAAAAACAGAATGCTATGCAAATATGAATTTATGCAAGAACAAAAATTATAAGTCGTTGTAGTGGTTTCTTCAAAAAAAGCTTTTAAATACAAAATTTTTAAAAGATTTTTAAGAACAAAAAAAATTGGTACGCCAATTTAAAGTTTTTATTATTGTTCGAATAAAAATTAAATTTAAAAAAAAAAATATTGAGTCGTTTCTGAGTTATCGAATTTTCAAAAAAAGAAAAAATTGATTATTTTTGTCCAAAAATTCAAAAAATATTTATTTTAAAGTTTTGAAATGCAATGTGTTTTAGACTTTTTAGAAGCTTCTCTATAAAAAATTTCATTAAGATCTGTTATGCGGATAATGAGAAATTCAAAATTCGAGAAAATGATTCTATGGTAGGTACAAGCTGTAATATCTTAATTTCAATTTTTTCTTAATAAATTAAAGATCATAAAAATTTATTGAAAGAAAGAAATTTTTATCAAAATTCTAGGTGCCGTTTTCGAGAAAAATAGGATTTTTGAAAACCATTTTTTTAATTTTTTAACATTTGTATGGTGGGTACCTTAGGTTAGGTTAGGTTGTTGGGCTGACAATTGATGTTGCTATTGTCACACTTAAATCAATGTAGATCCATTGTGTTACCCGTGAGTGTTATCACTCCTTCCTGATAAAACCTATGTATTCTATTAATCAGTCAAGCCATTTTGAGGCGTTGACGAAGTTCAATATATGTATTCCTGAAATATTAGAAATATCTTCTAGATTATCAAAGAAGTAGCTACCGAGCCATTTCTTTCTCTGGTGGCATAGTGACGGGCAATGACAGAGAAAGTGTGACGTGTCTTCATGTACCTCTTCATCACCACATCCTCTGCATAGGTCATCTGTACTTAGTTTCATTTTAAATTTATGGTATTTCAATAAATTATGTCCGGTGATTATGCTCGTAAGAGAGCGAAGGGACTTCTTACTAAGTTGTATAATTTTGTCAGTTCTCTGCTTGTTAAAGCAGGGCCAATTTTTCCTAGTAGTATCACAGGTGTCAAGTAGATTCCACCTTTCATTGGATTTCCTTAGGATTATGTCTGAAATTTTCTGTTTAATGTTACAGAGTGGGATGCTTACCATCTCTGCTTGACTAGCGTCGAGCGCTGATCCCTGTCTTGCCAACTCATCGGCATTTTCATTACCTTGTATGCCGCTGTGTCCCGGTACCCAGCAGAGTCTAATATTGTGCTGCGTGCCAAGAACCTTAAGCTCTTCGCGGCAGCAGGAGACAAGCTTCGATTTTATCACAGTGGCAGAAATCGCTTTTATTGCCGCTTGGCTGTCAATGTAAAAGGTGATATCAGCCCGTGGTATCGCCATCATTGATACCTGTCTAGCAGCTGTTGTCACTGCCACTCCGCTTGGAAGACACTGCTATGATCTGGGAGCCTAAGTGAGTTGTTTAGCTCAAGAGGTTCTGAGAAAAAGCCTGCACCAACACCTGTGTCCATTTTGGAGCCATCAGTATAGATTGCTATTTCTGATTCACTGGTGTAGGGTTGGTTGTTCAGCCATTCTTCTCTGCTTGGAAAAGCAGTTTGGAATGGTTTATAAAAGTCAAGCTCGGGTGTTGTATAATCTGTAATGATACTATCACCCAAGTATTTCTGAAGAATTTGAGCATGTCCTATTGCACTGTTTTTCCAGGTATTAGTCTGGCTTAGCCTTAAGGCGCTATATGCTGCGGATTCTTGTACGAAAAGGTCTAGGGGTTTCAGGTTGAGTATCGCCTCCAACCCTGCAGTTGGTGTGGATCTCATGGCACCCGTAATCCCAATGCACGCGAGTCTCTGTACTTTTGCCAGAGTTTTGAGGTTCGTGCTTTTTTCCGTTGCATTCCACCATACCAAATTACCATAGGTTAGTATTGGTCTGATTATCGCCAAATACATCCACCTGATAATTTTTGGACTAGGTCCCCAGGATTTTCCAAAGATTCTGTTACAGGAGTAGAATGCAATCATTCCTTTTTTCGCTCTTTCCTTAGTGTTAAGACTCCAGTTTAATTTCCTATCTAGAAACACACCAAGATACTTTGCATGATCTGAAATCTTCAGCGGGGTGCCTTCAATTGAAGGTATTCTGAAGTTTGGTATTTTCCTTTTATTTGTGAAGAGGACTAATTCTGTTTTTGACGGGTTAACCATCAGGCCGCACTTTCTAGTCCATCTATTAACCTTAGAAAGGGCGTATTCAATCTGTTCACTGATAGTGGGTAAGAATTTACCTGTAGCTAATAACGCAAGATCGTCAGCGTAGGCTACTATCTTTACACCACAGTGTTTTAAATTAATGAGAATTGTGTTCATAACCAGCACCCAAAGGAGTGGTGAGAGAACTCCCCCCTGTGGGGTGCCCCTGGATGTGGACACTCTCATCTGTATCCCTGCCAGTTCCGAGTTAATTTGCCTGTTCTTTAGCATGCACATAACCCAACTTATTATCGAATTATCGATTTTGTTATCTACTAGAGCTGCCTCTACCGCTTTATTGTTCACGTTATTGAAGGCTCCTTCAATATCGAGAAACGCAGCAAGGGTATATTCTTTGTCGCTCAATGTCTTCTCAATCGTGCTAACGACGCTGTGAAGTGCCGTTTCTACACTCTTCCCCTTTGTGTAGGCGTGCTGAGCTGGGGATAAATCAACCAGATTCAGATTGCCACGAATATGTAGGCCTATCAGTCTTTCAAACGTTTTAAGAATAAACGATGTCAGACTAATTGGCCTGAAATCTTTTGCTTCTGTATGACTGGGCTTGCCAGCTTTCGGAATGAAAACCACTTTGACTTCGCGCCATGATAAAGGAACATATCCCCATTTTAGACTGTTAAGGAATATGTTTTTCAGGAGCGGTATTATTTGGATTTCGCTTTTCTGTAGCATCATTGGGAAGATGCCATCAAGGCCAGGGGATTTATACGGAGAAAAGGAATGGATTGCCCATCTTATCTTTTCTTCGGTTATAATATCCGATGGTATAATGTGTTCCGTGTAGGGTTCTGTTTCCAGGTTGCTGTCATTTGACCCGCAACCCGGGAAGTGAGTATTTATCAAGTGCTCAAGAGTCTCATTGCAGGATTCTGTCCAGCACCCAGTGGGCGTTTTAAGAGATCCTAAAGGGATTGAATCTTTGGAAAGAATTTTCCTTAGTCTAGCAGATTCGTTTGTCCCTTCGATTTCACTGCAAAAAGTTCTCCATGAGCTTCGTTTCGCTCGTTGCGTTTCTGCTTTAAATTTTCGTTGACTGGTTTTATATACTTCCCAGTCATTCTCATTTCTAGTGTTTTTGGCAGCATTGAAAAGTCTTCTTGTTTCTTTTCTCAAGTTACCGAGTTCTACCGTCCACCAGGGTGGTTTCTTTTTTCCTTTCCCTATATGTTTCAGTGGACAACTTTTCTCGAGGGCGTTACTAAGAATCACCCTGAGTTCTTCTGATGCTTGATCAATATGCTTGGGTTCTTGAATCGCAGTGTTATTAAAATTTTTGAGTTTTTTCTCTAATTCCCTATTAAAGAGATCCCAGTTGGTGTTTCTGAAATTCCTATAAGGTTTCGGAGTTTCCACTGTATCATTTATCAAGAAGCCTATAAGCCTATGGTCTGAGAATGATTCTTCTCTGAGAACATTCCATTGGTCGATTGAAACTATATCTGAGTTATTAGTAACAGTTATATCAATCACTTCTTCCCTGTTTTTTATAACAAAAGTGGGCTCATTGCCCCTATTTGCTACCAGTAAATTATGTTCTATAATAAATTCAAAAAGAGACTCACCTCTACTGTTGGTGTCGGTACTTGCCCATTGAGCATGATGTGAGTTAGCATCACATCCTAGAACCACGTCCCATCCTTCGATTGCTGCTCGCTCTACTAGCTGGACTGTTAGGTCTGCAGGTGGTCCCTCCGTCCCGTCATATGGCATATAGCTGGATGCCAGGATGAGTGGTGGGAGCCCGATCCGCTCTAGCTTCACGGCAGTCTGGTCTAGATTACTATATGTAGATAAAAGAAAAAGATTAAACTGTTTCCTAGCTACAATGCAAGTTCTAAATTTACTGTTTGATACCACTTGTGCAGTTTTGAACAGTGTAAGTCCTTTTGAGTGCAGGCCCTTAATTTTGCCACCTGCGATCCAGGGTTCTTGAATAAGGGCGATGTCTATTTGCCTACTCTCCATGAGGTAGACAAGGTTGGCGCTGGCTGCTTTACTATGTTGGAGATTAATTTGTACTAATTTCATGTTCATAGTTTATTAAAAACCTCCCGCCCCTTACTTACTTGCTTGTTCTTGTTGGCTATTAGTCGCAGTTTGCACCGGTTTATCCCGATCCGAACTTTGAAGCCAATTTTCCTCAAAAGTGGTATAGACTTGTGACTGAGCTGCACAACCACTTCTGTGCCGTCTTTCGTCTGCTCTCCCATATCAAGCACTTTCCAGTTCTGACTGAGCTGCTCAGTATTTAGGGATTGCAGGTACCTCTCAATGCGGTCCCTAGGGATGGTTGGTCCTCGCATCATCATCTTCGCTTTGGGTCTGTTAAGGTCTTTTATTTCCTTAAGTCCCATAAGGCGTAGGTTTGCATTTGGCCAGGGAGCAATCGTTCTTTTGACGAAGTCCTGCAGCTACACGAGAGTATAATCGTCTTCGCCTGTCAGCATCTTGAATCCGTGGACGGTTCTGAGATTACCGAAGAGAGGCGGTTGCCTGTTCTTAACGATAACGTCATTCACCTCGTCCAGGATTCTGACTTCCATCAACTGCCATTGATCATCGGAGAGTTTTCGGGAGGGTGTACCGAAATCCGCAATGGCAAATTGTCGCTTCTCCGTAGTCCCTTCCGTGATCAAGGTCTTTCTTCTCTTCGTTTGGGGTGAAGGATTCGTAGGCGAGGATTTATCATCCTGCCTCGTTCTTTTAGACGCCGTTGAGTTTGGTTCAGGGTGGGGCGTAGTGCCGACCGTCTCCTTTCCCGCTCTCAAGGTCTTTGTCTTTGATTTTGTCGAGTTGTCCGTTATGTCAGTGGTCGTCAAGGTCTTTAGTTTTTGAGTAGCATTGCCCAGCGCTAGCTTCTCCCTGGCCGTTAAGGTTTCGGGATTTTTGCTAGATAGACGCCGGACAATCCTCTCAGCGTTTCGTCGTCTCTTTTTCAGAACCCGTTGGGTGAGATTTCCAGCACTCCGTGAGGCCTTCTTCTCGATTACGGTGTTCTTTGTCGTGTTCATTGTCGTGTTCGTTGTCGTGTTTGTTGTTAAGTCTATGACACTACTTCCACTCGATAGAGATGGAAGAGACGTGCCGGAGTTGCCTATGGGGCTATGGCCCCTAGCGCCACTCCCACACGGCCCCACCATATCCATCTCCAACGGTTGCACCTTCCCGCCTTCCAGTCCCGATGGAGCAAGTGGCTCCATACCAGGTCTGGTTGGGAGAAGTGGTCCCGCTGTTTGCTTCAGCAGCGTCGTCGTAGGCGTATTCGTCGAGGGGGTCTCCAATGAGATCGGACTTTCCTTTGATTGGATTTTACCAGTCGGCGGATTGGGCGGTCCCATTAGAGTATTCACGCTCGTACCCTCTGTAGAATTCACCTCTTTGGACGGCTGGGAAAGTACCCTTCCTGTCCTCTTAGGATCATTCGCCAGAAAAGCACGAGCGTTTTGAAGACGTCTTCGTTCAATGTCGTTGAGTTCCTTCCAATTCCGACTTCCAAGTCGTTTGACCGTCTTCTTACAGTTAGAGATTCTACTCCGAACTGAAGTGGTCGACAACCCTGAGAAGGCGGAGCTGGCAATGGAACACGCGTCGTCGTCTGAAGGGGTGAGGAGAAGGTCTTCTTCCTCTTGTGTTGTAATTGTCGTTGTCGTTGTCTTTGTCGTCTTGTCTTGTTGTTGTTGTTCGTTTTTATAGGTCACCTTTATTTTTAGGTAAAATGAAATTTTTTTCTCACATCTTTTAGATTGTATTAAGAAACTTTTATTTATGAAGTTTAAAAAAAATCTACCTTGGAGTTTTCGAAATATTGAGTTTTGAAAAAAAAAATTTGAAGTTTTTTTTAAATATCCAAAAAAATTTGTTTTGAAAATTTGAATACACAATTCTATTTGAATTTTTAAACAGCCTTAGCAAAAAAAATGATCAAAATCAGTTGTACCGTTTTTGAGGAAATCAAAACCAAAAAAATGGTTCCAACACAACTGAAATGACACATCTTTGCCCATCTGCTCGCTAACAATTCAAATGAAACCAAAGTGAGTTAAAATGCTCGTTTCTGTGAAGAATTTTGTACTGATTATGTGGTTGTTGAGTAATTTGCTTGCTACTCGTATAATAATAATGTTGATAACAAGTTTTTCTTTTTCTTAATTAAAATAAAATTAATGTTATAGTTAAAGTACGTGAAAGAAAGGTGAAGAAAATTATGAAGTTCCGAGTTTTATTTTAAGATCACCCTGTTAGGTTACACTAGAATGCAATTAAACCTTGACGTTAGTTAGGAAGGATTATATTGTAAATAGAAGCATTCAAAGAAATGTTAGGAATGCACCTCTGCGTTTTTTTTTTCAATTCAAAACATAACATCATAAGATGGAATGACTTGATTAAAATTGTACACAGTGGATTCGTTTTGTTAGCTCTGTCATCATCATTCTTAAGTCATGGTGTATGGTCTCAGGTAGATTTTAATTCTTAGTTTATATGCTTTGAATAAAAGTAAACAATGTTAGTCTCGTTTTGTTATTGTCATCATAGCCTTTCATTTTTTAAAAAGTTTTTTTTTTTTTTTTGTTAAAGGAGTTTCATATTGTTTAGTTCTTTTGGTCTTTTTAAATTCAAAAACAAAAAAGATTTGAACAGAAAAATGAATACCTGCTTAACAACGAAAGCTGAAAATTACTTTCAAGGTCACGAGTTTACTATCAAATATTTCAATGCAAAAACTGTCCCTGGTTTTTCATTGAAATATTTTTAAACAGTTTTTCTTTTTCAATCTGAATGAAGGCAGGTACTGTAACCTTATGTAATTGTCTTGTCTGGTTTCTGCACTTCGTTAACATTTCTGCATTTCTGATCTATGGATATTTTGGTTTTAATTGGAATTAGAGAAATGAGTTATTCGATTTCTTTCTCAGTCAACTTTTAAATGTGCGAGGCTTAAATTGAATATTCATTGATCTTATTTAATTAAAATAGTATCTGAAACGCCAAATTATCGTAAGGTACAAACTTAAAGTTGGACAGTGGACACATTGTTACGTTTGAGGCCAAATTCTTTGCTCACATCCCTTCCATATTGCCTAAATCATTAATACTCGTAAATAAGACGGAACACTCATTCCAAAACATTTTCAATAGAGTTGAGACAAGGTATTATTTTTATCGATATTTTTATAAACCGTGTTGTAGTGAAATAGCCAGTTGAATTTTTAACAATTTTAAACAATTCAACGGTAATGTTCGCGTTTCAGGGAATGCTCATCTATCAGTTTACCCTCGATCTGAACTTCAAAAGTACTGTTAAATTCAGACATTGTTTCTTAAGCCGCACTACACGAATGTGTAATGCTTTACCCGATGCTATATTTCCCTCCTATTACAAAATTTCTTCATTCAAATCCAATGTGCTTAGGTATCTCCTTTTCGATCCTTTCCAACTTTTCTAAACGCTCGCACTTTGCTCAAACTCTTCTGAACTATTCCAAACATGCTCAGGCGTTAACATGGAAGGCACTGTTTTCAATAAATCTGTCCAAGGAAATCAATGGCCGTTCCCAGAGTTCTGTAATAGAGTCCTTCACGGCTGATGGAGATCAGGCGAGACTTGTTGGCTTTGAAGTAGGTATATGAGAAAAGACCAAGTATATGCTATCAACACACAAACAAACATCTGTCCATCGATTAGGAAAAGAGGTTTAATGTCATGGAGTGGCCTGCGCAGTCCCTAGACCTCAACCTTATAGAAAATCTTTGGTGCGATGTCAAGAACTATGTTTCTAGGTGTAAGCCAACTACTAACACAGTCCTTTGGGAAGCTATTCAGGGGATCGTTACATTTTCCGAAAATTAGTTGCCCGTGTAACGTTTTCCCGCCAATTTTTTTGGTATTTGTTTTGACGTAAATCCCGCAGCACGATATCCCGTCGCATGATATCCAGGATTGGCAGTACTAAATACTACTTTTAAGATAGTAATTTTTAGATTTATTTAACCAGTAGTGCTTCCATAAAAATCCTCAGTTCTTGTCAGATCTCCGTAGAGGTAAGACCTCAAGGAGAGATAGGAACTTTGATTCAGTTGTGTTGTGGGGTGATTGCTGATTGGTCGACTGGCTGGTTGGGTGACTGAACAAAGAGCTGGTGGAAGCAAGGAAATGACTAGTGGTGACATTGAGGTTGCAGTTGCATACGTAAGCGAGTTATCAGCATACAGCAGGTTTTCACAGCCGGTTGGGATGGCTTGGTCTGATGTCATCAGACTGTAGAGGAAGGGGCCAAGTTTTGAACCTTGTTGGAATCGAGCTTGAGCTATGATGCTTTTCATAGTTGATGAGCAATTTCCAAATTGCACAAAGAAGTTGCTAGAATAAAGAAAAGAAAAAAGAATTTTTATTAGTGGCGGGGGTTGGATGTAGCAGATGTAGTCTGTGTATCAGAGTGTATAACCAGCCGCTGTCGAATGCTTTCTCGACATCTAGAAAGTTTCCGACGGTTACACGATGACTGTTGAGGGCTATGGTGGTGTCATGCTGGAACTTCAGGAGCAGGTGTAGTGTTAATTGCTTCTATCTAAAGCCAAACTGGATGTCAGGTATTAAGTTGTTCTCTCTGCAAAACTTCTTAGGTTTCCTTAGTATCAGCTCTTTCAAGAGCTTGCTTAGGTTGCTGAAGAGTGATATTGGCCTGTAGTTAGAGATCATGTTCCTGACACTTTTCTTCTGGATCGCCACAATCTTCGCAGTTTTCAATTTTTAAGGCAAACAGTTGTTATAGAAGCAGTTGTTCAAGATGTTGGTTAGAAGCGTCAGGACTGTCTCTGGCATCCTCTTTTTGATAAAGTTGGATATTGCATCTGATTCGGTAGAGTTCTTAGGCCTGCGGTTACTGATTATTTAAGCTATTTCTTCTGGGGTGCTCAGATTTGGGCTGTCAATTGGGTCACTCGCTGGATAGGTGTCGCTGAATATCGCTCTATCCGTGTTTGGTGCCAGGGTTTGTTGGATGGAATCATCAGGGAGCCTATTCCGAAATCACTCCTGCTTAAAGAATTTTTATTGTTCGATTTATTTCGTTATTCGTTCTTTGTAATTCTCACATTTATATAAAAGGGACTGACAATTTGAAAACAGTGTAGTTCACGTATAACGCGCTAAGCATATTTTTGTTGCCAATGCCAGTAAATATGTCGGTAAATGGATCCTGCCATCATACAGCATAAAACGCTTCTGAGACGCTTTTAAGGTATTACAAAAGATTGTAATGAGAAATTAATTTATTTAATTATTGGTATTATTTCTAACTCGGTAGGATTTTATACTTATCCACGTAACGGGCCACCAATGGTACTGATGTTCAAAAAAACTGCTGAGATAGGCGCCTGCCTGGGAGCCCCAAAAAGGGAGTTAAAATCCTGAGAACCTGCGAAGCGGGCCATCCAAGGTACTATTGCCCAAGAGTACTGTTGCCAGAGGCGCCTGCTTGGCGACTGAACATACCCTAAGCGGAGCAACGGAATTGCGTGAGCGGGGGTGAGCCCAAAAGGAAGTTCAAATCCTGAGCAAGCGGTATTGCGGCTTTAAAATGCGCTCGTAAATTAAGTTAATAATTAAAAGGATCTTGAAGCTTTTTTTTTTTGCATAAATTCATGCTTTTCTTGAAATCAGACGGCAATTTTATGCATTTAAACATTTTCTCTAATTAAATCCATGTTTTTATATGTACATACTATTGCATAGTTAAGCTTAAAAAACTTCTTAAGCTAGAAAAAATAAAAATTCATAATCTAAAACGTTTCTTAGGCTTCATAAATGAAAACGTAGACCATCTTAAGTACTTAAGTATTACCAAAAAGCTTAAAACGCATTTTAAGCTCTGAAAAAATAAAATTCGCTCTGAACCATAACTGAAACTCAAAAAAAAAAAAATACTTACCTAAGCCCTTAAATAAATGTAATGTATTCATTTGTGCATTCTTTTGTTCATTGCTTATAAATTTATTTGTTATTTATTTATTTAAATCCTATTTATGTATTTATTTATCTGTTCATGTATTTATTTTTTTATTTTTGTTCATTTATTAATTTATTTATTTATTTTCTTTCCTTCTTCTTATTTATTTATTTAACTATTATTTTTTGTGTTTATTTATTTTGCAATTGATTGATTTTTGATTAATTTATTTACATAAACTTATATACGGCAAATAAAATATTAACTATTAAATAATAAACAAATTAATTATCTGCCAAATTACATTAGTTTTTTTATATCTAGTTAACATACTTCAAAAAAAAAAGTCCATAACATAAATTTCAAAATATCAAATGAAGGTTTTCTACGTAGTTTTCATTTGTAAATGTTTTCTTTTTGTAAATCCTTATCATCATTTTGAATTTATTTTTCAGTTATAAGATAGGTATAAACTTAGTATCCCTTTGCAAGCTGTGTATGCACAAAATCATTGTAAATTGTAAAGCCTTTATTCTACGATAGTAAATATATAAACCCCTTAAAAATTATTGCAGTCCTTGAAGAAAATTCCTCTATAGAATAAACTAAAACGCTTCAACAATATTGTAAGCGATCACCACAACTCGGTACCAAGCAGCCCAAATCTCTAACAAAACATCTCTCAATGTTTTACTTCTATGCAGGTCAAAAAAGAACTGCAAATTTTTTCAAGGTGAAACTTGAGGATAATATGTATAGGGTAGAATTTTGTTGGCACATAGGGGGCCTAACTTATAAAATGACTTAAACTCTAAAAATTATAATATTTGTAATGTACATGGTTCAAAATTAGCATTATGATAAATTGTCTTGGTTTTTGACTCGGTTTGTTCAGTCCCGGTTGTCCAGTTGGTGGGTTGTTGGGGGTTGTTTTTTTTTTATGTTTTCAGCCACGGTGATATGCTGACTCGGCGTCAGCGTAGAAACGAACTGCTGGTTCGTTGTCGGCTGGGATCCTTTCTATCATATCCAGAGCAGTGAGGTATCTAGGCTCTGGATGTCGTTCCTGGGTGGTCATCCTTCTCATCAGCGGGTTTGGGTGGTTGGTGGGGCTAGCTATAAGCTTCTTCGCTAATTGCACAAGAAACTGGTCCAGTGGCTTGATTTTTGCTTCTTCATAGAGTCTTTCATTGCTGAAGTGCTTCCTTCGCTGTCGATCGAAGATAAGTCCGGTGCTTATCCTTAGTATTTTCCTTTCGAAGATTTGGAGCTTCAGCATTGCTGTCTTCGAAATGGTGTACCATGCAGGAAAATTGTAGCTGATGACGGGTCTGATGAGCTGTTTGTATATCAATAGCTTCACTGGCTGGCTTAGTCCGGTTCTTCTGGCTAGCAACGGGTGCAAACGGTGAAACGCGAAGTTGGCCTTCCTTAGAACCTGCCTAGAGTGCGAGTTGAAATTGAACAGCTCGTTGAAGTTTACTCCGAAGTATTTAGCATTTCTTTTGGCTGCTATCGTTGAACCGCATCGGGGAGCTTCACGGTCAGGTTTCTGCAAGTAGCTGCTGAACGACATCGGTTGCCATTGGTGGTGGGTCTCCTGAAACACACAAGCTCCGATTTGGCAGTGTTTATTCGGATACCCCACTTTTTGTAGTACTCGTAGAGTTTGGAGACGTGGGCTTCCACTCTCCGAGCTGCAATGTTTGGCGCTATCGACGAGGAGTAGGTTAGCGAGTCGTCAGCGAATAGCAGGTTCTCGCAGTCAGTTGGCACGGGTTGATCAGACGTCATCAGGTTATATAGGAAGGCACCCAGGTTTGATCCTTGGGCGACTCCGGCTTTGATGGATTTGATAGAAGACTTGCAGCAGTCTAGTTGAACGAAGAATTTCCTAAAAGAGAGAAAAGAAAATAAAATCTTTATTAGTGGCGAAGGTAATCCAAGTACTCGAAGCTTATGGATAAGGTCTTCTATCCATACGCTGTCGAATGCTTTCTCGACATCCAGAAAGCATCCTACGGTGGCACGATGACTGTTGAGTGCTGATGAGACGTCAGACTGGAACTTTAATATTAATGGATGCAGTGTTGAATGCCCTTCCCGAAAGCCAAACTGCATGTCTGGGATGATGTTGTGTTCGTTGCAGTACTTCTTGAGCCTCCTTAGGATGACTTCTTCCAGTATTTTGCTGACATTGTTGAGGAGGGATATAGGCCTGTAGTTGGAAACCAGGTTTCTAGCGCCTTTCTTGGGGATTGCCACGATTTTTGCCGTTTTCCACTTATTAGGGATGTCCTGATTTCATCCAGGAACACAGGGTCCATTGATGGGCTGGGTGTGAAGTTTTCCTCGAAGTGATTCGCGAAAATTTCCACTTTGTCTGCTGTTGTTGTCACCTCAATGCTGTTGTTGATGATGACTTCAGGCATTGGTTGGGTTTTCCCTAGACAGTTGTTTATTTCGCTGAATGTGTTTGGTCCTGGTTTTATGGCCTGTAGTCTCTTCTGGAATCGTATGTTGTTGTGGTGTTGGATCGAGTTCCGGAACATAATGTTTACACATTGGAGTTCGCTTTTCACTGCCTGGTAGTCGTTGTTGGTTGTGTTGAGCTCTCTTTGGTGTATTCTTTGAAGCCGTTTCCTTAACCTTTGTCTGTGGGAATAGAGATTCCGCACATACTCCGGGAGGTGTTCGTACTTATCTTTGGACGTCTTGGGCACTTTTTGGGCTTCATGGGCATTGATCACGGCTAACTCCAGGTTGTCGATGGCACTGTCAATTTCCTCATTTCTTAAGTTCCTGTTGAATGGTGGCATTGAGACGTTGTCTTCTATGTCCCTCTGGAGTTTCTCGATATCAAGCCTCCTGTAGTTGACGTAGTTCTCAGGTGGGACTGTTGTTAATAGAACAGGTTGGCTGAGGTTGATGGAGAGCTTTACTGCTTCATGGTCTGAGTCACTGGGTAAGGTTGAACAGGTGTAGTTGCTGATTCCTGGAATTAAATAAATAAAATTAGATGTTAGTAAGAAAAAATCTAGAGTCGATGGAGTAGGTTTTGGTTGTGACACAACAACCAAGGAGTGTTCTTCGCTGTTAACATTTATCCAGTCCATGATCGCCTTTCCTTCAGGGTCAATAGAGGTGTCCAGCCATTGATGATGCCTCGCATTTAAGTCGCCGCCAATGAGTCCATAGGTAGTCTGCGCAGGTCGTTTTTAATATTTCCAGCGGCGGATTTACACTTGAAGTAAACACTGATCACTTTTAAGGTTTCTCCTCTTCCTAGTCGTATCTGGATGGCGGTGCAAATTTTTTCGAAACCTCTCCTGCCTTTTATTGTGCAACTTATTTGGTCCTTCTTCCTCCGTGATCTCTCATGTTAGTGTGAGCGTGTGAGGTATTGCAATCGTTAAAACAGTGCGGTCTTCTGTGTATTGTTAAAATAGTCCTTGATTGTCATTGGCCAGTTGACCAAATGCTGATTAATACAGCGCTGTCGCTTTGTATCAAGAAAGGTAGGAATCGGCGGGCAAACGTTACATGGGAAACTGTGATTTAGGATATTAATTATGGTAAAACGAGTGACGGGAAATCGTTTTGCGGAAAAACGTAGCCAATCCGCTATACAGCAGTCTTGGAGGTCCATACCTGTAGAAAGATGTGAAAATCTTATTAATTCGATGCAACGTTGTTGTGCTGCTGTTATTTCCAACGTGGGACATGCAACTATGTAATTATTAGTTTAAGGTTCAAACACTCGACTATTACTTATGGTAGAAATTGTCTATTAACTTTCCCTTTTGTAATATTTAAAGGTGGATTTTGAATGCGCTAGTATTTCTTTACCGTTGTTTTTCTATATGATTTGGATAGATTTGAAATAACCAACTAATTTATTGAATTTGAAAATGATTTTTTTCTAAAATTAAAAGCGTAAAAAACATTAATTCGAAAATCAGATGATTACATTTTTATTTCTTTAAAATTAGTAGATTAATTTATTTTAGTTTTTGTTGTGTCAAAAGGTTCACTACTATTATTTTGACCGCAGCTACGAGTATATACCTTACAATAAAAGTATTTTATTTTGAGACAACCTATACCAATAATAATAAATTAAACACGACTTATTCCTTGCCGTGTATTCAAATATAGATATATGTATTAATAAAATGAAAAACTTTAAATGTGAAAATAAATTCTATAATATCCAGCCGCTTTTCAAAGGACAATGCAGATTAATTGTTCATTTTTGTTCAATTAACAATCCGACAGCCGCATTAATTGATATGAATGCCTCTTTACCTCCTATGTAATTGCTTAATGCCTGCCAACAACGACTTACCGTACGCATACGCTGGTGTAATAGTCACCCATTAAAAAATGTTTCATTATTAAATTCCAATTATAATTAATAATGTTACCAATTCTCATTCAGATTACATTCTATACATTTAATACTTCGGAAAGAAGTATTATTTCTGCGTACTTCACTGTCATTTGATTTTAAACTTGTATTTTAATTTTGATGCGATCTCTGTCATAATAATTATTCATCAAAAGAATCAGCTTTATTTATATTACAAAATAATAATGTGAAATTAAGTTCTTGAAATAATTTTAAATGTATTAATTCGATTTTTAACCTTTAACTTAAAATTTAATTAACACAAATAAAATGATATTTAATTTTAAATTCATACATACAAATTAAGAAACCCAATTTATTTTTCATACTCATGATTATCATATGAAGTTAGCACGATACTAAAAAAAAATTTAATTTTAATAAAAGGGTTAACAAATTTGCATAATCGTTGTTTTAACCTAGTTTTATACTAAACCAGCTTTAACATTGTACTAATTCAACTAAGATCTTGCTTAAATTTGTTTAAATGCTTAATTCTAAAATATTTAAAAAAAATCTTTAAAGACCTATATCTAGAGGCACAGATTCTGCTTTTTTTACTTGCGACTTATGTAGGTACTTTAAGGCAAATTATGCCTTCGTAAAAATATTGAACTCGAGGTATTGATCAAAGTTGACATTAAGATGATAGCGAAGACGAAAAAAGTGGGTCTCGCAATTCTGCCTGTCTGCCTTTTCGACTAATAGCCTAAACGACTCGGTCGATTTTCGTTAAACTTGGTAGATATCGTTTTTAAATTTTTGCCCCCCATACGTTCTTTCTTTTTTTTTAAGACTAAAAATAACGGTACCTGCCATATGAATTTTTTCGAAATTTTATTAATATTTTTTTCTCAAAATCTGTCCCACAGATTTAAAAAAAAAATAAAAAAATTTCATTAAGTTAAAGCTAGGTAATGGTTGAAAAAAAAATCCAAATGGGTATTTTTGGTACCCCCCTTGGAACCATTTTTTTTGTTTTTGATTTTCTCAAAAACGGTACAACCGATTATGATCATTCTGTATGCTAAAGATTGAATATTATTGTGTATTCAAATTAAACAATTTTTTTTTTCGATTTTTAAAAAATAATAATAATAATAAATTCTAATTTTTTGTTTTTAAAACTCAATATTTCGAAAACCCTAAGTTTGTTTTTTTTTTTTTAACTTGATAAATAAAAGTTTCTTAATACAATCTACAAGAAGTAAGAAAACAGATTTTATTTTACCTAAAAATAACGGTACCCACCATAGAAATGTTAAAAAATTATTTTCGAAAATCGTATTTTTCTCGAAAACAGTTCCGAGAATTTTGATAAATTTTTTTTTCTTCCGTTTAATTTTTACGATCTATAATTTAATAAAAAAAATTGAAATTAATATATTGCTGACTGTACCTACCATAGAACCATTTTTTCGAATTTTGAATTTCTCATTATCGGTATAAGAGATTTTAATGAATTTTTTGTATAGAGAAGCTTCTAAAAAGTTTAAAAAACATTAGATTTCAAGACTTTAAAAGAAATATTTTTGGAAATTTTGGAAACAAAATTTATTTTTTTTTTGGAAAATTTTGGTATCTCGAAAACGGCTTAATATTTTTTTTTTGAAAATTTATTTTCTATTCGTACAGTAATAAAAACTTTAAGTTGGGGTACCAATTTTTTTTTCTTAAAAATGTTTTAAAAATTTTGTATATAAAAGCTTATTTTTTAAAGAAACCACTACAAGTCGCTGTAGTGGTTTTTTAAAAAAATAATTTTTGTTCTCTCATAAATTCAAATTTGCATAGCATTCTCTTTTTCATCTCTTACTACAAAGATTTTAAGAATTAAGTTTTATCCTTATGAACAATTTTTTCTAATAAAATTCGTTTTTTAAAATTCCTGGTCTATTACATAGGAACAAGTTCGTGCGATCCAGTCGTGCATTTTATTTTAATTATTCCAAGTCTCTTGAACATAAAGAGTAAGCTCGCGCCACCCTGTTTTACAATTTATTTTAAATTGAATTATTTAGTTTATTAATCTATTAATAAGGATCTCACAAGAATTACTTTTTTCAAACATTTGGAAAACAAGTATTTTCTTATTCCCGATGGCTTTGTGTATAGCCAAAGTCTTCTTTATCGAATCGAAGCCCAGATCTGGCAGATGGGATTTGAAAACTCCCTTGATTTCAATATTGTTTTTTATACGTTCGATGTGACCTAGACCATGTATTCGCCGGGTTGTCACATTTTAGACTACAACCACATCTTTGTAAGGCTTATGTATAGAGTTTGCAGTTGTATTTTTTCTTGTATCGCATACAGAAACAAATACTCGTCAAAGAATTTTTGATCTCATTTGTTTCGCCAAACCGAAGAAAAACCGGTTTCCTTGAACAATTGTTCTTCAGAGTTCAAGTTTACTCCGAGTTATATGAAGCTCTTAAGTACCTAAAAATTTCTGCTAACAAAATCGACGCGTTTTACTCCAGCCGATCGACTCATATCTGTTTCTATTTGATCTTGTCTTGTTCTCGTTTGACCAAGAAGTTTCGACGGTTCTGTCAAAATCTCTGAAGGACATTACGGCACTTGGATAGCTCTTCTGGTATGTCGCCAGAACCTGTGGCCTTGTTGTTCTAAAGCTTTTTTTTTAAATAAGTATTTCCTCATCTATACTAAGTGGAGAGACTTTTATCATTGAATGGGAGCGGGATACCCGGTCCGCACGATACCTATTTAACAGCTGCTGGAAATGGTCCTTAGAACATCTCACTGTATGATAAGGTATGGTAAGGCGTCCAACGTCGAATTTCTTCTTCTGAGCGGTTCGCAAATTCTTTTTGCGTTCAACAGACGGCGTCTCGATTTTCTAGCAGCTTGTAAATGGTCAGCGTTGACGCATGTCCTTAGAAACGTGAGCATTTGTAATATTATTGATACATGTCTTGATTCGATTAGCACATCGATTTGGTCGGTGTACGATCGTTATGAGAAGTTGCTGTGTGTTTCCTAGTTTTGGAAATCTGTCGTAATACTTATGAAATTGCTATGAACAGTTGCGAGCTCTTATCGATTGGTCAAAAAAACAGACTAACTCATCTGCATTAAAGTCCCAAAAACAAAAACTTTACATTACATGAATTGCGAGACATTTTTGCGTCGTGAATTTTTTAAATCTGGGAAGGATGGTCACCGTAAACCAAACTTAAGACTTCTTTCATTAATTGCATTTGTAGTATATCCTCTATATTTTTTTTAATTAAGTATTTGCCATGCAAATTAATCAAAACAATTAACAAAAAAGAAAGGAATTAATGCAATTTTTAGCTTTTCATTCGTTCAAACGCCAACGGAAACCGAACATACGCGTTCCTTGTTGCGAGCATTCCCAGCAAAAATGATACTCTCGCCAAGCATCGCGTCGCCTCGCCGGCCATTGTCGTCTATTTGTTTTGGCTAACACGATTAAAGACTTTGCATTTTTCGATTCCAAACGAGAATTAATCATTGCTGTGTAAACAAACGACGTGAATACCTTTCATTTTTGTGCGCGCCATTCTTTTGTTAGAGGATTATAGGGTATAATTTGATCTATTTGGTCAATGTTGACTTTAACTTTATTTAGATCAAACTAAAATTTGGTACAAAATATATGTCAAATCAAGTAGAAACCAACATTATATGCAATTAAAAATTGTATCGTTTTATGTCTAATTTTAGAAGTGGTACTGAAGGTCAACATTAATTTAAACATGTAGAGTAAAATATTATTATGAAATTTTGCTAACCTATTCCAAATTTAGGATTCTTTGGTGCATCTGCCAAGCCTTCTAAATTGGAAATTTCAGCTTAACCCTTAACCACCTACCATAGGTCTCACAGACCGCAACAGTTTTTAAAATTCAAATATTTTAATTGGGTTTAAAACGGTTTGAAATTGGGTTTAAAAGGGGTTGAAATTGGGTATCAACCCACTTAAGACTTTGGAATCAATTTCAACCCAATTTCAACCCAATTTCAACCCACTTTCAATCCAATTTCAACCCACTTTCAACTCATTTTCAACCCAATTTGATGCCCGTTTTAAACCCACTTTCAACTCCTTGTAAACCAGGTTTCAACCCGTTCTTAAACCAATTTAAACCTGGGTTAAACGTGGGCTTAAAATGGGTTAAACATGGGTTGAAAGTGGATTAAAACTTTTTTTTAACCAATTTTAAATCCACTTTGAACCCGTTTTTAACCCATTTTTAACCCGAGTTAAAAACAGGTTAAACGTTTTTAACCCATTTTAAACCTACGTTTAACCTGAGCTAAATATGGGCTTAAAAATTTTAAACAGACTTTCAACCCGTTTTTAACTCACTTTCAACCCGGTTTTAACCCATTTTAAAAATTACTTTTAACCGGGTTAAAGTGGGTTCCTAACCCGTTTTAAACTCATTTTTAACCTCTTCCTGATCAGCCATCTCTTGCTGCAGCAATCTTACAATATTTTAGTCGGTTTTATTCATTTTACCACTTAAAACACAAAACTGAATGAAGACAAAAAAATTACTAAATTACTAAATTAGGCCGAATGCGTGCAAGTATCCACCCACCAAGCTCATGCGCGACACTGTTTGATGAGTAGAAAAGGTACATGGATGCATTTTGTCGCACGCTAAGCAGGCATTGAAATATTTGAATTTTAAAACCTGTTGTGGTCTGTGAGACCGCTGGTAGGTGGTAAAGGGTTAACCACGTACAGTAAAATCTCGAAAATAGAAATATTGTCACCATTACAGTGTTCTCAAAGATGGACGGGTTGGAAAATTTAAAAAAAAAAAAAAAAAAAACAAAAAAACAAAAAATCAGATTGATTTGATAAACAATCCTCTCACTTTCATAGCTTGTGTTGGAGTTATCAGGGCAAGAATCACTTGGAGCAATGATAAAATCGGAAAGTTCTTATAAGCTGCTTTTTTAGGAGGCTTACAGACAACCTCCATCTTCATAAACATCTTTATTACATTTCTTGTGGGAATATTTCCTTGAAATGCTCTCGCTATATTTTTTGAAAACATGAAATTTAAAAAAAAATATCTTATCAACACCGAAGATTTCAAATACCATTATCTGCGTTGTTAAAAAATCGCCTAGCAGTATTGTCATCATTTGATTTCCTAAGACCAAGTTCGTGTTGATCAGCAAGGAGACAAATTCTATTTCGGAACTTCTTTTTATTTTACCCTTATTTGATACTACAATATCCTTATCATCTTTACAAACTTGCTATTTTTGTACTGAAAGCTTATGTCTTATATGAAAAAGACACTCAAAACCTCGAATCCAACAGTGGGGCACTGACAAACCAAACTTTAATGCACTGGGATTGTATGGAATTTTCGCTGATTTCTGTCAAAGCGTTACAAAACTTTCTGTCCACTATTGGAAAAAGATTTCATTAACGTTAACTATTAAATGGCAAATATTTTAGATTTAAGCATCTTATCTTAGCTTTTCAGATGCTGAAACTTTGTGCATTTTTTTTAATATTCAAGTTGAACGGCAGTAATTAGTTAAAGAAGAGATTGGATGTTGCCAAATAACGTCTTTTGCTTCCGAGCCTCTCCCAAGCCAGTTGAACTTATGAATATTTTTGAATCATGAGCATTCATTCTGATAAATTTTTGCTTGTAAGAAGATCCATTTGGAAATCAAACACAAAGTTCGTAATTGCGCATCTTTTAACAAAAATATTACTTCTTTTTGATACAATCAAACGTTCCACAGTACGAGAATGGTTCATCAACGCTTGGACCGTCACTTCAGCTGAAGTTTCTGTTACTGTCATTTCTTTTCTGCAAGCACGTTTGTTTTTTCAGTTAGAACAACTTTGTATGCAGGAAACCTTTCAGGGTCTTTGGATATAATAATTTATTTGGCGCTGAGGTGAATGCACTTACTGGGATACCCGATCCTCTTAAATTAACCTTTATAGCAAATTCTGATTGCGAAGTTGGAATCTCTTGCCTCATTTTTTCTGAGGTTTTGAGGCGTTTCCTTAGATTCGAGCATTTTTCAAATGGTTTTTCTGAGCTATCACCTAGCTGTTTTGACGGGGTTACTTTATCGAAGAGTTTGAAGACTATTCGTGTCTGCATGGAATATGACATAGCTCAAATGCCCGCCTTGGATTCTTAAGGTAGCACGAATGCGAATTGACTTATATTTAATGACTTCCGCATAGATCCGGGTGAATTTGAGAGATGGCTTATGTAATGTAATGTGTCTTTCAGGAAATAAGAAATAAGAAATAAGAAAAAGCCTTGTGAGGTCAAATCGCATGACCGTGGTTGCCAATTGACGCCACCTCTGCGAGAGATAATCTTACCCTCAAATCGATCGTGCAGAATGTCAACCGTGGCGTTCGCTCTGTGGCACGTACCACGGTCCTGCATGTCGTCTAGGTCCATGTGATTCAATTTGCATTGATGAAAACCGCCTCACCAACGAACGTCGTTCGGAAAAAAATGCCCCCGACCCAATGTCCACAATAAACTTTTGAGGATGTATTGTCACCTGCTGAATCTCGTCTTGGTTGGAGTCGTCCCAAAATCGGCAATTTTGCTTGTTAACACACCGATTCATCCAATCGCTTAAGATAATTTTTCGGCCGAAATTGGGGTCTTCTTCCAAACGGCCCGAAGCTGAGTCAGCGAATAAGTGGCTTTGTCTATGGTTAAGAACTTTGAGCTCCTGCTGGGTTAGTTGGATATTGTACGAGTGTAGGCTCAATAGCGGACGCTAAATTTGCCAAGTTGAAGTTTGTGAAAAGCGAGGAATCAACAGCCTCGGGTTCCGCTGCGGCGATGTTCACAGTTGATCTTCGATTCCTTTGACGTACAAAAAGTAGCTGATTGATATCCTAAACGGTCTTCTAAAATTTGTTTACTAAACGTTCAAGAGTTAAATGGGCGCAACATGAGCACAAATGAACACTCATTTTGATAGCAAAGTTTTATCAGTTAGAAGTGGTCTTCGATCGTACTCGTATAACTTGCCATGTTGATGGTGGCATAAGTAACTGATACACAAACGTACAGACAGTTTTTTTTGTGAAAACGCTTGTAGTATCATGTATGGCAGCAGCGTGGATACCTGCCTATTACGGCTCTAACCCACGGGTGGCCTACCACCATCAGGGTCAGATTTAGTCCTGACCATTAACCCTGACATAGCAAGCTACGAGTATCTCGGTCGCAAAGTTGTGATATGTTGCAGCATATGCACACCTCTTGCTTTGGAGGCGAGGTCTATCTAACACCTCTTGAATTCAAGAAAAGAATCTTGAAAACCATGTGTCTCCGCATTCGGAATAAACCAAGCCACCATGATGCTCCCACTAGGAGGCCTACCTCATAGATAGGGTTCGAGCCGAGGGTAAAACTCAACCTCCGACTCAAATGGGCACTATCTCCCATGGTACCAGAATATAGCTTCCGGTGGAGCTTCGCAACTTCGCCATTTCATGGAGCTTCCTAGGCGATCCGAACCCGGACTTAGTCCAAGTTCTTGTCTCAAGCTTCGGAATTTCCAGATCTGAACCAGTCACTTACTTACACCAAGAAGTCGGCCGGGGTAGAAACCAACGACTCAATGTGCATCCTAGTCTTTTACTCACCTTACGGCAAATAAGGAAAGACGCTCCTATCTTCTATTTACCTTACGGCAAACTAGGAAAGACACTCCTAGTCTTTTATTTACCTTACGGAAAACTAGGAAAGACGCTCCTAGTCTTTAGTTTACCTTACGGCAAACAAAGAAAGACGCTCCTATCTTCTGCTCACCTTACAGCAAGCTAGGAAAGACGCTCCTAGTCTTTGTTCTAAAGAACGAGGACGACGGTCCCCCTATTATTTGCTACTATTAATAGGAACAAATAAGATACCCTTATGGAACCTTTGCAAGACTTTCAAATTCTCCAACCACATAAGCAGCCAGAGACTCTACTAATCTTACCCCTACCAACCAAGATCAACCTTAATCAACCCTTCCAGTGAAACTTTCGAAATCCCCAGCCACAAAAGCAGCCGGGTACGCAACTAACTTCACTGCTACCACGAGTAAGACCTTAGAATTCTCCAACTGCTTGCCCAGCCGAAGACTTCACCAATCTCACTCCCACTACCAACCAAGACCCATCTAAAAGTCTTCAGCCACAAGTGGACGAGCCCTAAAAGACAAGACCATTATCCATGCTTTAACCACCTGCACCACCATCCAGCAACCATGGCCTTATGCTCCCCGCCACCCATTATGTTTGTGGGAATTACGCAAGCTGCACTCGGACAGGTATGCCACCACAACCATAATCTTGGACTTACGCTTGCTGCCATGGTCCGATGTGTGGTTCAGTAGCAATACACTTCCAACAGTCAATCCCTCTAGAGCCCGAACACGAGCAACCAAAGACCTTACAATTTCACCCTAGACCTCCTTAGTAGACCCTTCAAAACCTGGAGAATATCTTAAAAATCTCGACTCTCCCACATACGGAAAAAGATTTAACTAGTCTCAATATTGTCCATCTGGTGTGCCGCCAAAGGTGCATCGAAATTCTCTTTGCATAAGAATTCTTGATTTTAGTGCGTGATAGTGGCACACAACCCAAATGTGGGTTTCCAATCCAATTGGGGTCATCCCAATTATCCATTTTTATTAATTTTAAATAATGATCTACAAGTAAAAAAAAATTGGAGTTAAAAAACTATTCAGAAAAAAGTTATTAAGATTTGTTTTAGTAGCACGATTCATCAGCCACCCGTTACGTACATGTACACATTTTTATCGTCTTTAAATAATTAATTTTTAAACTCAATACCAATCCATGGAAGGAAAGCATAAAATCAATATTTTCTTCCCAAAATAGCTCAGTTTAACTCAACCATGTAACCGATAAGCAAACAACACACTCAAATCCGTTGACATTTAGATAAATAATTAATTTAAGTATGCCTGCACTCGTCCTGCTGCTCTTCAAATATAAATGCTTAGAAATAGATTAGACTCTCTGAGAACAAGTTAAACATTTACCTATTTTTGCCTCCATTATATCTATCTGAGTAATTTTTTTTTTCAAACAATTCTATATCGAACTGACCTTTAGATCTGATGGATTGATTAACATCAATCAGTTTAACAGGCTTGAGAATTTATCTTACACATTTTCTTTTTGACTGGAAATTTTCAATTTTTCAATTTTGCCTCGCAGTGTAAGAAAAGTCAAATTATACGCATACATTCATACAAACATATTTACATACATACTCGACCTCGATCAATGGATTGACCGTGTTAAGTACTCTTTCCGCATTGCAACTTTCCTACGAAATATGTTCGCTAAGTCCGATTTATCAGACGGTTTAACACACTGTCATTATTGACTCCATTGTTAAACGGTTGAAAAATAAACTAATTTCTTCCCCTAATTATGTTAAATTAGATACGGCCGACAATGATTAATTCCGGTTACTAAGCACATACTAAGTACCACACAAAAACTGACCCATATTTTTAACTTGTCACATACATCACGTCGCACCACCACAGCCTGTAAAAATTAATATGCTAATAAGCTAGCATTTGTTTTGTTTTTGCATTCCTCCCTTTTCGTAAACAAAAGACTAAATGTAATAAAACTTCTGGCGCTATGTGCTATTGCTATTCTGCCAGGGCAGTATTGTATGGTGTATCCAAAGACGGGCCATCATTAATTTTGTAAAGCTAAACTGGGAATGAGAACTTCTTTTGCGTGTTTATTTTTAGTTGCAGGAATTCATGCGTGAAAATGTTTATAAAATAATTTGTCCGTATGTTTAGTGCTGAGGAGGTGCTGATAGATGGAATCATTTTTAAACCTCATGAACTCGGATATTTCAATGCTAGAGAAATTTGTATATATTTATAGGAGACAGGATAGTTTTATTTTGTCTGCTACTTTGAATTGTGTGCGATGTAATGAATATAAAAAGGAATTCATAGGTACATGCATGTGGGGTGACCAACTGTTCCTTATTTTGACGACCAAAATTCAGGGCCGTTTTCTTCACTATAGCTCAACTTGAGGCAAACTCTCAAGTTGATCAACTTGAGAGTTGGATTCAACTCGAGAGTTGAAACGCAAGTTGATATTTCTTTTTCTTCACAATTTTTTTCTCAACTCCCGAGTTGAAAATCTAAAGTTGATCAACTTCTGATTTGAAAAATATCCCTGGGATATTTGTTGTGACAAGTGACAAGCTGTCACTTTCAAAATTAAATTTTAATTTATTCGGTCAATCTAATTGAATTTTTGTGTGATATTTGTGATGAATGATTTTCTCTTCGATCTACATAGGGATAAGCGTTACCGCTTTGCCACTTTAGTGTCAAATTGCCACTTTAGTGTCAAATTGCCACTTTTTTTCAGGCTGTGCCACCGAGCCACCACCTTTCAGTCTGTGCCACTTTTTATTCCCCACAAGTAAAACTAAAGTTACCAATTCACCATGCTATTTTTCCATACCTTTTCTTATCATTCATGCGTACGATACTTATACCATCAAAGTTTTAAAATTTAACATAACCCACACATTGAAAAAGTGGGTAACATTAAAAATAGTTTGAATGAATACCTATTTTCCGACTTATATGAATTTGTTGCAAAAATTTTAACCTTGCCTCATGGCAGTGCCTGCGCTAAGAGGGTTTTTTGCAAGCTAACTTTGATGAAAAACAAACTCACCATCAGACTAAACACTGAAACTTGCGAAAATATGTTGCCTTCTTTAAATTTAGTAAGCAACTGTGATTTAGCTGAGTGGAGTCCAGATGAGCTCCTCATAAAAAAATATAGGGAAACTATCACAGGAAAGTAAAATGTGATACCAATTCTTTTAAATAAATTATTATTTAATATTTATTCATACTTTTATTTATTTATTTATGTTTAATAATCAATACAAAATGAACTGTTAAATTTTTAGTTTTAGCTTACGTTGCAATAAACTTTAAAATGATTGTTTAAATTATGTGTTTTCTTCAACTCCTATAAATTCGTTGAGATGAGTGTGAAATTTGTTCCCTTAAGTCAATTTTCATACATATATGGTGTTGTTTTGTTTTTAATTTTAAGTGCCACCTTTTTTTCTCGAGTGCCACTTTTTTTGCCACTTTTCCAAAATATCCTAAGGTAACGCTGATAGGGATAAAAATAAGTTGTTACCAGTCGCGAACGGATGTTTGTCATGGATGTTGCCGTTTCCCCAAAGATACATGGTAAATTTGTGTCAGCTAAATCAGCAAATCTGGGAATTTCTGGAGCAGGTTCTATAATTTTCCTTCAATTGCTTTGTTGTGAATAACAGCGCAATCGATGATGATGAGTTTTGCCGTCTCTATTTTCCACCTAATGTCGGAAGCCAACACAGGAAATCTGCTTTTCCAAACGCCATAGGAACGCTCAACTCAATCGCGAGTGCCTATTTGCAATTCTTTGTACAAATTCTCATCAGCGTTTGTTACAATGGTGATAAAAGTGATTTTTGTGATTGGCCACGAGATTAATTTAAAGGGGAACTTAGGTTTTAATTCAAAACTATTACCGTCTCGCTTTGCAAGGAAGTGAATCCTTTATTAATTCTATCAACATCACTGCTGTCGGTTTTGAAAAACGAAAACAATAATTGAAGTCACGGTCGTCCCACTCTTCAACTCCAATGAGCGGCAACATTCACTGCTCGACGAAGTTGAAGTCCAATTTTCCCAAAAATAATTGCTGCGAAAAATTATGCCAATATTTTTTTTTGTTGTGAAAACTCAATTAAAAAAACTTTTGAAGCAAAATGCATGTATTTTATTAAAAGAAAAACAATGTCAACTCTCACTTTTTCTCTCTCAACTTCTAGTATTTTCGGAAGTTGAGAAAACCAGAAGTTGATCAACTCGAGAGTTGAGAATCGAAAGTTGAAACTGTCAACTTTGAGTGAAGAAAAACAAAATCACAAGTTGATAATAAAAATCCTAAAGTTGAGTTCAACTTCTAGTGAAGAAAACGGCCCTCAGTCTACTATGTCATCGTCATCACCTTCAAAAGAAATTAACAATTTCGCCTTCCTTGTATTGCTAGCCGAGGGTGTCAAAGAGAATCCATAAACACTGAGGTGAACCACAACAAGCTTTTATAATAAGTCTTTATTAGACTGTATGTGCAGTGAACTATAGTATTATAGTTATTGCTAAGCTTAGAAATTCGTTATCGTCAAAATTGTGTTTTTAGTGTTTGTGTTTTATTGTGATGGGTAATTTTCGTGTGGATTTTAGTAATGGCATGCGCCCACTCTGTAAAGAACAGGACAGCTATTTTGGCACTTAGAGAAATCGAAGTAGAATTACAACTTGGTGCCACTTCTCTTTGCCCACCATGGTTTAGCCGTATATATTAGGAATGATGTCGCTTACCTGCTTCAGCTTCAGTAAAAACACTGTTCTAATACAAACTTCATTTTATTGTGGATCAAGTTCACAGAAGTCCCAATTTTGACAGCAACTCAACTTTTAACGAAGCTGACGCGTTGTCGAACTCTATACTTAGAATTATTACCCATTTTCATTGAACTGAAATCGTTATAACTGGCGATTTCAATGTACATGACTTTTCTTGGCTTCCACATTCTTGCCAGGTAACACCGAAAGAAGATATCTTGAGATCTTTGCTGTGTCAAACCATTTAACTCAGCTTGTGAAGGAGTCGGTTTCCCAACATTCCGAAAACAAGCTTGATTTGTTCCTTACCTCTGAACCTGATAAATAAAGTATTAGTGTACTAGCACCTCTAGGCAAGTCGGACCACTGTGTCATATCAGCTAAATTCTCATGTTCCAATCCAGTTAAAGAAAAAAAATACCAAAGAGAACCGTTTGGCAATATGAGAAAGCCAACTGGGACTGTGTCAATAATTTCTTTCGCATGACAATTTTAACTGGTTATTATGCTTTCTCGATACTGACGAAGATTCCAACGCAGAAATGTTAACAGCCATTATTCTCGACGGAATGAAAACTTGTATCCCTAACAGGACTAAGTTTTTACATGATCAAAATACACGGCAAAAAATACTACAATGTCCAAAAGGTAGTACAAAATTTTTGTGATTTGTGAAAAATATAAAAAATTACACTCCTGTGACTAGCTCACAAAGAAAGGCAAATTTGCTTGCAACCTTGTTTTCTGCAAACTCGACGGTGCCGCATAGTGTTATGACTCTTCCTGTTCTTGAGGGCGTAAATGGTTCTATGGGACGATTCTTCTTTCGCACTCGTACAGTCGCAAGAGTCTTAAAAGATCTTGAAATACACAAATCTGCTGGTCCGGATGCTATATCATCTAAAGATCTGAAGAGGTGTTCTTAAACTCTAGCAAAACCACTGTGTGAGTTTTTCTATGTATCGTATTCTTCTGGACTCTTTTCGAGTTGATGGAAAACATAATTTGTCCAGCCAGTCCCTAAAAAATACGAATCGTTCTCTCCTTCAGTTACCGACAAATCATGGAAACACTGATCAGCTTAACAACTATTTTGAAGAACGAAAGCTTTTTAATGACCGCCAATATAGCTTTCGTATCAACGGGTTCACTGTTGATCTGATGGCATATCTCACCGTAAAGTGGAACAAATTCTTTGCACCATTTTGGTGAAACCAAGGTTATTGCACGCGATATTTCTAGAGTTTGGCATGAAACTCTCTTATCGATGAATCTCTTCTTCGTTAGATTAGAAATTACCTTTCGTGTTGTCTTGGACGGTCTTAAGTCTGATATTCACAATATAAATGCTGATGTGCCCCAAGAATCTGTTTTGTCTCCGATTCTCTTTCTCATCTTCATCAATGATCTCTTGTCTGTATCTTTAAAATCCACTATATTGTTTGCGGACTTTGTTTAGCTTTTCATATTCGTTTACAGATCTTCATCCTTCTTCTTCGGAAGTGGCTCTGGAATGGCAGCGTATATATGATAAGCTCATTAAATTCCGATCTTCACAGCATTGTTAGAATTAGGTGTTAAAAACCGTGTGGAATTTAATGTCAGATGACTGGCTTTTCAATCGTTTAATTCATTAGCTTCCAAAATTTTATGGATTAGGAGCTTCCATGTTAGCCAAATTGCCTACCCTCAAGTTTTCCATTGTTTATCCTGTAATTCCATCTAATTTTGCTGTATTGCTGTGAACTGGGCCAATAACATTTTGATCTTCTTTGACGAAATATGTGAACCAGAACAAGATTTTATAGTAAGTCTTTATCAGTGGAAGTTTTATCAGAAGTGATTTTTCAACAAACTTATTTACTGACAAATTCAATATAGAACTCTTAGTTTTGAAACTTGAACTTAACATACAAAGTCATATTCTAATTATAATACTAACATGTTGAAGTACAAAGTTCAAACCGGTCACAAATTGCAGTCTGCTTACCCTCAAATGAGGTTAACTTACTCCCATGCTCTGTAACGGGAGCGTATCGGAATCCCGCTTTTCAAAAATCCCGAAAAAAAAGTTTTAAAATCCCGTCTGCTAAAATACTGCATTTTTAAAATCCCGTCTTCTAAAATCCCGCTTGTTCAAAATCCCGATCTATTATATTCCCGATTTTTAAAATCCCGCCAAATCCCGCTAATCCTTTTTTTTAGAGTACATAGCTAAAACTTATTGATTTTATTTTGGTAATTTTCCAGATTCTTTAAATGCTAAAGAAACTGCATACACCCAACCTCGCACCTACCCCAAATCCTATAGTGTGCCCAAGCAGGTGGGTTGCAGCATGCCCCCGTTACCTACCTCACTGCTTACACGTCGGAAAGAAGGGGGATTATAAAAAACGGGATTATAAAAAGTGGGATTATGAAAACGGGATTTAAAAAACGGGTTTATATAATTTCGTATCCGAATTCATAATGAGCAACGAAGCTCATTTACACTTAAGTGGTTATCTTAAAAAGACAAAGTTTGCGTTTGGGGCACATAGAACCCACATGAAATGCAAGAAAAGCCATTGTACCCACTCAAAATTTCTGTTTGGTGTGTCATTTGCAGTGAAAAAGTTATTGACCCTAAATTTTTTTAAGGACACCGATGGTTCCAGCAGGACGGAACAACTGCTTGCAGAGCTTGGGCAACGATGAACATTTTGAGACACCGATTTCCCGGCCGAGTGATCATCCACTGACCGCCTAATCTATCTTATGGCACTTTGAGGCTTATGTACATTGAAGAAGAAATCTTAAATTTGGAGCCAGATGTTTTGCGAGCAACAATTCAAACGCCTTAAGGTTAAGGTGATCATTTGATCATAAAAATTCAAAGGTTTTCGCAAGTCCCAGTTAACGAATTTAATATTAGTTTTGCGAAAAAAACAAAATGGTGGATAATTCTCATAAATATTTAACCGTACAAAATTAGAAATAGGTGGTTTTTGTTTTGCAACCTTGAAGGCAGTTGGAAGCCAACAAAATTGATACTTAAGGAACAACGGCTTAAACAGTTATAATTTCTGCCACTTCTACAAAATTGCATCATAACCGGTTTTGCTGTATTAAAGGCATGGAAAAACATACTGAAATAAAAACCTAAAACTCGATTCCAAAACACTGATCCGGCATTTTGTAAAAAAAATCTATTTTTTTAATTCGATACCATACAAATATTGTGACGTTTCTGGCAAAGTAACAATTCGCGTCAGTGAGACAGTATTTGTTTGAATTTTTATTTTTTTTTTAAATTCTCTGGGTTTTGCTAAGCTTATGCAGGGAATTATTTATTGTTGCATTTAATATGTTCCCTTCAGTTTAAAAAAAAACGTGCATATTGCTTACAATGAGCGTTTCAGAGCACATTTAACATTTCCATTGAGATATCTTAAATTCATCAAAGCGGCAGCTCCTGGCATCTAATTGTGTAAATTACTGTTAGAATATCCAAACAGGACTTCAATTGTATGCCTTATACCTCCTGCATTACATTATAATTTTGATACATTTCACTGTAAACAAAGGCCATCAAAATAAAACCAAGAATTAATTTCGTAAATCGACCAAAATGTTCGTTCTTGTTGATTCTCATATTTTTCAAGGATACCTATTAAGCAAATGAATATATGAACATTTCTAATCTATTTTTATATTATTGGATCGTGTGCCTGTATAAATCAACGATGACAGTTGTATAAATACATCGACAAATTTGTCTAGAGTCGTTTATTTTAATTTTAAAAATATATGGTCACCGAATAAGGCAAACATTCAAGAGTACAATGTAATCAAGCGATAAAACAACCCAAATGCCGTTGTGTTTCCTCGTTGCCGGTATTTTAATTTTATTTAACTTGCAGTTTTTTTTTTTAATTTTTGTGTATATACATACGTATACCTCCCGATGATGGGGTGCGTGTAGATAAAGTTTAATCGTGATTGAAGCACAAATAGAAAAATGCTTCAAGGGTTTCGTATATTTTTTGTATTCTTTGAAACGATGCGATCTGATGGTGTCACTGCCATTCATCGAGTAAATAAATGGAATTAATTCCAAAAATTCATTATCGCTTTGTAAAATTTAATTTTGATTTGTCAGCAGCTGCGGAAGACAGCTAAACAATTTAGCTGGAAATGACATGTTGTGAGTGAGAATTGTATGTGTTCTATGTTTTTTTTTAACTTGACTTTGAGAAGGAATTATTGATTAAAAGCATAAGTGATATTGGGCAAATATAACATGCAATTTATGATATGTATCTGGAAGAATTATCCACATTAACTGCCCATTAACTTTTTTTTTCTCCCACAGTTTTTTTTTTTTTAAATGCACGACTGGGTCGCACGAACTTGCTCCTATGTAATAGACTAGGAGTTTTAAAAACTAATGTTATTAGAGAAATCTGTTCATAAGTATAAAATTTATTTTTTAAACTCTTTAGTTATAGATATAAAAGCAAAATGCTATGCAAATATGAATATATGCGAGAACAAACATTGTAAGTCGTTGTAGTGGTTTCTTAAAAAAAAAAGCTTTAATATACAAAATTTTTAAAAAAAATTTTAAGAAATAAATTTGATACGCCAACCTAAAGTTTTTATTATTGTAAGAATACAAATTAAATTATCCAAAAACAATATTGAGCCGTTTTTGAAATAACGAGTTTTTCAAAACAAAAAAAAGAATTTTTTTCAAAAATTTAAAAAATATTTTTAAGTTTTGAAATTTAATATTTTTCCAAACTTTTAAGAAGCTTCTCTATAAAAAAAATTCATTAAAATCCGTCATGCCTATAATGAGACATTCGAAATTCGAAAAAATGGTTCTATGGTAGGTACAGTCAGAAATATCTTAATTTAAATTTTTTATTTATTACATTATAGATCGTAAAAATTAATTGAAAGCAAAAAATATTGTATCGAAATTCTCGCAACCATTTTCGAGAAAAATACGATTTTCGGAAACCATTTTTTAACATACATGCATTATGTATGGTGGGAACCGTTATTTTAAGGTAAAATGAATTTGTATTTCTTACATCTTATAGATTATATTGAGAAACTTTTATCTGTCAAGTTTAAAAAAAATATTGCATGGGGTTTTCGAAATATTGAGTTTTGAGAAACAAAATTTTGAAAATTTGATACACAATTCTATTCAAATCTTTTGGGAGCTTTAGCATAAACAAAATTATCAAAATTGGTTGTATCGTCCTTGAGAAAATCAAAAACAAAAAAAATGGTTCCAGGGGGGTACCATTAATAACAATAATTCGGAATTTTCTTTCAACCATTATCTAGTTTTACCTAAATGGAATTTTTTTGTATCTTTTTTTTTTATCTGTGCAACAGTTTTTGAGAAAAAAAATTTATAAAATTTTGAAAAAAAATCGTATGACATGTATACCGTTATTTTTGGTCTTAAAAAAAAAAAGAAAAAAATGTGTGGAGGGAAAAAATTAATAATACTATCTACCAAGTTTAAAGAAAATCGGCCGAGCTGTTTAGGCTGTAGTCGAAACTGACAGACAGAATTGCGAGACCCACTTTTTTGGTCTTCGCTATCATCGCAATGTCAACTTTGATCAAAATCTCGAGTCCGATTTTTTTTACGAATTCATAACTTGCTTATAGTACCTATAAGTCGAAGTTAAGAAAATAGGTTTTGAATAATGTGGGGCCTCACGAGGTAGACGAAATAGTCCGGCGAAAAAACATAAGATCGCAGCATTATTTCATTTCATTTCATTTGGTTATAATTTCAAATCTTTTACATTAGATTGTCAAATCTTTAACGTTGTAAAAGTATATAATTTGGAAAATAATTAAATAATAAAACTTGAAGATTAATAATTATGGTACCCACAAGAAACTGAGGTTCAGAAGATAAAGACTTAAAAGGCTGCAAAATGACTAATGAACGTGAAAACAATGTGTAAGCTGAAACATAATCGTACCGCTTAAGATCATAAACGTAACGGCATATATTGTCGAATGCAACTTTAAGTTTTCTTTCTCAAATTAGGAATTCCAGTCATATCTCATTTCGCACTGAGTTGAGTTTCTTTGACTCTAATGTTTTTGTCTACATCACATCCTGAAGATTCGCTGCCCACGAACTATTTCTAACCAGGAATTGTGGCGCAGAACAAGTCAAGATCGGCTGTACGTTCGACATAAAAAAGCAAAAATGGCAATGGATTGGTCAGACACTTTGAATAGAATCCTCATGGTGCACGGCGGGTTGGAAGATCAAGAACTTCATGGAAATGAACAGTCTTAGCAGAAACGTATTCCCAGAGAAAGACATGTCCACAGTTAAAATATCTAGGTGAAGACCCAGAAGAATGGAGACGATTTATTGGATCCCTCTGCCCTGAGCGGGGTTATAGGACATGATGATGATGATCACTTGCCATGAAAAAGTGCCACTCATCTGTTAGCAGAAAATTGCAGATCCTTTCTAATATTAATAGTAAGAATTACGCACGAGACCAGAAAAGAGACATTAGATTTTCTTAAATATAGTTCTTCAGAGAACAGTACAAAAATTTTACGTCAACACTTGATGCGCGATCTGTAAAAAGTCTGTCAAATTGTTGAAATAATGAGAATATGCCGCCAGTCCGAAATCCACACCAAACAGTGACTTTGGGATGCTTTGCAATTAAGTGGATCTCGTTTGAACTGTGATCGTTTCAATTTCGACAATTTTGCTTGCTTGTTGATGAATCCATTCATCTAGAAATGGAACTCGTCGCTGCACATGGTTTTTCGACCGGAATTGGGGTCAACTTCCAACAGCTCGAAAGCTGGGTAAGCGAGCACACGTCGTTGTCTATGGTCGTTAACCCTGAGTCTCTGGGCCGGTTGAAGTTTGTACGGGTGTAGGTCTGAGTCCTGACATAAAAATCATCTGCAAAATGCCGAGTTCTTGTGTGCGGCGCGGAATCGATTGTTTCGGATTCTCCTGCACACTCTCACGAACAGCGAGGATATTTTGGACAGGTCGTGCATTTCGTTGATTAACGAGTGTTGACGGATTGTCTAATGAACCCTTCGACTCGAATTTATCCTGAATGTATAGCTCGAGCCCGACTTTTTAAACAAATGTAACAAATGGATCCAAAAACAGACATGAATATCATTGGATTATCGGTGACTTAAAAATAATTTATTTTATCAGTCGGGAAGATCAAGTATTATAAGCGTTTTTTTCGTCAGTTTTTATTCCTTTATTTGATCTTCAAAATGTTTACGATTTCTAAAGAATTTCCAATAATTGCGTCTTTAACAAAAGTGTTCCTTTGACCAGCTGTTTAATTACTCAGTTCCCACTTTTAATAATGACAGAATTTAATTTTTCATTTGAACAAGCAAATACTTCGAAAATCAATATCGATCATGTCAAATTGCAAATACAAAATATAATTCGCACAATTCCACGAAGTGACCAGACCATACGTACGGCGTACTTTGCTTGTTGTTTACTTGGACTTTGTTGAACTATAAGTCAAAAGACTTATATTCATTTGTTATGCAGAATGCAGCTAACCAGTAACAACTGTCAATCATTGCTAACAGACATTTTGGTATATACATCAATTTACAATCCGCTGATTGATCAGCAATTGGAGATCAGTTGAGATATGCCCCATTAACGTCACAAATCCACATTTGTGTGTGAGCAAAATGTTTATTTTATTATGGCTTCGCTTCAACCACTCTGTGAGATTATTGTAAAGCATGACTCCTTCTATCACTATATGGTAACGTTTGACTGAGAGTGAAGATTGAAAAGGTACACTACAAATGTCGTACAAACTTGCTTTGAATTCTGACGAACACATACAAAAACATGATTTTGTTTTTCTTCGAAACTTTTTTAATAAATGAAAATTTTGAAATTTATTACAAATATTTCTCCAAATTTAAATTACATTGAATATCGGCCAGTCGTGAACACAAATTTGGTAGATCAATAGGAGGTTCTCTAATTTGTTTCAACTTTACTGAAATAAATAACCGCGTTTGGTTGATCGTAAATAATTTAAATTCAAAATTTTATTTCGCGCCCGTTTACATTAACTGCAATTTCTTCGATGTAGAGTTTTAAATATAATAGATTCTGAAGATATTATGCTGATCGGTGATGTCAATGGTCAGTGCTAGGATTGGTGAAGAGCAGGTAGTTCAATAGTTTCATTGGCACCGATATTTTAGACAAACACTGTCCGAAGGATAAAATCATGAATAGAAATGGTCGAATTTTTCTCGATATGTGCCACGAATTCAATTTGTACATACTAAATGGATATATGTACGTAGTAAAGATGACAGAAACGGCTGCCACAGGCGGTAATGATTTTCCTCACAATCATTTTAAACAACAGCGAAAACAGCGAAGATTGTGCCAATTCCGAAGAAAGGTGCCTCCAACTTAGTTTCCAACTACAGGCCAATATCACTTCTCAACAACATCAGCAAATTACTGGAAGAATTAATCTTACAAAGACTGAAGAAATTCTGCTGTGAAAATTCAATCATCCCTGACATGCAATTCGGCTTTCGAGAAAAACACTCAACCTTGCATCCACTGGTAAAATTCCAATACGATATCACCACAGCCCTCAACAGTAATCGTGTCACCGTCGGATGCTTTCTGGATGTCGTGAAAGCATTCGATAGCGTGTGGATAGACGGTCTAATCCACAAACTTCATCTTATGCAAGTACCTCCGCCATTAGTAAAAATTCTCTTTTCTTTCCTATCTTTCAGGAAATTTTTCGTTCAAGTAGATAACTACAAGTCAAACATGAAGACCATCAGAGCTGGAATCGCCCAAGGCTCAAAACTAGGCCCCTTCCTCTACAACTTGATGACTTCAGACCAACCTTCACCAATTGGATGCGAGAACCTTCTGTATGCTGATGACTTGCTCACCTACGCCACATCAATGTCACCTCTAATGGCTGTCCAAAAAGTAGAAACCCACATTAACAGACTCTTCCAATTCTACCAGAAATGGGGCATCCGAATCAATACTTCCAAATCGGAACTTGTCTGCTTCAGGAGACCTTCAACTGGTAGAGGCCTTCGCACCGCAACAATTTGCAGAAATCTGGTCCTAAGACTCCCTGACGGATCCTCCATAGTGGCAAAGCCAAATGTCAAGTACCTAGGAGTGCACTTCAATGAGTTGCTAAGGTTTAACCTGCACTCAAGAAATGTTCTGAAAAAGGCCAGCTGGGCCTTCAGCCGTTTGCACCCATTGCTGAAAAGAAGATCAGGTCTAAGTCAACCGACAAAGATATTAATCTACAAGCAGCTCCTGCGACCAGTGATCAGCTTTTCCTTCCCAGTCTGGTTTTCCATCTCGAAGACAGCTATGAAGGAACTTCAACTATTCGAAAGGAAGATATTGAGGATCTGCACTGGACTCTACTTCGACCGTCAACGACAGAAACACTACAGGAACGAGCATCTCTACACAGAAGCCAATCTAATCCCGCTGGACAAATATCTAGTTCATTCAACGAAGAAATTAATGAGGAACATCATCGACCACCCGAATCAGCTTATGAGAAGGATGACCACAGAACAACGACATCCCGAGCCGAGGTACCTCAGTGTGATGGAAACTCTGGATGACAACGTAATCATGGACAACGAGGAAGTAGTCTCGTTCTACGCTGACATTGGGTCAGCCTACCACAGCGGCTAAAACGCCATCCCTGCCCACAACCCACAAAAATCACCACTGACAACCAGGAATGAATACCCTGAGGACAATACAACCGACATTTTAAATTTAATTTTTTTTTCGTCATGTAAATTTTACGAGTATATAAAAATAGTTAAACTTAAGTCACTGTATATAGTTAGGCCCCTTATGAGCCAACAAATGTAAACTTTCATACATATGTAGTATCTTATTAGTTGTAAGCCAAATTGTAAATAGTATGTTCAATAAAACAAAATTGAATTGAATTGAATTGAATTGCTAGTTTCTGCAATCTTGCATTTAAGTAGGAACCCAAATTTTCCTGGATCACTTGCCTCTATCTATATTACGCACTTAGCTTACCACTGAAGCTTATTTTGAGAGCCCAAGTAAAACCCTCAGAAATATAAGCCAAATAAACTTGTCTCCATAATTTATAAAACATACACCAAGTAATTATATTTCTTTTGAATAGAATCAATTCCTGGGTAGAAAGAAACAAAAGGGCTGGCTAATTAACTGTTGATAACATTTTTACAATCACAACTTTCGCACAATACTTCCTTAGGCAAAATAGGAAATACGTACATGTTTTTTGTAGATCTTAGGGCAGCATTTATGATTCAATCGACCGCAACGCACTTCTCTATAAACTGTCACCGAAAGGTATTGAAAAATATGTACAGAAACACGCGCCAAACTGTATAGGATTGAATAAGCCTGAATGGTTCGAAACTAAGACTAGAGTTAAAAACAGGGATGCCTTCTAAATGCAGTCGTGTTTTCTCGATTCATAGATGACCTATTGGAGCATCTGCCCGCAGGTATCAGAATTGCTCAGAAAGACATTAATATTTTACTCTACGCAGATAATACATATTGTTTTGCTAACGGAATTCCCTCACAGCTTACAACTAAGACTATACTCAGTTCAACAAAAAATTGTCAGTACAGGCCTTATGGGAGAGCTTTTTCAAAAGCAGTGGCGCCTGATGCACCCTCATTACACTGCGTTGGGAAAAATGCCACTTAAAAAAGAGCAAGCCACTGACTTTTTTAAAGAATTGTTATTGTATCCCACTGCTGATGGGATACTGTCAATACGATCGTGCGCTTGTTATCTACATCAAAACAGACTTACCATTATCATTATCAGTTACAAGCAAGGAGCTTATTCAGTGGATTTTATTAATGAGCTTTTGGGATTTGAAGCTTTTGTGAAAAATTTTAACGAAGTTGAGTATGTGATGGCGATTTCTAATGTAAAATAGGGAAACCCTGTGAGAGCTTTAAAAATCGACACACTTATGCAAGCCCATGACACCAGAGTGAGAGGCAAACCTCCTATCTTCCCTGTACTGACAATTTTTGGTGAACAAAGTATAGTAATGCATTTGCGATTTCAATCGTGTGGTTTCTTAGTCGCAAAAATAGAACACGTGAGTTTAAATGAGAATGAACGCACTTGATACCAACAAATCGTGACGATTTAGGCTAGGACCGCACTTGCGATTTTTCGTTGAGGCGATTAAAAAGTCGTAGTCGCTACAAATTATTGTCATGCACGCACTTGTGATTTTTTTGCGCGAGATTATTTAATCGCAAAACATAAAACATATACTACTTTTTATGTGAGTGCACGCATTTGCTACAAATAAGTAGCGACAGAAAAATCGCTTGAAAAAATGGAACTTGTTTCATTTTTATAATCGCTACGATTTTTAAGTCGCATGTGCGTGCATTCACAATTAACGCCATGTCTATTATTCTTTGCGGCTAAGAAATCGTGGATTAAAAAACACAAGTACTTGCATAACAATTTCTTGTTTGCGACTTAGATTTTTAAGTCGTAGTAATTTAAACCGCAAGTGTGAGCATATCCATTTGAGGGCATTTGTTTCATTTTAACTTACGACAATCGGATCGCCAGAAAAATGAATCAAGTTGCTATTTTATTGTAGCAAATGCGTGCACTCATATTAAAAGTAATGTGTTTTATTTGCTTGCGATTAAATAATCGCGCGGTAAAAAAATCACAAGTGAGTGCATAATAATAATAATTTCGGGCGACAGCGATTTTTTAATCGCCTCGACAAAAAATCGCAAGTTCGTTCATAGCCTAATGATCAATAAAATGAACAAATTTAGCAAAACATGGAACTTGAATTCCAATCCAGCGAAGTACCGTGTACTTGAAACTGTTAGGCGCTCAGTTATATTCCTTATATTTTACAGTTGTCAAACTTGGGGATTTAAGCGATATGAGGAAGTTGAAAAACTTCTTCTCATTTTTCTAAACAAAAAGTTTTCCACCTTTTCCACAAACACACCTAACTACGTGCTAACTCTGGGGATAGATCTTCCAAACTTGAGCTTAGTTATCCTGCGCAAGGCAAACATAAATATCCAGTACGATGATCTATTAGTTATGAAGCACCAATGCTAAAGCGAAGAATGCATAGTTCACGCAAAATCCTCTTTTAGTAGACTGATTTACTCTGAACTTAACTAAAATCTGTAAAGTCAAAAATTATTTTAATAATTGTCATAGCTTGAAAGCGATATTCTTGATATGTAGGTGCTAAATGTTGAAAATCAACGGTTTCAAACCAATGCACAATTAACTTAACGTCAAAAGAAGATAAAGATTATAAGACTTATTTATTCAAATAAATCGAACTTTGGTGTTTGTAAAATGTATGTAAAATAATGTATAGAATTGACACGACACGATTTCCGCCATATTTGAAACATTTATTGGCAAAGGAGATACCGATGCACATTGGTTTTGAATGTCTGAAAATTGCAATGGGAATGATGTATTGTTCCTTTCACATTCGTGTAGTGCGGCTAAGGAAAGAAAAACGCTTTGAATTTAAGATTACGTCTGAAGTTGGGCTCAAGGGTAAACTAACATGCATGGCGGGTATTACGGTTAAATTGTTTTAGGGGAGAAAAATAACGTGGAAGGAATTTAATAGTGGTAGTCTCAAAAACTTACATCACGCCGCACAGTGGAACGAAAACATGAAAAAGTGGTCATCGGGGTGTAACTTTTGAAATAATAGATGGATTTTGAAACGGTTTACACTATTTTGTACTTGAAAAATTATCACAAAAGTGCACAATTCATTTAAGACTAACCAAAAACCGAGCATTTTTGAGCATTTTTTTAAAATCATTTTCAAATTATTTAAAAATACTCACAAAAACAGTTTTTTTTTAAGCCTAAAACAATTTTGTTTCAAGGATTTTTTTAATTTTTAAGCTTAAATGAACCAATTGCATGCCTACAAAATTTATTTCGAAAAGAAAACATAAAAAGGGTCTGAGAAAAACAAATTACAAAAAAAGCGTTAAAATTCCATTTTTTTTTTTGGTTTTAAAAATACTGCATCTTTGAGTCCCTATTATTTGAAAAATTAAAGAGAGTACATAAAAAAACTGTTTTATATATACAAGAGGCGACAATTTTCTATGCATATCAAACAAAAAATATTTCGAATAATGAAAATAAAAAATCACCCAATGTCCGGAATTTTGTACTAGACCTTCCACTGTGCGCCGGTTCAAAGTATATTTTCACGATCAGTTCTTGAAAATTGAAAATTTCGCCACAAAACTCTTTTCTCACCTTAAGAATTTACATTAAACTCTGTCGGAACCACTTTGACCGGTCCAGTTAGTACTGACATATTTTTATACAAAAAATTAACTTCAGATTTCAGTTATTTGTTATTCTGCTGCTATAAATAAAGCAAACCTTATTAAAAATAGAGCAAGAAGAATGAAGGTAAATGTGTCATTAACTTGAGGAGAAAGTAACGTCAAGTGGTGCGAAATCATTTCACTTTGGCCAAGAAAAATATATAAAATATATAAAATTTCAAACAATTGTAAATTTTCTTAAGTTCTCTAATTTTAAATCTCGATGTCGATATTTTAGATGAATCCATTACATTACCTTAGAAAATTGTAGCCATATCATTCATGTAGCCAGCTTAACAAACGAGCAGACACAGATACAACAAAAAAAATCCAAAAAATTAACAAAACCAATTTAAACTAACAAGGTCATCATATCCGCTCTCTGCCTTATAGAAATTGCAGATTGAATAGCAATCGACTCCTAAACTGATATTCCATCATACTATATCTTTGCTTCGTTTATTGAATCTATAAGATGGGTTATGTGATGGCAGCCGTTTTTCATCATCATCATCACAGATCATTTCTTTTTCTCTGATCGTCTAATTGAGCTTCCGTTTGATTGCCAGACCATGATGATGATAATGAAGAATTGGACAACGTAAGGCTCGTTCGTGGCGGATGGAAGATGTTCTTAGTTCTGATCTGTTGAAGAAGTAAACTTCTGTTCATGTCTTCTTTTTTGTACATGGGACACAAAAATCAAGAAATTACTGAAGAGTAAAAAAAATCTTGGAATGGATCGATCGAAGCACATAACCATTGCTGGAGAGATCCTGACTGAGATGAACATCGGTCCCCTATATTTTGGAGTCAACTCAGTTTGTATTGCCTCTTGTACTTGACTCAAATTAACAAGACTTCGTGCATAGGTATTTATCGGATTTGTTTTACTCTCTACCATGTTCATAGAAAGATTTATTTTTTGTTTTACTTAATGGAAGAAATACACGTTTTGGAAGTGTCTTGCAACAACTCATTACTAAAAACTGGTTTGAAAGGGACAGACAACAACTTTTAAATGAACCCTATTTTATAGCAAGGTAAATTCAATTTGTTGAAAAGCAATAAATATTTCACATTCTTTTTACTTGCGACTTATAGGTACTATAAGTCTAGTTATGCATTCGGAAAAAATTCAAACTCGAGATTTTGATCAAAATTGACATTATGATGATAGCGAAGACGAAAAAAGTGGGTCTCGCAATTCTGTCTGTCTGTTCGACTACAGCCTAAACATCTTGGCCGATTTTCTTTAAACTTGGTAGATATCATTTTTAATTTTTTCCCCCACACGTTTTTTTTTTAAACCAAAAATAATGGTACCTACCACACGATTTTTTTTTGAAATCTTGTAAATATTTTTTTTTCTCAAAAACTGTTTGACGGTTTTAAAAAATAAAAATACAAAAAAAAATTATTTAGTTAAAACTAAGTAATGGTTTAAATTTTTTTTCCGAAAAATGGTTGTTGAAGGTACCCCCCAAAGAACCTTGGTTTTTGTTTTCGATTTTCTCAAAAACGGTACAACCGATTTTGATCATTTTTTTTGTTAAATCTTCCCAAAAGCTTGAATGGAATTGTGTATTAAAATTTTCAAATTTTTTTTTTTTTGGATTTCAAAAAAAAAATTCTTTTTTTTTCAAAACTCAATATTTCGAAAACCCCATGCTTGATTTTTTTAAACTTGATAAAAAATATTTTCTCAATAAAATCTACAAGATGTGAAAAAAAAAATTATTTTACCTAAAAATTAAGGTATCCACCATACAAATGTTAAAAAATGGTTTTCAGAAATCGTATTTTTCTTGAAAACGGCGGCGCCTAGAATTTTGATAAAAATTTTTTTCTTTCAATTAATTTTTACGATCTTTAATTTAATAAAAAAAAATTAAATTAAGATATTATAGCTTGTACCTAACATAGAACCATTTTTTCAAATTTTGTATTACTCATTATCGACGTAACGGATTTAAATCAATTTTTTTTATAGAGATGCTTCTAAAAATTTTGAAAAAAATTGCATTTCAAAACTTAAAAAAAAAAAGTATTTTTTTGAATTTTTGAAAAAAATACATTTTTTTTTGGAAAATTCGATATTTCTAAAACGGTTCAATATTTTTTTTGGAAATTTAATTTTTATTCGAACCATAATAAAAACCTAAGGTTGGCGTACCAAATTTTTTTCTTTAAAATCTTTTAAAAATGTAAATAAAATCATATTTTTTTTAAGAAACCACTACAACGACTTATAAATTTTGTTTTTGCATAAATTCATGTTTACATAGCATTCTGTTTTTGTCTCTTACTAATAAAAGAATTTTAAAAATTAATCCGTATGAAGAGTTTTCTCTAACATCATTCGTTTTTAAAATTCCTAGTCTATTACATAGGAGCAAATTTGTTTTATTTAATTCGATATTTCAAAAACAGGTAAATTTTCTTTTTGAGATTTAATTTTAATTTGCACAAAAGTAAAAGCTTAAAATTGGCGTACCAACATTTTTTACCATGTTTTAATAAAACTACACTTATATCTAAAAAAAAACTGCTACAACGATTTTTAATACATTTTTGTTTGCATAAATTAATATTTTCTTGGTATTCTACTTATAGCTCAAATTATTTAAATTAAACAAAAAATAATTTTATGCTTATACAAATTTTTCTCTAATAAGATTTATTTTTAAAATTCTAGTCTCCTAAACATTGAAAAAAAAAAAATTTTAAATTCAATATCTCAAAAACAGATATGTAATTTTTTTTGAAATGATATTCTGAAATTAAAATTATTAAACATATGAAATTGGTATGAAAGTTTTTTTTGTTTGAGAATTGTAATTCATTTTTGACCTCATATTGCTTACGGATGCCTTTTTTCAATTTTAAGAATATTTGAAATTGTTTCTCTAATTAAATTTTTATATTTCTTATAGCGAAAATCGGTAAAAATACATAAATCTAAAAACATAAAACCAGTTTTTATATATATTTCAAATCTCTGCTCAACAAATCGAATAAAATATAAAGCATCAAATTAAAATCCATAATCTCTTACGGGGAACAAATAACATCATTTTGTAGGTACTTTTGAGCATTTCATTTGATTGTAGTTAAACGCTTAACCCCTTTTAGAGACCGCAAATTCAAAAATAACATAGCTTCATTAAATTTGTTTATTACCAATTTACTAGGATTAACAGCTTAAAACTTGTCGGGAGAATAAAAAAGTATGATTCATGTCTCATTTGCCCGGGGAAATAAATTCTTTTATTTCTGTGAGAAATTTTTAGGTATTTATAAAATTTTATTACTTTTTTTTATGTCCATTATAATCCATTCAACTTTTACAAACTTTTTTAATCCTACGTTAAATGTGGGTTTATATATCTTTCGAATAAGTAGGATACAGGACAGGAAGAGTTTTTATCTATAGTATGTCAACGTATGCAGTTCAACTCAAGCGGTTATTTTGAAAACGGAACTTTGATTTCAGTCTAAAACTCCTGGCCAAAGACAAAATTTGTTCGAAGAGTTTAGGGAACAATAAAATGCAAAGTTTAGAAGCACGCTAAAAATTTTGTGGTGCAGCACCCACTTTTCACAGATTGTATACATTGATGAAAAATAAAAAAAAAACCACATACACCTTCGTTTGTAATTTATTTGTTGTTTATCTTTTCAATATTATTTATCGGTTAATAGGTAAGGTAAACGATAATTTTTTGTTTGTCAATATAGTAATATCACATCATACGTGAGAAAATTTCTAAAAATAGAAATTAAGCAATGAAATGAAGTTTCTCATGAAGTGTTGAAGGTGCTTCATTATTTTTTAGTTACTCGTAATAATAACCACACAACCTACTACAAAAGCTGTAAGTTAAGAATTATTTTTCGAGGTTAAAGTACTACTATATGAAATCAACTATATGTATGAATAGTTAGCTACAGAAGTTCTTGCCGTTCTATACGAGTCATTTGTAAAAAAATATTAAAAATTGCAGCTGTTCGTGCGTTGGTTCGAACGCTCGTTTACAATAACACTCCTGTGACTAGCTCACAAGGAAAGGCAAATCTGCTTGCAGCCTTGTTCTCTGCAAATTCAAGGCTGCCGCATAATGTTATGACTCTTCCTGTTCTTGAGAGCGTAAATAGTCTTATGGGACAAATCTTCTTTCGCACTCGTACATTCGCAAGAGTCTTAAAAGATCTTGAAATACACAAATCCGCTGGTCCTAATGGAATATCCCCTATTGTTCTGAAGAGGTGTTCTTCAACGCTGTCCAAACCACTGCGTAAGCTTTTCTATTTATCCTATTCTTCTGGACTCTTTCTGAGTAGAAAAAAAAACGAATTATCCTCCCCCTCCAGTTACCGACCAATTGCACTTACGTCCCTTCTTTCCAAGGTCATTGGAAACGCTGATAAATGATCGGCTTAAGAAATATCTTGAAGAACAAGAGCTTTTTAATGACCGGCAATATGGCTTTCGTAGCAACAGATCCACTGGTGATCTGATGGCATATCTCACCGAAAAGTGGAACAAATCTTTGCACCATTTTGGTGAAACCAAGGTTATTGCACTTGATATTTCTAAAGCATTTGATACAGTTTGGCATCAAGCTCTTTTATCGAAAATGCTTGCATTTGGCAGCGATGAATCTTTTCTTCGTTGGATTAGAAATAACCTTTCAGGCCGTTCAATTCGTGTTGTATTGGACGGGTTCAAGCCTGATATTCACAATATAAATGCTGGTGTGCCCCAAGGCTCTGTTTTGTTTCCAACTCTCTTTCTCATCTTCATCAATGATCTCTTGTCTAATCCACTATATTGTTTTGCTGTCAACAGTACCCTCAGCTTTTCATATTCGTTTTCAGATCCTCATCCTTCTTCTTCGGAAGTGGCTCTGGAATGGCATTATGTTTATTAAATTCCGACCTAGACAGCATTGTAGAATGTTAGAAACTGCGTGGAATTTAATGCTTCAAAAACCCAAAGCTGTCTCCTGTCTGTCAAGCGAAATATTCCACCCCTGCCATTATCCATGGATGGCACTTGCATCGAGGAAACCAAAAAGCTTTCCGTTCTCAGTATGTCTATTAAAGACCATCTTTTGTGGCATGATCACATATTTGATGTTGCGAAAAATGCGGCGAAATGCTTAGGTTTCCTCAGAAGATGTGAGCAGTTTTTTCCCATTCGGCCTAACCTTGAGTATAACTCCCATATCTAGGCAGGTGCTCCTAAAACTCACCTGCACCTCTTAGACAGAATCTAAAACAGAGCCTTTAGACTAATTGGAGACAGTTCTATTACGAAAACTTTTGTTTCCCTCGATCACTGTCGTAATGTCTCTTGTCTTACTTTGTTTTATCGCTTTTTCTATAAACAGTGCTCTTATGATATAGCCAGCTGCATTTCGCCCTTGCTAAGAATACTTACTTACTTAGGTCCTCAGACCTTTTATGTCCGTAGGGGACCCCTAGTGGGACATAGGGCGTCCACAACGCCAGCTCGCCATCGTGTTCGGTTCCTGGATATGAGTCGCAACTCCCTCCAACTCTTGCCTAGTTGGACTGACTCCTCCTCGACTGTCCTTCTCCATAAGCTTCTCGGTCGTCCAGCTCTTCTTCCTTCTTGAGTGAGCGGATTCCACTGCATTGCATGCGCCGCAATACAGTTGTCGCTTTTTCGAAGCGTATGTCCGATCCACTGCCACTTTCGACGTCGTATACATAATAGAGTCAATAGGTTCCTGACCCGTTCTCCTGAGGAGCTCTTCGTTTGATATACGATTGGGCCAGAAAATCGTAAGGATGTTTCGTAGATATCTATTAATCAACGGCAACGTTTGCAGCTTCTTAGTGACACCTACTGTTACTTTCCAAGTGCTGCAACCTGCTGCATCGAAACAGCCGTAGCTTGGTTCTTAACCTTAGAGAGTTATTCCTCCATATATTTCTAAGCATACCGAAAGCAGCCTTTTCCTTCCCGATTCGACTGCTGATGTCCTGTTCGGTGCCACCCTCGGTAGAGATGATACTTCCAAGGTATTAGAAGCTCTCTACCTTTTCTACCGGTTGTTGAGAAATATTTATGAGAGAAGATGACTGGGTTCCTAGGCTGATCATCTTTGTTTTGCCGTAGTCCCACGATTTCTGCTTCTCTCTCCACCCCTATTGTTATTTGGTGAAGATCTTCCTCCGTTTCCCGTCAAGGCCGCTCGCAGTACATCGCTTGTCACCAACAGAAACAGTATTGGTGACAGAATGCAGCTCTGTCTAACTCCACTTTGGACTTCAAACTCTTCTGACAGCTTCCCTTCGTGCAAAACGTGACATTGGGATCCATCATAAGTTGCCTTAATAATAGCTATTAATTTATCCGGGATACCCCTCCTGCGTAAACAATGCCAAATAAATTCTTTATTGGCGCTATCGAAAGCCTTCTCAAAGTCAATGAATAGCAGGTTGAGTGGTGATCGATATTCGACGCACTGCTCAATTGTGATCCCTAAACTATTGATATGATATGAATGCATGAGGATCCGGTGCGGAAACCTGCTTGTTCGGCATCCAGTGTGGCTTCTAGATGTTCTCTAATGCGTTCCAGTATTATTTTCGCTTATGTTTTGGCAAATCCCCTTACAGTTTTCGCACTGTGTTAAGTCTCCTTTTTTAGGGAGCTTGACTATCATTCCCTTTTTCCACTCATTCGGAAATCCTTCGGAGACCCAAGCTTTCTTTACGAGTGGATGCAGGAGTTCGCTCGATGTCGTTGGCTCGGCTTGCAAAAGCTCTGCAGGAATGCCATCAAGTCCTACTGCTTTGTTGGTCTTCAGTGCTTTGATTGCGTTGCGGATCTCATCTCTACTGGGGGGTGCAGTGCGGATTCGGGAATTTCTTGTTCCTGTCGGCTCAGCAGGTATCAGTTGCGCATTGCTGTCGGTAACTCGGTTTAGTACCGACGCAGTGGTATTTAAATTATTATAAGGGAATTCATAACCCCTTGAGTGCACGCTTATTATAAAAAAAAATCAATAATATCTCAAAAACCTAGATAACTTAACAAAGTTAACCTACAAAGAATTATTTTATTAAAAAAAAATGCACCACTTGTTCGCACAAACGTTCTCTTATTTTGAAGAGAATTAGAATTAGATTAGAGAAAAATGTTCAAAAGAATGAAATTCATTTTTACTTGTGGTGTAATTACTTCTACATACAAAATTTCATAAGAATCCGTAGTGCCAATAATGATAAAGTCAAAATTCGAAAACATGCTTCGTAATTAATTTTTTTTAATCAAATCACAGATCGGAAAAATTTAGCTAAACGAAAAAAATTGTATCAAAATTTTAGGTGCTGTTTTCGAGAAAACATGATTTTCGACATTTTTTTTTTTAAATTTGTACTGTGGGTACCGTTATTTTTAGAAAACAAAAAAATTCTGCGAATATTTTTTTGATTATGACAAATCTTTTGTGTATGATATTGTTCATATTTGATTTTTGTCAAAAAATCGATGTAAGATTAACTGAATTTAACAGATGATTCCATGTGAGATCGGAGGGACGAAATACCAATTTTTGTGGACTTAAATCACAAAAAAAACTATTTTGAAATAAAAAAACATTGTCAAATTGAAAGTAACTATTTTTATTAATCTGACAAATAAATTTTGTGGATTCAACAAAAGAAATTTGTTAAATTGAGAAAATATTTTGTTAATTTAACAAAACAATTTTGTTAATCCGATAATAAGAAAAAAACAAACTTTTAGCATTAACAAAAAAAATTGTTGATACAACAAGAGAATTGTTAATATGACAAATTTATTTTGTAAATTCTACGAAAAAATTGTCATATTGACAAAATATTTTTGTTATTTCAACAAATCAATCTGTTAGCTTGACAAATTAATTTTGTGGATTTTTTTTTTCTTCCCCCTGTAACTATCGTCCAATAGCACTTACACCTCAAGAATTATCTTGAAGAACGAAAGCTTCTCAATGACCGGTAGTATGGCTTTCGTCTAGGTCTACTGGTGATCTGATGGTATATCTCACGGAGCAGTGATACAAATCTGTACATCGTTTAGAAGGAAGTAAGATTATTGCACTTGATATTTCAAAGACATTTAACAGAGTTTGGCATCAAGCTCTCTTATCGAAAATCCTTGCATTTGGTATGATCAGTCTCTTCTTCGCTGGATTAGAAACTACCTTTCGACCGGCTCAATGCAAGTTGTATTGCATGGTGTTAATTCGAAATTTCATGAAATAAAGCTGGTGTCCCACAGGGCTCTGTCTCGTCTCCGACTCTCTTTCTTATATTCATCAATGATCTTTAGTCTAAAACTTCTAATCCGTCAAATTGTTTTTCTGACGAAAGTACTCTCCGTTTCTCATATTCGTTTCCAGGTGCATATCTTTGTTCTTCGGATGTGGATTTAGAACGGCAGCGTTTGATAAGCTCAAACAAATCTGATCTCGATAGCATTGTCAAATATGGAACGAATAAATGCTTCAAAAACTCAATGCTGTCTCCTGTCGTTAAAGTGGAACTTGCATTGAGGAAACAGACAGCATTAGTTCTCGGTATGTGGCTTACAGACCACCTTGTGTCGAATGATCGCATATTTGACGTCACCAAAAAATTTCTTAGGTTTCCTTCGACGTTGCAAGAAATTTTTCACCCCTTCTGATCTAACTTGAGTAACCTTGAGTATAATTCCCATATTTAGGCAGGTGCTCCAATAACCCATATAAGTCTCTTCGATATAATCCCAAAAGAGCTTTAAAAACGATAGGTTACAGAAGTATAACAGAAACATTTGAATCTATCGAGCACCGCCGCGGCCGTAATATTTCCTGTCTTTCATTATTTTGCCGTTATTTTTATAAACAGTTTTCTAGACCAATAGCCAGTTGCAAACTTTCCTAAATGCTCTCTTTGTGCTCAAACTTATTAAGGGTAATCAAAATCCTTTTAGGGCGTGTTAAATTTATATACATACATATATGTATATAAATAAAATGCACGACTGGGTCGCACGAAGTTGCTCCTACGAGTATGTGGTTCCTTAAAAAAATAAGCTTTTATGTACAAAATTTTTAAAACCTTTCTTAGAAAAAATTTTGCCAAGTTTTCAAAACCTTTTGAATTGGGCATAAGAAAAAACTTGCCAAGTAAGCCCATCAAATTTTAGTCAGTAGTCATTAAATAATAAAATTTCTCTATTACATTGTAGCTGTTTCAATATTATTCTACTTTAAATATTCGGTGTTAAACCTTAATGAAGTAATAAGAACTTGGCGTACTTTTAGATCTCAGTACTTTTCACGGCTGACTTGTTACACAAAGGTTTTTGTATAGAAGAATTTGGCTCGTTTTTTAACATTTATGTTTTTTGGTCTGATCTCATTCCTTTTTGCAAAGATTTTAATATTTTGCCATGTCAAAATCTCGAAAGATACGGAAGGATAGAAGGGTGGACCCTACCTACTAAAATCAACTTAGTTTATAGCTTCCTATTTCTTTTGGTATATTTTCTTTTTGTTAATAGTTGTTTTCAGTTGCGCTTCAATTATTTCTTCTTATCCTGGCAAGATACCTTACACTAACAAACCTACCTTAATTACAGCAATCGGAAGTGTTCCATTTAAATTAAACATTTTCTCAGAAAGTCGGCGGATACCACGCCCTTGCATGGAAAACCTCGATTTTAATTTTTGGTCCTTTATATGCGATTTGAGCCCTACCGTTCTACCAAATTTCATTGGTCTACTCCAATCGAAAGTGCGCCATATATAATTTACATCAGCTCTGAGGAAGTGGGCGGATACCAGGCCCCTGAATGGAAAACCGCTACTTTTATATTTTTTTCTTTGTATGCAATTTAAGCCCTACCACTTTACCAAATTTCATCATTTTACAGTAGTCGGATGTGCTCCATTGAACCAACACCAATTCGGAGAAAGTGGGCGGATACCACGCCCCCTGAAAGGAAAACCTTGGTGTTTATTTTTGGTTCTTTATATGCAATATAAGCCCTACCGGTTCACCAAATTTCATCGTTTTACAGCAGTCGGAAGTGCCCCATTCAACCAACACCAATTCGGAGAAAGTGGGCGGATACCACGCCCCTGAACGGAAAACCTCAATTTTTATTTTTGGTCCTTTATATGCGATTTGAGCCCTACCTTTCCACCAAATTTTATTGTTCTACTCCAATCGGAAGTGCGCCATATATAATTTACATCAGTTCTGAGGAAGTGGGTGGATACCACGCCCCTGAATGGAAAACCGCTAATTTTATATTTTTTTCTTTATATGCAATTTAAGCCCTACCACTTTACCAAATTTCATCGTTTTACAGTGGTCCATTCAACCAACACCAATTTGAAGAACGTGGGCGGATCCCACGCCCCCTGAATGGAAAATTTCAAATTTTCGATTTTTTCCTCTGGTTGCATGACAAGACCTACCGTTGTGCAAAATTAAAAGATTCTACGATGTCGGGAAGTGCTCCATAATTTTGATGATCTGTCAGTCAGTCAGTCAGTCAGTCAGTTACGGTTTTTTGTGATTTTTGAGGTCTTATATCTCAGGAACCGCTTATGCCAGAAAATTGATATTTGGTGAAGCGCCTGTGCCTGACTAGCTTAGCATATGTTCGGAGTTTTAAGTTTCTGACTTCATTGGTTCTAAAGATAGGAAGGGGTCAAAAATCGCCTGAGTTTGTTCCTGTAAAAAGGGTGTAGTGCCAGAACTTGCCTGGGCACTACCGTGCCCTTTGATCTCTTGAATTTGTATTAAGGGTTATTGCACTGCGACCTGTAGATCTATTGTGCCCTACAGTTCCTCCTCCAAACCTATTGCTTTTAGGAATCCTAGTATTTTGGGCACTTTCAGAGGAGTAGGTTGGTCTCTTCTACATGGTATTGTCCCAGATGAATTTTTCTTTGATGCATGAGTGGACAGCATTTTCCCAGTATATGGTCCGCTGTTTCCTCATGCATGTGGCACTGCTTACCACACCAAGTAAACTTAGGTGTCTTCTAGAATACCTGTTATTATTCTCAGGTTATTCCTACTTAAGTTAATGTAGTTTTACCTGCTTCAATTTTTGGAGTTCTTTCCAGTTCTTGAATCTGTTTGCCTCCTCTTCTTGTTTAATTTTGGCTTTGATGACATTTTCTCCACATGCCACAATAGGGCTCAAGCCCTGTTAGAAGGGTTGATGTTCCTATTTTTGCTAGGGAATATCTCTCTTTTGAAGAGTTAAATAATTTGGGCATTAAGAAAAAAATATTATATACGTATCACAGAATTTATGCCAAACGTCTTACATAGTATCGGGATATACCTTAACAAATCATGAAAAATATTTTCTAACTTTTCTATCTGAATACGAAAATGACAGAAAAAAAAATCAAAAAGCTTATCAATATCATTTGTTACATTCATAAATTGAATTCTATTTTTACCTTACGACCCATCACTGGATGACTGGGACAGGTCTTGTTTTGAAATATGTAACTTAATATTTTTGATAATAAATAAGTAAATGATATACATTTTGGGTATGTTTTTCAAATTCTTGACTATGTATATGAACAGGTTTTAACCTTGAGGATTAATTGGAATTTTTATGGTAAATTTATGAAAACATAAGCTTCATTGCTTCATATCTATGATTTATTGGATTACAAGGATGAAATAATTTGCCTTGGCGATTTCAACCTTCCCAATGTCACTTTGACGCGCTGTCGTGACACAAATGGTATGTTACCATCTGGTAATCTCAGATCCAACGACTCTAAGCTAATTGATGATTTGACTTCACTTGGACTTCTTCAATTAAATGATGTTTTAAATATTAATGGAAAACTGCTGGATCTAGTGTTTACTACTATTGACGATGAAATTACAATACGAAAATCCACCGAGCATTTAGTGCCTGAAGATAACCATCACCCATCACTGATCTGTTCACTTTCTAAAAAATTTAATAACTTTGATAATGAATTGTGTGAAAACTTTTACTCTTTCAATTTTAAAAAGACTGATTATATAAAACTTAATTCTTTGTTATCACAAGTTGATTGGTCTTGTTTGAATAATTGTTTGAATGTTAGCTTAATGGTGTTTAAATTTTACAATGTATTGTTTGATTGTTTTCTTAATTCTGTTCCCATCGCGATTGTTAAAACAAGATCTTTTGGGCCAGTTTGGTACGATAGTGAAATAAAAACTCTGAGAAATCGAAGAAATAAGTTATGGTCTACTTTTAAACTATACCCAACAGAAACCAATTTTAATATGTATTATGTAGTTTAAAGTATCTTAATTACATTCAGAAGGTGCAAAGAGATCTAAAAATGAATCCAAAGTGTTTTTGGAATTTTATTAACAGCAAAAGAAAATCTTGTCCTTACCCGTCTGTTCTCAAGTTAAATGACATTTCAAGTCATGACCCACGGGTTATAACGCAACTTTTTTCTGACTTCTTTCAAAGTGCCTTCAACTGTGATACTTCAAACTGTGATACCTTTAACTGTGATTCCTCAATCTGTGATATATCTGACGAAATGGCTCAAAGCTTTGACCATTTGAAATCTTTTACTTACTTGACTGATATAAACTTTAACATTGATATCGACAATATTGTAAAGTTTATATCTAACCTTGACGACAGCTGTATACCAGGTCCTGATGGTATACCCTCTACTATTTTGAAAAACTGTGTACGTCACTTGTCATTACCTTTGTCTATTCTATTTAATCTTTCAATGTCAACATGTTCATTCCCATCTATTTGGAAAAGTTCATTCATTATCCCTCTACATAAAAAAGGGAAAAAAGACGAAGTGAAAAACTACAGGCCTATTGCCAAATTATCTGTGATTCCTAAACTTTTTGAGGCTATTATTTGTGAAGCTTTATGTTTTTATGTCAAGTCATTCATTGTTCCTAATCAGCATGGTTTTATAAAGGGACGTTCTACTGTTACTTTTCTAATAGAATTAGTTGAAAATTGTATTGATTCATTTAAAAACAGTAAACAAGTAGATTGTGTATTCACTGATTTCATTAAAGCTTTTGACAAGCTATCACATCGTGTTTTGCTTTTTAAGTTAAGAAAATTAGGTTTTAGCGAAAATTTTGTAAAATGGCTTCAATCTTATTTATTAGACAGATCTTATTCAGTGCTATTTAACGGTTGCGAATCAAATAAGTTTAAAATCAACTCAGGAATTCCACAGGGTAGTCATTTAGGCCCTATCCTTTTTATTTTATTTATAAACGACTTACCATCGGTGTTAAAATACTCTAAGTGCCTCATTTACGCCGACGATGTAACAATCTTTAAAACTATTTCAAGTACTCGTGATTGTGAACAATTGCAATGTGATCTTAACTCGTTTTTTGACTGGTGTACTCGTAATTGTTTGTTTCTTAATATCGATAAGTGTAAAACTATGTGTTTTACAAGAAAGTTTTCTTTTATTTCGTTCAACTATTTGTTTAATGGCATATCAATATCCCGTGAAACAGTTATATCTATTCTTGGCGTCACATTTTATCGCAAACTCGAATTCATTCAACATATAAACTCCATTTCAAACAAAGCTAATTCCATTCTTGGTTGGATAAAAAGAGAGTCGAAACAATTTTCAGACCCTTTCGTGACAAAGCAGCTTTTTATATCTTTTGTTCGCCCCATTCTAGAATACGCTTGTCAGGTTTGGTCACCTCATTATGAATGTCATAAAAATAGACTAGAACAGGTGCAAAAAAGATTTATTAGGTTTGCTCTCAGGGGACTAGGATGGGATAATCCTTATGATCTCCCACCTTATAACAACAGACTTCGACTAATTGATATACCCAGTCTCGAGAACAGACGTTCCTATTTATGTTTTGTTTTCTTTGTAAAATTAATTAACGGTAACATAGACTGTTTGCACCTTCTGTCCCGTATTAACTTTAATATTCCTCAAAAAAATTTGAGGAACATACCGGAGATTATACATATTTCAAACTATCGTACCAATTATGAGAAATTTTCTCCATTAAATAAAATGTTTAAACTATTTAATTTCTAAATCATAAATATAACAATTTGTTTGATAAAACAATAATAAATTCATGTCAATTTAAATCAACATTTTTTCAATGAAATTGTTTAAAAATCTTATTATAAACCTTTGTTAGAAATTTTGTAATTTTTTTTTTGTAAAACTAGCAATTTAGTTATGTTAATAATAAATTTATTATGTATATTCAGAATTGGATTAGTCTTTTTTAATTTTATTACTCAATCGAATGAGTAAAAGGCATTTAATTACGAGTATATCAAACACATTTTTATGGCTAAAATAAAGGCTTAGCCAACCGATGGATGGTCAGAATCAAGGCGTATTCTTTTATATCTATTCTTTGTAGTTATAATTTGGACATTATGTATTTTGGCCTTTATCAGTAGGGAAATTTAATGTGACACCAAATGTCTATTGAAGTATTTATAATAAAGATTTATCAATAAATTTATTAAATCAGATTGACAATTTGTTAAATTTTAAGTGCTATAGTGGGGGAGAGTCTTCTATTCTATTTGATGAAATGAAGAATAGAAAATTAAATTGCATTACAAATTCAACGCAAGCATTGTTAATAATAAAATAGAATTGCAAGTGAATTGAAAACATTAACTTAATGAATCAATTCCGAGAAAAGTTTAAACGAGTGAAATTTTTCAATAGCAAAACAGTAACACTATTGCTTTGGCGTTGCTTTGTTAATTGATGACGATATTAAGTAAATCTCAAATGGTCAAGGTGTAGCTTTGTTATAGCTTCGTAGCTAGCTATGTCTGCTGTAAAACATGCGGTAAAAAGTGGGAAGATGATTTTGTGGACGTACTGCGCGGCCGGTCGCCGCTGTTGCACTCAACAAAGCGCATAACGTTAATAAACTTAAAATTGTTCAAAGAACAGCTAGCTTTGTCAATACGGGGGCTCTACGATCATTCCCAACGGATGCCTTAAGCGTTTTTCTTCACATTCGACACCTTTGCAGTGCGGGATAACCTTGTGATGAGATACTTTACTAAAACCATATTTGCTAATGGCTCAAAGATGTAGTATCTTGTCGGTTCAGGAAATATTTTTGAGTCTATAGATATTTTTGGCTACCTGATTTTAAAAAATACTTTAACTAGTCATTTTTGTTAAAGCTGTTGATTCGGCTTTTTCATCCTCTAAAATTGGTCCAGAAATGCCGGCATCTCATTAATATCAATGTAAGATCACAATGGAATATGGGAAAATGAATGGGCAGAGAAGCTAGCCAGTAAAGTATCAGTCCTTCATGGTTCACTTGCAGAAAGAGGTTACATTTCGCATAGGTAGAGCAGCTTAACCAACTGCATTATATTCACAAAAATGTGACCCATTTATAATAAGTCTTGAACAAATGACCTAATATGCAGACCCAGGCAAGACACAGATCGGGTAGCTGCACCATGCAGTGGACGCTGGCAAATAAGGGAACATATAGCAAAGCTGGACATTCCTTACAAAACTCGCTTTCGTAGTTGTGGGGATCAGCAGTAAAACGAAACAGTTATTCATTGTAAATGAGGGCCCAGGAAAAATAGTTATTGCTCGACAAAGTGTCTCTAAGACGAACTTCAACTTCTGTAACGGGTCCATTGTCCATTCCTCCCAAGAGGTAGTACACCCCTGAAAAAAAAAACTTTTGCAGCAGCTGAGAATCGAACCTAAGACCTTCTGTAACGCATTAACTACTATGCCAAGGGGCATAAGCAAGTAGCACTTAGTCCCGAAAAAGTACTGACCAATGACGCTGCCAGTCCAAAATCCACATTAAACGGTAAACTTTTAAGAATGCATTTTCACCTGGTGAACCTCATGTGGGTTGGTTTTATCTCATTTAGATATGGCAATTTTGCTTGTTAACACAGCTATTCATCCAAAAATTCGCCTCGTCACTAAAGATGATTTTGGGTCAAAATTGGGGTCCTTTTCCAAACGCCCCGAAGTCCACCCAGCCAAACAAATGGCATTGACTTTGGTCATGAACTTTGGGATCCTGGGTCATTTGGATCTTGTACGGGTGTAGGCCGGAGTCCCGACGCAAAATTCGCGAAAGGTCGAGTTCTTGTCCAGGGCCACCAAAAAAAATTAAGAAAAATATGTCTGAACATTGCTCATCACTTCATCTCAAATGAGGTGTTAAATTAAATTTTAAACGGATAGAATACTGCCATGAAACGATTTATAATTTTGAGTCTCAACGATGTTTAGATGTTACACATCATTGTCGACTGCTCTGAGACTGGTGTGCCCTCCACTAGGCATAATAAAATTGTATTTTAATCAAACAGAGTTATTAGTTTTTGTATTCGATAATTTTCTAAAAGCCACGATCGTATTACAAGTATCAGTGGTCATCTTGGAAAATAATATGATTGATTACATGCGAATGGATCGCACGAACTTGCTCCTATGTAATAGACTAGGAATTGTAAAAACGAATGTTCTCATTGTGACGTTGTGGGGTGCACTCATATCGGGAGCTTTTCTTACCACATTTTTATATCAAGTCAATAGTATCAGTATAATTTAAATAATCTGAACCAGCAATAACTATGTCGTGCAGAATTTGTCGTAAAAAGACCATTGGGTCAGAACTTAAAGTAGAGTGCAGTGATTGCAACAAGTTTTTTCATGCCAAATGCGCTAAATTAACAGCAAACGAACTTGATTTTTTTAAAAAGACAAATAAAGCCTGGAGGTGTTCTTCTTGCTGCATTCAACGGAGAGCCTCTTTGTCTATAGAAAATAACTTGCCGCCTTCACAGTTCAGCCCTCCACCTCGCTCTGCATCTGCTTTCTCACCACCACTACTATCAGCAGACCCGCTGACACCAATCTCATCTAATGCATCTTACACCGACAAAACTTCTACCACCACAACCGCCTCTTTTATCAACACCGCCACCACTGCCACAGTCTCAACCGCTTTCACCGCCGCCGCCTCCACCACCAGCTCAATCGCATCGCTGGCAGGAGGTAATTCCACTGTAACTTTGGATATGGTTTACGCCGAAATTGTTTTGCTAAAGGAATATCATAAGAAACAAATCGATGTCCTTATCGCAAAAAATATTGAATGTGAAACTAAAATTATACATCTTGAGGAAAAGGTGAATAGCTTGGAGCAACAGCTTTTAATGAATAGCATAGAAGTATTTAACGTTCCCAACAACAACACTGTAATGTCGAACGTTGACACAGCTCTCAAAATTTTTAGCCATGGTTTAAATCTGAATATAAACGAAGCTGACATTGAGCAATGCTATATGAAGAAAATTAAAACAAGGCAATCAAAGAATATAAACAGCAACAATTCAACGAGCACCACCACCACCAACATTCTTCACGTCAAATTCAATTCTCATCTACTCAAGGAGAAAATTATGAAAGCAAAAAGAGAAAAAAGAGAGCAGCTTACAACAAACTTATTCGATGCGCAAAGGAAACCTGAAAACATTTACCTAAATGACTGTTTAACTTATCAGACACGTAAACTGCTAAACACTGCATTGTCGCTGAAGGCTACGAAGGGATTTAAATATGTTTGGACCAGGAACGGGACAGTTTTTATGCGGAAGAGTGAGGGTGACAATTCAGTAAGAATTGTTAGTGCTAATGATTTTGATAAAATAATATGAATTTTGTTCCGTCTGCCCTCCGTCCCAATCCAAACATGTGTGATTTTCCAGTCAATGTACCTTGTGAGTTTTGTTTTTGTTTACAACAAAATATCCGTAGTTTGAGACAAAATTTTTCGGTTCTTGTAGCTCATATTGAGTCGCTCATATGTTTACCTGTGGTAATAGTTTTAAGTGAAATCTGGATATATGAAAATGAACTTTGTTTATATAATATACCAGGTTATTCACTGTTTGGTAATTGTAATGAATTATATCCATCGGGAGGTGTAGCTGTTTATGTGAGAGATGGTTTTGTATGCGAGTGCTCAAAAATTAAAATTTCTAGTGCAGATGCGTTGAAGTTGTCGTTTTGTTATGAAAATGATAACTACACTATGTTGTGTATATATAGACTGCATGATTTTAGTAAAAGTATTTTTATTGATGAATTAAGCAATATTCTTGGTAAAATTAAGGCTAAAAATTTGATTTTATTAGGTGACATTAACATTAATATATTAAATGAAATAGATAAAGATACAGAGAATTACTTATTTCTATTGGCAGCAAATGGTCTTAAGAGTTATATAAACGAGCCAACCCGTGTGACAGGATCTTCGAGTACTTGTATCGATCACATATTCGCTAGATTTAATAAAAACCATAGTAGTATTTCTTATGGAAAGGTGTATGATCTTATGTTGACAGACCATCACATGGTTGCTCTTATCAACGTTTCTGATTCCACTTCAGGAAGCAATCGAAAAACACTCAAGAAAACTAAAAACTGCATTAATTACTCTTTATTACTGGAACTTTTAAAGTATGAATTTTGGGAGCCGGTTTATTTAGAAAGTAACCCATCTAAGGCCTTTGATTTATTCAATTCAATTTTACATAATCACATACATTCCTGTACTTTTAGTTCTAGTCAAAAACCAAACAGAAATAAGCATTTAAAGCCTTGGATGACTAATAATTTACTTAAGCAGATTTCTAAGAAAAATACTTTAAGTATTAAGTGCAAAAAACATCCCCAAAACAGAAATCTCAAAAGTTATTATGTCTCTTTATGTAAAACCATTAAGCATAAAATAGAGGAAACGCGTAATAATTATTATATGGGTTTATTCGAAAAAGCAAATGGAAATATAAGAGAAGAATGGAAAGTGGTAGATAATATTTTAGGTAAGGATTCGCGGTTAGTCGAAATAGATAACTTGCAAATTAATGATATTTCCATAACTGATTTAAACTCAATATCAAATAAATTCAACGAATACTTCACAGAAATTTCAGATAAACTTAAACCTTCAGTTGATCCTTGCTTAAGTTGTGATTGTTCAATATTTTCAAATATAACGTCTGATAGTTTACAACCAAATAGTTTTGTTTTCAAATCAATATCTTCGCGTGAAGTTTACATGACTATTTTATCGTTAAAAAATAAGAATTCGTGTACTACTGATGGTATTTCTAGTATTTTACTCAAAAAAATTTCCCTATATGTAGTCGATATATTAAGTTACCTTTTTAACGCAAGTGTTGAAAATGGTTGTTTTTTCAAACGCCTTAAGTGTGCTGAAGTTGTGCCTCTTTTCAAAAAAGGTAATAGAAAGAATGTTTCCGACTATAGGCCAATTTCTCTGCTTTCAACTTTCTCAAAACTTTTTGAAAAACTGATAAAGGTAAGAATAATTTCCTTCTTGGACAAAAATAAATTTTTCAGTGATAATCAATTTGGATTTCGATCAGGAATGTCTACTGAAGACGCTATTTTAAGGCTGTGTATACAATTATATAGCAGTTTAAATTGTAATAAAACAACCATGGCTCTTTTCGTTGATATGACTAAGGCTTTTGATATGGTTGACCATGACGTTCTATTAAACAAATTGTATAATGCTGGTTTTCGAGGTGTAATATTTAAATGGCTTCAATCCTACTTAAAGGAAAGAGAACAAAAAGTAAATGTGAATGGAATTTTTAGCAATTCACTTCTTTTAAAAACTGGAGTCCCACAAGGCTCTGTTCTCGGTCCATTATTTTTCTTAATCTATATAAATTCTCTTTTCGATCTTAAATTAAATGGTTCCCTTACTGCCTTTGCTGATGATATAGCATTCACATATCAATTTAATACTACTTTTGAATGTGTTGCCAAAATTAATGAAGATTTAGAAATCCTTAGGACATGGTTTGCTGCTCATAAGCTAATTATAAGCGAGAAAACTAAGTTAGTAACTTTTAAGCTTTCTGATAATTGTCTTTTTGATTATAACCTTTATTTTCATGCACACAATTGTAAACAATTCTGCTTGCCTGTTCATAAATGTGGTGAACGTAATTTCTATTCTTATAACCTTTGTTCCGATAATTGTTTTAAAATTGAGTCAGTGATGAAATTTAAATACTTGGGAGTTCAAATCGACTTCAACTTAAATTGGAAAGAACATATTCACTCCCTGAAATCTCACATGATGTTGGTTACTCGTAAAATGTATCTCATAAGACCATTTTGCTCAAAAAAAGTTTTAAAACTAGTTTATAACGGTCTTGCACATTCAAAGCTTCAATATGGAATTTCCAGCTGGGGTGGATCATACGCAAATACTTTTAGACCCCTTATGTTAGCTCAAAAACATGTAATACGAATTATTTGTAATAAAAACCGTTTTGCTGAAAGTTGGCCTTTATACAAAGAATTGCAAATTTTACCAATGAGACATCTCTATGTTTTCAAAGTTTTAAGAGAGTTCTTCAAACAAAGTGGCAATATTCCAACTAGAAACTCACAGCTTTACAGTCTACGTATAAATAACTCACATCTTGTTACTGTACCACTCGCACGCAGAACTCATTTCTCTCTTTTTTTCACAAGTACAGCTCCCAAACTTTTTAATAAATTACCGTTATTTATAAGGCAAACTACTTCTTTTAGTTCATTTTTGAAAAAAGTTAAAGACTGGCTATTCACACATGACTATGAATGTATTGAATCCTTTTTAAGAACCTTATCATATTAAGCAGCACAAACATGTAGGTACATAGTAAAAAAAAAAAAAAAAAAAAAAAATTCTTGTTGTTTTTTAGAGTATATTATTTTTGAATTGTTAAGTTTGTTATTTTGAATTTATTTTATTATTCCTTTTTTTAAGTTTACTTTTATTATTAATCAAATTTTTGAAATAGTTAAATTCTGATTGTCACCCCACTTCAGATATTAATTGAATTAATTTGTTTTGGCGTGTCGTTCATCACTAACTTTTATAGTTACCGAATGTTCACTAATTTCATTCAATCTTTAAACATTTATATTGTATTTATAGCTTTAAGTTTGCTTAAATGAATAAAATTGTCTAATTGTCTAAAAAAATAAAATTGTCTAATTATTAAAGAAAACTCTTCATAAAGATAAAATTATTTTTACTTGCGACTTATAGGTACTATAAGCAAGTTATGCATTCGTAAAAAAATCGAACTCGAGATTTTTATCAAAGTTGACATTACGATGATAGCGAAGACTAAAAAAGTGGGTCTCGTAATTCTGTCTGTCTGTCTGTCGGTTCGACTACAGCCTAAACGGCTCGGCCGATTTTCTTTAAACTTGGTAGATATCATTCAAAATTTTTCCCCGCACACGTTTTTTTCACACACACTTTTTTTTTTTTATTTAGTTAAAGCTAGGTATTGGTTGAAAAAAATTTTCCGAAAAATGATTATTGAGGGTACCTTCAAAGGAACTATTTATTTAGTTTTTGATTTTCTCAGAAACGGTATAACCGATTTTGATCATTTTGTTTTTGCTAAAGCTCCCCAAAAATTTAAATAGAATTGTGTATTCAAATTTTCATTTTTTGGATTTTTAAAAAAAATTTCACAATTTTTTTTCAAAACTTAATATTTCGAAAACCTTATGCTAGATTTTTTTCAAACTTGATAAATAAAAGTTAATCAACATAATCTACAAGATGTATGAAAAAAGTTTTATTTTACCTAAAAATAAAGGTATGTAGTACATACCCACCGTACAAATGTTTTTTAAATTTGAAAAACTGATTATCGACAAATCGGATTTTAATGAAGTTTTTTGTAAAGGTGCTTCTAAAAAGTCTGAAAACCATTGCATTTCAAAACTGTAAAAAAAGTATTTTTTGAATTTTGAAAAAAAAAAACATTTTTTTTTTTAGAAAATTCGATATTTCAAAAACTTCTCAATATTTTTTTTGGAAATTTAATTTTCATTCGTACAGTAATACAAACTTAAAGTAAGCATACCAAATTTTTTTCTTAAAAATCTTTTAAAAATTTTGTATATAAAAAAACTTTTTTTTTAAGAAACCACTACAAGAACTTATAATTTTTGTTCTTGAATAAATTCATATTTGCATAGCATTGTGTTTTTGTCTCTTACTACTAACAGAATTAAAAATAAAATACACGACTGAGTCGCACGAACTTGCTCCTATGTAATAGACTAGAAATTTTAAAAACGAATGTTCTTAGAAAAAACTGTTCATAAGGATAAAATTAATTGTTTAAATTCTTTTATTAGTAAGAGACAAAAACAGAATGCTATGCAAATATGAATTTATTCAAAAACAAAAATTATAAGTTCTTGTAGTGGTTTCTTCAAAAAAATAAGCTTTTATACACAAGAAGAAAAAAATACGGTACGCCAGCCTTAAGTTTTTATTACTCTACGAATGGAAATTAAACTATTAAATTAATTAATAAATTGAAAAATTAAAAAATATTGAGCCGTTTTTGAGATATCGAATTTTCCAAGAAAAAAAAATGACTTTTTCCCCAAAAATTAAAAATAAATATTTTTATTTCTTAAGTTTTGAAATGCAATGTTTTTTTTTAAATTTTTGAAAGCATCTCTATAAAAAATTTCATTAAGATCCGTTATGTCGATAATGAGAAATTCAAAATTCGGAAAAATGGTTCTATGGTAGGTACAAGCTGTATGTAATATCTTAATTTCAATTTTTTTTTATCATAATTAGTTGACAGAAAATTTTTTTTTATCAAAATACGATTTTTGAAAACCAGTTTTTTTTTTAATTTTTTAACATTTGTATGGTGGGTACCTTTATTTTTAAGTAAAATAAATTTTTTGTCTCACATCTTGTAGATTATATTGAAAAACTTTTATTTATCAAGTTTAAAAAAAATCTGGCATGGGGTTTTCAAAATATTGAGTTTCGAAAAAAAATGTGAAATACACAATAATATTTGAAATTCCGGGGAGCTTTAGCATAAAAAAATGATCAAAATCGTTTGTACCGTTTTTGAGAAAATCAAAAACCAAAAAAATGGTTTCATAAGGGTTACCCTCAATAACCATTTTTCTGAAATTTTTTTTCAACCATTACCCAGCTTCAACTAAATGAATTTTTTTTTGTGTTTTTAATTTTTAAGTCCGTCGAAAATTTCTGAGAAAAAAAAATATTTATAAAATTTCGAAAAATATTCGTATGACAGGTATACCGTTATTTATGGCCTTAAAAAAAAAGAAAAAAACGTGTGGGGGAGGGTTGCAAATTAAAAATGATATCTACCAAGTTTAAAGAAATCGGCCTAGCCGCTTAGGCTGTAGTCGAACAGACAGGCAAACAGACAGAATTGCGAGACATTCGCTATCATCGTAATGTCAACTTTAATCCAAATCTCGAGTTCGATTTTTTGCGAATGCATAACTTGCCTTATAGTACCTATTAGTCGCAAGTAAAAATACACATTTTTCACATGAAAAAATTATTTTTTATTATAAAAGTGCCTCGCCTTTTTCCTTCCGATGTATGCATAGGCACTATATGGCAAGTTAAGGATTCGTTAAAAAAATTAACTTTAAATTTTGATCAAATTTTAATTATTGGGCTGCAATTTTGTTTAGTAATGAATTTGAATTCAAATGTTCTGCCAATCTTTATGTGATCCTTATAAAGACACATTGAATCGACTCGTAAGTATATTTCTATTTAACTGCCTTAAGCATATCACTGTTAAAACCCATATCATTTCAAACGAAGATATTTCTTGCAATTCTGCAATATGTCAATAAAATGTCAATCAATTTCAACGTGACTTTCTATTCATTTTATGTATTTGGCAAAGTGAATATGTTGTGTTGTCTGTCAACTGCTACTTACTCACTCCTCTGTTCTGTTTTACCCCCCATTTTAATACAAAGGGATGTCTATCATTTTCAAAATCCCTCAAAACCCCACCCAGAAAACGTCAATTCCCTTCTAATTTTTTCCCCGACCAGAAATCAACATTCAACCAAGATATAAACTAGAAACACCTTCCTTCAAAGGTAATAAAAGTATACACTATACAAATGGTTTATGTCTATGAACATGTGCGGAGCCATCCTTTCATATATTCAATTTTATCTAGTTGTACCAAGTAAACAATGAAAGCTGTGGAATAGATTTTGAAGTGCATTTTACAGTACAGTGCACAATGCACATGGGTGCATTTGTAGGTAAGTATCCAAGAAAAAGTGTCAGACGTAATAGGTTGTGTAAATGTGAGGTTGAATTATTGTGCGATGTAAAGGTTTGTGCATTGAAGTGAAATACATTTCGTTTTCTTTCGACTTCTCGATTCGGGGAAAATTATTGCAATGCAACCGTGAATGGATAAATCATGTAAGAAAAAGAGTTTGGTGTGTATCCTTCTATACATGCTACATATTACCTGGTAAACACGTGATTTTACAAACGAAATTGAAACTCAGTATAACGTTTTATCTTGCGAAATAAGGAACCGTTTAAATGTTTTATAGTAGAAGGTATTCTGTTTTAATTTCTAAAACTTAAAAATGACAGAAATACGAGAAACACTGGTTATGTTACGTTTTTAATTTAATAATATATAATATTCGTGTATTTTGAAGATTTCCACCAACAAAAAAACACAAGCCCGGGAAAAAAATATTTTCACAAGCAAACATTCAAAAACCAAAATTTAGAATATCTTCTCTGGAGTGCTTTATTCCTTTTTGATTTCAATGGAATAAAAAAATGCGTCTTTTCATACAACATTCGTTGACTAGACCAATATCTATTAACTCAATATTACGACAAGCCCGATTTTTTTTTTCAAACTTGATAAATAAAATTTTTTCAATATAGTCTACAAGATGTGGGAAAAAAAAATATTTTACCTAAAAATAACGGCACCCACCATACAAATGTTAAAAAATAGTTTTCAAAAATCGTATTTTTCTCGAAAATGGTACCCAGAAATTTAATAAAATATTATTTCTTTGAATAAATAGAACGGTTTATTCAAATTTTGAATTTCTCAACGGCATAACGGATTTTAATGTAATATTTTGAACAAGAGGTTTTAAAAAGTTTGTAAAACATTGCACAAAAAAATATTTTTTGAATTAAAAAAAAAAATCTATTTGTTTTTTTTTGCAAAATTCGACATCTTAAAATCGGGTCAATATTTTTTTTTTTGGAAATTTAATTTTTATTCGCATAGTAATAAAAACTTAAAGTTTTTAAATTTTTTCTTAAATATGTTTTAAAAATTTTGTATATAATTTTTTTAAGAAACCACTACAACGACTTATAAATTTTGTTCTTTCATAAGCTAATATTAGCTTGAATCCCCTGGGATCCTGTTTTTAGGTCCAACTACTTAAGGAGTTGTTTTAGGCATTTAAAAAATTAATTTTATGCTTACAAACAGTTTTTTTTTCTAATAACATTCATTTTTGAAATTCTTAGTCCTTTACATGAGAGGAAGTTCGTGCGACCCGTCTTGCATTTTATTTTTGTTTAAACTACTTTTCATTTTATTTTTACTTGCGGCTTATAGGTACTATAAGACAAGTTATGCATTCGTAAAAAAAATCGAACTCGAGATTTCGATCAAAGTTGACATTACGATGATACACTCAAAAAATTTATTAGTAAAATGGCTACGAATGGCATTCGTGAAAAAAATATTCGTGCATTGTACTAATATTCGTAAAATATACGAAGTATTTGTACAGTGAAATATCTACGAATGCATTTGTAAAGTTTTACTAATAACTGTGGTAGAATGCACGAATCTATTCGTTTAATGCACTAATTTTATTCGTAAACAAGAAGTTAACAATTTTTTGGAGTACATTGTACGAATTATTGTGTACATATAACTAATAACATTCGTTAATTTCTCGTACGAATGACTTCGTACTTTAATCTTTTTCATTCGTAGTATTTACTAATAAATTCGTACTATTTACTAAGTAAAACTAATATTAGTAGACAGAATTCATTCGTAGGTAGACTGTACGAATTATGCGTAGAATGTACTAATAACTTCGTACTTTCATGAAGTGCATTAGTATTATTTAATAATCATGAGTACAAAAAATAATATGTGTTCAGCTCTAAAAATTAAATGTATTCCATTCGTCAACACGTTGAAACGTGTTATTACAGATTGCAATATTGCAAAGTAATGGACGCGTGATACTTTTTTTTCGTACGGTGTATCTTTAAGATACAAATCTTGGGAACCAGACTTTTTTTTTCGAAAAGACGAGGTGAGTACCTAGACTTACATATTCTTATATACAAATAAAGCTTATTTTATATTTTACATACAGGATCCTGAAGCAGCAGAGCATTCATATGTGGGAATTTTTTACAAAATAAAAATTAATGTAAGTACAAATGTTTTTCGGAAGATTTTTAATGTTAAATGTTAAATTTATTTTCAGTGGCCCTTTGATAACAAGCAGTTTGGAAATATAATTTTGGTTGTTAATTTTATTTATGAATTAATTAATTTATAAGATACATTTTAGTTTTTTTTAACTTCATTTGTAATTAAAAATCAAATTATAAAATTAAAAAAACATGAATTATATAATTATTTTTTAACTTAAACAATACATTAGTTTTTGTTATTATTTCTTATAATGAATATTTTAGGAAATTTTGGAGTATATATTTATTTATGGTAAGTTCTACTATAATGTTTGTAGATACAATATACGAATGAATTACAAGGGCATTAGTAAATATTACTATGATATTCGTAGAATATACGAATGGAGCTGTACAATATACGAATGGATTACAAGGGCATTAGTAAATATTACTATGATATTCGTAGAATATACGAATGGAGCTGTACAATATACGAATGAACTACAAGGGCATTCGTTAATATTACTATGATATTTGTAGAATATACGAATGGAGCTGTACAATATACGAATGAATTACAAGGGCATTCGTAAATATTACGATGATATTCGTACATTGTACCAATAGTATTCGTACAATATACGTATTTTTTTCTACGAATACTAATAAAATATTAGTAAAATGTACTAATAAACGTCCATTCTACGAATACTATTCGTGGCTGAAAACCACGAATAAAATTCGTAGAATGCACGCATGAATTAGTACTATTTACACATGAAATTTTTTGAGTGTAGAGAAGACCAAAAAAGTAGGTCTCGCAATTCTGTCTGTCTGTCTGTCTGTCGGTTCCACTACAGCCTAAACGGCTCGGCCGATTTTCTTCAAACTTGGTAGATATGGGTTTTAATTCCCCCCCGGACGTTTTTTTCTGTTTTTTTTTTAAGACCAAAAATAACGGTACCTGCCATACGATTTTTTTCGAAATTTCATAAATATTTTTTTTTCTGAAAAACTGTCCCAGTCCCACAGAATTTAAAAAAAAATTGAAAAAATTTCATTTGGTTAAAACTAGCTAATGGTTGAAAAAAAATTACAAAAAATTGTTATTTTTGGAAGCCCCCCTGGGTCCATTTTTTTGTTTTTGATTTTCTCGGAAACGGTACAGCCGATTTAAATAATTTTTTTTATGCCAAAGCTCCTCCAAAGTTTGAATATTACTCGTATTACATATCTAAATTTTCAATTTTTATTTTTTTGGATTTAAAAAAAAAAAAAAAATTTTTTTTTTGGAAACTCAATATTTCGAAAACCCCAAGATCGATTTTTTTCAAACTTGACAAATAAAAGTTTCTTAACATAATCTACAAGATTTGAAAAAAAAAAAATTGTTTTATCTAAAACTAACGGTACCTTCCATACAAATTTTAAAAAATGGTTTTCGAAAATCGTATTTTTCTCGAAAACGGTTCCGAGAATTTTGCTAAAATTTTTTTCTTTTGATTAATCTTTACGATCTATAATTTAATAAAAAAAAATTTAAATCTAGATATTACTGACTGCACCTACTATAGAACAATTTTTTCGAATTTTGAATTTCTCATTATCGACATAACGGATTTTAATTAAATTTTTTATAAAGAAGCTCCTAAAAAGTTTAAAAAACATTGCATTTAAAAACTTAAGAAAAAATATTTTTTTAATTTTTAGAAAAAAAAGTCATTTTTTTTTTTTGAAAAATTCGATATCTCAAGAACGGCTTAGTATTTTTTGTGGAAATTAGACTTTTATTCGTACAATAATAAAAACCTAAAGTTGACGTACCAAGTTCTTTTTTTTTTAATATTTTAAAAATTTTATATATAAAACTTTATTTTATTACGAAACTACTACAACGACTTATAATTTTTGTTCCTGCATAAATTCATATTTGCATAGCATTCTCTTTTTATCTCTTACTACTAAAAGAATTTAAAAAATTCATTTTATCCTTATGAACATTTTTCTTTAATAACATTCGTTTTTAAAATTCCTAGTCTATTACATAGGAGAAAGTTCGTGCGACCCAGTCGTGCATTTTATTTTTATAAGTAAACTAGTATTCATATTTGATTTTTAAGTTATACTTTTTCCATTAATTTTTCAAAAGTTATTCCTAGTGTAAAACACATCTACTGGAATATCACATGTATCCTTGAAGTCAAATGCAAAGTTAATACATGAACGCACTAATTCCCCCTTTTTTACAAGTAAGGAGAACATTTGCATCCACATAATAATTAAAGAGGAAGATCGTCTTGAAGTTTCTTTTAATCGTGTACAGCTTCATTATTTCGCATTTACTAATAATAATCTTATTGGATTAGATTTTCGATCTCAATTTATGCGTTGCAATTTTTTAGTTGTTACTGTTTTGGGTTGCCTGGAAACTGCGCAAAAAAAAATTATTTTGTCTTACGTGTTAATAGCTTATGTAACTTTCAAGCTTGATTATATTAAAATTTTTGAAATCTAGAAACTCCAAACTGAAAAACTGCTTTTGAGTTTACTTGAATTCAATTTATTTGAAATTTCTACTAACTCTGGGTTGTACCAGATAAATCCAGCACTGAAAATGTTACCATTTTTACTTGCGACTTATAGGTACTATAAGGCAAGTTATGCATTCGGAAAAAAAATCGAACTCGAGATTTTGATCAAAGTTGACATTACGATGATAGCGAAGACCAAAAAAGTGGGTCTCGAAATTCTGTCTGTCTGTCTGTTCGACTGCAGCTAAACGACTCGGCTGATTTTCTTTAAACTTGGTAGATGTGGGTTTTATTTTTTTCCCCTCGGATGTTTTTTTATTTGTTTTTTTTTTTAAGACCAAAAATAACGGTATACCTGCCATACGAATTTTTTTCGAAATCTTATAAATATTTTTTTTCTCAAAAACTGTCCCACGGATTTAAAAAAAAAATCAAAAAATTTCATTGAGTTAAAGCTAGCTAATGGTTAAAAAAAAATTCCAAAAAATTGTTATTTTTGGTACCCCCTTGGAACCGTTCTTTTGGTTTTTGATTTTCTTAAAAACGGTACAACGGATTTTGATCATTTTTTTCTGCTAAAGGTCCCCAATAGTTTGAATAATATTGTGAATTTAAGTTTTCAAAAAATTTTTTTTTTTGGATTTTTAAAAAATATTTAAAAATTTTTTTTTGAAAACTCAATATTTCGAAAACCCCATGCTAGATTTTTTTAAAACTTGATAAATAAAAGTTTCTTAATATAATCTACAAGAAATAAGAAAAAAAAATTATTTTACCTAAAAATAACAGTACCCTCCATACAAAAGTTAAAAAATAGTTTTCGAAAATCGTATTTTTCTGGAAAACGGTTCCGAGAATTTTGCTAAAATTTTTTTCCTCTTGATTAATTCTTACGATCTCTAATTTAATAAAAAAAATGAAATCTAGATATTACTGACTGTATCTACCATAAAACGATTTTTTCGAATTTTGAATTTCTCACTATCGGCAAAACGGATTTTAATGAAATTTTTTATAGACAAGCTTTTAAAAAGTTTAAGAAACATTGCATTTCAAAACTTTAAAAAAAAAATATTTTTTTTTTGAATTTTGAAAAAAAAAAAAATCTAGTTTTTTTTTGGAAAATTTGGTATCTCAAAAACGGATCAATATTTTTTTTGTAGATCTTAGTTTTATTCGAATATTAATAAACACTTTAAATTGGCGTTCTAAATTTTTTTTGTTAAATGTTTTAAAAATTATTTAAAAAAAAAAAAAAACCACTACAACGAATTAAAATTTTGTTCTAGCATAAACTAATTTTTGCTTAAAACACATGGCATCCTGTGCATAGCTCCAACTGCTAAAGGAGTTGTTTTAGTTATTTAAAAAATGAATTTTATCCTTAAGAACAGTTATCTCTAATAACATTAATTTTGAAATTCTTAGTCGTTTACATAGGAGCAAGTTCGTACAACCCAGTCGTGCATTTTATTTTTATGACATAAATATTATTTTGTGTCTAGTTTTCAGTTCTTATGGTAACTTTGAGGTAAACCTGAAAATAAATTAAATCTAAGTTATCTCCGAAATAATTTTTCAACTTAGTATTAACTTAAATTGTCAATTGCCAAATATCTATCAAAATCAAAGTGCGACACGATGGAAAATATTTTGACTATCGAAACAGAGATAAGAGATGTACATGATGTACTTAAAATAAATTACATAATTTTTCTTGATGAATTGGAAAATATTAATGGAAAGTGGCATTTCGGTAGATTTTGGGTGGGTGGAATTTCTTTACGGATATAAAACCTAACTGTCGCACTGTATGCGCTCTTCAGTAAAATGAATCTGAAAACAGACACTTACCGCCATATTATTCACTCGATATATCCAGCAAAAAACTTAAAATCGGATGAATTTACATTGCATTCATATAATTTACATCCGAATTTAAGTTTTAATCTGGATGAATCGAATGATGTGGCTAAACCAAAGAATATTATTGACAATGAGAGATGTTGTGAAGGTGATTTTTCTATAAAGGGTACTGTAGGTGTTGTTGAATCTGCTGTTAAAAATACTGTCGATGTTGTTGCTGAGAATGATGTTGTTGATGGTGCCGCAGATGTTGTAGATACTGGTGATTGTGATACTGTTGTTGTGGATACAGTGGTTGACGAAAGTATTAATAATATTGGAGCTGCTAGTTTCGTTGATGATGATGTCAATGATACCGCTGATAATATAATTATTAATATACGAAAGGTGCTGCAGGTGTTGTAACCCCTGTTAGTGCGGTTAATGCTGTTGCTGCTAAAGGTGTTAGTTCTGTTGGTGGTGGTAAATTATCTTCGAAAAGAAGTAAATCGAATAATGAAAAATGCATTAATCATCGTAATATTTCTGTAACAAGCACACAAATGGCTGATATTGATTTTGTTGTTTACAATAACTTAAAACGGTTTCATTTATCAAAATTCACTTCTTCTACAACTGCTCAATCAATCTTAAGCTTCTTATCATCTTACTTAAATGTGAATCCCTCACTTTTTAAATGCTTTAAACTGATGAAAAATGGATCCGATTCAAACTTAAGATTTATATGCTTCAAAATTGGAGTTCCTGCTGAATTTGTTAAAGATGTTTCATCTCATCATTCTGGCCATGCGGTATTAAAATTCGAAAACTCGATTACATCCCAAAAAACGAGTCAAAGATGGAAGAGCCACAAAAACTATAAATAATGTTTCTTCATCCAATTCCATTAACGTTGATTGCCTGAAGATGTACTATCAGAATGCCAGTGGAATCCGCACTAAGCTACCTGATTTATACCTTGTTACTATCCATGCTGACTATGATATCATTATTATTGTTGAATCTTGGCTTTGAAGCGGAATCTCTGATACAGAAATCTTCGATGGAAACTCCTTTATCATCTTCCGTAAGGAACGTTGTATAACTGCCGAAGATCGTGGTGGTGGTCTGCTTTTAGCTGCTCGTTCATGTACTTCATGTAAATTAATACCCTTGCCTATCATCGAAGTTGAACAATTGTGCGTCTCAATTAATCTTGGACCAGGTATTATTGTCTACATTATTATAAGTTATATTCCTCCGAAAAGTAACTGGAATGTTCTTGAATGAATGGAAATCATCTTACTTGATGCCAATTTTTAAATTGGGCTCAAAAAACAATACTACGAACTACAGGCGAATTTGTAAACTATCTGCGATTCCTAAACTTTTTGAAAGCTTAATTTTCTGGTCAAGGAACACGTTAGTATTCACCAACATGGATTTATTTCAGGTAGGTCAACTGTTACAAATTTAGCATGCTTTTCTTCTTTTGTGGTTGAATCTATCGAGAACCAAAGCCAAGTTGATACTATCTATACAGACTCCAGTAAGGCTTTCGATTCAGTTTGTCACACAATATTGCTTTGTAAACTTGAAATTTTTGGTATTCACTCAAGCCTACTTCAATGGATCGGTTTATTTTTAATGGGTAGAATCCAAGAAGTAAAAAATAATGAATATACTTCACGACCTATTAGTTGTTTTTCAGGTGTTCTACAGGGCAGCCACCTGGGTCCATTGCTGTTTATCATATTTATTGATGACATTGTCAACTATATCAATTTTAGCCAATGTCTTGTATATGCTGATGACTTCAAATTATTTTTGAAAGTAACAAGCAATAGTGACTGCCTTAAACTTCAAATGGACTTGCATAACATTAAAAACATTAAAAAATGTTTCGTTATTTCTATCTCCAGGAAACACTTTGTGTACGAATATCAATCTTCTTCAGAGAACTGCAAAAGTGAAAGATTTAGGAGTAACTTTCGATTCCAAGTTTTCATTCGCTCCTCACGTTGATGCTATTGTTGCTGAAGCTAATTCAATTTTAGGATTCATAAAAAGAAATTCTATAGACTTTTCTGATCCATACAACCATGTTGCGCTTTATATTACTTTAGTTCGATCTATTCTTGAAAACGCGGATTTTATCTGGAACCCTCACCAACATCAAAAGGTTCAGAATCACTTCACAAGGTTCGTTTTTCATAAAATGCATTAGAATTTCTGTCCAAACTCTACAGCCAGGCAAAATCTTTTGGGCTTGCAGTTGCTCAAATCTAGAAGAACTATACATAATATAGTCTTTGGGCGTGATATTTTGTGCTACCACATTAAGTGTCCTAACTTACTCTCCATAATTTTTATCTATGCTCCATCGAGCCCGTTGAGGGAAAAACGCCTTTTTTCAGCCTAGACACAGAACTAACTACGGTATGAAAGAGCCAATTTCAAGGTCAGTTAGGGAGTTTAATGAAACTGATGATAATATTGATTTGACATTGTCGAGAAATACAAATTTCCAAAAAATTATTATTTTTGGTACCCCCCTTGGAACCATTTTTTTTTGTTTTTGATTTTCTCAAAAACGGTACAACCGATTTCGATAATTTTTTTTATGTTAAGGCTCCCCAGCAGTTTTAATATTGTTGTGTATTCAAATTTCCAAAAAAAAATTTTTCTGGGTTTTTAAAAAAAAATTCAAATTTTTTTTTTTTTGAAAACTCAATATTTCGAAAACCCCATGCTCGATTTTTTTAAGACTTGATAAATAAAAGTTTCTTGAAATAATCTACAAGATAAAAGAAAAAAAAAATTATTTAACCCAAAATAAACGGTACCCTCCATACAAATAATAAAAAATGGTTTTCGAAAATCGTATTTTTCTCTAAAATGGTTCCGAGAATTTCGCTTCCATTTTTAGTCTTTCGATTAGTTTTTAAGATCTATAATTTAATAAAAAAAATTTTGAAAACAAGACATTACTGACTGTACTCACCATAGAACGATTTTTTTAAATTTTGAATTTGTCATTATCGACATAACGGATTTTAATGAAATTTTTTATAGAGATGATTCTATAAACTTCAAGAAACATTGCATTTCAAAACTTAAAAAAAAATAATATTTTTTGAATTTTTGAAAAAAAAAATCATTTTTTTGGAAAATTCGATATCTCAAAAATGGGTCAATATTTTTGTTGGAAATTTAATTTTCATTCGTAACAAAAAATAAAATCCTAAAGTTGACATACCAAGTTTTTTTTTTTTAAATATTTTAAAAATTTTGTATATAAAACTTTATTTTATTACGAAACCACTACAACGACTTATAATTTTTGTTCTTGCATAAATTCATATTTGCATAGCATTCTGTTTTTGTCTCTTACTAGTAAAAGAATTTAAAAAATGATGATAATTTTATCCTTATGAACAGTTTTTTCTAATAACATTCGTTTTTAAAATTCCTAGTCTATTATATAGGAGAAAGTTCGTGCGACCCAGTCGTGCATTTTATTTTAAGATAATTTAATAATTTTTGTACATACGAGTATTTTTAGTATCTAATCTGTTGAGCCTGAAACTCGTAGAAAATAAATAAATAAATATTTAAATAAATAGAATAATATAGCCGTTAGACATTATTTCAATAGTGTACAGAGGTCCTTATAGATCTCATCGACAAGAACATCGTCATGAATAGCGTTATAAAAAGTAGCAATCTAAACAGGGTCTTGTCGTGTAAGCACACCTTAAGTGGATGGAAATTTGCAAATTGATTGTATTATTATTGAATGTACTTGTAGGGTTCCACAAAGAAGTCATTTTGGCGTGCGGCGCACGAGAACCGAAAATTAAAATGTTTGACTAAAATGCGCTGCGCCTGCGAATATGTAATGTTGTTTCGCTCTATCCGTGACTGGTTAAATAGTGTTGGTTTGTAGGAGTTAGGTTAGTAATTATTTTTTTTTATTTTGGTTTTGGTTCGATTCTGTACTGTGTACAGTGTGTGGTGTGGGATAAAATGAACAGTGATTAGGTATATTAAAGACAGTAATAAATCTTTTTAAAATAAAGTTAATATAAAATTAGCCGGATCGCCAAGGACCTTTTTAAGTTTAACATGCAATATTTTTGGCGGAGAATAGATTTAGACAGAAACCTGAGTCCATGATTTGACGCATTTAAGTGAAAAAATAAAAACATGATTCCTTGCTAAATGTAATAAGTGTGTCAGTTTTATACATAGTCGAAATTCTTCGAGCAATTATACAAAATAATAAAAAATCAACATATACATGTAAATTGTTGTTTTTTTGCGATTTCTAATCTTAATACCTACTTAGTGAGCAAGTAAAGTGCACCACCTGTTCAACAACCCACCAGCCGCCACTGCATATATATATTGATACATAATGTAATAGAAAATTCTAACTATCTGCTTAAAGCGGATGATTTGAAAATATTTTTTAAATTAAATGTATTGATGACTGTGCAAATGTTCAAATCCATTTAGTTCGCCTGTCAAATAGGTGCTCTCTAAATAGCTTAAAGCTAAAGATTAAGATGCTCCAAATCAAGATCTGTTTCTTATTAAATTAAATAGTTGCAAAAGCAAACAGCTAAGTTGGATGCATTAAAAGAAATAGGAAGGATTTTACGGATCCTTATGTTTTGCTAGCTCTTTATACCTCACTGGTTAGAACAGTTGAATATGCTGATGTACATCCTTGGAATCCTTGTTATAGAGTTCATTTGGATAGAATTGAGAAAGTGCAAGGGTTGCTTAACAAAAAAATATTTCCTGTTAAATGCGTTGGAATTTCAGTCCTGAGTAAAAAGCTAAGTATCAATTGCTCGGGATCAAATCCCTAGAATCTAGAAAAAAAACTGAGATTAAGCTATCATATAAAAATAAAAAGTCAGTTTCTGCTTTCGTTGATCCATGTACCAACTAGAATGTTAAGAAAAAAAATTTCCTTTTTGAACATCCCTATAGAACAAATTATGGCAGAAATAAACCGATATCGCCAGCTGTTTCCTCCTAAATTATTAATTTTATTTATAATCTTTTGTTACTATTATCTATGTATAAACAACATATTTGCTAAGAAAATCCCTCCTGCAGTTTTAGCGTTAATGAAGTAAAAACACATTAACCCAAACATATTTTCAAATTTATAAGTTGAATGGGGAAGATGAGCGCGAATATTCCCTAAGTAAGTAGTCAATTCGATATCCCTGGTATGTGTTTGTTGAAAGTTTTTCATGAAAAATTTGTACTTCGTTTACTACTCTCTTCCTGTAGATGCATCCCACATAAATTCAAAAGATTTCCATCTCATGTATTTATTTTTTGTTTCTTTTAGAGAGAATGGAAAACATGCATCCTTTCGCAGAATGAAAGGAAAACGATGTAATCCCTTTCGCTTTGTGTCTGTGTGTTTCCATTTTGTGCGACTTTCACTTGCAAAAAATAATACCAGACTTTTTAATAGCCGCACTCACAGCTTTCCTTGCATCCGTTGGGAATCGGAATTTATTTCACGACTTTCTTTCCAACTTATTATTTTTTTTTAAAATTAAAGTGAGCAAGCATATAGCAGATTGAAAGGACCTGTGAGACAACTTGCAGGTTTTATTACATCATTCGTTGCAGATATTTTTTGTTCTTGATTTGCAATACAAAAATTAATTAAAAAATAATCTATAATGTCGCCGTCATAGCTGCATACTATTCGTCTGCCAGTTTTTCAGATTGTCTGTCAATTGGGTGTTAAGGGTACTTACCCTTACTCGTACTGAATGAAATTTTAAAATAATTGTTCTAATTTTCGTATTCTCGCTTCCCTTAAATAATTTGAGTTATATGATTGTACTCCATGTAGTCTTATAAACTTGGAATACCAAAATAATAAAACAAAGTCTATGTGTGACACAAAATTCTTTTTTTGAAATTAAATTTATCTTGAAAATAGCTCACGTTTGCTCTACGACTGTTTTATCAAGATGAGTTTGTCTCTTACATTAGAATTACTTTTTGTTAGGACTTACATTTTCAAAACTTAAGACGACAGAGAATTTGCATCAAAAGGAAGTTATGTAACGTTTTGCCAGCAAAAATATGTGGAGATAATATATATAACATTATTCTAAAAAAAAAATGTTGGTAAGAGGAATATGAATTTGATCCTTAGATGTAGCTGCATATGAGCAGAAAAACGTTAAGTGCATCCTTCGGATTTTATATAGTTTTACTATTTATTTTTTTTTGTTTTTCTTTTATTTTTTCTATTTTGGTGAATTTTTAAAACTAAGAGCAATAGTGCACTCCATGTAAAGGGTTTCCAATAAGGACGGATTAATGTTGCAATGGAATGAAACAAAGTGTATGAGATATATTAACGAAATTCTGTTTTTATTTGAAAGTCGCATGTAAACCAATGTGTATGGAATATGACATCGGTTGCACGGTGGCACGTATCCGAAAGATCCAATTTTAAGTTACTCTTTCACGTTCACATCTGGCTGAATTTTAACGGAGACCTGGGTTATTATGTGTTGAGGGTTTTAGCCAATTACGGCTTATTGGCATAGACATTCGACTTCAAAAAATCACACGATTTTGGTGGCCAATTCACGTCACCTACAATTAGAATATCTATTATGGCGTTGTGGAACTACATATCGTCCACTTCTACATCGCTCAATTCGAACGAGATTTAAGAAGTCACATGACAGGTTATCAAAGGGCACGGTAGTGCCCTTTTTACAGGAACAAACTCAGGCGAATTTTGACCCCTCCCTATCTTCAGTACCAATGAAGTCAGAAACTTGAAATTCCGAATATTTGCTAACCTAGTCAGGCACAGGCGCCTCTCCAAATTTCAATTTTCTAGCATAAGCGGTTCCTGAGATATAAGGCCTCAAAAATCACAAAAACCGTAACTGACTGACTGACAGATCATCAAAATTATGGAGCACTTCCCGACATCGTAGAATCTTGTAACTCTGCACAACGGTAGGTCTTGTCATGCAAGTAGAAGAAAAAATCGAAAATTTGAGGTTTTCCATTCAGGGGGCGTGGTATCCACCCACTTTCTCCGAATTGGTGTTGGTTGAATGAAGCACTTCGACTGCTGTAAAACAATGAAATTTGGTAGAACGGTAGGGCTCAAACTACATATAAGGGACCAAAAACAAAAATTGAGGTTTTCCATTCAGGGGGCGTGGTATCCGCCCACTTTCTCCGAATTGGTGTTGGTTGAATGGAGCACTTCCGACTGCTGTAAAACGATGAAATTTGGTAAAGTAGTAGGGCTTAAATTGCATACAAAGAAAAAAATATAAAATTTGAAGTTTTCCACTCAGGGGCGTGGTGTCCGCCCACTTCCTCAGAACTGATGTCAATTATATGGCACACTTCCGATTGCAGTAGAACATTGAAATTTGGTAGAACGGTATGGCTCAAATTGCATATAAAGGACCAAAAATAAAAATTGGGGTTTTCCATTCAGGGGGCGTGGTATCCACCCGCTTTATATTTAAGGTAGTAAGTAAGGTGTTAGTGTTAGGTATCTTGCCAGGACAAGAAGGAATAATTGAAGCGCAAATCAGAACAACCAATAACAAAAAGAAAATATACCAAAAGAAATAGGAAGCTATAAACTAAGTTGATTTTAGTAGGTAGAGTCCACCCTTCTATCTCTCCCTATCTTTCGAGATTTTGACATGGCAAAATATTAAAATCTTTGCAAAAAGGAGTGAGATCAGACCAAAAGCAGAAATGTTAAAAAAAGAGCCAAGTTCTTCTATAAAAAAACCTTTTTGTAACAAGTCAGCCGTGAAAAGTACTGACATCTAAAAGTACGCCAAGTTCTTACTTCATGAAGGTTTAATACCGAATATTTATTAATATTGAAACAGCTACAATGTAATAGAGAAATTTTATTATTTAATGATTACTGACTACTTGGCAAGTTTTTTTTTATGTCCAATTCGAAAGGTTTTAAAAACTTGACAAGTGAACCCATCAAATTTTAGTCAGTAATCATTAAACACTGGTACTTGCTGCCCATAGTGTTGCAGAAAGGTTTAAGACGTTCAACCAGGATTTAAAAGGAGATGACGTTGTACATTGTTTGAATGTCATAATGGGAGAAAAATATAAAGTTGTGCAAAGCATTCCACATTCGTGCAGTGCGGCAACATTTAGCTTTCTTTTGCTAACAGACTCATAGTGTGAGTATATTTCACAACCATAATTTAGACTTGGTATAACCAGCGTTCTCACTAATAACATCTGCACTCGTATGGGGCTAAAGGACTTTGTTACCCACATGTCGTAAAGGATGCCATATGTTTTACACTTTATGTGATTGTGATTGTTCCAGCTTAAAGTTTGGTTTAACACCATTCCAAAATTCTAAGCCCTTTCAACATATGTATTTAATCGGAGAATTATGCAGGAGCAAAGAAAGAAAGTAAGAAATATCAACAATTTTCTAATAAATCACAAGACATACAGATTTCTGCAACTTTTTCCAAGTCTTCAGTAATGCTGCTTACTCGGTATTCGATGAGCCTTAATGAGAAACTAAAATACATTTGCATACATACATTTGTCATACATCTTTTTTTTGTCTACTATACAGACGGCAACTCATTTACATATGGAGAGAATAATAAAGGACCCGAAATTGAACCTTCTGGAACCTCGCGTGAAGTTCAAAGGAAATCGCAGTAGTTGATGTTTAATTCAACTGCCTGCATTCGATCTGTTAAGTAGGATAGCATACGTTTTACAGCACAAAAAGAGAAGTTAGTCTGTTGAAAAAGTTTTTCGCATAAGACATATCGAAGGCTTTCAAGAAATCTAGGAGAATTCGAAAATTAATGTTATCCTTATTTAAAACTTGTCGCACACAACTGTGGCCTTTCCGAAAACCAGACGTTTACTAAATGAGGAGCTGAAAGCGATACAAATTGTCTGTTGAGTTCATTACAATCTTTGTCATCGATGCAGAAATTTTTGCTTTTGCCAGCACCTATTTGCCAAAGATTTTTCCACAATTGCCTTTCGATTTAAAGGGTTAAAGTATATTTGGCGCTTTGTGGATCGTATTGCCATTATGACTTGGTTTCGAAATAATCGGTTACTACAGAGATTTTCACTTAAGTTATTTAAGCGAAAGCGTTCCCTATATACACTGTCGCGATTTAGCATGCGCGACCGTCCTTTCCGACTTTATCACAACTTTGACATTGTACTTTATTCAGGCTTCGTTGGATCCGTCCAGGAGATCATAAGACTCCTCCTTGATAAGATATTCAACGTCTTTGTGTTATACTTATGATTTATTAGGTTGCTTTAATTACAGCAATGTTTCGGCTTAAATTCAATAGCTTTGCTTCTTAGTCGATCTTCCATTACAAATCCGGATTCCTACATGTGCAGATTTTTATATCGTAGCTGTAATAAATAACCTTAATTTTTCTTTCATTGCACTTGACATTGTCCAAAGAGTGCGATAATATATTCCTCATAAGGCGTAAGGTCATGCTCAAGCTTTAGAGTATCACATAGGGTGTAGACTGTAGAGTGTTCTCTCGTCGTTGAAGCTCCTGGTCTTGTTACTATTTTTACTTGCGACTTATAGGTACTATAAGGCTAGTTATGCATTCGTAAAAAAAATCGAACTCGAGATTTTGAGCAAAGTTGACATTACGATGATAGCGAAGACTAAAAAAGTGGGTCTCGCAATTCTGTCTGTCTTTCTGTCTGTCTGTCGGTTCAACTACAGCCTAAACGGCTCGGCCGATTTTCTTCAAACTTGGTAGATATGGGTTTTAATTTTTTCCCCCCACACGTTTTTTCGTTTTTTTTTAAGACCAAAAATAACGATATACGATTTTTTTCGAAATTTTATAAATATTTTTATAAATATTTTTTTTCTCAAAAAGTGTCCCACAGAATTTTTTAAAAAAAATTTGAAAAAATTTCATTTGGTTAAAACTAGCTAATGGTTGAAAACAATTTTCCAAAAAATTGTTATTTTTGGTAGACCCCCTGGGTTCATTTTTTTTGTTTTTGATTTTCTCGAAAACGGTATAGCCGATTTAAATCATTTTTTTTTATGCTAAAGCTCCTCCAAATTTTTAAAATTATTACATATCCAAATTTTCAATTTTAAATTTTTTGGATTTTTAAAAAAAAAAATTCAAAATTTGTTTTTGGAAACTCAATATTTCGAAAACCCCAAGATCGATTTTTTTCAAACTTGACAAATAAAAGTTTCTTAAAATGACCTACAAGATTTGGGAAAAAAAATTTTGTTTTATCTAAAACTAACGGTACCTTCCATACAAATTTAAAAAAAATGGTTTTCAAAAATCGTATTTTTCTAGAAAACGGTTCTGAGAATTTCGCTCAAATTTTTTTTCTTTCGATAAATTTTTACGATCTATAGCTTACTAAAAAAAAAATTGAAATCTAGATATTACTGACTGTACCTACCATAGAACGATTTTTTCGAATTTTGAATTTATCATTATCGGCGGAACGGATTTTGATCAATTTTTTTATAAAGAAGCTCCTAAAAAGTTTAAAAAACATTGCATTTCAAAACTTAAAAAAAAATATTTTTTCAATTTTTAGAAAAAAAAGTCATTTTTTTTTTAAATTCGATATCTCAAGAACGGCTTAGTATTTTTTTTGGAAATTAGACTCTTATTCGTACAATAATAAAAACTTAATGTTGGCGTAGCAAAATTTTTTCTTAAAAATGTTTTGAAAATTTTTTACATAAAAGCGTATTTTTTTAAGGAACCACTACAACGACTTATAATTTTTGTTCTTTCATAAATTCATAGTTGCATAGCATTTTGTTTTAATCTCTTACTACTAAAAGAATTTAAGAATTTAAAAAATTCATTTTATCCTTATGAACAGTTTTGTTTAATAACATCCGTTTTTGAAATTCCTAGTCTATTACATAGGCGCAAGTTCGTGCGACCCAGTCGTGCATTTTATTTTGTTCAATTTTGTGTTCACAAAACGAGTTATGATAATCTTTAAGATATTAGACGAAAGTTTGAGCATTTTTAGGCTAATAATTATCCGGTGTATTTCTGACGACACAGCCCCCAGGATAAACCGATGGCAGGAACCAGTATGCGGAGATTTGAGCTTCCGTTGGTGCGGGTTCATCCGCCACCTTATCTTTTTCAGCATTCGTGCTAGTACTGAAAATCCTTACTGATCTCAACTCTTATTATGTCTTTGGTAAGGATTTATTTGACAGTTACAGTGACAGTTCGTTTCTACATAGAAGCTACCATAGGCGGGCTTGATCGACTTGAAGTTGTTTTTTCAAGATCTGCTTTAGCGAACTTTCCTGTTCTTATGGCACAATTATGTGGTCCTATCAGGCTTTTATCATTCATGCGTTCACACAATACGACTGATAAACAAAATTGCAATCGTTTCTGTGCAACGATACTCGTAAGTATCAAATTAATTGAAATCATTTAAATAATTGCTTTTCCAACCGACCTAAATGTTAAACAGGAGGTTTTTCCATCACTTGACATTTTGTTTTTTTAAAGTTCTAGTTTTCCTTTTGATGTGAGTCATACACCGAATACGATACATATGAAACAGATGGCGTAATAAATATGCATGGTTTTCAATGTATACCTTTACATCCCTCACTATGCTCGTAAATATTGTAACGAATTGTAGCAGACCCGATACACTAAATTTATATGTACAACGGTGTTTGCATATTATTGTAACTACTCTCTTGAGCTTAAATTATCCTCGTTCTTATGTCTTTATCTCTGACACACACACACCTATTGAAAGCTGATGTCAGTCATCACTTCGTTTGAATAAACCTTTTCACTCTGTTGAGAGAAATATGTCACTTGCCTACAATTTTGTTTACCTTGGGAAAATAATGATAGTAAATGTTAAAAAAAAAACTAAAAAAAGATTCACAAAATGGAATTCACATATTGAATACACCTCATTACACACATTGCTCCCAATGCGTAGCTCTATCAAAAGGATAGAATTGCCTTTCACTCATCAACAAGAAATGCACTCGACCTGACACTGACACAACACATCATCATCACCTTCTTGTTTTTTTAGGCATCGCGCCGCCTTTACAGGAATGCCACAGGGGTCTGTGTATCGATGCACGAATATTAAGTAGTATTAAATGTAATATATTACTTTCCAATGACGTCCATTAATCACGTTTTACGAACGAACGAATCTCTGTACAATATATAAAATCAGATGGTTTCTTTTCTATGGTCATTGTAAATTTTAATTGGATTTAATGAAGCGATGTTTGTTGACCTTCTCCATGAACTTCATGGTAAGAGAAGATTTTTTTTTGAAAAAAAAAAAAAACGAAGATAAATTCGTTGATACGTCTGTTTATAAAAGCGAAACTTCTAAACGACTGAACTGATTGGGACTAAATTCACACTATATATTTGTTTAGTGGGAGACTCTGATAAATACACAATAAGTGTATTGACGCCTCTAGGCATATGTGACCATAGTGTTATATCTGCGAATTTCTCGTGTCAAAAAAATCCAGTTAGAGAAAGAGCTCCTAGAAGAACCGTATGGCAGTACGAGAAAGCCAACTGGAACGGTTCGAATAACTTTTTCAGGATCTTTAACTGGTCACTATGCTTTCTCGACGTTGTAGATTCCAGCGCAGATATGGTGACTAAAATAATTCTTTTGGGAATGAAACATTTTATCCCGAATAGGGTTAAAAGTATCAGACCAAACGATAATTCATGGTTTGATTTGAACTGTAAAGAGGTTATCAAGGAAAAAGAGGTAAGATTCCGGTGTTTTAGAGCCAACCCAACTGAGGAAAACCGGAAAAAGTTCAAAAAAGCCAGGAAGGCCTGCAACGCATATATTTGACGGACCAAATTTGTACATGATCAAAAATCAAGGCAAAAAATACTGCAATGTCCTAAAGGCAGTAAGAATTTTTGGTCAGTTGTAAAAATATGAGGAATTCTCCCTGTTCCTCGGTTCCTATGCTTGTTGTCAATGACACTCCTTATATTAGCTCTATTGATAAAGCTAACTTGTTTGTAAGGCAGTACCCCGAAAATTTCACTTTTCCGGATAGTGTCATGACTCCCCTAATTCTCGAGCGCATTAATGATTCTATGGGACAAATCTTTTTCCGTACTCGTACCGTGGCAAGAATCCTGAAAGATCTCAACATACATAAATCAGTTAGTCCTTATGGTATCCCCACTATTATTCTGAAGAGGTGTTCTTCCACGCTAGCAAAAACCCCGTAAGATTTTCCATCTATCTTGTTCTCCTGCGCTCGTTCCGAGTGGTTGGAAAACTGCATTTGTTCAGCCAATTCCCAAAAAAGGCGAGTCTTCTTCTCCCTCAAATTATCGACCGATCGCACTAACGCCCCTTCTTTCCAAGGTCATGGAAACACTGATTAATTATCAGCTTAAGAAATATCTTTAGGAACGAAAGCTTCTTAATGACCGACAGTATGGCTTTCGTAGCAATAGGTCCACCGGTGATATGATGGCTTATCTAACCGAACAGTGGAACAAATCCTTACATGGTTTTGGAGAAAGTAAGAATATTGCACTAGATATTTGAAAAGCATTTGACAAAGTCTGGCACCTTGCTCTCTTATCGAAAATGCGTGCTATCAGAGTCGATGAATACCTTCTTCGTTGGATTAGAAATTTTCTTTTGAACCGTTCAATGCAAGTTGTATTGAACGGATTCAAGTCTGAAACCCACAATAAATGCTGGTGTGGCCTAAGGCTTCGTATTGTCCCAGACTCTCTTCCTCATTTTTATAAATGATCCCCTGTCTTCAACTTCTAATCCAATTAATTGTTTCGCTAACGATAGTACTCTCAGCTTTTCATATTCTTTCTCAGACTCACATTCCTCCTCTTTGGATGTGGAACTGCAACGACAAAATATGATAAATTCATTAATTCACGACCTAAACAGCATTGTACAATGGGGAATAAGAAACCGCGTCGAATTTATGCTTCGAAAACCCAATGCTTTCTTATATCGTTGCCCTTGTCACTATCTATGAGTGGCACTTGCATCAATGAAACTGAACATCTCGATAGTCTCGGTATGTGCATCACAAACCACCTCTTGTGGAACGATCACATACGCGATGTTGCCAAAAATGCCGCAAGATGTTTGGGCTTTCTGTGACGGTACAAGAAATTTTTCTCTTCTTCTGATCTGGCTACAATCTATAAAACTTATATTCGTCCAAAACTTGAGTATAACTCCCATCTATGGGCTGGTGCTCCAGTAACTTATTACTTAAGTCTCTTGGACAGTATTCAAAGAAGAGCTTTTAAAATGATTGGTGATAATAACATCATTAGCTCAAAATGGTTTAACGAGTAAGGGGGATTTTTGAAATCCTTGTGGTATCACAACGGACCAAATATTGGTCTAAGTGTGCTGTCCTTTTCCGGTCAGCAGCCACTTTAACCTAACCTAACCTAACATCATTGACTCATTTACGTCACTCCAACATCGTCGTAATGTTTCTTGCCTCACCCTTTTTTACCGTTATTTTAACGGACTATGCTCTAGTGAAATAGCCAGCTGCATTCCTCCCCTTGAACAATTCAACCATAATACTCGCACTTCTAGAAATGCCCATCAGTTTACCCTTGAGCCCAACTTCGGACGTACTGTAAAGTACAGAGATTCGTTCTTCAGCCGTACTACGCGAATGTGGAATTTCTTACCACGCTCTATCTTTCCCAGTTATTGCAATGTTCAAGAATTCAAAACCAATGTACACCGACACCTCCTTTCTAACCCCTCCTCCTTTTCCTAATGCTCAAACTGTTTCTCTGGCATATTAAGGGTATAAAAAATAACTTTGAGTGTGCGCTAATTATAAAAAAAAGACGATGTTAACTTTTAAAGAAGAGAAAAGAAGTGTTTCTAAGCATACCTTCAGGCGCTGAATTCATATCCGTTATAAGTAAATTGAAAAAGAATATTAATACATTGCAGTATTTGTATCTTACCAACATAACCTCAAAACTAGCAAAGCAAAACTTATTTTTATTATTCTAATGCGAATATATCGAAAACCAGATAATGATAATGTAAATATGTGAAGATGGCGCTGTAGTCAAGTTAATATAAAATTCTATATTTATGGATTAAAACGACTCACAGAAAGGAAAACAAAATAATTCACTCCTGTGTTTAGTGAAATCAGAGAAATGGCTTTGAGATATACATATATGTAACTAGGCTACGAGTTGTGGACTAGGAGTTAACCAAAGCAAAACCGAAGTGATGATATTTACTGCTAAATTAAATATACCTCCTTCAAACTTCCCCAACTCAACAGCCAAACACTTCCGTTCTCCTCGACCTCTCGTGAAAAATATTTAATTGTTATTCTCGACCTAAACTTAAACTGAAACCTAATTACCGAAGAAAGGGGTAAAAAGGCCTCCATAACTTTCAAAACCTATTACAAAATTTTTGATAAAAAGTGGGGTCTCCAGTCGAAGTTGATATTTTGGGTGTACATAATCGTAGCACGACCGATTCTCATATACAGTTCGATTATGTGGTGGTCTGCATCGGTAGAAGGTTCAAAGAACTGCAAACGTTGGCATCACATCGGTTCTATGATCTTGTCCAACTAATACCCTTAACATATTTTCTTTTTACCTTTTACCACTTGGTTTACACATTAAATATCTAGTATCTTGCAGGGTGATCGAACGAATTGAAGTCTTAGTTAGCCAAATCTTGTGGTCACAGCAATATAATAGAGTTAAATCCAATGTTTTCGACTCCCACTGATACCGTACTCTTACATTGACCATAAGTAAGGATTTTAAGGTTATATTCCAATCCTAAAAGGACTTTAATGATGACGTTAGTGACAAAATACTTTAAGACAATTATCTCTATTACAGAAGTAACTGATTTGAAGTGTGGTATTCAGGAATCTTTTCTCAATTTCTAAATGCATCTAGGTTCTTTGGGCCACCCGACTTTGCTAGTGTTTTTCAAACTGAATAACTATCCATTAAGAAAGCATGCAAGATAATCAAACAAGATCCAAATCAGAACATGAAAAAGGCTATTATCACAGACAATTAGGCGGCTGTTGAAGACATTAATTCTAGTAAATATATCATCCTTCAGATTGATCCATCAATACCGGAATATTATTGCAATCCTCTTTCATGGGTTTCGGGTCATAATGGCATTGATGCGAATGAACGGGTAGGCAAGCAAGAGCTTTATCTCTCAATTTTTCTTATTGATCACTCGATCCGATTAATTGCCGCTTCAGGATGAGTCTATTTAAATGGTTTCGGACGCAGGTGGTGCTCAAGTTGAGTGAGAGATCCGAGATTCCTGTTGATTATGCTTAAGCAAACATACGTCAACAGTAACGCACATCACAAATAACTACATCCGTGGCGACCATTTGAATGGCGTTATAAATTCAATACTTACTGCTACCCAATTTTCTTTTTGATACAAAATACAAATTTAGTGGAGATCTCACATTGAAAATGTAGACCCGATTGGCCCTGTACCGGACCGGATATCGATTTTATTGTATGGGTCTCTACGTTCAGACAGACCGCGAGTGCGACAGGAAGAAAAACTGAAGTCCCTTCGCGTCTGGCCTTGGACTTTTTGATCGTCGAATGAATCATTGAACTAAGTTTAAATTTGGTTTTGATAGATCGGAACAACGAATTAGAGTGGCCATATCCCGTTTGATGCCGTGTGATCTTACGTAGATGTTTTTTTTTTTTTTAATCCCACGTTTATAAAAACATTTGTCTAATACACAATACAAAAAGACGTTTTTATATTATATGGCTTGATCCAGATGATTCAGATCTTTTAGAAAGCAATTCATCTACTAAATCGAACCCAACTTTTGTTGAAATCATCTTTCCTTTCATACCCTTACTTAATATAATTGTTATGACGGGGGTTTTTCCTTAGAATTGGAAACGTGCCAAAATAATACCAATCCCCCGAAACTATGAAGAGTTTAGACCAATTGCCATTTTATCCTATCTATCTATGTTTCTTGAGAAGTTAATGAGTTATCAGATAAGTAGATTTCTTCAAAATACTAATTATTACGCGATTATCAATCTGTCTTTCATCCAAAACATAGTTGTACTACTGCATTAATAAACGTAACAGAAGACATGAGGCGAGGGGGTTACAATGCCAAAGGAAATTTCTTGATCTTGCTTGCTCTCTCTGAAGCGTTTGCTACGGTAAAGCACAATGTTCTATGTAATAAGCTTCGAAATCATCATCAAACTTAGTAGCCTCTTGTTAACATCGTAGATTTCAGGCAGTAGTTATAAATAACCCCATATCAGATTTTCTTTCACTACGGTTAGAAGTTCCACAAGGCTCAATATTTGAGCCATTATTCTTCTCAATATACATAAATGACCTACCAAAATGCGCTTTAAGTTCTTCGGTTAATATACATATATGACCGACGATTTACAGGTTGGGAAGAGTTTTCCCTTGCTTCCTATGGAAAATAATGCGCACGATATAAATAAAGATTTGGACCGGATTTAACAGAAAATGCCTTACATGTTTGCACCTAAAAGATATGAACATATATCCTTTCTTTCTAAATCTATTTATGGATCTTTTTAACCTTAAAATGCGCCAACCAACCTACCTATCTATCAGGATCTGCTAATAAGAAATCTTGATCTAATACCATCTATCTACACTATTTTGGTTCCTGTACGTCAATTCTTTATACAAAAAAAAAAATATTCTGAGTGTATTTCGACATTTACAATTTCGTATGTTAAGATATCCGTCAAGTTTATCCCGCCAGTGTTGATACACATTATTTGTGCTCGTTATATCGCATTTTTCATGCAAAATTTTCGGTGATAACTGTTCGCATTCCTGTCTAACATTCTTTTTAGGGCTGTGATTGTCTGAGGCGACTTCAAGTAGTCCCAAAGGAAAAAGTCTGGGATGGTTAAATCGGGTGATCTTGCTAACCATGCCAGATCGCCAAAACGGGAGATTACTCGACCAGGAAACCCTTTCTTCACAATATCCATTGTGGCTCGTATTATGTGCGCGGTTGCACCGTCTTGTTGAAACAACATGTTAACCAAATCTTGTTCATCCAATTCTGGCATTTAGAAGTCGTTTATTATGGCCCTGTAGTGTTCGCCATTAACAGTGACCGTATTGCCGATGGCGTCCTCATAAAATACGGCCCAATCACTCCTCCCGCGTAAATACCGCACCACACAGTGGCTTTCAGTGGATCCATTACATCTTCGTGTATCACAACGCGGATTTTTGGTGCCCCAGAAACGAAGATGTTGCTTATTGACGTAACCGCTTAAGTGGAATTGAGCTTCGTCGCTCATGATGATTTTCGACACAAAATCGTCCTCTTCGTTGTTAAAATTGGAGATGGCTTAACAGTTATTCACATTCGACGGACGATCAGCAGGCGTTTACTGATGCACTGTTTGCACTTTGTACTGGAACATGTGTAAATCTTTCACTAAAATTCGCTGTAGGGTCTGTTTGGTGATGTCCAATTGCGTAGCTCGTCGTCTTGCAGATGTTTCATTGTTCTCAGCGGCACATCGGCAACCACAGCCCGGTAGCGGCCACACCCTGCTTTGTTTACTGTGGTTTCAGTCTATTCAAGTCGAGTTGTCGAGTAGCCGGAATGTTTGCCAAGTTGGCGTGACACTATAAGGAAATCGACAGCGCTGGGCTAACTCCATCAACCAATTATTGTTCAAAAAAATCAACAATTCTTCTACGCTCTTCCGAAGTATTGCGCTTCTTTGCTTGTCTGTTTGTATTCTGCAGCAGTCTAGTTCACAAACGTCAAATATGATTGACGTACGACGCCATTTGCAACAATTATAACATCTTCCGATTGGGTGATTAATTTTGCGCGACCTTGTATGTTCGATTCAGTTGTTGAATTCTCTACTAGTCTATAAGTTTCACAACGCTGTTCAAAGTGAAACTCAAACAATTTCAGAAGGAACCTCGATGTTGATGATAATTGGCTACATTTTCGTACAAATGTGTGTACTTATTATTTTTTATTTTAAATTAAATTTATCTGAAATATTAAATTGCATTAATATCAATTATTCGAAATTGTTATAATAATTATGTATCTACAGTGGCGTAGCGTACTATCTCGGCGCCCGGGGCGGGAGACCCATTTTGCTGCCCCCATTCAATACTAAATTAAAATTAAATTTCGAGACATCATTTCACAGGCAATGAAGTATCTTTTATTGAAAGTAAAATAGAATTAGCGGTTTCATAAACGGATTTTGTTTTTTCCAAAAAGTCTTAGAAAAGTCGATTGCGGCTTGGACGAAACGGTCTCTGCTCTCCACCAGGAGAGCTTTTAAAACGCAGAGTTTCTGAGCACACTTATCCACACTCAGTCCACATTGCTGCAGGTAAATCTGTGCGTCATCTTCTTCAGGTAGCTCTGCAGCTCAAAAGCTAAGAAAAGTGAGGAAGTTGAATGACTACATGACTGTCAGAAGAAGACTGGCTACCGATCCGTCAATTCTTCCAGTACCTCAAGAACTTCCACAAACTTATTTTTAAGCGTCTTTACAGCTTCACGAGGTTCACTTTTTCTGCAGGCTTGTGACTAGATCCTTGAGATACTTCTGGTGAGTCGACTTCGTCTTGACCCTGCTCTGTGGTGGGACCAAAACGACTTCCAACTTCGACGGCAGGCACGTCTTCTTCTTCTGCCCGTAAAATAAGTTATGCATTCCCATGAATATTGGCCGGAGGACAATTCTAGGCCACTCACGATTGCAGATGGAGGAATCTTACTTACATTGGAATCACTTCCGCTGCTGCTGGATGCCGCCGAAGACGTTAACGTAGCTTTTGAACCAGAACTAGAACTAAAATATTTCGCGTCTTCGCGTCTGCTTCTTTCTTAGCCTTTTTCTTGCGGTATTCCGCGCCGCTTCCTTTAACTCTTTTCATTTTCAAAAACTAGTTCAAAGGTTGAGTGAAGTACTAAGTGCTTTAGTTTTAGAAGATTCAACAGTATTTAAACTATAAACAACACAATCGAAACAACTTTCTGTGATGCGGGAGGGAGCAAAAACATTGAGCTGGCTGAGACTAGAATAACGTTTCCGTCGAATCCTAGTTATCTTATCATATCTCGCATATGCATATCATATGTTTCGGAACACTCCCTTTCAGTTTTGCGAGAGTTTCGGAACGTTTTGTTTTAGTTTCGCGATCAGCGCGACAATACGGAATGCACTGTTACGGCCCTACTCACCGTCTACGAATTCACGAAAGCGGTCAACGACGAACCACAGATAGGGTGGCAAATTTCAAATTTACATCATTGTTGTTTGTTGACTTGTCAAACGATCTGTCATGAAACATATGATTTCTACTCTACCCGCATCACCGACGACATTTTGCCGCCCCCCCTACGCTACGCCACTGTGTATCTAATAAAATCTAATACATATTGAATTTATTTTCGCTTCTGAAATTGTTAAAATTTGTTTGTAGTACTTACTTGCATTAAATAATGTTAATAATGGAATTTTCATTCAAGTGTAAGGTATTTCAAATAAATAAAGATTTGATTTGATTATGTTTCCCAAAAAAGACCTAGGAATTTCGAAAAAAATGCAATTTGATACACCGTAAACTCCCTGAAAATAATGTGATTAGATTAATTGATTTATGTGACTGAAACAATCATTTTTGAAGGTGCAATGGCCGCTTTAGAGTGTACTTCAATTCTCAGCGGTCATTGCATTGTTTATCGGTCGTAAAATTCAATAAAACAGAGATTCCATTTGGCTTTTAATTGCTCACATAACTAACAAAAAATTGTTTTATAGTAGCAGAATCATTGTTGGGTATGCTACGTATAGTAAATTGTTTTTAATTGGAGTTCTCGTGGTTTTTCTGGTTTGATAATACACAAGCATAAATTATATGGTTGCATATTTATCCATTCACACTTTAATTATTTAAAAAAAAACGTGTAAACGCACAACCATTAGTATGGAGATATATTTTAATGAATCTATTTGTGGGATTATCAGATTTTTTTCGTAGCTATTTGGATTTTAAATATGTCTACTTTTTATGAACACATAAAAACACGCCACAAGCATCGTAAAGCGAGTTTTATTTGTTTATTAAATTAGTTAAGACAAAATATCTAATCAAATCACAAACAAGAAATTGACTTTTTATGAATATGTGTGAGACAACTTTAATTGGCTCCTTTAGAAGGAAGGAATTCTGGTTTCGATAAAGGGGAATTTATGATTCAAAACATGATTGCACTTTTAAATTTTAGGTATATCACATAAAGTTGTGCGGTGTAAGTGGCTAATAAAGTCGTTGTATTTACTGATATTACCTACTTTATTTATCCGGTATTTTATGAGAAACTACTTTTCTTAGTGCAAGCTCAATGTGTCAAGGAATTTCTTTGATACTTATCTATTCCTTTTTACTATAGTCGTGCAATCTATGTAGTACATATGTTACCTGCACTTGCTGTGTCATAGAGTCTTTGACCTTACGGAAATTTGCCACAAATATGAAAATATTAAGTGGAAACACTGATTTTATTTTATTCGTATATTTTATCTATGAGCCCTATTCTGCTATTCATCGGGGGAATTTTTCTTGAATTTTCACTAATCTCTATCCTGCTATTCATTCGAAGTGAATCTGTATTTAAGTCGGTAATATTGCTCGGCATTCTGCTATTCACGTGAACGGATTCATTCTATACAAATTGGATCAGCATATGAAATGTTGCGGATTTTTCATTTAATGGATCGTTTGTCTGGTTGGTGTTCAGTAAAATGTAAGTAAAAACTAATTTATTGCCTAATTTAGAATATTTGTTTGTAAAAAATAGATTATTAACATTTTTAGCGGTAGAAGGTCAAAAAGATCAATTTACTAGGTAATCAATTGCTTATGAATGATTGTAATCAACGCACATAACAACTCCAGACACACGTTTTGAGTTAAACTAGAGTTGAACTTTTAGTTTTTCTTCTGTCGTCATTTGTAGGCTAATCCAATTGGGACATAAATGGGCTTTAAGTGCATCCTGTAATGTGGACTGAGCGAAGCCCGCATCCAAAACGCCATGTTGCAAATTATCTGCAGCAAAAAACATCAAACAAGCGATTAGTTTTTTTTTTTCTTTTTATACTGACTCATTTCGTGATGGAGAAGGAAGCTTTCTGTTGGAGGATTCTCTTATTCATCTGATTGGAATTGGGACAAAAAAAGTTAATTTCCAAATTTAATAATAAAGATGAACACAAATTAAAAAATTACTTCTGTTTAGGTAGAGCGGTTGAACTTGAATTTTTAATGAAATCAAAAACAATTATCCAAGATTCAGAAGATTATCACATGAACAGCTGTTTATACGTGAATGTCAAATTGGTTCGGGATAATGTAGTTCACCCGATGGATAGCAGAATCGAATGGGTGGATCGGATATAGGATTCACGTGAATAGCAGAATAAGGCTGTAGTGTATATGTCTCTTGATGAGTATATACGGTGACAAGATAGCAATTCCAGTTTTTCCAATTGCTATGTTTTAGCAGCTGTCAAAGTTAGCAATTGTTTTGAGCTTGATCATCATCATCATACTGTGATGCTTTTTATTCAAAGGCTGAGGTAGCGTCAGCTTGTCCAGGGTCAGTCCGAAGAAAGCACAAAACTCGGTCTTAGAAAGTTTCAGAACTCCAAATAATGTCCGACTTTATTCAGTTTTAACTTAACTCTAACTAACAATTTATTTCATATACTCATACAATGGTTTCAAATTCTTAAATAATTAACACGGTATTTCATATAAAAGGGCGAGACGGTGGGATTAGATCCCTGGCCTTGACTGACGTTTAGGCAAAACGCAGGTGGGATTAAATCCCTAGCCTTAAACGACGACAGGGCACGGACGGATAAGCTTGGATTGAATGCCGGACAAAACGATTGGTGAGATTGAATCTCTAGCACCAGCTCAAATCGTCGCAAGGTTTTAAATTTTGGGATTAGATCCCTAGCCTCAAACAAACGTTCGGGGCACAAAAAGGGGCGGGGCGGTGATGACAGAAAGTGGGATAACTTCCCTAGCCTTGACTGAAGCTATAGGCAGAACGCAAGTGGGATTAGATCCCTAGCCTAAGACAACGACAGGGCACGGTCAGACGGTAGGATTAAATCCTTAGCTTTGATTAAATTGCCTGGCAAAAACGGTAGTGAGATTAAATTTCTAGTCTCGGCTCGGTTCTAAAGTAGGAGTAAATCCCTGACCTCAAACGAAGTTCGAAAAAAAAAATAAGGGGAAGGTGCCGAAAAGGCAAACAAACAAAACACACAATTTACGGCCAATTCCAAAAAATCTAGAAGTTTCTGGCCAGTACACTACGTACCCAAGCAGCTTGTTAAAGGGAAAACCTCTTACCTCAGTACTCTATATTGGTACTAAACAATCAACGGTAGGCGAGAGGAATCCGATTCTGCCCGAGTTTTCTCCTTTCCATATCATATATATGGGCAACAGCAAATGTGAATACAGAGCACTAAACAAAAGCTACCCACTGTGTTTTGTTGTTGTACCATCATTGCATGTATTTTATATGTGAATCATGGGCGCCTCAAGGTATGCAATATTTTTTTCATGTTAGATAGATTAGATTTTAGATTAGAATTGATTTATTATGTTTCCAATTGTACAATTTACAAAGATTTATATATACAAAAATCGTTAAAGCATGGCTTTGCCGTCTGCCCGATTGACGCCAGTTTATACAATAAAAGGAGATTTTTAATATCAAAAAATAAACTATTGAAAAAGTTAAAAAGCAGGTATAGGTATAATATAAACATTATGTGTGTCTTTTTTTTTTTTTTTGAGACTAGATTTGTATGATTTTGTGTGTTTTTTTTTTGTGATGTTTTTTAGAATGCTTCATTAAAAATTTGAGTTCTGTAAGCCATTGCTTTCCTATAATAGTTATAAAGCTGAGATATATTTCCTTCGCAATTAAGCATCGCTAGCACTTCTGGTACCATTTTCTTGTCACTACCAAGAAAAGTTCTTCTTACTTCCTTCAGGACAGGACATTTTCCGATAAAATGTATGATGTCTTCTCTTACAGCCAGGTTACAAAGACTGCAAAAAATTGGCAAATCGTCGCGATGGGGGATGAAGTTCAGTCTTACCAACTCTCCTCGCATTTTAAATATTGCTGTTATTAAGTTTTGACTATTCTCAGTTCTAAAATAATTTTTTTCGCATAGATTGTGATCCAGAATGCTGTAAATAGCTCTATGAGCAGAAGATGTCGCCTTGTTGATACAATCGACTCTATAATTTTCGTCAACTTTATTTGCTATGCTATAAAGTGTATCCTTGATATCCTCTCTGTTAGTTGGCAGGCTTAGATTAAGGTTCACATCGCATTGATCTGCAAGTTCTTTGAGTTTCTCATACCAATGGACCCTCTTTTGTATGGTGTGTAGCGCTATAACTTTTGGCAATCTACCATCTGGCATGCAAAGAACTTTCACTAAGTAGTCAATATGAAGCTTAAGTGTTTTAATAAACAAAGGTGACAAGCCGGTTTCGATATTTATCATGTAATTAGGTGTATTCCGCGGTAGTTTGAAGCATCTTTTTACATAAAACCGTAATAATTTTTCTACTGTTTCGTACTTCTCAAAACCCCACGTTTGAGCCGCATACATCATTATAGATTCCGCGACTGATAAAAAGACTCTGTACTTAACGCTGTGGGAAATAAGTTTGTTTTCAAAGCATTTCTTCCATGTAGCACTTATTGCGCTTTTAGCTTTTATAAGCTTATCTTTTAGGTGGTTTTCCATATTTAAATTGCTTGTTATAATAACACCAAGATATTTATAGGATCTCACGACTTCGATCGGTTCACCGTTTAAATTCCACTTCTCATTTCTGGACAATCTGCCTGAACCCTGCTTAAACACCATAACTTTTGATTTGGTTAAGTTAACCGTCAAGTTCCACAACATGCAATAAATACCAAGCCGATTGATCATAAGTTGCAGTGTTTCCGGTGAATAAGCAAAAAGGATAACGTCGTCAGCAAAAAGGAGCGCTTTAATCCGCATACCAGCAAACTCTATACCACCTGGCATAAAGTCGATAAGATCGTCGATGAATAGAGCAAACAGGTTTGGACTAAGGGGGCACCCCTGTTTAACTCCCATTGTTGTTTCAAAGTAATCTGACATTACATCTCCGTTCCATACTGATGCCCGGTTACCATCATATAGATTCTCTAATACGTTTCCAAACTTCCATGTCATGCCAGCATTGTATAGTTTGTAAAACAAAGCTCTTCTGTCAATGCTGTCGAAGGCTGCCTTGAAGTCAACGAAGAATACGTATAGCTTCTTTTTCTGTGCCAGAAAGGTTCCCGCAATGCTTTTTAAAACAAAGATGTTATCACAGGTGGAATATCCGCTCCGAAAACCCGCTTGAAATTCCTTGAGCTTCTTATAGTAATTTATCCATTCACAAAGTCGATTGTTCAAAAGAGAGACAAAAACTTTATATAAAACATTGAGAAAGGAAATCCCGCGGTAGTTCTTTGGGTTCGAAATGTCGCCTTTTTTGTGAATTGGGAATATTATTGATTCCTTAAACTGCTGTGGTATGTTCCCTGTTTCCATTATTGTATTGAAGGTCTCCGTAAGTTTTGAGACAAGTTCCACTGTTCCATATTTCAGGAACTCCGCCGTTATTCTATCCGCTCCTGGAGCTTTCCCTTCCTTTAATTTGGTCGTTATCAAAAGTACTTCTTCAATAGTAAAGGAAGAATCCAAAATATCGTCCCAAGTACAAGGTTTTGCGAAAAGAATAGTTGGTGCAGCTTTATCAGGGCTTAGAAGTTTTTGGAAGTGTTCCTTTAATAAAACAACAGAAATCTTATCGCTTATTTGAAGACTCTTCCCGTTGAACGATTTTATTGCTTTCCAAAATTCTTTCGCGTCTCTACAGCAGGTCAGTTTTAAAGCTGTACTTTCATTATACTTTATTTTCTTGTCTCTACAAATTTTCTTATAAAAGGCGTTTGCTTCAATGTAGCGTGCTTTAATAGTTGGATTGTTTAGTTTTCGAAATGCTCTTAGCCATCCGAAGGACTTCTTTCTAGCCGCTTCGCACTCCAAATCAAACCATTCCTCCTTTGATTTCATTTTTGACGAATTCGATTGTCTGGACACCGGATAAGAAGATTTTATTATGCGCTCGATATCACATATATTCAGCTCTGATACTGCTTGAAGGCTTTGATCTAAGTTATTCCGATATTCATTTGCCTTGTTTTTCTTCCATCTTAGTTGTGGGGGCAGTTTAAGTTTTCTCGACTCTTCCCGAGGTATAAAATATGGGTTTAGTGTAACGGTGATAGGCATGTGATCAGAATAAGGATAATTCAACACCTCAAAATCATGAACTATGGACATCCATTCGCCTTTTGCTAGACAGAAGTCGACAATTGAAGAACCTTGCTGTCCTACAAAGGTATATTCACCGTCTTTATCAGATTCACTTACACCATTCATGATATGCAGTCCAAATGAATCACACAACTCTAAAAGCTTAATACCTCTTGGATTAATCGTTGTATCCTTTGAATTTCTTACTTTGCCCGCAAACCTATTTTCTTGCCCTTCTTCTCTCCCTATCCTTGCGTTTAAATCACCTATAATCATGACATTATCAGCACTATTGCGTTCTAGAAAATCAGTTAATATTTCAAAATCTCTATCCCAATGGTTGCAATTGATGTAAGAAGGTATTACAATAAATTTCGAAGTATTTATTTCCATATTTAAAAAAATTACTTCTTCCTCTACCATAAATTCACAAGAAATGTTTTCCAAAGATTTTTTGTAACCAAAGTAGCATCCACCACTCGGTCTTCCTCTCGCATTTCGTTTTATTGCTGGAACCCATCTAAAGTTTAAATTTTGAAAACGCTCTTCATACAAATAATAATCTTCTTCCATAACAAATGTTTCATACAAAAACACAAAATCATAATTATTTAACAATTCATAAAAATTTGAATATAATGACTTATTACTAAGGCCTGCTATATTGTAACTTATTATTTTAAAACTTTTACATTCATAATTTAAATATTTATTTTGGCAGACGGCGGCGCCTTTACCCTATGCTTGGTTTTGTTTCGAGTTTAAGTTCGAGAATAATTGAAAGGTTTGAGCCTTGGCTAAGCTGTTTTCATGTTTTTTTCATGTCATCCGATGAATCCTCGATGAACAGAACAGCCGGTAGATGAGTAGTAGCGTCGGCATGCCGCGGCGGTTGAAGTATGTAACTTCGTTACAATACTATTTTGCTCAGCTGGTATAACCGTAGTATACCCTTAGAGACATGTGTGGTTCATTCCTATACTAGTGTGTCAAGCGCAACCGTGAGACCACGGCCAAATTGCACTACAAACTTCTGCCCTATGGTGGCATATTCTCCAGATTTGGCCCCGTGTGACTTTTTTTACTTGCAAACTTGAAAAAATCACTCTCAGGCAGAAATTTGAGTCAAATGAGGAGGCAAGATAAGACAGATAATAAAGGGTTTAGTAATTTTGGCGGCCTATGACAGCCATGTTGTTTTTGTGAAATATGTCAAATCTGTTGTTTATTATTCAATTACTGATGCCAAATCACCATAGCAAGTTACACGATTGAACAGCACTCCTTTGATAAAACTTTATTATCAAAATAGGTGGTGGCCTTTCACAGTCGATTCTTCATGCACAGAAACTCTGATTTTCGCAGGCTTCAACTTGGCGAATTTGACGTCAGAACTTGGGCCTACATCCGCACAAGATCCAACTGACCCAGGAGTTTGCAATTTATGACCATAGACAACGCTGTTTGTTCGCTGACTCGGCTTTGGACCGTTTTCAAGAGGACCCCAATTTTGGTCGAAAAAATCACCATAAGCGACTAGGCTGTACTAACAAGTAAAATTGCTGTATTCGGGACGATACCATCCCACACGAGGTCCACTATGGTGACAATGCATCCTCAATAAGTTACTTTTGGTTTGAATTTTAGGGTGACGTCGTCATTGGTTAGTACTTTTTCAAAAACGACGTTGGTGAGGCGGTCACTGTCAATGGCGAGCGCCACGAACAATGATAACCAATTTTATATGACCTTAATTGAACCGCATCTGATTCCAGCAGAACATGAAGTCACAGGTCTATGCGAATAAACCTCAATCGACCGATGGTCTTAAGGTGAACATAACACAGGACCACTTGGATCCATGTCATCGTAAGACGAAGACGGCAGACTCTGTCTGGAGAATGATGTTAAAGTTGTGATTGTAGACTTTCATGTTTAAAAAAAAGGAATAGAAGACGTTTTTGGTGCATTAGTTGGTAATAACCAGTAATACCAACAGATATCAGCTTCCAAGAAATATACCGTGAAGCAGCTCGTTATACTGTGACAAGAAGCAACCTGATACTCTCAGAACGGGCAAACCAATTCATGAAATTTATGTGCTCGACGTTTTAGACATTAACCAATGTCTAGAAGTAGTTCCTCGAAAATTCAGAGCTCAACTGTCGAAAACATAAGAAAATTGCGATCAAAGGAGAAGAAATTCATCATTGAACACCTTAGCATACCTGCAGCTGCCAGAGTCTAGAGAAAGCAACCAAACAAGAGGTTCTTCGTTGTACATTTACCTACGAGACCTCAATAATCAATAGTCCCAGTATTGCGATATTATCAGCAGCCGATATTACCACACGCTTACTATCAAAAATGCTTTAAAGACCGGAACACATGCTTTCGAAATAGCGAAGATAAACTAGTCCTCTAACCGCAGGGAAAGTTAGATTTTTTCAAGCAGCCGCTTAATGTTGATCAAGAACATTAAGACCACAAGATCTAATGGATTACCATAACCGATGACCGGACTATCAACTCTATATGCTCCTTCTTCAAAAAACGCAAGAACAATTGAGGCATATCCTTTCTAAGCTTCTTACGCCATTGTGGCTTTCGACCTTGCGGATCGATCATAAGCCAAATTTTCACATTGATGTAAATTCTGAAAATAAACAAACGAATTTCAACTCAAGACACATCATCTTTTAATCGATTTCTAAGCCGCAATCCTGGAAAAAACTAAAAAAGCTTCCAATCGAAATATATGCGGTGGAATGTTCACCTCCTTCACGATTCCTTCAATCTTGTTCTCTACCAGTTGGTGCGCTTAACAAGCTTTACCACTGTCATACGGCACTATTTTCAACAAATTTGTGCAAATATTGAAGTATGCTCACGATATTGACATCATCGGCAACAAAAACATGCTAAACACGATGAAACAAGATTCGGACTTAGCCTTACTGTAGATAGCAACAATTTCGAAGTAGTTAAGGAGTTCGTCTATCTCAGAGTCATCACCTTAGTTTATGCTCAATCATAAACAAAATTTCAAATTTGTCAGTGGTATACTAAATAAGATATTTTATATCAATTTAAAATAAAATGCACGACTGGATCGCACGAACTTTGGAATGTAAAATATATTTTATAAATATAAAACATGGATTTAATGAGATAAAAATGTTCAAATGCATGAATTGATTTTTGCGCAAATAAAGTTCAAAAATCGTTTTATTAAAGTAGTTTTTTATATAACAAATTTCTTTAAAATTTTTCTAGAACAAAATTTGGGATGCCAATTTTAAGGGCTTAGTAATATTGATTTTAGGAAATAATTTCAAGAAATAATCGTTCATATTGATATTGATTTTTCAAAAAATAAATTGTAATTTTTTTTTTTCAAAAAACCAAAAAAAAATTTTTTCGAATATTTTTATAGACAATATTATTTTAAACTTAAGGAGGCTCCTGGTAAAAATTTTGGGTTAAAATAGTTAGAGCCGTTAATGAGAAAGTCAAAAATCAAAAAAACGGTTCTATGACAGGTGCCATTAATAACATTTTGCCCCAAAATTATTTTTTACAACAATTTAGTCCATGTCCATAACATGTAATTTTTTATCAAAATCGTTAGAGCCGTTTTCGAGATAAATAAGATTATGCATTACGAGTGTATGGGGTACGGTTTGTTTTAGAGCTGAAACAAAATTTGAATTTCCCCTCTAGGGAATTATCGAAGACTCTTAAGTACCGAGTTTGAAGAAAATACCTCCAGTAGTCTAGGCTGTAGTGAGAGGTACAGACATACAGACAGACAGACTGAATTGCCGGACCCACTTTTTACGTCTTCGCTATTATCGTAATGTCAACTTTGATCAAAATCTCGAGTTCGATTTTTTCCAAAAGCAGAACTGGCAAAAGTGGTCAAATGTTTTCGCTTACTTGAAAAATTGATTTATAGGAAGAGTTTTTAATAGAATTACAATATTTTTTTATTTTTTCATTTTGTTTATTTAACTAGATTTAAATAATAATTATAATAACTTTTTCAAAAAATAATATATTAAGTATACAATACAAAAAATATTCCATTAGTTTTTAGACTTGTCCAATTATGCACGTTTAAAATAAATGTTTTTTTTTTTTAGTATTTAGTCCATAACCCTTTCTTTTTAATTACTTGGGAGCAACGCTTTGGCATACTTTCCACAAAATTATGGAGAAATTGCTCTGGAATACGGCCTCATTCAAGCTCCATTCGTTGCCAAAGCTCCTAAGTGTGATGGATGATTTTTGTGCTGCCCCAACCGTCGCTTCACAATTGACCATACATTTTCAATTGGATTGAAGTCAGGGCTTTGTGCTGGCCATGTCATCGTCGTAAACTCAGCCATTCCGAGACAATTTTTGACGTGTGTTTTGGATCTCCTTCCTGCTGAAAAGTTATTTCACAATCATTGAAGCCTGTTGATGCAGTAAAAGGTGGTAAATTTGCCTTCAGAATGTCTAAATATTTTTCTTTGTTCATGATGCCATCGATTTTCACCAAAGGACCAACAGAGTTTCAAGAGAAACAACCCCAAACCATCACCGAACATCTTCCATGTTTCTCCAGGACGTGACCAATAAAAAGATCTACCATCCGTTCTTATTCTATTGACCTTCGTCTCGTCCGACCAAATGATTTTTTTCCATTGGTCAATGGTTCAGTGTTTGTGCTTTTTAGCAAAAGGCAACCTGGTTTTAATATTTTTCGCTGAAAACAGAGGCTTCTTCGGTTTCTCTTTAGCGTTTAACTCAATTCTTTTGAGTGCCCGGCGGCGGGCGTGCAGTCTACAGTCTACTAACTGGCTTGTCTATGTTTTGGGCTGCCTTGCCTGCTTAGGTGTTCTGGACCTACAACTTCTCAACTCTCTTTCCATTCTTCGAGCTTGCAAATCAGAAAGCAGTCGTTTCCGTCCTTTTTCCATTGGGGGGACATCGATGTTTTTGTTTTTTTTTTTTTTAATATTAAGCAAACCACTTTTTATTAAAAAAAATAGCGCGGTCGACGGTATTCTTACAATTTTTTTTCATTTTGACAATAATCAGCTTTACACGTTTTAAAATGAACGACTTACCCAAAACAAACTATCGACAAATAAAATTATCTTAACTGTTACTTGTTAAATAACAGTAAAACAAACAAAGCACAATAGAGAGGAACATCTCTCAATGAACAAAGAACAAACGATGTTAAATCTCTTGAAACTAAAACGTGCATAATTGGGCAAAACCAGAAAATTATTATTTTTTTGTTTGTATAATACATTATTTTTGAAAATTTTACTGTACATAATAAACGTGAATTAAATAAACAAAATAAGAAAAATAAAAAAGAAAATATTTTAATTCTATTAAAAATTCCTTACTTAAATCAATTTTTCAAAAAAGCGAAATCATTTGACCCCTTTTGCTCTTCACTGTATATCGCAAGTTAAATTACCTTTTTACTCTCAAAATTGACCCTAACTGTATATAACGTAATTACGAAACCAAGTCAACGGCCTTGGCTTTGATAAAAGCATCGCTTCCCACATAATCCGACTTTTTTACATTTTCTCGAGAAAAAAAAGATATATCATTTAAATAAAAAATAGTTTTTTCGCCGGAACGTATTAGAATTAAGATATATTTTAGCTTAGAGTGCCCGTCGCTCTATAGGGCCAATAAGTTAGTTTTAAGTTATTGGATAAGTAGGCTAGTTTTTATGAATTTTTGTTTAGGTTTAAGATGAAAGGTAAAAATGAATTAAAAATAAAATGCACGACTGGATCGCACGAACTTGCTCTTATGTAAAAGTACTTTGGAATTTAAGATACATTTTATAAATATAAAACATGGATTTAATGAGATAATAATGTTCAAATGCATAAAATTGCCGTCTGGTTTCCGTAAAGGTATGAATTTATGCAAATAAACTTTAAAAAAACGTTTTATTATTGAATAAATTTTTATATAAGAAATTTCTCTAAAATTTTTCAAGAAAAAAATGTGGGATGCGAATTTTAAGTATTAAATAATATTGATTTTAGGAAATAATTTCAAAAAATACTCGTTCATAGGTTTTGAAGATATTGATTTAAAATTTTTTTTTCTTTCAAAAAAACCCAACAAATATTTTCTCGAATATTTTTATATACAATATTATTTTAAACTTAAGGGGACTCCTGCTGAAAATTTTGGGTTAAAATCCTTAGAGCCGTTAATGAGAAAGTCGAAAATAAAAAAACGGGTCTATGGCAGGTACCCCTAATAACATTTTGCCCCAAAATTTTGTTTGACCAAAATGTAGCTTATGTTGATAATATCACACTTAATTTTTTTTATCAAAATCGTTAGAGCCGTTTTTGAGATAAATAAGATTTTGCATTACGGGTGTATGGGGGTTACCGTTAGTTTTGGAGCTAAAAAAAAAATTCAATTTCTCCTCTAGGGAATCACCGAAGACCCTTAACCACCGAGATTGAAAGAAATAGGTCCAGTGGTTTAGGCTGTAGTGAGAGGTACAGACATACAGACACACTGAAACATGTTTTTTGTGTACTAAATTTTCCTTAAAATTTTTATAAAAAAAATTTATATGCAAATTGTTAGTATTTAATAAAATACATTTTAAAACGTAATTTAAAAATTTAATCGTGTATCGGTTTTCAAGAAATTGAATTTTCAAAAAAAAATTGTATTATTTTTTAAAAAAAATTGTATTATTTTTTTAAAAATCCAAAAACTATTTTTTCGAAAAAATTTTTAGTTTATATTTTTTCAAATGCAAAGCAGCTCCTGCATAAAAATTTTGGTTAAAATCGTTAGAGCCGTTGGTGAGAAATTCGAAAATCAAAAAAACCGTTCTATGACAGGTACCCCTAATAACATTTCCCCCCAAATTTTTTTTTAACCAAAATATAGTCCATGTCCATAATATTACACCTAATTCTTTTTATCAAAATCGTTAGAGCCGTTTTCGAGATAAATAAGATTTTGCATTACGGGTGTATGGGGGGTACCGTTAGTTTTAGAGCTAAAAAAAAAATTTCAATTTCTCCTCTAGGGAATCACTGAAGACCCTTAACTACCGAGTTTGAAGAAAATACCTCCGGTAGTTTAGGCTGTAGTTCGAGGTACAGACATACAGACATACAGACATCCCACTTTTTTCGTCTTCTCTATCATCGTAATGTCAACTTTGATCAAAATCTCGAGTTCGATTTTTTTTCCAAATGCAGAACTTGCCCTATAGTACTATATCGCAAGTAAAAAAAAAATATCTATGGAGTAGTGTATTATCAAATATGTATTGTAGGAAACCAAATTCTTATAATAGCATTTCAATTCTTCTTCAGAGCCCAACATTTCTTCAATCAATTATTTAACTATTTTAATTAAATATTTTAGAAAATATTGCTTCTTATCAAATTTTTTTATAAAATTGTGGTACAAACTTTTTAAATCTATTTTAACTTGTTTTTTTTTTATATTTCAGGAATTTTAAACAACATAAGAAAGAAAGTAAGTAATTTAAACAAAATATTTCAAGTAATACGTTTTATTGAAAATTTGAAATTTATTTGTAGTTGTTTATTTGAAAATATCAATATAAAAGTTATCATATCGCTGAACTTCAAAATCTGGAATCTATTACTTCAAAATTCCTTCAGTACTTACATATGTACTTGGTGTCTTTAGAAATGTTAAAGTCAACCAGAAATCTTTTTAAGGATGTTGTGTTTTATTGTTTGAAAAATGTAGGTTTAATATCGAAATTTTACGAGTAAGTATACTCACTTATGGAGTAGCTGGGTTGGCTAAAAATGACGATTGTCTATATCGATAGTTTTTTTTCTATCGATTCTATCGTTGAGAAATTCAAACTATCAAAGTAAATGGGTAGTTACATAATTTTCCTTTTTAAAAGGAATTTATTTAGGCTTTGTTTATGTTGAAATACTTGCTGAATTTCTCCTTGCGATCAAAATTATTATTGTGTTTAAGTTTTGATATTGTTGTTATGAAAATATTTTTAATAAATTTTCATTCTGTTCTACATTCTCAATCGAATACGTTGTTATTATTTTTACTCTGCTAAAAGTTTACGGGTAGAGGTTGGAAAAAAATTTCAAAAACTGGTTATTAATGGTATACCATCGATAAAACCATTTTTTTGTTTTCGATTTCCTTAAAAAAACGATAGAACTCAATTTTGTCTCAGCATATGAGACTCCTAAGAAGTTTGAATAGTATTATGTATTCAAATTTTCAAAATAATTTTTTTTTGATTTATAATAAAATTATATTTTTCGTTTAAAAGATCAATATTTGAAAAGCCAAATGGTAGATTTGTTAAGCTTCATAATCAACAGGTTTTACCTATGGTAGGTGAATACCATACAAATATTAAATAAACTGCACGACTTGCTCTTATGTAAAAGCACTTTGGAATTTAAAAATTGCTTATAAATAAATATAAAACATGGATTTAATGAGATAAGAATATGCAAAGCATAAAATTGCCATCTGATTTCTAGAAAAGTATGAATTTATGCAAACAAAGTTTAAATATCGTTTTATTATTAAATAATTGTTTTTATATAACAAATTTCTTAAAAACTTTTCTCAAGAAAAAAATTTGGCAAGCCAATTTTAAGTATCAAAAAATAATCGGTCTCACGTTAAATTTCAATTTATTTATTTCATAGCGGGCGTACAAATAAGACATAGTCTTTTATAGTACCTTAAAATTGGACTCTTAAGTTAATTAAAATTAAAGCTTTCTTTTTAACATTACTGAGATTAAATTCAAAAAGAAGTAATATAAGTTAAAAAATTTAAGATCTGATACATAATTATAATTACTTTCTAGTCACTGTTTTATAAATGTTTAATTTAAATGACAATAAGCACCTTTTTTAAATTTCGATATTTTTTCATAAAAGTATGATAGTATAATGTAATATTTTGTGCAAGAAAATACTACGAGTACACCTGGATACAAAGAATTGTTCAAAAGTGCATCCTAGGAAAAGTTGATGGTACTGAGAAACATGGTCAAAGATTCCCAAATCAAAAATGTACTTACTCGTAGTTATATCATTGAAAGCAACAAGCATTTTACGTAGTGATTGAGAATCCAGTTTAGGGTAAGCTACTGAAACATAGCCAATAAGTGGTACAAGCAACGATTTGCCAATAATTCGCATCTTATTTTCAAGCGGTGTTAGATTAGAGAACACATTCAATTTTCAACGGAGAGGTTAATATGATCGACGGCTGAAAGTGATCATTACACAGCGACCAATTGCTAATCTTATCCAGATCTTCATTTAGGGAGCGTAACGGAATCCCGATTTTTATAATCCCGTTTTTCAAAAATCTCGCAAAAAAAAGTTTTAAAATACCGTCCTCTATAATACCGTTTTTTTTAAAATACCGCTTTTTAAAATCCCGTTCTATTATAATCCCGTCTTATACCGCTTATCCCGTTTTTAAGAATACGTAGCTAAAACTTATTGATTTTATGTTGGTTATTTTCCAGATTCTTTAAATGCTAAGGAAACTTTGCATACACCCAACCTCGCACCTACTCCAAATCCTAAAGTTTGCCCAAGCAGGGGGGTTGCAGGCAGCGTGCACAGTCTTACATGCCTTACTGTTTAAACGTCCTAATAAGAGAAGGGATTATAAAAAACGGGATTATAAGAGATGGGATTTTAAAAAGCGGGATTTTAAAAAGCGGGATTATAAAAAGCGAGTTAAATCTTGCAATAAGTTAACAGGTCTCAAAAGAAAAATTTGAGCATCATTTGTAACATGACATTTTTGCAAACATGTGGTAAGTCATTTATAAGCATGTAGAATAAAATATGACCTAAGATGGAACCATGTGGCACACCATCAAGTAAGCTGATTGAATCAGAAGAATTATTGCCAATTTTAACCTTTTAAGTTCGCTGACTTGAATTTGAAGATACTGATTTTTTAAAAGAAACTAAGGATTGTTTTTTCAATATTATTGTTAATTTAAATTCAAAAAAGCTGCTATACAAAAATGTTGGTTAAAATCGTTAGAACCGTTTTAGAGATTAATAAGATTTTGCATAACGGCTGTATGGCAAGTACCTTTGGTTTTGGAGCCAAAAACATTCAATTTCTCCTCTAGGGGATCACCGAAGACCCTTAAGTCCCAATTTTGAAGAAAATACCTTCAGTAGTTAGGACCGTAGGACAATGTACAGACATACAGAAAGACAGACGCAATTGCCTGACTCACTATTTTCGTGTTCTCTATCATCAACTTTGATCAAAATCCCGAGTTTGAATGTAGAACATTCCCTATAGTACCTACATACATACATATGTATATCGCAAGTAAATTTAAAAAAATTAGTTATACGTTGATCAAATAATAATTAACTAATTAAAATATTTCTTATTAATACCAAATTTTAACAAGTCAATACTAACTCTGTTATCACCAAAGTATAGCTGAACCTGGGTTGTTATATATTGCACCTTTTGTTTTTCCCAAATATCCTGAATATAATAAATATTATTTGCACTGAAATATTAAAGCAAAAATAAATTAAAATAAACTATTAATTCAAGGGATTAAGCAATCAGTCGAAAAATTTGTTTAAAAACACAATTTCATATAAATACGTTTGTGAAACTTTTCTGTTTTGTTATTTTATTCAAAATTGAATTAAACGAAAGCTATGGGTAATCTCGATAAAATCGATACATTTTCTGAAAAATATCCACAGTAAAATAATTCGATTTTTAGTCAAACTTAAAATATGATAACATTAACTCATCAAATTCGATTTTTTGAGAACCGGATAGTTTCTTAACCCATCGTTTACTACCAAAATATAGATTCAATAAATCAGGCTTTATATACCACAAGTGTACTAGATTATTTTCACAATTTGATGAAGTGTTTATGTGCTCAGACTCATTAGGATAGTAAAGATATCGATTGTCTGTTAATTAATAGGCAAAATTGTCCAGTGCACAAGTATATAGGGGATAGGACGGTAAATATAAAATTGGTATTTTTGTATGAATGAATTATTGATCTATAATTAACGTAAACTTTTACTGTGTGATTAGATATTAATTTGTCTATTTTCCAAGTCGCCGACAAAATGTTTACAAATATGCTAATCGAATTATTCATGCGAAAACAAATAAAAACAAGCAACCAGAAAAATAATATTTTTTTTTCTTTCTTATGACCTCCTTTTACTTACTTCTTTATTTTAAAAATGATAGTTTTTATAGTTGTTTTTATGACAGTCCTCCACGTATAGCTCTAATGCACAAACAGCATTCAACATTTCTCTACACACCTGCATCGAAAAAAAAAAAAAATATTAAGAACATTCAAAAATAAAAATAAAATATGTACCCGAACTGTAAAAAAATTTAAGTTGAGGTTTCCAAAACAAAAACTGCACCCGAACCCGTACCCAACCAGCATGGCTTCACTAAATCAGGTTTCTTCTTCTATAGAGAGATTTAAAATGAACATTCATTGCAAGGCTCTATTCCTTTGTGCATTTTCTTGGATTTTATTCTTGCCTTTTACCCTTTTTTGCTCCTTTTAGCGAGACCCATGCACCTTGAAATGTGGTATCATTCATGTGGTGGGCATTCCTTCATAACCAGTGCCGGATTTATCAGTAAACTAAAGAAGCATATTTGTTTTTATGAATTGAAATGAAAAGTGACAATTCAAAGGTGGTCAACAGCTACAAATTTCTGGGCAGTCATGTTACAAGAAGTCTAACTATGGATATGCACCTTCAAGAAAAGCTCTATTAATCAAAGATATAGGTATTAACTCAACTTGCAAAGTTTGTTTTGGCAACTTATGAGTATCACATATCGAATATCACTATGCTTATTTAAACGAGACTCTATTCTGATACATATCTGCGATTCTGATTATTAATCAAATGGACCTACACACCTACATGTCTCATCAGCTCAAGAAATTTCTGGAAGATCGTAAGCTTCTTAATGACCGCCAATACGTCTTTAGCAGCAATCGTTCCACTGGTGATCTGATGACATATCTCACCGAAGAGTGGGACGGATCTTTACATTGTCTTGAAGAAAGTAAGATTATTGCGCTTGATATTTCTAAGGCATTTGATAGAGTTCGGCACCAGGCTCTCTTATCGAAAATACGTGCATTTGGTATCAACGATACTCTTATTTCTTGATCAACGATACTCCCTCTAGATCAAACAAAAGATTTTGTATTGGACGGTTTCAAGCCTGATCTTCACAAAATAAATGCTGGTGTTCCCCAGGGCTCCGTTTTGTCTCCGACTCTCTTCTTCATTTGTATAGATGATCTCTTGTCTGGTACTTCTAATCCACTTCATTGTTTTGCCGACGAATCTACTCTCAGCTTCTCATACTCGTTCTCGAATTCACGCCCACCTCCTTGGGAATTGGAATTGCAACGGTATCGTATGATAAGCCCATTAAACTCCGATCTTTAAAGCATTATTAAATGGAATATAAGAAATCTTGTAGAGTTTAATTAATAATAGTGGCTTATGCCATTGTCCATGAATGGCACTTGCATCGAAGAAACTGAAAAGCTCTCAGTACTTGGTGTGTCAACGTCGATCTTCGTTCGAATAACCACATCCTCGAGACCGCCGAAAATGCTTAAGATCTCTACATCGATTTAAGAAATTTTTCAACCCTTCCGATCTGGCTATCATTTATAAGGCGTTTATACGTCTAAAACTCGAGAATAACTCACATCTTTGGACAGGTGCAGCACCAAACTTCTCTCAACTTATTGGATAGAATTCAGAACAGAGCGTTTAAACTGATAGGAAACAAAGCTATCATGGATTCATTCCCTTATGTTCAACACAGCCGGAATGCTTCATGTATTTCCTTGTTTTATCGCAAACAATGCTCGCTCGAAGTAGTCCCCTTTATCAGTTCACCCAAGACACCCGCTTCGATGAACGCTCATCAGTTTACCTTTGAGCCTAATTTTGGTCGCACAACACGATTATGGAAAATTTACCCGGTACAGTTTTACCTTGCCATTTCAATTTGCAAACATTAAAAACCAATCTTCATCGACACCTCCTGTCTCTCTCCCCCCTAATTTCCCCAGCAACCGTGCTGTGTTTAACATCATAACGGTCCTTTAATAATATCCTTTATAATATGAATTATAAAAAAAAACACATCTCCTAGGAAACAGCTTTAAAAAACAATAAGAATGATAAACAAAGTTAGTCCTCAGAACAGAAGAAGAATATTTTTTTCAACTTTTAACATTTTTTTTTTCAATAAATTTGAAATTATTGACATTTACAAAATTATTTCAAATTTTAAATATAAACTTGAAATTGTATTTACGTTGCACAACTTTGACAACTTAGTGTGCGAGTTAGATTCTGAAATGTGTCTCTTCTTTTCTGGAAAGGAGCTGTCATTATGAATGCCAATAGAAGACTTTCAGGAGAGTTTATTGGATTGTCAAATCGGGGAGGCCATCATGATTTCACTTTTATCTATGCCAAAAATATTTTTACTGTTTTTGATCAGTATCTGAACAATTATATTCCTTATTTTTAAAGGTGATACATACTCACATATTGGGCAGATGATCCAATAACACACTTGAGTCATTTGGATAGAATCCAAAGAAGAGCTCTTAAAATGATAGGTGGATAGGCGTATAAGAGAAACATTTGAATCCCTCGAGCACCGTCAATTGTTTCCCGTCTTTCATTATTTTACCGTTATTTTAGTAACAGTTTTCTAGTGAGTGAAATAGCCAGGTGCATTTATCCCCTTAAACAATTTAACCTCAATATCCGCGCTTCAGGGAATGCTCATCAGTTTTCACTTCAGCCCAACTTCAGACGTGCTCTTCAATTCGGAGATTCTTTCTTAAGCCGCACCAAACGAATGTGGAGTGCCATACCAGGCCATTATAATATTAAAAAATTCAAAACCAATATGCATCGGTGTCTCCTTTCAATTTTTGTCCAACTTTTCTATATGCTCGCACTGTGTTCAAACATTTTAAAGGTAGTCATAATTCCTTTAGTGCTTAAACTTACGAGTATCAAGATCTCCTATCAAAAGATTATTTAATATTTATTTTTGCAGAAATTTAATTTATACTCTTTTTTACATTTAGAATCTAAATCTTCGATTGTTGAGGCTTTGATCTATTCAAAGTTTGAATTGAAAAGGCCCACTATTTAAGTAACTCCGGCTCTGATTATTGCTAGTACTTTGCAGAGAAAAACATTATCGACAACCGCAACAATTTCTTTTTGTTTTACAAAAACTTTTGATCGAGCTGTCGAGTGTGGTGGACACTAAATCTCACGGGTTAGCTGAAAAAATCAATGTTGTTGTTGTAGCACTACAAAGAAGAAAACAGACAATCAACCACTTTTTTTATTCAGCACTTTTTCAGCCATCATAGTCGTCTTCGTCTTAACAACTTCAATTTTTCTCGTACCGGTTTCGGTTTTGTGTTCTGCCTAACCCCTCTTAAAGTAAGGTTGCCTTTGTTTACCTTCAATAATAATTGTTTTACTTAGGGGAAGTACATAGATGGTAGCTGAAGAGGACGAATTCAGCAAAACGGTACATATAAAAGAAATCAAGGTGCAATAATAATGAAGAAGGATCGGTCACGACTTTCATATTAAAAGTAAATAACCTTCCCATATCTGGAACTAAGATGCATCTACGTTCGAGGTTACACAGACAAGCTCAGAGGTCGTTTGCAAAATGACTTTGGGAAAGTTGCTGTCGCGAATTACATTGTCGTGCGGTTTTAGTATTTTTGCTATTTCATCGTCTTGGGTGTATGAGATATTTTTTCTCCAACTTTGCATTATTCATTATTATTTTATGAAATCTATTAATATAAATCTATTAATAGAATTTAAAAAGACGCTACATCTTAAAAACCCTTGGTTCAAAACCCAAGTAGATAGGTACATATCAAATTCAAAGTTAATCGTCTTTAATAATTAATAACTAATCATTCCTGGGAATCAGATATCAGCCGATTTTATAAATTAATCGAAATTAAATTTGAAAACAAAGCATTGACATCGAATTTTCAAATTGCAATTTTTTGAAAAATCCGAAGAAAAATAAAATGCAAGATTGGGTCTCACGAACCTGCTCTTACGTAAAAGGCTAAGAATTTCAAAAATGAATGTTATTAGAAAAAAACTGTTCATAAGCACAAAATTTATTTTTAAATGACTAAATCAACTTCCTTAAAAAAAATATTGATATCGAATTTTCCAAAAAAAAAGGAAAACAATTTTTTTTTTAATTCAAAAATATTTTTACTTGCGACTTATAGGTACTATTAGTCAAGTTATGCATTCGAAAAAAAATCCAACTCGAGATTTTAATCAAAGTTAACATTACGATGATAGCGAAGACTAAAAAAGTGGGACTTCTGTCTGTCTGTCTTTCGACTACAGCCTAAACGGCTCGGCCGATTTTCTTTAAACTTGGTTGATATTAATTTTTAATTTTCCCCCCCGCACGTGTTTTTTTTTTAAGACCGAAAATAACGGTACCTACCATACGATTTTTTTTTTCGAAATTTTATAAATATTTTTTTTTCTCAAAAACTGTTCGACAGATTTAAAAAATAAAAATACCAACAAATTTTATTTAGAACTTTTCGATTTTCTCAAAAACGGTACAACCGATTTTGAAGACAATTGTTTTTTTAAAGAATTTTTTTTCTAGATATGCTTCTAAAAAGTTTAAAAAAACATTGCATTTCAAAACTAAAAAAAAAGTATTTTATAAATTTTTGAAAAAAAATAATTTTTTTTTGGATAAATCGATATTTCAAAAACGGGTCAATATTTTTTTTGAAAATTAAATTTTTTTTCGAACCATAATAAAAACTTAAGGTTGGTGTGCTAAATTTTTTTCTTAAAAATCTTTTAAAAATATTTTTCGTGCATTTTATTTTTTAAAGCCTGGAAATGTAATGTTTTTTTTTAAACTTTTTAGAAGCTTCTCTATAGACAGACATAATTTCGAGACCTACTTTTTTCGTCTTCGCATTTCATTGTAATGTGAACTTTGATGAAAATCTCCAGTTCATTTTTTTTTACCAATGCATAACTTGCCTTAAGTACCTATAAGTCGCTAGTAAAAAATGTTTAACCTTTAATTAATGATTTTTAAGCCTTTTAGAAGCTTATCTAAATAAAAATTACTTTAAATCCGTTTTGCTGTTAAAGAGAAAGTCGAAAATCAAACAACTTGTTCTATGATAGGAACTATTTTTACTTACTTGGAAAAAGAGTGGAACTCGAAATTTTTACATTACGATGTAAGCGAATACGAAAAAAGTGGGTCCGGTAATTTCGTCTGTCTGTCTGTACCTCGATCTACAGCCTAAACTATTGGAGGTATTTTCTTCAAACTCGGTACTTAAGGGTCTTCGGTGATTCCCTACAGGAGAAATGGATTTTCTTTTTCAAAATCAACTGAACCCCCCATACACCCGTAATGCAAAAACTGGTTTATCTCAAAAACGGCTCTAGAGATTTTGATAAAAAAATATGGTGGGCTTTTATTTTATGCTAAGGAAAAAATTTTATTAACGGTTGGTCATAGAAATATTTTTTGGATTTTTTAACAAAAAGTTCCACACATTTTTTTTGAAAAATCAATATTTTCTAAACGTGTGAACGAATATTTTTTGAAATTATTTCTTAATAGGGCCCATACACTACGCAAACACGTTTGTTCAAACGTGTGTTTGAGCAAACATAGTTTCGACACACACTACACAAACATGTTTGAGAGATATTAGTTGCGTGACGTTTTTCATCTCAATCGGACCTACGGAGCAATGAGCGATTCAGCGTGTGCAGCTTTAATTATTGCCTTGCCTATTAAAAAAAATAGAAAAAAAACAAAAAAAAAAGAACTTGGTCAAAAAAAAATCGTTCGTCTTGTTTATTCATCTTAATTTCATGAAAATTGGCATCTGTTTGAGCCAAATTCAACACACACCACTCAAACATGTTTGTGCAGTTACGGAAAATTCAAAATTTTTTGAATTTCTTCAAACCGTTTGCGCAAATACTCAACATCGCTACACACTACTCAAACAGTTTGCACAAACATTTTTACAACAACAAAAGGCATTTGTTTGCTCAAACGGTTTGCGTAGTGTATGGGCCCTGTAAGATCTATATTATTAAATATTTAAAATTGGAAACCCAGATTTTTTTCTTGAAAAATTTTAAAGAAATTTTTTATACAAAAAAATTATTTCTTAATAAAATGATTTTTTAACTTTGCATAAATTCATACTTTTCTAGAAATCAGACGGCAATTTTATGCATTTGAATATTTTTATTTCATTGAATCCATGTTTTATATTCATTTATACATAATTTTTTAATTGCAAAGTACTTTTACATAAGAGCAAGTACGTGCGATCCAGTCGTGCATTGCATTAATTTCAAAATTGTATTCATTGAATAATACTTGGTAAAAATTAATCGAAATTTAGTAGGCGTTTTCGAGAAAAAAAAAACGTTTCTTAAACACTTTTTTTTTTAATATTTTTATGGTGGGTACTGGATAGAAGGAACGCATTCTTCTACATCTTATTTATAGACCTACAGTGTTTTGTTTGAATTGCCAAGTTTATAAAAACGAGCACTTGGTTTTCAAAACTGAGTTTTAAGAAAAAAACTGAATTTTGTCTTAATCCAAAACTTTACTTTTGAAACTTTAAATAAACAATAAACTTTAAATACTTTTTGGGATATTTCTATATGTAGTACCATAATTAACCGTTTTTTGGGAAAAAATAACCATACAAATTTGTCTTTTTTTTTTAGACTTTTTAGAAGCTTCTTTATAAAAAATTTCATTAAGATCCGTTATGCGGATAATGAGAAATTCAAAATTTGAAAAATGGTTCTATTATGGTAGGTACAAGCTGTAATATCTTAATTTAAATTTTTTTAATAAATTAAATATCATAAAAATTAATTTAAAGACAAAAAATTTTATCAAAATTCTAGGTGCCGTTTTCGAGAAAAATACGATTTTTGAAAACCTTTTTTTTAATTTTTTAACATTTGCATGGTGGGTACCTTTATTTTAAGGTAGAATGAACTTTTTTTCTCACATCTTCTAGATTATTTAAGAAACTTTTATTTATCAAGTTTAAAAAAAATCTACCTTGGGGTTTTCGAAATATTGAGTTTTGAAAACAAAATTTTGAAGTTTTTTTTAAAAATCCAAATAATTTTTTTTGGAAAATTTGAATACACAATTCTATTTTATTTATTGTATTTTGAAGTGCCTTAGCAAAAAAGATTTGATCAAAATCGGTGGTACAGTTTTTGAGAAAATCAAAAACAAGAAAATGGTTCCATGGAGGGTACCCTCAATAACCATTTTTCGGAAAAATTTTTTCAACCTTTACCTAGCTTTTACTAAATGAATTTTTTTTGTGTTTTTATTTTTTAAATCTGTGGAGCAGTTTTTGAGAAAAAAAAATATTTATAAAATTTCGAAAAAAATTCGTATGGCAGGTACCGTTATTTTTGGTCTAAAAAAAAAAGAAAAAAACGTGTGGGGGGAAAAATCAAAACCCATATCTACCAAGTTTGAAGAAAATCGGCCGACCGTTTAGGCTGTAGTCGAACCGACAGACAGACAGAATTGCGAGACCCACTTTTTTAGTCTTCGCTATCATCGTAATGTCAACTTTGATCAAAATCTCGACTTCGTTTGTTTTTTACGTATGCATAACTTGCCTTATAGTACCTATAAGTCGCAAGTAAAAATGACGCAAACATAAAAATTCAAAGTGGGACTTTTTTCATAACAAACAAAAAATTACAGCTTGATAAATCTCCCCAAACATATTCAATGAAGAATTTCTCAAAATAGCTGCATAGGAAAATGTTTGATTTCTATGTACGTACGAGTATATTCTCAGATAGATTTTGTTATAAAATTTAAAATAATCATTCTGGAATCATTCGGTGAATTAATAATCTGTATAACTGTGGCAAAATAATGTTTTTAAATTTTGAAAAACCAAATTTGAAAAAAAACCGCGTGTATCAGATTTTTCATTATGCAAAATGGCTGGGAATTTTGTATAATGTAATAATATCCCAAAAAAAATGAAAACAGGACCAAATATAAGAAAATCTGATCAATTTTTTGTTATTTTTGATTTCCAGATAAATGTGTTTCCTATTGCCCTAAAAATATAAATTCAAAACTTAAAGGAGCTTAAGGTTCCTCACTTTAAATAAACATGGAGTTATGGAAAACATTCTTTTAAAACAATTTTTTAAACTCAACCAATTTTTATTTAAAAAAAAAATGAAATTTCAAAGTAAATCAATAACTAGTTTTTGAAATATCGAGTTTTATAAAAAAATAAATATCTGTAAATGTGTACATATATTGTTTTTAAAGGTCAAATATATTTTTTTTTTTAATTTTTCGATAGCCAATGTTTCGTAAGCTCTTAGCAGTTTTCGAATAAAAAATACAAATATAGAGGAAGTCAAAAAAATAGTTATATGGTACATACATACATACATAACACATGGACTGTAAATAAAATTTTAGTTCAAAATTGTTTTATATTGAATTATAGATTATAAGAATTAAGTCGTACAGACAAAATTTTGAAATTTAGAAAAAAAGGAATAAGAAATGTATTACTTTACATTAATTTTTCGTTTTTAAGAATTTTTATTTTTCAATTTGTTTGATATACAATTTGATTTAAAATTAGCTTATTACTAAGTGAGATCGTGTGGGCTTAACAAAAGGAGTCCAACGTCCTTCTTTTGGCTTTATTTAATGCTATTTGCTAAGTCAGTATGTTTTTATTTTTAATATTAGCAGTGTAATAATTTTCGATTAAAGATCTTTATATTCCCTGTAGTACTGATTGTTGTTCTTCTCGTAGAAAGGTGAGTCGTTGTTCTGGGTGATGTCTTTAAATTGATCGTCAGTGATGGCTCGAGCTCATAGATACCTGTCACTACATGCGGGAGGAGTTGTTGCACTTCTAAGTTGGGATGATCTTCCAGTTTACTTCCAGGAGAGCAGCAGCAAATACTTGTCCAGTGGTATTAATTTTGCTATTTCGTACAGCTTCTTAGTTTTTTTTATAATCTACCCGCGCTCAAGGGATTATGATTACCCTTTAAATGTTTCAACACAGCGTGGGCGTGAAGTTGGTTTATATTTCTTCATCAGTGGGTTGCGGTTTAGTCCAGTGCATTTTTCCCTCAAAATTCTTCATCTTCTTAATTGATGTAGGTGATATATTAAACCAGATGGGAAAGACGTATCTCAAAACGGACCGAATAAGTTGTTTGTTCCAAAGCAGCTTGGTCTTCTTACTAAGTTCATTTGGAGTCCATGATGATTTGACTGTCATTTCAGTGTTGCAAACGCTACTCCTCGAATGACAGTTACTGGTGTTGGGAAGCAGATACGTGCAGAGTGCAGTCTTTTGATGTTAATCTTTAGTCTCCATTTGAGATAGTATTCCCATAGAATGTGCTCTTGCACTCTCCTGGCAGCCATCTCTTTTGAAAAAGCGGTGGCGTATGTAAGGGAGTTGTCTGCATTAAGCTTCGGCTTTGACTTCGTCGTACCAGGTATATTGTCTAGTTGATCAGCAGTATAAATGTTGAAAAGCAGCGGTCCAAGTTTTGATCCTTGAGGTTCTCCAGCGTTGATTAAATTTTGTTTGTTGATGCGTGTTTTGCTAACTGTACTTATATAAGTCTATGGGTTAGGATGTTTTAATTATTCTTAGCGAGTGATAAGCAAGTCCAATTTCCGAAAGTTTGAAAAGTAGTCCTTTTATCCAAACGCTGTCAAAAGTTTTTCCGATGTCCAACAAGCACGCTATAGTCGTTTTCTTTTTGTTGAGTCCAAGTATAACATCAGTATGGAGTCCCAGCAGTGAATGTAGGTTAGAATAATTAGTTTCAAGCATCTTGCTCATACAACAGATTAACGAAATTTGCCGATATCCTTCCAGATTTGCACGGTTGTTCTTCTTCGGGACGGGGGACACTATTGCCGTTTTCCAGATTGCAGGGAAATTATTGGTGTTCAGACAGTTGTTGAAGATTATAGTCAGCAGCAGAACAGCAAAAGTTGGTAACTTTTTAAGTGCGTAATAAGAAATCTTAACGCTTCCTGTTGATTTTTATGAGTTTCCAGTGATAACAATATCAGCCACTAATTCAGAAGAAATGAAAACATCTTTCAGTAGTGTCTTCGATGAGGGATTTTCTTGTTTCCACAAGGTCAAGGTTGCAGTGGTAGCTGATATCTCGTCAAAGTGATTGGCAAGCGCTTCAGCTTTCTTAGCAGAAGCTAAAAATACTTCTTGTCCGTGAACGATGATATCTGGAATTGATTGGATTGATCTTTTTAAAAGTGTCAGGACTAAATTTGATGTTTACGGGTCTCTTCGGGAAATACTTTTCCTGGTGATGTTTTACTGCCTGATTGAATATTGAGTTGGTGCACACTGAAGTTCTTTCCTGTTGAAGGTCATGTGGTAGATTCTTTGGAATGTAATGCGGAGTATTTGCCGGTGAGCATAAGCATATACATTTTGCTTTGCTGTTGGTGCGAGGAGTTTTCTGCCTGTCCAAAGTATTGTTGACCACTTTTTCAAACTGATAAATGGTGCTTTCGATCTCATTGTTGTTGAGAGGTTATTGACGCTGGAGACTTTTGAAAGGCGTTCTTTAACTTCTGAATCTTCTCCAGTTCAAGTTGTTGTATGCGATTTGAAATTCGGGAATATGTCGTTCAGTTGTAATCCTGTAATTCAATGTTACTCTCATATCTACCGCCAGATGGCCCTAATCACTATCGTTTACAACATGAGAAAAGTCTCGAGCACAAAGAATACACCATGGCAGCATTTTTGGACATCGAAGGAGCGTTTAACAACGTAAAAACGGAGTCCATTAAATCTGCTTTAGAAGAAGTTGGCGTTGAATCTGCTATTGTGGACTGGATTTATACCATGCTCAATGGCAGAATCATTATCTCGCAACTTGGGGATAGCAAAGTAGAGAAATCGGTTACAAGAGGCACTCCACAAGGAGGAGTAATTTCACCTCTCCTCTGGGTCCTGGTTGTTAACAAAATTCTCACAAGATTTAAGAATCAGGAACAGGAGCTGGGGTGTTCTGTGAATCTCTCAATATTAAAGAATCATTCAAACTCCCAGATGAGTGTAGTGTCTTTCAGGCTGAGATCTACGCTATTGAAAAGGCGGCAGAATTGGTACGCACGAAAGAATTGAACTCGTCGGAGATCACATTTTTTGTGGACAGCCAAGCTGCCATCAAAGCTTTAGCCAGTGAGACTTTTAGATCCAAAACAGTAACAAAATGCCGAGACATGCTGAGCAATATTTGCAACACCAACCAAGTCAATCTCTGCTGGGTTCCTGGACATAGTAATATAGAAGGGAATGAAATAGCAGATGAACTGGCAAGAAAAGGGTCAGAATCAAATAAAAACAGCAGTAGCCATCTAAACTTGGGACCAAAAATCCCGATTGGCATGATTAAAAGGAAAATAGACCTAATAACGAAAGAGCAAATCAATAACTCCTGGTCCTCCAGGGACGACTGCGTTATCTCTAGAAGTTTATGGCCTAGAATTAATGAAAAGGAAACTCGATATATCATATCGTAAAAAGAACATCGGAATCCTGATAGGTGTACTAACGGGTCACTGCGCCATTGGCACAATGGCCACAAGAATGGGTGCATTTGCACCAGATTTCTGTAGGAGCTGTCAGGATGTCGAGGAAATTGAAACCATTAAACACCTGCTCTGTGACTGTCTGAATCTCCAAACAAATCGCCTCCGCTACTTTGGAAACAGGTTTGTTGGAGAACTAGACGATCTAACGCAGGTCTCAATGGCAAATATGAGAAAATTCATTGTAAGCATAGGATGGTTCGAAAATGAACCAGTCTACATAAGACATTAGTTAGGAGCATCTCTGCTTTTATTAATAGGGGATTACAATGGACCAATAGGCCCCCGTGTATGATACAGCCTTGTGCTGTGCACACCCCTCCTAACCTAACCTAACCTAACCTAACATGAGAGAAGTTTTTATGTTCGTAATGTCGGACGTCACTAAAAAGAACTGTAGGAGAGACGAAGTTCTTGCAAATGTGGGCCTCTGTTGTAATATAAACACTAGGGAGTTAAGTTCGGGGTTGTCTTGCAGCCAGTCCTCAATTGCTTTTCCTTGTGTAGACTCCCTGGTGTCCAGCAAGAGTGCTTAACTTAATATTTATTCCCTGATCTCTTTGAACAATAACCTAAAAAAGGTTTATATAAAAAAAATTGGTTTCGTATTTTTAATTTTTTCTTAAAATACTAGTCATCTTACCATGTGTTTGATTAACAATTAATATGATTAAAATAAAAAAATGATTAACTTTAAATTAGGTTTATGAATTTCTCAAACAAATTTAAAAAAAAAATCAAATTTTTAAGTTTAAAAAATAAAGCATTTAAAAGCTATTTAATTTGATCTAAAAATAAAATAATAAAAAATGAATTAGAGAGAGGATTAAAAGAAGCTATACCACAGCATTGCTATTGTGTATTGATAATTTGTATTTAATTTAAGTTTTTTTTTTTTAGAAAATTGCCCCTTCCATCTAAACAAACAAAACTGGAACATACTTTTTTTTTCTGTCTCGACCTAACCTACCAAAATTATTTTTCATCTTACTAATTTATCAATCTCAGAACAAAATATTTAATTTATTCTTCATTTCTGCCTCTATCGACCAATGCTCATCCCTTTAAATCAACGTTATTAAATGTTTTCAATTTATATGTCCTAACACAGCTATTCCTTAAAGTTCATCTCTTTTGAGTCAAAATAAGTGTATCCCTAGTGGCAATAATTCAAATGAAACATCTCACAGGAATTCAGACAACTTACAACTGAACATTGAAATTTTCAATTTCATTACCCTCATAACTCACTTCCTATCTGATCGCTAGAATCATATCATAACATCGCTCCTATTTTTAAAATGCCAACTGTGACTTCAATTAATCACTACTTGCAAGCTATTTACAACTAATTACATCCAGTAAGTGTCAAGCGCTAATAAAACACATGTCTTCTTCGGAAGTTTCTGCTACTTTTTGTACCACATCTGTGACTTAAGACTATCGTTTTCGTATCTATTATTACTTTAACTGTCAAATCGGACTTGAAAATATTGACTTCATGCGACACTCTTGTAGCTCTGTTTAACTTTAAAAAAAATTACTTTGGCGTTATTAATTCGGCTTATTATGGTAGCTAACTACTATAAAGGGGATATTATGGTTTCATAAAAGAAAATTATGTGGAGATTTTGAATACAGTATTTAAAATCATCACCCTCTTCAAAGTAAATGGCTCAACTAACACTCTTCAAACATTTAATTTGTATACAGGATTGCCAACTTATTTTTTTCATTTTTAGTGAAATGTCTGGAGACTAATTTTAAATTAGAATTTTCAGCGAACCATGTAGATAAATGAATCTTGATGAAATGATGAAAAATAGCAACCATCAGAGCTAAAAACGAATATCTCATACAGGGAGTACAAGACTGACGTTATTGTATTTGACAACCATGAATCTTTCTGTGCCCAAGGTTTCATTTTTGCTGAAAAATGGTAAGGATATTCGCTGGTTGGTCTATTAGATTACCTTAAACCAATTTTAACTCAATTTTAACCCATTTAAAACTTATTTTAACTCGGGTTAAAAGTGGGTTTAAAAAGGATTTACAATAGACCCATTCTAAGCCTATTTTAAATTCATTTTTAACCGATTTTAAACCCCGGGATAAAAATGGGCTTAAAATGGTTTCAAAATAAGTTTAAAATTGGTTAAAAATTAGTTTTAAATGGATTTCAAATGGATTTAAACCACACAAAGGGCGTTCTATTTAAAGCCAAATTTCACCTAGCCCATATTTTTAAATGTTTTTGGAACCTGGTTTTTTTTTGGAAAATAGTTAGTTACAAAATTCCAAATTAAAAAAGTAAAATCGAAGAAAAATAACAATTTATTAAGCTTAATTACTCAAAAACGGCTTGTCTGACGAAAATTTTCAATCAGACCTTTTTTGTAGGGAATTTAATTTTATATAAAAGTATGTAAGTCAAAATGAATTTTTTTTACTTCAATGTTTTGTCAGTTCTGACGCAAAACATGAAATTATGACTAAAAATCAAAATTAGCGATGATAGCCCTCTTAAAATTGATATTAAGGGCTCAAACTTTTGTGAAAATTTTTTTTTGTCATTCTGAATGATATTCTCGATATATCTTTCAAAAAAAAAACAGTCAATTTTTTTGGCCCAGTCTACTGTACATGTCTGGAATAGCTCGGATGAGCTGTTACCCATTTGCACGTTGCACCGCGTATTTTGTAACGTCATGCGGCATAGCTGGATCAGTTTTTTCGGGATCCCGAGTTCCAACATCGCCAATAGAAGCTCTTGGCGACTTATGCTGTTATAGGCAGCTTTGAAGTCGATGAAAAGATGGTGAGTCTCGACTTGAAATTCGTTAGTCTTTTGCAGGATTTGCCTCAATGTGAAGATTCGGTCTATCGTTGATCTGCCTGGCCTGAAGCCGATTATAGTGTTGCAGAAAGGTCTTAGACGCTCACATAGTACGGTGGATAGGATCTTGTAGGCAACATTAAGTAGGGATATGCCCCTGTAGTTTTTGCAGGTCATAGGATCGTGTTTTTTGTAGATTGGGTATATGGAGCTATTTGACCAGTCGTCGGGCACATTTTCCTCCTCCCACACTTGGTTGATGAGCTGATGCATGCACCCTCTCAGGACATCTCCTCCATACTTAAAGAGTTCCGCAGGTAGGCCATCCGAACCTGTGGATTTGTTATTCTTAAGCTTGCGGATTGCTTTCTTAATCTCTTCAGTACTGGACAGTGGGACTGGATCTTCATTGACTGGTCTTATGCTTCTTTGCTCCCCTGTGGTTTCGTCTTAATAATGCCGATTAAGCAGCTGCTGGAAATGCTGCTTAAACACGTTTACAATTCCCTGTGCTTCGGTGACTAGGTTCCCTTCGCTGTTTCGAAGAGCTTGCGTGCCGGTGCTATAACCTGATGCCAGTTGTTTTTGGCTGCGCCGAGTGCTGGACGATAAGTAAAAAAGGGGAATTGATACTGGGCACTTTCGAGAGAAAAATTCTTCCGCGGATATTTGGTCCTATATGCGAAGAGGGCGAATGGAGGAGAAGATTCAATCATGAATTATACGAGCTATAGCAAGATGTGGATGTAGTCCAAGAAGCCAAAACACGTCAATTACACTGGCTCGGTCACATCGAGTGAATGGACAACAATGCTCCAGCCAAGAAAATCTTCGAATCCCAGCCCCCAGGTTCGAGACGACGAGGAAGACCGAACCTCCATTACAGGGACCAGGCGGTTACAGACGCAAAAGCACTTGGTCCCGACGACTGGAGGGAGCTCGCGAGGGATCGCAACCGATGGATGACCGCAATAACTCAGGCAAAGACCCTCCATGGATCGGGAGCCGGTTAGGTAAGTAAGTACTAGTGCATACATAAGTGCAAAACTTTCATTTGTGTCGAAAATGTTTGTTTTAATTAAACCTAAGGGTAGTTGAGTTTGTGCTGAAAATATTTAAATTTCTTGTAACCGATTTGTTACAATGAAGGAAGAAAGGAAATTAATCGGATTTGACTGTACCTAACTTATGCCCATAGATTAGTTAAAAAAATATTGTTTCCTTTTAAACAAATTTCTTAAAATTTGTCCATCTAATTACCCAAATCGTTATAAGAGCAAATACGTACAACCAAATGGTGCATTTAATTTTTTTTTATTTCGAAAAAGGAGCAGCTCATTTACAACATCTTCCATCCTGTCATGTGTCAGCAATTATCACAAAACATTAACAGAATTCTAAATGTAAAATAAGAGGAGTGTGTCGGGCACTTTAGGAAAATTGACAACCCTGTTGAAGTGCACAACAAAAACAAGAAGGGTGTATGTTGTATAGGTACTTCTAGAGAGTGTTGCTTATGTGGCATCCGCTGTTGGTGCAGTATAACTGTTCTTTTTATGCCCTCAAGTGGTGATCTGTCATCTTGAGTGGTTTTGAACTGCAATTCAATTTTATCTCCCGATCTCCCTAGTCCTAAGATTTGAAACTTGAGCAATCTACTGTCAACAGAGTGCTTTGTTTAATAACAACTATTCGGAGTTCTGGAACAGATGTTTTTGAAGTCTTCTTGACTTCATTTGCGAGGTACGATAACAATTAAAAAAAAAAACAAACAGACCTCATCTCTAGTTATGATGTTGCGCCATGCCATATTGACTGGAAATTGGATCGTTTGGTTATTTTTTAAATGTGCATCTTTTGGCAGCCGTGACTGGACATAAAAATACTGAAATAGACTGACTAGACTCGTTTGAGGAAAACGTGTGATGAAGCGTGCAATTTTCTGAAAATTTATTGACATTGAATGAGAGGAGAGAAGAGGTATTCTTTTCCGCCTCCTACTACAACTCAATATGTTGCAGTCATGCACTTCAGATTTCCTGGATAAACATGAAAGGCGGTGTAGTGCTACATAAATAATTGTATGCGCTATTGGTCTTGGTGCTGCAAAAGGAAATAGTGCAGGTCGCGCCCGCGATCTAAAGATACGTAACGTAGGGTTGCGGTGGGGAAGTGCGGGACAAACTGTCACTAAATGAAAGCGCGCGCAGTAATTCAATTTAATGTGCTGGGTGCAGTAGGTTTACGCAACATGATTTAAGTCACTTTTTTTTTTTTAAGTATGTGTAACATGCGAGTGGAAAAGAAACATTTTGCTACAGAGCTCAAGCATGCTTGACACAGGCATTTAACGGAGTAGGATGTCCGTTCTTGTTCATTTGTCAGTTTTTCTTTGTCGGGAATTTCCGATTTGATTGACTTAAGCTTTAAATTTCTGCCAGGAAAACACTCCTAAACAGGAATACCGATCACAATTGGACACAGAATTATGTGTTTGTTTTGAACTCGTTAAATGGGAATGAGAACTAATAGATTATAACGAAAAGGTGAAGTTGCTTGGGAGACATAAACCTTTGTAAACGACGATGATACGAAACGAAATATTAAAAATTGCATTAGGAAATCATAAACGATAAATTTGAAACTCAAAATGCAATCCAGCGCAGCGGTTATAAGGTCAGTGAAAAAGATGTTTGATGCGAAAAATTATGTTTCTGCATGATGATTCTACACAATCGCTTAATTCGAATCCGATAAATAAATTTATGGTTGCCAACATGAAGAAAGACAACTGCGGATTTTCAGAGAACTTCCAGCAACCATTTGCAGGACAAATTGATAAATGTTCGTTGAATAGGGAGAATATTTTGAGCCAAGATGAAAAGTTATAAAGAAACAGGCTTGCAACTTCTTCGCTTGAATTTAGAGTAATTCAGTTTTGGCCAAAATTATCGAGTGAAATAGGCGAAATTTATTTATTTGTTTATTTCATCAAATGATTTTCAGTCTATTGATTACAGAGAACATAATTGGTATTTACTTAATTTACATTTTTTTAAAACTTAATTTTTGGAATTGAAAATCGATTTCGTTACATATTGTTCATAATTTGTTCTATGCGATGGAACATTAAAAAAAACATTTCTATTTCGCAGCAGTCTTTCAGGCATATAATTAAAGAAAAAAGTTTCGCACATTTGATGGTACTCGTATTATCTATGATATCTTTAATAAAAAGAATGCACTAACGTTGTCTTCGGCATTTTAAAGTCTTCAAATCAATAAGCTCGCATCTACCATAGTAATCGGGCATACCGACAGCATTATCATAAAAAGGAAACCAAATAACACAATTGTATTCAATAATGAGTAACACCAAGGACAGAAAAAGAGTCTTTAAGGTGTATAGGCATGCTTAAATTCAGTTGAATTTCTCCTCGAAAATCCTGACATAAATAGAATTAGCTTTAGAAATAGTATAGTATAGAATAGTCAAAAGTATCTCCCAAGTCCTTCTGAGTCCACTGTCTGAGTCAAATAACAATGGTCCAAAATTGCTTCTTTGACGAAGGCCTGACTTAAAATCAATGCAAAATGAATGAAAACCTTCAATTTTAACAACTTATTTCCTGTTTGATACCATTTAAGAAGGATTAGAATTAAACCTAATTTATAAAGTTTTTGAATCAAAAGACCATGATGTACTCTATCAAATGCATTTCTGAAATCTGTATGTAGAACATCGACATGTTTCCCTTTTAAAAAGAGGTCAAACACAAGTTTTTCAAAATGCAAAAATTTGTTGTAGTAGCTGCTTAGGTGAAGTTATATCCTTGACAGAAAAAAAAAAAGTTTTTCTATCAATAATTCTTAAAGAGCTTAGGTACTGCTGATAATTTAGATATCTGTAATTTTTGACTAAACGTTTGAGCCATCTTTTGTAGACTAGAGAGACGAAAGATATTTTCCATTCATCTAACACACCTCCACTTTGTAAAGATTTATTAAAAATCAACTTAAGTGGTCCACAAAGCGTCGTAGAACACTTTGACGTGCACGAAATTGGAGGAATGAAATTAAAAGCTGTTTTTTTTTTGTTTAAATCGAGTTCTTTTAAACCCGTAAGAATTTCATTTTCAAAAAATGCAGTAACGATGTGATTTATAACTCAAGAGATATGGGAATATTTAGAACGCTATCAAAATTATAACAAGATTAAAAATATTTCGTAAATAATTCACAAGAAGTTTCTACATTACTCGAAATATAATTTTCAAGTTCCATTGACTTAGGAGCATAAAAAGTTTCCCGTTTTGGAATTTAAAAATACCCCAAAAGACTTACTGAGGTTCTTACTTGCGACTCATAGGTACTATAAGGCAAGTTATGCATTCGGAAAAAAAAATCGAACTCGAGATTTTGATAAAAGTTGACATTACGATAATAGCGAAGACCAAAAAAGTGGGTCTCGCAATTCTGTCTGTCTGTCTGTCTGTTCGACTATGGCTAAACGGATGGCCGATTTTCTTTAAACTTGGTAGATATGGGTTTTATTTTTTTCCCCCCGGATGTTTTTTGATCTGATTTTTTAAGACCAAAAATAACGGTACCTGTCATACGATTTTTTTTCGAAATTTTATAAATATTTTTTTTTTCCAAAAACTGTCCCACAGATTTAAAAAAAAAAATTCATAAAATTTCATTTAGTTAAACCTAGGTAATGAATGAAAAAAAAATTTCCAAAAAATTATTATTTTTGGTACCCCCCTTGGAAGCAGTTTTTTTTGTTTTTGATTTTCTCAAAAACGGTACCACCGATTTTGATCATTTTTTTTTATGTTAAGGCTCCCCAGCAGTGTCAATATTATTGTGTATTCAAATTCAAGACTTAAAAAAAATATTTTTTGATTTAAAAAAAAAAGTATTTTTTTGTTGAAAATTCGATATCTCAAAAACGGCTCGATATTTTTTTTTGTAAATCTAATTTTTATTCGAACAATAGTACCAAAATTTTTTCTTAAAAATGTTTTAAGAATTTTGTATATAAAAGCTTATTTGTTTAAGAAACCACTACAACGACTTATAATTTTTGTTCTTGTATAAACTAATAGTTGCTTGAATCACATGGCAGCCTGTTTTTAGCACCAACTACGGACGGAGTTGTTTAAGTCATTTAAAAAATGAATTTTATGCTTATGAACAGTTTTTCTCTAATGACATTCATTTTTGAAATTCTTAGTCTCTTACATAAGAGCAAGTTCGTGCGACCTAGTCGTGTATTTTATTTAGTATTAAATGAAACTAAAATTTGCTTCTCATCTTTAAAACACCAATCAATGTCTTCAATATTTCAATCACCTAAAATACATGGAAATCGATTAATCGTCAGATCCTTTACAATATTTTTAATAATGTTTAATATGATTTGCGTAAATATCCAGATTACTCTTTGGTGGAATATAGCTTACAATAAAATAAAAAGAGTTATTACTAGATAAATAAGGCTGTGGATTTACATACACACAAAGTTATTCAATTTCAATTGATTACATTATTAAACTACATTCTTGACTCATAAAAGAAGAACGAATGGTAATTAACACTCCTCCATTCGATAGACGGTGTAATATGGGTCAAACATTTCAGAAGAAAGATAGTGAGAATTTAGCCAGCATTCAGTTAAAATATCGGCATCAACTATAATTAGATAAGCGTTGTTTTGGCTATAAGCAACGAGTATTGATGTTGAAAGATAAAATACTCGTATATACTAAAATATATAGAGCCCACAAATCAAACTGTCAAATTTACTGTCAATAGAAATAGTGTTGCCAATTTAAAAAAACTAAACCTATATACCATTATTTAATTTCAAGGGCAAATTTCTTATTACAATATCTTTATTGTTTTGGTTTTAAACTAGAGTTAACTCATAGTTGCAGCTTCAAATCAACGATGTGAGTAAACTTTGGTCAAAGCTAACAGATATTTCTGACAGTTGCTTCGGAATAATCTATTGAAATCAAAGTGCAATAATATGGAAAAAATGTTTTCTATTGTTTCGCCATATCAATTTTCCTAGCTAATGGATTAACATAGGCCATAAGTCGATATGAATATTTTTTGTTCTTAATATCTAAAAGTAAAAAGTTCATGAGTAAACTGTAACTGGGATCAAAGGGCACGGTAGTGCCCAGCAAAGTTCTGGCACTACAACTTTTTGCAGGAACAAACTCAGGCGATTTTTGACCCCTCCCTATCTTCAGTACCAACGAAGTCAGAAAGTCAGAGTATTTGCTAAGCTAGGCAGGCACAGGCGCCTCACCAAATTTCAATTTTCTAGCATAAGCAGTTCCTGAGATATAAAGCCTCAAAAATCACAAAAACCGTAACTGACTGACTGACTGACAGATCATCAAAATTATGGAGCACTTCCCGACATCGTTGAATCTTGTAATTTTGCACAACGGTAGGTCTTGTCAAGCAAGCAGAGGAAAAAATCGAAAATTTTAGGTTTTCCATTCAGGGGCCGTGGTATCCGCCCACTTTCTCCGAATTGGTGTTGGTTGAATGGAGCACTTCCGACTGCTGTAAAACGATGACATTTAGTATGGGTCAGTCAGAACCAGGGGCGAACGCAGAAAATAATT